>CM077669.1:241454210-242154210 GCA_039707655.1 Elymus sibiricus
TCTCAGACCAATGCAAGCAATATTATCAACTCACTGATTCCTTCGTGCGGAGGTTTGAATTTTCATCCAGGCGTAATACGCATTCCGTTCTATTTAATCTCTATGATGAATCTTATACTATGGACCTAGAGGACTTTAACCGTGCATGCAAAATTCCACAATGGGGCAGCCATAGTGATCCTCACAAAACTGAATATAATGATTTTCTTGCTAGCATCACTGTGGGAGAAACTAGAAAAATTACACAAGCTACCTTGGGGAGCATTCACTTTCCTGCCATACATTATTTTGCTCTCTTCATAGGTAGATGTATTAACGGTAAACATGACCATAGCCACCTTTGCGTACCTGATCTTAGTATTCTTAAGAGTGCGGTCATGGGTGATAGACGATATAACTTGGGAGCTATTATTGCTAGGAGGCTACATAAAAATGCTAAGTATGGAGATTTCTTTGGTGGAATTTCTGCCACCCGTGTAGCTAATTATCTTAGGGTACCCATAAGGGGAAATGATATTGAGTTACCACCTGCTTTTCTTGATTATGAGGCTATGGTGCGCTACCAGTTTCTTGAGAGAAACGAACAACCCCTCCTGTACCGACTAATTTTTGATAGACAGCGTGCTGTCCATATTACCCTTCATGCGCCTGCCTTCTTTAACTTTCAGGAAAAACGGAGACACTTTATAACCAGAAAGGAGGCAAACGAGTATGAGAGAGAGGCGGAAGCCGCTCGCCTCCGCGCTGCAGCCGCTCAGGCAGTAGCTGCCGCAGCCCAGTACAACCCCAACTATGACTTTGGATATTATCCGGGCCAGCCAAGGCCCTAGACCAACTTAGGCCAAAAGCCTAAGCTTGGGGGAGTACGTATTTCTCACCGACATTACATTCATGTTCACACACTCATTCCAGTTGTCGGTGTTCATACTTTTTCATTGTACCTTCCATGGTAGTTTATTTCTTCTTTTTGCTTTCTTCTTGTGTGTTTAATTAATCTTGAGAAAATCCAAAAACCCAAAAAAAATTAGTTCTAGCTTTACCTTTTAGTTTGTTTAGTTGTAGCATTAAAAGAAAACCCAAAAAGATTTCTCGTTCTTCTTTTGCTTGTTGGGAGCTTTCCCGTGTAAATAGTTTTCCTTTCTTCTTTGGGTTGTAAGGAGAAGACCACGATGACATGTTGAGTGGCTCTCATATGCATTATTGTTTATCTATCAGAGAGCCCATATTACCTTGCCTTCTCCTTTGAGTTATTGCCTGCAGATTCCAGCTTAGTCGAATGCACGTGCACTCTTATTATTTATCACACCATTCGGTCCTGCAAGTGAAAGGCAATAATGACGATATATGATGAAGTGATTGAGATGGAGAAAAGCTGGTATGAACTCGACTTATTTTGTTTTTGTAAATATGATTAGCTCATAGTTCTGGATTCAGCTCATTATGGATGAAACATGTTTGCAATGACAATTAGAGATTATAGTTATTCATGCCATGCTTAATTAGCTAAGAGTGTATAATGGTTTGTCTTGAGTGCCAACATGCATTTTAAAATGGTTGTGATGTAGTATGATAGAATGGTATCCCCCTCTGAATGATTCAAGTGGCTTGACTTGGCACATGTTCACGCATGTAGTTGAAACAAAACCAACATAGCCTCCACGATGTTTATGTTCATGGTGATTTATATCCTACTCATGCTTGCATTCAATGTTGGTTAATCTCAAAGAATGTTTATAACTGTTGTCGTTCTCTAGTTGGTCGCTCCCCAGTCTTTTGCTAGCCTTCACTTGTACTAAGCGGGAATACTGCTTGTGCATCCATTTCCATAAACCCAAAGTTGTTCCATATGAGTCCACCATACCTACCTATATGCGGTATTTACCTACCGTTCCAAGTAAATTTTCATGTGCCAAACTCCAAACCTTCAAATAATACCCTGTTTTGTATGCCCGAATCGCTCATGTAGTGACTAGGGGCTGTCAGTATCTTCCATGCTAGGTGGGTTATTCTCACGATATGTGTTGATTCACTATCATTCACGAGAAAGTGGCTGGTATTCGGGATGCCCAGTTCCATGCTCAAAAATCAAATCAAAGTATAATGAAACAAAACTCCCCCAGGATTGTTGTTTGTATGGACGGTACCCATGGATTCGGCCCGCCATGGAGGGTGATCGATTGGTGGAGGGGGAGTAAAAACTTTACTATTCTGTTTGGGAACCGCCTATAATGTATCTAGCATGGAAGATATCGAGATCTCTTAGTTGTTATGTTGACAATGAAAGAATACCTCCCAAAATTATGATTCATCCCTGTTTTAAAAGCTCGAGCACTGGCACCTCTGTAAATCAATGCTTCCCTCTGCGAAGGCCTATCTATTTTATTTACTGTTGAGTCTTCCTCTTCTTATAAAGAGCACCAGTTAGAGAGCACCTCCGTCATTTGTATGCTTTGTTATTAATTGATATTGAGTATGAGTGTGACTGGATCTCTTTTACCATGAATTACAATGTCTAGTCAGTCCTTGTTCTTTAGAGGTGCTCTGCATTTATGTTTTGCAGTCTCAGAAAGGGCTAGCGAGATACCATTATGTCATATTGTATCATGATTGTTTTGATAAAATTGTTGTCATCCGAGACTTATTATTATTGCTCGCTAGTTGATTATGCCATTGATATGAGTAAATGTGAGACCTAAATGTTATTGTGAATGTGGTTAGTCTATAATCTTTGTTGAAAATCTTAACATCAGTTAGACCTATTTACAACAACAAGATCAAACAGAGTTTGTAAAAGTTTTTCTTTATCACTTTCAGTTTGTCAACTGAATTGCTTGAGGACAAGCAATGGGTTAAGCTTGGGGGAGTTGATACGTCTCCATCGTATCTACTATTCCAAACTCTTTTGCCCTTGTTTTGGAGTCTAATTTGTATGATTTGAATGGAACTAACCCGGACTGACGTTGTTTTCAGTAGAATTGCCTTGGTGTTATTTTTGTGCAGAAATAAAAGTTCTCGGATTGACCTGAAAATTTACAGAGAATATTTTTGGAATTAATAAAAAATAATGGCGAAAGAATCAACCGGAGCGGGTCCACCACCTGGCCACAAGCCAGGGGGGCGCCCCCCCCCCCTAGGGCGCGCCCTGCAGGCTTGTGAGCCCCCTTAAGCTCCTCCGACCTCAATTCCAACTCTATATATTCCTATTCGGGGAGAAAAAAATCAGAGAGAAGAGTTCATCGCGTTTTACGATACGGAGCCGCCGCCACCTCCTGTTCTTCCTCGGGAGGGCAGATCTGGAGTCTGATTTGGGATCCGGAGAGGGGAAATCGACGCCGTCATCATCACCAACCATCCTTCATCACCAATTTCATGATGTTCTCCGCCGTTCGTGAGTAATTCCATCATAGGCTTGCTGGACGGTGATGGGTTGGATGAGATTTATCATGTAATCGAGTTAGTTTTGTTAGGGTTTGATCCCTAGTATCCACTATGTTCTGAGATTGATGTTGCTATGCTTAATGCTTGTCACTAGGGCCCGAGTGCCATGATTTCAGATCTGAACCTATTATGTTTTCATGAATATATTTGTGTTCTTGATCCTATCTTGCAAGTTATAGACACCTATTACGAGTTATGATCCGCATCCCCCAGGGTGACAATAACTGGGATTCTTTCCGGTGATTACCGTAGTTTGAGGACTTCATGTATTCACTAAGTGCTAATGCTTTGGTCCGGTTCTCTATTAAAAGGAGGCCTTAATATCCCTTAGTTTCCACTAGGACCCCGCTGCCACGGGAGGGTAGGACAAAAGATGTCATGCAAGTTCTTTTCCATAAGCACGTATGACTATATATGGAATACATGCCTACATTACATTGATGAATTGGAGCTAGTTCTGTGTCACCCTATGTTATAACCGTTGCATGATGAATGCCATCCGACATAATTATACATCACTGATCCATTGCCTGCGAGCTTTTCACATATTGATCTTTGCTAAGTTACTTTTCCATTGCTACTGTTACAATCACTACAACACTGCTACTGTCACTTTGCCATTGTTACCATTACTTCCATACTGCTTTGCTACTGAATACTTTCCTGCAGATACTAAGTCTTTCAGGTGTGGTTGAATTGACAACTCAGCTGCTAATACTCGAGAATATTCTTTGGCTCCCCTTGTGTCGAATCAATAAATTTGGGTTGAATACTCTACCCTCGAAAACTGTTGCGATCCCCTATACTTGTGGGTTATCAAGTGACAACTCACGCTCCTCCTCAGGAAGGTTTATCCATCTTGACGCGCTTCTTCAGCCTCTTATTCCGAATATATCTCCACTTGGGGAGTTGTGAACTAAATCACTCGGCAAGACCGCTTCTAAGTCGTACACCATGAAGAAAGGAGTGCGATTTCTAGATCGATTTGGGGTCATCCGCAAGCCCCAGAGGGCTGCCAGCAACTCTGTGACCCGACCTCCCACAGCATGCTTCAGGTCGCGCATGAGGCGCAGCTTTAATCCTTGGTTTATCACCCCATTCGCCTGTTCTGCTTGGACATTCGACTGCGGGTGAGCCACTAAGGCTTAATTGACCTGAGTGCCCTAGGAGTAGCAAAACTCACGAAATTCTTGAGAGTCAAAATTCTTCCCATTATCTTTGATGATACTATGGGGGACTCCAAACCTAAAGATTATCTTTTTTGATGGACTTGATTGCAGTCGACGAGTCCATATTTTTAATCGTCTTTGCTTCGATCCACTTGGTAAATTCGTCCACCGCCACCAGAAGATGAGTGAACACGTCAGCTCCAGTCCGGAGGGGTGCGACCATGTCGAGCCCCCAAACTGCAAATGGCCAAGTGAGAGGGATCATCTTCAGCGCAGACATTGGCTTATGCGACAGGTTCGCGTAGAACTGGCACTCGAGGCACTGCTCTATAATGTCCATGGCTGCTTCGTTGGCTCGGGCCAATAAAACCCCTCTTGACACGCTTTTGCAAACAGCGTCCGAGAGGATGCATGGTGTCCGCAGATACCCGAGTGGATCTCCTATAGGATCTATTGCCCTTCCTCTAGTAAACGTAGTGTTGTGTGACGCTAGAGGTACTCTTTTTGTAAAGTTGTTCTCCCATGATGGTGTAGGCCTTCGATAGACGGGCGATCTGGCGGGCCTCCGCCTCATTTTTAGAGAGCTCGTGCCTTAGCAGGTATGCTATGTATGGCAAAGTCCACTCAGAGATAATTACTAGAACTTCGTGTAGCAGGTCAATCACCGTCGGGATGTCTACTTCAATTGGGTTGGACGGTCCAACTGGTTGCGAGGGCTCCTCCTCAAAGGGGTCTTCTTTGATCGTCGGGGAAAGCAAGTGTTCTAGGAACACATTTTTTGGAAGCTCTTTCCGAGTGGAGCTGATCTTGGCCAAGTCATTGACCGCTTGGTTCTTGAGTCAGGGAGTGTGATGCAGCTCCAGCCCTTCGAAGTTCTTCTCCAGCTTCCTAACTACGTTGAAGTGGCCTGTGATTGCTGGACTCCGAATGTCCCATTCGTTCATCACTTTATTTACCACGAGATCCAAGTCGCCTTATACCATCAACTAACGAATGTCAAGTGATATGGCCATACAGAGACCATACAGGAGAGCCTCGTACTCGTCCTTGTTATGGGAGGAATCGAATTGAATCTACAACACATAGCTCAGTCAGTCTCCCTTAGGGGAAACTAGGACCACTCCAGCCCGCTAGCCATTGAGCATCTTAGACCCATCAAAGACATGGTCTAATGCTTGGAGAGGCTTGGGGCCAGTTGCTGTTATTCGGTCCATTCTACTAGGAAATCCACCAAGGCATGATACTTGATTGCTTTCTTCACTTCGAATTTGATTTCCAAGAGGAAGAGTTCAGTGGCCCATTTCGCCACTCAGCCCGCGGGGTCTCTATTATTCAATATCTCACACAAGGGAGCATCATTGATAACCGTAACCAAGTGTTCTTGGAAGTAATGAACCACCTTCTTTACAGTCAGATAAATCCCATACACTAATTTTTGGTAGTGTGGGTACCTTTGCTTGGAAGGGGTCAGACCTCTAAGATGTGGTAGACTAGCGTTGAACATTGAACGTTTTGCCTTGTTCCTCGTGTTCCACAGTGAGCACCATGATGATCACTTGGTTTGTGGCTGCGATATACAAGAGCAAAGGCTTTCGGTTGGCCGGAGGAGCAAGCATCGGATGGGTGGCAATGTAATAGCCCGAGACTGATTCGTTGCATTTTCATTATTATCATGGTGTTGTTTTCTCTATTATTTTTATTTATTTATTTACATTGCATCATTGCATCATGCCATCATGTCATTAGTTTTTTGCAACTCAAATAAATAAATTGCATAGATCTTTTGATCTATTTAAATTGAGGGAATTCACATAGTGATTTCTCTTTATAACATATACTCCCAATATTATTTGGGAGTTATAATAAAATATTATAATCATAACACACTTGCAATTTAATTCCATGTCTTTTCTATCTCAATTCCGGACTCCAACTTTGCCCATATATTATTTCATCACTCTTCTAAGCACCGCCAAAAATTCTCAACATTTCCTATTCAAACCCATTTGAATTTAATTCCAATGAGTTCGGATTTAGATTGCCAAAACCCCTTCCAACCATTTTTTTAAATCCTCCATGTTTCTCCTAATCTAAGGAAAACATTTCCCTGATCCATATTCTTTCTCTAACCCTTTTCTTTCCTCCTTTTTCTTTCTTTGGTACTTTTTTGTATAAATGGAGATAGTTAGAGAAATAGAAGAGAGAGGAGCAGCATTGTCCGCTGGCTGGCCCAAGGCCCAGTTCTGGCACGCTCAAGACCCATCCACACCCCAAACCCTAGCTGATCCCCACGTGCAGCTCCTCCTCTCGATCTCCACTCACTTCCGATCCCCAAATCCCATGCCTCATCCCTCTAGCGCCGCCTCCTGCGCTCTCCCACCAGTATGCATCCAGCTCGCGCAGCCCTGCCTCCTCCCGCTCGACCCCACGCCCGAAGAGACCTCGTCGAAGCTGTCACACAGTTGTCCAACCTCCCCTTCCTCTGCTCCTCCTCCTTACTTCATGCGCCAGCGCCTTCCATGGCCTCCACGACCCGCGTCATCTCATGGACACTGCTGCTAGTGCCACAACGACCGCCATCGTTGCCTTGCCCAATGTTGTCGGGGCCGCGTTGTAACACCCCCAGTATCATGCTACAGTGACCTCACACTAATGGTGCCATGTCATCAGGTTTAACTAAGCCAAATTGCCACTTGATAAAAATCAATGTCAAAGTCAAATTCCAATTGTAAGTCAAATTATTATTTCCTGAAACGGTGAAACAAAAATGTTTAAACTATGTCATAAAATCCCCAAGTTTTGGTAAGAAGAATATCAGCTCCTTTTGGATGCCCACATTCTCCCTGGCAATTATTTGTGTCAACCAATAACATTTAAATTGGTCTTTCCAAAATAAATAAATATTACAACTTTTCCAAATGGCCTGAAACTTTTTGTTCAACTCTGGTATGTTACAAGGTATTTATGTACAAAGTTTGAACTAGTACTAAAATCATTTGATAGCAAAAGAAATATGAAATAGAAATAAAGGAAAGTAACAAACATAAAAAGAAAAAGAGCTAAAGTCTTGTCCTACACTGGGCACTAGTGGCCACATTGCAGCTCAGGCCACCCTAACCTCACGCTACAGGAAATAGAGGAGAGCATGGCGTGCATCTAGGGGGCCATGGCCGTGGATGCCATCCACGTCGGCCCCCTTGGACTACAAAGCGGTCCACCGAAACCCTAGCCCCCATCTCGCACAGTCCCTCCTAGATCCCCTTCGCCCCCTCTTCTTTGGCTCGAATTTGAGCTCGAGAAGCTCGAAATCACCGCTGCCTCCTCGTCACCGTCGCGGCCATCGTGGTCGTCTTTGCACGGGAGGACGTCCAGGAGCTCCACCGCGCCCGACTTCATCCGTTCCGGGCGCCGCATCAAGTCGAGGTGCCGCGTATCGACGTATCCGGCTGCCACCGACCTCCTAACCTTGTCCACGAGAACCGGGGTGAGTTCCTCTGCTGATTCCCCTTGTTCCAGTCCTCGATCCGTTGTCGTAGCTGCCGTCCCCGAGCTCATCCGTACGTACACGTACACGTACGTATGTGCGTGCGCGCCTGCGCCTGCCCGCGCTCGCCTCCGCCGGAGGCCACGACCTCACGCGCGCGTCCGCCGGGGCCACGCCCTCCTGCACCTGCTTCCTGGTGCTGCCGTTGCCCTGCTACTGCTCTCTGCTGGCTGTTGCTTCGCTGCTCTGCTGCTTACTGTTGCTGCTCACTACTGCTGCTCATGCCGCTGCCGCTAGTTGTTGCCGTTTGCTGCTGTTGCTCCTAATTGCTGCTGTCGCCGCTTGCTCATAGACGTTACCGCTGCTGTTATTCGCTGCTACCACTACTGTCCATGGCGATGTGTTAGGAGCACAGTGGCAGAATTGATCTAAGTTGCTCTCCGAAGTAGTAGCATATACTGATTACAGGACTTGGTATGAATGTTCTTGCGAATGGAAACTAGGTAGAAGATAGCTAGGGTTGCTGCCGCCGGTTCAGGCATGATCCTCTGGATGGCTTGCTCGAGTGCCCATGCTAGCTTAAGTAGGGCTCGTGGGACTGGGCCTTACTGGACCCATTGTGGCCTAGTCACACGGCTGTTGGGCTTGGCTTGGCATCGTGGGCGTGCGCTGGTTGGCGGGTTGCCGCGTGGGACCAGCATGTCAGTGGCGCTAACATCCCCCCTCCTTGGGACGAGGCTTGCCCCCAAGCCTCTGTAGCCGGAAAGCACACTTGAAGAGCTGCCTTATCTTCCCATGTCATTCCCACCAAAGAATCGCCAGACCATTGCACCTGGATTTGTTCAACCATCGAGCCGGCAGCCTTGCGCCACCTTGACTGGAGAATTTTGACAGGAATCGCCAAGGAATCAGTATGATCTGGTAACTGAGAAGACACGGGTGTACCTGGCAGAATGGCACGCTTCTGCAGAGAAACGTGGAAGACTGGGTGAACTGCAGTGCCAGGAGGGAGTTGGAGTCTGTAGGCAACGTCGTTGACCTTGGCGATGACAGGAAATAGTCCAAAGAACTTGAAAGCCAGTTTGTGGTTGGCACGAGGAGCGACTGAAGTTTGAATGTAAGGCTGGAGTTTAAGGTACACCTGGTCGCCGATGTGAAACTGCCGGAAAGAGCGCTTCTTATCAGCCTGGGTCTTCATGCACTGTCGAGCTCGGTTGAGGTGTTGCTGCAGCAGATCCTGAACCACCGCTCTCTCCTCAAGCCAATCTTGTAGAGACGGAACGGAGTAGGAAGATGCGGCTGTAATCCCCCACTAGCGTGGCTCGTGACCATACATAGCTTTGAAGGGTGACATGCCAATCGCAGAGTGGGCGGCTGAGTTATAGCAGAACTGTGCCAGAGGGATCCAGAAGCTCCAGCGCCGCGGGCAAGCATGCGCGAAGCAACGGAGATAAGTCTCCAAACATTGGTTGACCCTCTTTGTTTGCCCGTCTATTTGCGGATGGTTGGCGGTGCTGATTCGCAGCTCTGATCCAACATACTTGAACAGCTCGCGCCAGAAGTGGCTTGTGAAGACGGGGTCACGGTCGAAGATGATCGCAGCTGGCAGTCCATGTAGCTTATAAATCTGATTCATGTAGAGGAGTGCCACCTTCGAAGCTGTGTAGGGATGTGCCAGCGGAAGGAAGTGGGCAAACTTGGTTTGTTTGTCGACGATCACCAGGAGGCAGTTGTGCTTGCTGGATTGTGGTAAGCCGTCCACGAAGTCCATAGAGATCATTTCCCATGACTCCTTTGGTATGGGTATTGGCTCCAGCAGTCTTGGTCTGCGCGGAACGATCTGGTTTCGCTTGTTGGTAGATGGCACAACAACACACATATTGCTGAATGTGTGTCTTCTTCTTCGGCCATGCAAACAGGCGGCAGATGCGTTTGTAGGTGACAGATATGCCTGAGTGCCCCCCATCAGGTTGTCGTGGAACGCACCCATGATGCGCTGTTGCAGAGAGGTGGAACCCCCCAGCCAGATATGACCTCGGAAGCGAAGCAACCCTTGTGTCAAGGTAAACCTTCCTTTGGGGTCGGGGCGAACAGCGAGTTGTTCCAGCAGGCGTTGCGCCTGGGGGTTGCTATTGTAGCTAGAGAGAATATCCTCCATCCACGCTGGCTGACAAGATGTGACTGCCAGTAGGACCTCGCTGGGTTGGGCGCGGGATAGTGCATCAGCTGCTTTGTTTTCTGCCCCTCGTTTGTACTTGATCTTGTAATGCAAACCCAGCAACTTGGTGAATGCACGCTGTTGCCAGGGTGTGGTCAACTGCTGGCTCTCGAGATGTAGAAGGCTCTGTTGATCGGTGAAAATGACGAATTCGCCGTGTTGAAGGTATGGCCGCCACTAGTCCTCTACTACGATCACCGCAAGGTATTCCTTCTTGTACGTGGAGAGCCCTTGATAACGAGGTGACAGTGCTTTGCTTATGAATGCTATTGGATGCCCCCCTTGTTGCAGGACTGCGCCGATTCCTTGCTCACTGGCATCTGTTTCGATTATGAACGGTTTGGAGAAGTCTGGTTGCGCCAGGACCGGGGCTGACATCAATTGTTGCTTGAGGAGTTAGAACGCAGCTTCAGTTGCCTCTGTCCAGACGAAAGGAACACCCTTCTTGAGCAGATTGAACAATGGCCGTTGACGTGGCTTGATACTGCGTCGGTATTTCCCCAAAGAGGAAGGGATGATGCAGCACAGCGACGGTAAGTATTTCCCTCAGTTATGAAACCAAGGTTTTCAATCCAGTAGGAGGATCACCACCACCCAATAAGCAGCACCTTCACACAAACAACAAATACTTGCAACCCGACGCGAAAGAGAGGTTGTCAATCTCTCTACGGTAAAAAAGATAGACTAGGTTGTGATAGATAGGAGAGATAGATCTCTCAAGAACACAAAATAAAAAGAGCAAATAAAATATGCAGCAATATGTTTTTGAGTTTTTGGTTTTGTAGATCTGAAAACAAAGAGGCAAAAAGATAGACCGGAAAGCAATATGTTGGAAAAGTAGACCCGGGGGCCGTAGGATTCACTAGTGGCTTCTCTCGTGAGTATCGCGCATGGTGGGTGAACAAATTACTGTTGGGCAATTGATAGAAGATCAAATAATCATGATGATATCCAATGCGATGATCATTATATAGGCATCACGTCCAAGACAAGTAGACCGACTCCTGCCTGCATCTACCACTAGTACTCCACACATCGACCGCTATCCATCATGCATCTAGTGTATTAAGTTCATGGAAAAACGGAGAAATGCAATAAGAACGATGACATGATGTAGACAAGATCAATTCATGTAGGAATAGACCCCATCTTGTTATCCTTAATGGCAACGATACATGTGTGTCTTGCTGCCCCTTCTGTCTCTGGGAAAGAACACCGCAAGATCGAACCCATCACAAAGCACCTCTTCCCATGGCAAGAAAATTCGATCTAGTTGGCCTAACTAAATCAAAGATTCGAAGAAGAAATTCAAAGCTATAAGTAATCATGCATATAAGAGATCAAAGAAGACTCAAATAATATTCATGGATAGAAATTGATCATGAACTCAAAATTCATCGGATCCCAACAAACACACCGCAAAAGTTTACATCAAATAGATCTCCAAGAGACCATTCTATTGAGAATCATAAGAGAGAGAGAGAGGAAGCCATCTAGCAACTGCCTATGGACCCGTAGGTCTATGGTGGACTACTCACGCATCATCGAAGAGACACGTATGAAGAAGATGAACCCCTCCGTGATGGTGTTTAGACTGGATCTCGAGGTTCTGGAACTTGTGGCGGCTGGAATTGTTTTTCGTCGACCCCCTAGGGTTTTTGGAATATTTGGGAATTTATAGGCATCAAAGGCGAATGAGAGGGGCCCTGAGGAGGGCACAACCCATCAGGGCGCGCCGGGGCCCCCCGGGCGCACCTTGGTGGGTTGTGGTCTCCACTGCTGTCACGCCCAAGATGCGATCCTATCCTTATTTTGGCTCGAGGGCCTCGACAGGGATAGAAGCGCATATCGTCGTTTCGCAAGAATGGTTATCATTACAAGTACATGTAAATAAGAGATGAGTATATGGAATTGGCTTACACTTGCCACAAGCTACATCAATATCACATCAATGCAACAACGTATCCAAACATCATATAGAAGGGCAGGGTCCGACTACGGACGAAAACAAACGATAAAATGACATCCATCCTTGCTATCCCAGGCTGCCGGCCTGGAACCCATCCTATGATTGATGAAGAAGAAGAAGAACTCCAAATCAAACAAGCATCACGCTCACGTCAAATCATCGCATTACATGTACCTGCAACTGTTGTTGTAGTAATCTGTGAGTCACAGGGACTCAGCAATCTCATTTCCAAGGGTATCAAGACTAGCAAAGCTTAATGGGTAAGGTATGGTTAAGTGGCGAGGCTACAGCAAGCACTAAGCATTTATTTGAGTGGCTAACTTACGAATACAGAAAGTAAGGTGGCTGGTCTACGCATAACGGACGTGAACCAGTAATGTTCACTAAGTGATCCTGAACACCTACTTACGTCAAACATAACCCCACCGTGTTCTCTCTCGGATGCAGAACTCACAAGAAGAGACAGTCACAGTTACGCACATAGTTGGAGTAATTTATTTGAGTTTACTTCAAGTTTGCTATGACCGGGTGTTAAACAAAGTTTCCAAGTTGCCACATAACCGCGGGCACGACTTCTCGAAAAGATTTAACCCTGCAGGGGTGCTCCAACTCATCCATCACAAAATAACCACGCCCTGGGAATAACCTCGACCACGAAACTCGTGATCTCCTTGGAAATTCCGTTGGAAAATCTCAACCTCGAGATAGCCCAAATTGTCCTCGAAATCCCGCGCACAAGACGTTCGAGAAAGGTAAAACAAATCCAGCAAGACCGCCCGACGTGTCGACGAACCCGATAGGAGCCGCGTATCTCGTTCTCAGGACACGACCGGATTGGCTAAGTTTCCGGCTGGCACACCCGGTGGTGGTCCCGGCTAATGCCATTTTGGACCAACACTCATGAGGAGCACTGGCCCGGGTTGTTGATTAAATATCCTCGGGTTAATTACTCCCTATGCAGGTTCATTAGTTATTAAGCAAATGTAGTACCAAAGTAGGGCCTTGCCAGAAAAGTTTTATCCTAAAACGAAAATCAAGGGGGTCCCCATAACAACCCCGAGCATGTTAGGAGCGCTCAATATGGAACATAACCCCGGTACACAAGTAACTAGGGCGGCAAAAGAGGAACAAAACACCGAGCAAAAGGCCAAGCCTTCCACCTTTTACCAAATATATATGTGCATTGAATTTAATATCAATATTATTGTGATATATCAAAGGATATCCATGTTGACACATGGAAACAATTGCACCTGCAACTAGCAACGCTATAAGAAGGGGCTGAGCAAGCGGTAACATTGCCAAACAATGGTTTGCTGGGATGTGGAGGGTTAGAGGCTTATCATGGCATTTTTGGAGGCTTGACAAACAAGTGGTAGGTAGCGAGACATAGCGATAAAAGCGAGACAACAAGCATGGCAATGATAGTAGTGGTATCCAGGGAAATGATCAGCTTGCCTGAGATCCCGCTTGGAAGAAGATCGAGTCCATGAAGAAGGCAAACCAACGTAGTTGAACGAATCCTCACAAACCGAACGCTTTCGGAACTCTATCGAGAAGAAGCAACCAAACAAACAATCAACACATGATAAACACCACAACATATTCATGATATGATGCATAACAAGGATGATGCATGTTATGCATGACATGGCAAAGCACAACAATCAATTCCTACACATTAAGTGAAGCTCAATATGCAACGGGTTGCATATTGATGAAACCCCACGTTCGAATCATTTAGTTCACTCTCGTTTATTTATATGGCAAGTTTAAATGTTTTTTAACATGGCAATAGGTGAAGCATAATGAAACTACACTATCTATGCATTTTAAATGAGGCTGGAAAAACAACATATAGTGTTTCCGAAGCGACCCCATATGCAAATTATGTGTTTGGTCCAGATCTGTCCTAAACATGTTTTATATTTATTAAACAGGAAAATAACGTAGACCATGTGATTCTACACGTCGTTCTAGTCGATTTACATATATAGAATGTTTGAAACGGAGCTACGGTCTAAAAGATTTGACACACACAAGGTGAATATGCCATGAATGCAAAATACATGCAAACATTAACCACAAACATGTGAAATCATGGATGCAACAAGATATTATGAAACTACATGAGATTCTAAGCAAGTTTCATGTAGAACATGTCCAAAACGGAGTAACGGTTCAACCACAACAAGCAACACAAGTTATAGACATAATCTGCCCAAAACAGCAGCATGGCATATTGCACACATGAAAACAACTAGCTACAAGATTCTAATATGCACAAGCTAAGCATGCGGCAGCAGCTTATAACACACACTTCATTTCATCTTCACATATCATACTCAAAAGAGTCATGGATCACATGATAGGAAGCTCACAACATGCCAATAAAATATAGCATTTAGGGACTTAGTGAAACTAACAGTTTTTAACAGAGCAGTTTTATCACGGAGGCATATTGGCAGCAGCAAAACTATGTGCTACAGGTCATATATTGACATGAAACTTAACCGCATGGTAGAGGACATTATAAACTACAATTAACTCCATTACACCAACCCCAAAGGGGTTGTAGATCATTAGCAAAACACATGGCAAGAAAGCAACAAAATATTACAGATTCAGACTTAGTGAAATTTAACCATCTTCCAAAACTGCAGTTTGACTAGGCATGTTGACATGGCATTAACAGTAGCATAACAATCACTTATGAGCATGGCAAGGACACTAAGAGCAACTAGGCATGACACACTTCAAATCATACCATTGGCAAAATTACATAGGATGCATGGTTTGCTTAATATGATGCTCGCAAAACGGAACTCATCATTGACAGATTTCAGTTTTAACTTGATAGCCACTTGAGAGCAAGAAATTGACATGATAATGAACTTCTACCTAGCAACCATACGCATGGCATCAAAGTAGACATATTGTAGAACACATCTCATGAAGAAACCATATGGAAAAGACCTACGGTTTACTTCCAAGCATCCACACCAAATCGAACAAAATAACAGATTTGCACCTAACGACACGATGCACTTTTGCAACACAGTTTAGGGCACGAATATGAACCCCTAATGCACATGCAAAGGCAACCATCATGAAGAGCACGAAAAGTAGATCATTTTTCACATATAATACTTTGACATCGGATGCACGGTTTGCAAAATACAAGCTTCACCAAATGCAATATATTGATGGAAATGACAGTTTTACAGTGACTTAGAGAAAATAACACACGCGGGAACGGGATGGGATGGTACCGAGGCTATTTGGATCGGGGGTCGATGGGGCCCGAGTCGCGATGGATCGGGAAGGGAAGGTCCCGATCCGGGGGAAGAAGAGGTCGAGGCCGGCGGCGCTCCAGCGAGCTTGGGGCGGTGCGGGCGACAAAGGAGGGCGAGGGGAGGGCCGGTCCTCGCCGGATCTGGGTGCGGCGCGGCCTGATCTGGTCGGAGGCGGGGCTGGCGGCCGGCGGCAAACTCGGGAGCGGCCTAGGCGAGGCGGCGACGAGGCGCGACGGGGCGACGGCGGGGCGGGTTCGGCTGGCGGCGGTTTGGCGGCACAATGACGAGGTTGCCGGAGGCGCGGGCGGACGGGCAACGGCGGCTTGCGGCGATGCGGGCGAAGCTCCGGCGACTGGCGGTGGGGTCCGGTAGCGCGAGGCGGCTCCGGCGAGGAGCCCATGGGAGGAGCTACGGCATGCGGGGGGGATGGCTGCGCGCTCTTCCCGGGCTCCAATGGGCTCGGGCAGGCCTGCCCCGGGCCCGAGCGGGCCGCGGTGGTGGGGAGGCCGGCTGGGTGACGTGGCAGGCCGGGAGAGGCTGCGGCCGGCGGCGCAGATGTCGGCTCAGCCACTGGCTGGGCGCCAAGTGGCGGCGGCGCGGCTGGTAGCCACGGATTCTGAGGCTGGAGGTAGGTGGAGACTAGGGGAAGGCAAAAAATGGACGGGGAGGCTTCCTTTTATAGCAAATGGGGCTAGGGTTAGCAGTGTTGCACCGTTTTCGGACCGTTGGATCACGAACGGACGGTCCGGAAGCGAAGGGGGTGGCTAGGTGGGTAGTTGGGCTGTGTAGAAGGCCTTGGACTGAGATGAGAGGGAAGGTAGCAGCCCATGACATAGTTTTTAAACCGTGAAAAACGTCCAACCAATAAACCGATGACGGCGCCGCTACGGTTGCCCGTTCGGGTATCAAACGACCTCCGATTGCGACGAAATTTGGCAGGCAGTCCACCTACAATAAAACAAGACCGCATGCCAACTTTCGACCCAATCCGAGAATATTGTATACCCACTTTTAAAAACAATAATTTACGATGCCACGGGCGCGTGCGAGTGTGGTTGGTCTCGAAACGGTCGACGACACGAACGGAGAGAACCGGCAACTACGACGGATGCAAGTTTTGAAAAATGATGTCGACAGAGTGCCGATGCTATGCAGATGATGCGAATGATGCGATGATGAATGTGACAACCAAATGAAACACACGATGACAATGGAATAAAAGGGGAATCTTCTGGAGCGTCGGTCTCGGGCTGTTACAACTCTCCTCCACTTACAAGAGATCTTGCCCCGAGATCTTAGAATGAAAGGAGAAGAGAAAGAGAAGAGGAAAAGGTAAAACTTAATTGCTTCATTGACAAACGAGTGAAACCAATGAAACATGAAGGTTGGAAAGAGATGAAGAATGACATGAGGAACAAGCAAGAATTCACAAGAAATTTGGACAGCACTTCGGTAGAAAAAGAAGCAAAACTTGATAAGCAGGAAGGAACTTCAAAAGAGGGCACATAACTTCGGTTAATTGGAGAGCAGGGAAGGAACATGATCTTGACAACCCGAGATGAAGGGATGAATAGAGCAACATCACAATGCCTCCGGAACAAAAGAATGAAGGTAGATCATTGGAGAGAAGAGAATGGAGAAGAAATGACAATTTTTACCACAATTGAATTTGAAAAGCATCTTACAAAAGAATGATTGAACGGAGTTGTGGGATAATCAACAACGAAAAGAAAAGCTTGTCGTGGGCTTATGGAAAACATCTCAAAATCATGAGGTGACAACCAGCCACAAACAGAAACAATAGATTGCTAGCAAGCAACAAGATATGCAAAACTTCTTTCACCAAGAGGATACACAGAGAGAACTTGGATCATGATGAGCAGCATGATAGCAACAATCCTTAGGAAATGCTTTAGGTGAAATCCAATCCAAGATAGCTCCAAGAAAGAATGATGGGTTAACATATCTCATTCTTGTCAACTTCTCTTCGAGACTCCTTATGAATCAAGAATGCTATAACACCACCTCAAAAGATAAAGGATAATGAATTGCACTTGAAATGCAAGATAAATTATACTTGAGAAACTACCCCAAGAATCTTGAAGAACACTTTGAGAAATGAAAGAAATCCTTGACGAACCACCATGAAGAACCTCCGGAAATGAAAGGATGATAGAAAAGAATTGACCAACAAGAAAAAGATTGAGGTCTTGCTATGATTTAGATGGAGCTTCGCAATGAGATACTTGAGAAAACTTAGAACTCCGGAAAAGATAAGATGAACAACTATGAATCAAGAATTGATATCATGAACAACTCCGGAAGAAGGATTGAAATCATCTGATGAAACAAGAATAAGAATTATGTTATGCTTATCCTTCATCAAGTTAAATTGATGACAACAACGGATTATGCATACTACTTATTCTTCTTGAGAATGAATTGAGAGAGATTGGGCACAAACTTAAAGAAGTCTTCAACGAAAACACCGGTAAGAATTGAAACGAATGGGAATACATGATAATGAAGAGATCAAGATTTGCCTAATAGAAACTTGAACAAGGCACCAGAATAATTGAGATACGAACGAAGAGACAACAATTGAGAAGAATTGGAGAACAAAAGCTGAAAGCTAAGGACAAAGAAATCTTCTGAAATGATGGCCTTCGGAGGATCGAGAAATGAAAACAACGCTCAAATGCTCCGGATAGATAGGGAAGGAATTTCTCATGATCGAAGACAATTTGGGAGGATTGCACGAAGCTGAAACCATGAATCTTCAAGAGAATGGAATAAGATTTAAGAGAAACACTCCTTCGGTCTTCAACGCTGAGAATGATGACGAGAAACAACATCATGAATTACTGAGATACTCCGGAAGAATGAATAATGAAAAGGTTGAGACAATGATGAAAATAATAATTATAAGCGGTCTTCGAGAAGGAATATGACTGATGAATTCATTCTTACGTCATATTTGAAAAGAACTTGAGATCTCCGAAAAGATTAGAAGAGCCAGGTAAGATCCAGGGGAAACCTGTGGGTTATGAGCCCACTCAAAGAAAACACCATTGATACGAATGCTTAGGAATAGAGATTGCACCGGTGCAAATGAAAACTTGATGAGGTGAGAACCTCGAAATAATTTGAAAGGATTTGAACGAAAAAACAAGTCTCTTGGGATATCTTCCCACTCCGGATAGAATAGAGAGAGATGAATAAACAAGAGAGACTTGGACAAGAACTTCCACATGGATAGCATTTAACGAATGAAAAGAATATGATGAACACTGAAAGCTTGAATTGAATCCACCGGACAAGAGAACAAGAACAAGAATGATGAACTTGAGCACTTGAGCATCTTCACAATGGATCACCGGATACATCACGGAAGAGAAGATAGCGGAAGAATCACATGAATAGAGAAGGCACTTGGATGAGAATTTAATCATTGAAGAAAAAGGGCGGGTGGGTGGGAAAAACAAAGACAACTTGAGACCGATGAGACGAACTCCGGAAAGGGTTGTATTATCTTGAAGAGAAACACACTGGTTAGGAAAGATATGAAATCACCACTTGACATCGAAGCAACTCGAATTACCATACTCCAACAAAACAAAGGATGGGGCTTCTGAAACAAGCCGGAAACAAACTCATAACCCATTTGCATTTGCTGGAAGGATGATCCTAGGTAAATACTTGACTTCCCACCTAAGAACTTCCAAAATCTTGGTTATGCAATCGGGTCCACGGATACACGGAGTTTTTAACCATTACTCAAATCCTAGCAGTAATACTACTCTCCAGTGTATCACATCCCTCAACACACAACCAGAGGTCTCGGAAACTCATCTACCTCAGACCCTCGTAATAACAACGATACTAAAGATGGCAGTACATGTGATCCTGCTCCCCAGTACTGGGTGCCGCCACACTCTTAGCACCACGAATAGTATTGAAGCAACTTCGAACATCCGCGTCCTGAGATACTAAGGAAACTGAACGATAACGATGTGTCAAGAATCCATTGGAGCTCAACTCCCCGGGTCCAATCCATACGTACGGGAGGCACCAAGAACAGAGTTCCGGTCACATCGACATCATAGAGGTTCCAAAATACCCGCGTGATCTTAAAAAAAATTGAGTAAGAAGAGGGTAGAATTAAAATTCCTACATTAGGATTCCTCACTAGAGTATAGAAGAGGAGTAAAAATAATCCTACTATCCGATATATAACTAGACTCAAAATAGCCTTTTACTAAACTCGACTCGGCCAAGTTCGATCAATCAAGGGGGCTCCTAGGTTGGTACAGGCTCTGATACCAACTTGTCACGCCCAAGATGCGATCCTATCCTTATTTTGGCTCGATGGCCTTGACAGGGATAGAAGTGCATCTCGTCGTTTCGCAAGAATGGATATCATTACAAGTACATGTAAATAAGAGATGAGTATATGGAATTGGCTTACACTCGCCTCAAGCTACATCAATATCACATCAATACAACAACGTATCCAAACATCATACAGAAGAGCAGGGTCCGACTACGGACGAAAACAAATGATAAAATGACATCCATCCTTGCTATCAAAGGCTGCCGGCCTGGAACCCATCCTATGATTGATGAAGAAGAAGAACTCCAAATCAAACAAGCATCACACTCACGTCAAATCATCGCATTACCTGTACCTGCAACTGTTGTTGTAGTAATCTGTGAGCCACAGGGACTCAGCAATCTCATTTCCAAGGGTATCAAGACTAGCAAAGCTGAATGGGTGAGATATGGTTAAGTGGTGAGGCTGCAGCAAGCACTAAGCATTTATTTGAGTGGCTAACTTACGAGTACAGAAAGTAAGGTGGGTGGTCTATGCATAACAGACGTGAACCAGTAATGATCACTAAGTGATCCTGAACACCTACTTACATCAAACATAACCCCACTGTGTTCTCTCTTGGATGCAGAACTCACAAGAAGAGATAGTCACGGTTACGCACACAGTTGGTGTATTTTATTTGAGTTTACTTCAAGTTTGGTATGACCGGGTGTTAAACAAAGTTTCCAAGTTGCCATGTAACCGCGGGCACGGCTTCTCAAAAAGATTTAACCCTGCAGGGGTGCTCCAACTCATCCATCACAAACTAACAACACGCCGCGGGAATAACCTCGACCACAAAACCCGTGATCTCCTTCGAAATTCCGTTGGAAAATCTCAACCTCGAGATAGCCCAAAGTGTCCTCGAAATCCCGCGCACAAGACGTTCGAGAAAGGTAAAACAAATCCAGCAAGACCGCCCGACGTGTTGACGAACCCGATAGGAGCCGCGTATCTCGTTCTCAGGACACGACCGGATTGGCTAAGTTTCCAGCTGGCACACCCGGTGGTGGCCCCGGCTACTGCCATTTTGGACCAACACTCATGAGGAGCACTGGCCTGGGTAGTTGATTATATATCCTCTGGTTAATTACTCCCTATGCAGGTTCATTAGTTATTAAGAAATGTAGTACCAAAGTTGGGCCTTGCCAGAAAAGTTTTATCCTAAAACGAAAATCAAGGGGGGCCCCATAACAACCCCGAGCATCTTAGGAGCGCTCAATATGGAACATAACACCGGTACACAAATAACTAGGGCGGCAGAGTGGAACAAAACACCAAGCAAAAGGCCAAGCCTTCCACCATTTACCAAATATATATATGCATTAAATTAAATAGCAATATTATTGTGGTATATCAAAGGATATCCATGTTGACACATGGAAACAATTGCACATGCAACTAGCAACGCTATAAGAAGGGGCTGAGCAAGCAGTAACATAGCCAAACAATGGTTTGCTCGGACGTGGAGGGTTAGAGGCTTACCATGGCATTTTTGGAGGCTTGACAAACAAGTGGTAGGTAGCAAGACATAGCGATAAAAGCGAGACAACTAGCATGGCAATGATAGTAGTGGTATCCAGGGAAATGATCATCTTGCCTGAGATCCCGCTTGAAAGAAGATCGAGTCCATGAGGAAGGCGAACCAACGTACTTGAACGAATCCTCACACACCGAACACTTTCGGAACTCTATCGAGAAGAAGCAACCGAAATAAACAATCAACACATGATAAACACCAAAACATATTAATGATATGATGCACAACAAGGATGATGCATGTTATGCATGACATGGCAAAGGACAACAATCAATTCCTACACATTAAGTGAAGGACAATATGCAACGGATTGCATATTGACGAAACCCCACGTTCAAATCATTTAGTTCACTCTCATTTATTTACATGGCAAGTTTAAATGTTGTTTAACATGGCAAGAGGTGAAGCATAATGAAACTACACTATCTATGCATTTTAAATGAGGTCGGAAACAACATATAGTGTTTCCGAAGCGACCCCATATGCAAATTATGTGTTTGGTCCACATCTATCTTAAACATGTTTTATATTTATTAAACAGGAAAATAATGTAGACCATGTGATTCTACACGTCATTCTAGTCGATTTACATATATAGAACGTTTGAAACGGAGCTACGGTCTAAAAGATTTGACAGACACAAGGTGAATATGCCATGAATGCAAAATGCATGCAAACATCAACCACAAACATGTCAAATCATGTATGCAACAAGATATTATTAAACTACATGAGATTCTAAGCAAGTTTCATGTTGAACATGTTCAAAACGGAGTAACGGTTCAACCACAACAAGCAACACAAGTTATAGACATAATCTGCCCAAAACAGCAACATGGCATATTGCACACATGAAAACAACTAGCTACAAGATTCTAATATGCACAAGCTAAGCATGGGGCAGTAGCATATAACACACACTTCATTTCATCTTCACATATCATACTCAAAAGAGTCATGGATCACATGATAGGAAGCTCACAACATGGCAATAAAATATAGCATTTAGGGACTTAGTGAAAATAACAGTTTTTAACAGAGCAGTTTTATCATGGAGGCATATTGGCAGCAGCAAAACTATGTGCTACAGGTCATATATTGACTTGAAACTTAACTGCATGGTAGAGGACATTATAAACTACCATTAACTCCATTACACCAACCCCAAAGGGGCTGTAGATCATTAGCAAAACACATGGCAAGACAGCAACAAAATATTACAGATTCAGACTTGGTGAAATTTAACCATCTCCCAAAACTGCAGTTTGACTAGGCATGTTGACATGGCAATAACAGTAGCATAACAATCACTTATGAGCATGGCAAGGACACTAAGAGCAACTAGACATGACACACTTCAAATCATACCATTGGCAAAATTACATAGGATGCATGGTTTGCTTAATATGATGCTCGTAAAACAGAACTCATCATTGACAGATTTCAGTTTTAACGTGATAGCCACTTGAGAGCAAGAAATTGACAGGATAATGAACTTCTACCTAGCAACCAGAGGCATGGCATCAAAGTAGACATATTGTGGAACACATCTCATGAAGAAACCATATGGAAAAGACCTATGGTTTACTTCCAAGCATCCACACCAAATCGAACAAAATAACAGATTTGCACCTAACGACACGATGCACTTTTGGAAAGGAGTTTAGGGCATGAATATGAACCCTAATGCACATGCAAAGGCAACCATCATGAAGAGCACGAAAAGTAGATCATTTTTCATATATAATACTTTGACATCGGATGCACGGTTTGCAAAATACAAGCTTCACCAAATGCAATATATTGATGGAAATGATAGTTTTACAGGGACTTAGAGAAAATAACACACACGGGAATGGGATGGGATGGTACCGAGGCTGTTTGGATCGGGGGTCGATGGGGCCCGAGTCACGATGGATCGGGACGGGGAGGTCCCGATCCGGGGGAGAAGAGGCCGAGGTCGGCGACAGAGGACGGCGAGGGGAGGGCCGGTCCTCGCCGGATCTGGGCGCGGTGCGGACGGATCTGGTCGGAGGCGGGACTGGCGGCCGGCGGCGGGGCAGCACGAGGCCGGGCGGCGGCAAATTCGGGAGCGGTCTAGACGAGGCGGCGACGAGGCGCGACAGGGCGACGGTGGGGCGGGCTCGGCTGGCGGCAGCTTGGCGACGCAGCGGCGAGGTTGCCGGAGGCGCGGGCGGAGGGGCACCGGCGGCTTGCGGCGATGCGGGCGAAGCTCCGGCGACTGGCGGCAGGGTCCGGCGGCACGGGCCGGTGGCGCGAGGCGGCTCCGGCGAGGAGCCCATGGAAGGAGCTAGGGCACGCGGGGGGCTGGCTGCGCGGGCTTCTCGGGCTCCGATGGGCTCGGGCGGGCCTGCCCCGGACACGAGCAGGCCGCGGCGGTGGGGAGGCCGGCTGGGTGACGTGGCAGGCCGGGAGAGGCTGCGGCCGGCGGCGCAGGTGGCGGCTCAGCCGCTGGCTGGGTGCCAAGTGGCGGCGACGCGGCTGGTGGGCACGGATTCTGAGGCTGGAGGTAGGTGGAGACTAGGGGAAGGCCAAAAATGGACGGCGGGCTTCCTTTTATAGCAAATGGGGCTAGGGTTAGCAGTTTTGCACCATTTTCGGACAGTTGGATCATGAACGGACGGTCCGGAAGCGAAAGGGGTGGCTAGGTGGGTAGTTGGGCTGTGTAGAAGGCCTTGGACTGAGATGAGAGGGAAGGTAGCAGCCCGTGACATAGTTTTTAAACCGCGAAAAACGTCCGATGAATAAACCGATGACGGCGCCGCTACGGTTGACCGTTCGGGTATCAAACGACCTCCGATTGCGACGAAATTTGGCAGGCGGTCTACCTACAATAAAACAAGACCGCACGCCAACTTTCAACCCAATCCGAGAATATTTATACCCACTTTTAAAAACAATAATTTATGATGCCTCGGGCGCGTGCGAGTGTGGTTGGTCTCGAAACGGTCGACGACACGAACGGAGTGAACCGGCAACTACGACGGATGCAAGTTTTGAAAAATGATGTCGACAGAGTGCCGATGCTATGCAGATGATGCGAATGATGCGATGATGAATGCGACAACCAAACGAAACACACGATGACAATGGAATAAAAGGGGAATCTTCTGGAGCGTCGGTCTCGGGCTGTTACAACGGCCCACCTCTCCGACACTTCAATGGCCCACTGGGTATCTTCTGGTCCCGAAAAAATCTCCAAAAATTTTCGTCGCGATTGGACTCTGTTTGGTATTGATATTCTGCGAAGTAAAAAACAAGCAAAAACAGCAACTGGCACTTTGGCACTATGTCATTAGGTTAGTCCCAAAAAATGATATAAAGTTGCTATAAAATGATTGTAAAACATCCAAGAATGATAATATAATAGCATGGAACAAGCAAAAATTATAGATACGTTGGAGACGTATCAGCATCCCCAAGCTTAATTCCTACTCGTTCTCGAGTAGTTAAATGATAAAAACAGAATTTTTGATGTGGAATGCTGCCTAACATGTTCATCTCATATTCTTTTTCTTTTGTATAGCATGGACATTTGGACTTGTAAATGATTCAAAGCAATAGTCTAGTTTTAACATAATGACTTCAATACTCAAGCATGTCAACAAGCAACCATGTCTTTCAAAATATCAACACTAAAGAAAGTTATCCCTAGCCCATCATGCTCAATCATTGATCCATTCATGAAACACACTCAAATATTAGCTATGCCCAATGCTCAAGTACGATCATAGTGCCTCCTAGTTGGTGCTTTATCAGAGAAGATGGAGACTCAAAGTAAAAATAAAAATTGCATAAAGTAAATAAATAGGCCCTTCGCAGAGGGAAGTAGGGATTTGTAGAGGTGCCAGAGCTCAAGGTTTAAATTGAGAGAGAATTCTTTTTTGGGTGGCATGCTTTTCCTGTCAACGAAAATGACAAAGTAGCTCACAATACTTTACATGCTAGATATATCATAGGCGGTTCCCAAACAGAAAATAAAGTTTATTCCTTTTTCCACCAAACTTTCACTTTCCATGGCGGGCCGTATCCACGGTTGCCTTCCATACCAACACTTTCCAAGGAATTTATTATTTGACAACATAAAGTAAATATTTTTTTTCTTTTTCATTTTGGGAATGGACATCCCTATTACCGCCGCATTCTCGTGCAATGACAAGTGAATAAACACTCATCTTGAGAATAACACATCTAGCATGGAAAAATATTGGACACTCCCCACCGTTTCATGAGCGGTACGAGCACACAAAAGAGAAAATTTATTTTGAAAATTTAGAGATGGCACATACAAATTTTCTTGGAACGGCATGGAAATACCGCATATAGGTAGGTATGGTGGACTCATAAGGCAAAACTTGGTTTAAGGATTTTGGATGCACAAGTAGTATTTCTACTTAGTACAAATGGAGGCTAGCAAATAGATTGAGAAGCAACCAAACCAAGAAACAAAAATTCACATAAGCGAGCATTGAGCGTGACTAACACCGAATAATGCACCATAAGTAGGATGTAACTTCATTGCATAACTATTGACTTTCGTGCATGCATAGGGAATCACAAACCTTAACACCAATATTCCTACTAAAGCATAATTACTCACTAACATGACTCACATATTACTATCATCATGTTTCAAAACTATTACAAAGAACCAATTTTAATTTGTCTAATGATCTTCATGAAAGTTTTTATTATATCCTCCTTGGATATCTATCACTTTGGGACTAGTTTCATATATTGCCATTGCTTTTTGGCAAGCTCAAACAAATTTAAGTGAAGCACATGAGCATAAAGATTTCATCTCTCAAAAAGGTATAAGTGAAGCATGAGAGGATTTCTTCAAAAATTACTAACTCTCAAATTAATCTAAGTGAAGCATGAGAGTATTTCTACAAAAATTTCCAAGCACACCGTGCTCAAAAAGATATAAGTGAAGCACTAGAGCAATTCTATAGCTCAAAAGGTTTAAGTGAAGCACAAAGAGCAATTCTAACAAATAATAGCATAATTTTGGCTCTCTCAAATAGGTGTGTCCAGCAAGGATACAAATGACAAACTAACAAACAAAGCAAGCAAAGATACAAGACGCTCCAAGTAAAACTCATGATATGTGACGAATAAAAATATAGCTCCAAGTAAAATACCGATGGTCGTTAGAAGAAAGAGGGGATGCCACTCGGGGGCATCCCCAAGCTTAGTTGCTTGTTTCTCTTTGTATATATCTTGGGGATGCTGTAGCATCCCCAAGCTTAGGCTCTTTTCACTCCTTATTCCTTCATCCATCGTGATCTCACCCAAAACTTGAAAACTTCAATCACACAAAACTCAACAAAATCTTCGTGAGATCCGTTAGTATAATAAAGCAAATCACTACTTTAGATACTGTTGCAAACCCATTCGTATTTTATTATTGCATTATACTTACTGTATTTTAACTTTACCATGGCTCATACCCTTCAATATAACCCATAGATTCATCAAAACAAGCACACAATGCAACGAAAACAGAATCTGTCTTAAACAGAACAGTCTGTAGTAATCTGTACTGTAACCATACTTCTGTAATTCTAAAAATTCTGAACAATTAGGACAACGTAAGGAATTTGTATAGAAACACTGTGTTAAAATTTCAGCTCAAGACCACGTTCCAGCAAAAAATAAAAATTCTTATACTGGCCGCAAAGTTTCTGTTTCAGATTCAGCATCGCGTCTACTCATCCTATGAATCATCCTAAAGGCTCTACTTGGCACAAACACTAAATAAACCATAAAAACACAATCATAACAGAGGCATAATTGTGTCAACACTCAAAAACAGAAAGGAAAAAGTAAAAATTTATTTATTCATTGGGTTGCCTCCCAACAAGCGCTATCGTTTTACGCCCCTAGCTAGGCATAACGCATAATATCAAGTATTGTCATCTTTGGTTTTCAACTCTTCAATCACACAACTAGATTTCTTCAAGGACTTAGCATGCATATTTTTGATGACAACACTCCTAGGAAGAAAACCAAAAAATTCATTCTTGTACATAGGGTCTCTTACGATTTCAACAAAGTCGGGATGAATACTAATCATTTTAAGATCCCCCTTGTGACTACTAGATGTAGCAACTTTGTTCTTAGTGACTTTCATGGTCTTGCCAATTTTTACGGGAGTTTTTTCAATAGTTTTGATAGCAGAAAACGCCGAGCCCAAATTACTAAAAATTTCCTCCAACTTATCAATCCGGTAAGGACTCTCTTCTACCCTTTCGTTAACTACGATTTCTTTTTCCTTTAGCAATTTAAAAGCATCTCCCGCCTTAGACCCAATTTTATTAGCAAGATTATGCATTTTCTTATCCAAACTTTCAAGATGTTCTTGGGTAATCATCTTATTTTCATTAGCATCTAATCTCTCCATAACATGTTCGAGAGTTAAAGTTGTTTCATTGATCATAAGAGGTGGTGATCCCACTAAACTTCCCATAGCATTGAAAGCATCCAAAGATGGACACATCAAGAAATTCCCACTGGTAATTGTATCAAGGACGAATCTATACCAAGTGGTGATGCCCACATAAAAACTGCTAAGAAGAACAACGGTAAATTGCTTATGGATAGATCTATTATGAGCATTGCAAATCATATATCAACATATTTTAGGTTCTCCCCTCCCCTTTGCTTAAAATTAAGAACCTTATTATCGGGAGTACACGCAATAAAGGAAGAACTAGCCATAATGACTAGGCAAGAGATCTGACAAGAAAAGGGCAAACAAAAAAGAGGGCGAATAAAACGGCAAATTGGTGAAGTGGGGGAGAGGAAAACAAGAGGCAAATGGCAAATAATGTAATTGCAAGGAGATGAGATTTGTGATTTGGAACCTGGTAGATGATGATGGTGTCCCCTCGACACCTACGATAGGCACGTAGAAGAGACCGCTTCCTCCCCGGCAATGGTGTCAGAAATTCCTTTGACGTGGCTTGAGACTACGTCGGTATTTCCACAAAGAGGAAAGGATGATGCAACACAGCGACGGTAAGTATTTGCCTCAGTTATGAAACCAAGGTTATCGAACCAGTAGGAGGATCACCACCACCCAATAAGCAGCACCTGCACACAAACAACAAATACTTGCAACCCAACGCGAAAGAGAGGTTGCCAATCTCTCTACGGTAAAAAAAATATAGATTAGGTAGTGATAGATAGATCTCTCAAGAGCACAAAATAAAAAGAGCAAATAAAATATGCAGCAATATGTTTTTGGGTTTTTGGTTTTGTAGATCTGAAAACAAAGAGGCAAAAAGATAGATTGGAAAGCAATATGTTGGAAAAGTAGACCCGGAAGCCGTAGGATTCACTAGTGGCTTCTCTCATGAGTAGAGCCCATGGTGGGTGAACAAATTACTGTTGGGCAATTGATAGAAGATCAAATAATCATGACGATATCCAAGGCGATGATCATTATATAGGCATCACGTCCAAGATAAGTAGACCGACTCCTGCCTGCATCTACCACTATTACTCCACACATCGACCGCTATCCAGCATGCATCTAGTGTTTTAAGTTCATGGAAAAATGGAGTAATGCAATAAGAACGATGACATGATGTAGACAAGATCTATTCATGTAGGAATAGACCCCATCTTGTTATCCTTAATGGCAACGATACATGTGTGTCTTGCTGCCCCTTCTGTCACTGAGAAAGAACACCGCAAGATCGAACCCATCACAAAGCACCTCTTCCCATGGCAAGAAAAATCGATCTAGTTGGCCTAACTAAACCAAAGATTCGAAGAAGAAATACGAGGCTATAAGTAATCATGCATATATGAGATCAAAGAAGACTCAAATAATATTCATGGATAGAAACTGATCATGAACTCAAACTTGATCGGATCCCAACAAACACACCGCAAAAGTTTACATCAAATAGATCTCCAAGAGACCATTGTATTGAGAATCATAAGAGAGAGAGAGAGGAAGCCATCTAGCTACTGCCTACGGACCCGTAGGTCTATGGTGGACTACTCACGCATCATCGGAGAGGCACCTATGAAGAAGATGAACCCCTTCGTGATGGTATTTAGATTGGATCTCGAGGTTCTGGAACTTGCGGCGGCTGGAATTGTGTTTCGTCGACTCCCCTAGGTTTCTTGGAATATTTGGGAATTTATAGGCATCAGAGGCGGTGGAGAGGGGCCCCGAGGAGGGCACAACCCATCAGGGCACGCCGGGCCCCCCCTGGCGCTCCCTGGTGGGTTGTGGTCTCCACGGCCCACCTCTCCGGCACTTCTTTCGCCCACTGGGTGTCTTCTGGTCCAGAAAAAATCTCCAAAAAGTTTTGCCGCGATCGTACTCCGTTTGGTATTGATATTCTGCGAAGTAAAAAACAAGCAAAAACAGCAACTGGCACTTTGGTACTATGCCAATAGGTTAGTCCCAAAGAATGATATAAAGTTGCTATAAAATGACTGTAAAACATCCAAGAATGATAATATAACAACATGGAACAAGCAAAAATTATAGATACGTTGGAGACGTATCAGCCGTGCAATCACTCCAAAATGACGAACGAACCGGCGATAGTAGCCGGCCAGGCCCAAGAAGTTGCGAACTGCCTTGACTGTTGTGGGTATAGTGCACTGTGCCACAGCCTGCACTTTGTCTGATTCCGTAGAGACGCCATCACCACTAATCACATGTCCGAGGTACGATAGCTTATGTTGACCGAAAGAGCATTTGCTGAGTTTGACTTTCCACTGATCTTCCCGGAGGAGTTCCAGCACTTGCCGCAAGTGATCCACATGCTCTTCCAATGTGCGACTGAATACCAAGATGTCATCAAAGAAGGTCAACACACAATGACGCAGCAGCGGGTGGAGAGTGACAGTCATCGCGCCATTGAAAGTTGCAGGTGCACCCCTGAGCCCAAATGACACTACATTGAACTCATAATGTCCGGAATGTGTGAGAAAAGTTGTCTTGTACTCCTCCCCTTCCGCGAGCCGGATTTGATGATATCTAGCGTGGAGGTCAAGCTTGGAGAACAACTTCGCGCCGTGCAGCTCATCAAGTAGCTCTTCGATAACAGGCACTGGGTACTTGGGAATACAGGTGAGGGCGTTGAGGTGACGGTAGTCAATGCATAGTCACCAAGTGCCGTCTTTCTTCTTAACCAGGATGACCGGTGAGGAGAAAGGGCTGGAACTCTTCTGTATGATGCCTGACCGAAGCAGCTCTGCTACTTGACATTCGATCTCGTTCTTGTGTTCTGGATTATGTCGATAGGGACGGATTCTGAATGGTTGCGCGCCCGGAATCATAGGAATGTGGTGGTCACAGGCGCGGCGCGGTGGCAACTCCGTGGGCTCGCTTAAAACATCGCTGAATGTGGTGATCACACCATGGACACAGTCCGGGGTGGACGAGGTTGATGCAGCATCGAAATCCACTTGAAAAATCTGGACCATATGTGAGATGGTATTTTTGTTGCAAAGCCCTTGGAGCTGGATGCTCTTGATGAGCAAACAATCTGTAGAATCTGAGTCATGGCCACACAATTGCACCACTCCTCCCAGTGTTAAATACATTTAGCCTTCCAGTCCACTGTCATTGGGATGTGCTCCTCGAGCCAGTCCATGCCAAGGATGGCATCGTATGTGCCCAGCGCAAGCACTTTCATGTCTGTCGCAAATTCGTGTCCCTGGGAGTACCATTTGCAGTTGGGAACCATGGACGAGCAGAACATCTCGCCCCCATCAGCTACCCGCACTCTGTAAGTTTTGGGCAGAGGTGTGAGTCCCTCCAACAAACTGGCCAAGTGGTTGTTGATGAATGAGGTTGAGCTGCCCGAGTCTACTAGCATGAGCACTTCCCTGACCTGTATCCAGGCCCGCGGCTGAAATGCTTTTGCTGAGACTCCTCCAGAGACCACCGGGCAGGAAATAGCCATGACTGTTTCCGCTGCTGGCGTTGGTGGTGGTGGCCTATCAGTTTCGTCGTCGAGGCCAAAGAGCTCCAGCAGTGCCTCCACCACATGGAGCTGCACAGATGTGGGGCACACGTGCTCGTGACCCCATCTCTTGCCGCATTTGAAGAAGAGTCCCCGAGCACGACGGTAATCTCGCAGCGTCTTTAGCTTGGAGGAGTCGGCTCGCGCGGCGTTAGTGCCGCGGCGATCGGTTGCTCCGCTTGGCGCCGCGAGGCACACGGGCGGCGGAGGCAGTGGAAACGCCGCTTGCTACGGCCCTTGACTCGACGACGGATCGGGCGGCCTGGATGAGGGTGGCCGCAGTAATCCCGCCTGCCCGCCGTCGACGATTTCCTCATGGAGTAGGGCCAACGCACAAGCCGTATCGAGGTCCAGAGGCCTCTGCAGCAGCACCACTGCTCGTATGTCCGGTCACAAACCCTCCACAAAATGAGTCAAAAAATAGAATGGGTGAATTGAGTCGGAATAGGAACTCAAATGGTTAATAATTAACTCAAATTTCTCAATAAAATCTGCAACAGAAGATGTTTGCTTAACTGTGTAAAACTGGCGGATCAACATCTGATGTCGATCGCGGCCAAAACGGGTGTAGAGCAAGGCAGAAAAGGAATCCCAATCATATTCAGGAAAAAATATTGGACCGATTGTAGCCAAATGGAGGCTGGGCCAGAGAAGTTTAAAGCAGCCATAGGAACCCAAAAGGAGGAATGTATGCCAAACATTTTGAAGCATTGCTCGCACAAAGTTTTCCACATATTTGGGTTCTCGCCGGTGAATTGTGGAAAAGCAATGGAGGGGTGGTTCTGGCCTAAGCCTGACAAGAGCTGGCTTGCGTGGGCAAAAGGTGAGAGCAGCAGCACATGCGATGGGGCATCAGACTGACCGTTGGCCAGGAGCGGCGGCAGTGTCTGGAACGACGCCGCCGTCATCCCCCGTGTGAGATCGTAGACGCCATGGTCCGTAGACCCGTGGAGCGTTCCGCCCGCTCCTGAGACGGGCCCGTCAAGAGTGGCGCGCCTCGCTGGGGTGGAGGCTAGCCTGCCTCCTGTTGGAACGCCACCGTTGGTGTGGCCGTCGACGGTTGTTGCGCTCACTGCAGCGCGGTGACGGCCGCGCCGAGATCCGCAATGCGCTTCTCCAGATCCGGCCGCCAAGTGACGAGGTCTTCGAGCTTGGCTGAAGAGGCTTGGATCGCCGCGATCGATGTGGAGTGGGCCTGTAGAGTGGAGTCGAGGCGATCGAGGAAGGCTTGGATAGCAGGATCCATGGCAGCCAGATCCGATCGAGCCTGTCGAAGTTGGCGCGTCTCGATGAATTGCGCCAGAGTTGTGCGGGGGAAGAGGGGTGGAATGGTCTCTGATACCAGATGTTAGGAGCACAGCGGCGGAATCGATCTAAATTGTTCTCCGAAGTAGTAGCTTATAGTGATTACAGGACTTGGTATGAATGTTCTTGCGAAAGGAAACTAGGTAGAACATAGCTACGGTTGCCGCCGCCGGTTCAGGCCTGATCCTCTGGATGGCTTGCTCGAGTGCCCAGGCTGGCTTAAGTAGGGCTCGTGGGACTGGGCCTTACTGGACCCATTGTGGCCCAGTCACACGGCTGTTGGGTTGGCTTGGCATCATGGGTGTGCGCTGGTTGGCGGGTTGCCGCGTGGGACCGGCATGTCAGTGGCGCTGACACCATGGCTATGACCGAGCATGCGTGTGAGTCGTGTGTGCGTGCTTTGTGTGTGTGGCTGGAAGGGCCACATCCAAACGGCCGGCCTTAGATTAGTATTAGTCTTATTTAACTAACCCAAAACATGTATTAGTACTAAGCTTAGATGCTACATAGAATATGACTTATGGGCCCCATGACTAGTTAGACTAATTAAATAATTTGTTATACAGATGATCATATGACACCTAGGCCCCACTGCCTAGTTTTGTCTAGTCAACCCAGTCAATGTTGACTGTTGACATGGCCGACTCAGCACCCCACTCACCCCACTGTCATACTATAGGCTAGGATAGCACTAGGTGACAAAAGTATAGTCTGTTTTTATTCGAATTAATATAATTTAAGAAAATCCTAGAAACTTTGGAAAATCATAGAAAATAAACCGTAGCTCGGATGAAAATAATTTATATATGAAAAACAATCAGAAAAATATAACGAATCCAAATATGTCATCCACATACCTGTCACATGCCTCTAACATAATGAACATGGACTTTTTGCGTTAGGATCATCTGTCCGAAAAATACCTGGAGCCAGGAAAATATCACCGGATATTTTCCCTCTTCTTTTAAAATACTTAGAGATGCATTAGGGCATGTCACCCACACATCTTGACATGCCATTGCATTTGTGTTGTATTTGATTGCTCCGTTACTTATTTGTCCCCCCTCCGTTACTTCTTTCCGGTAGACCATGAGATCGATGTTGATCCGGTGATCGACTACTTCACCATCGAGGATCCGTATTTGTCTGCAAAGCAACCAAGCAAGCAACGCCCCCCCCCCCCTTGATCATTTCGATATCACCCATTCTTTCTTCCTCATGCTTGCATTAGATTTTGCTACTGTTCTAGATAGCTCCTATTCTGATGCATAGCCTGTTTTTGTTAAACTGCTACTGTACCTTCTATTATATCACCTGCTTAGTATAGGTTTATTAGTGATTCCGTGTGACCCCTTAGTTCCAGTTGCCCCTACTTCATCATCGACGACTCGAAGACTTGAAGAGTCGATCAACTTGATCGACGAGCCATGCCCGTCACATCACCGCACACCCCCTTAGCTGTACGACTCTGCAGAGCTACCATCAAGTACAGAGGGTGACACCTCGTAACGTACTCCTGATGCTAACTCTGTAGTGTAGTTAGTCGGTTGTGTTTATTGAGGGTGATTCCTCCTTCGCCACTTCCGATAACGACTCTGTCGTACAACACCTCAAGCGTAGACCATCGAGGGTCATACTTCACTGGTCACCTTGACGATTACATTGAGTGGGATCCATCGAGGGTGATTCCGCGTGGGCGGGCATTATTGGCCCTTGCCACACATCCTCGTGACGGGGCGACGGGACCACATATCATGGATCATTGATCGTCACCGTAGTTAACAAAATGCTAATGGGTTGGTTATTTGATCTGAGTTGGTCGATTGACCTTTTTCACACTAACCTTCACGTGGAAGAAGTTATGGGTACTCGGCGTCGTTGTATCAGCCAAAGCTCTTTGGACGTCAGCAATGGAGCGGCGCGCGCCCGAGTGGTCCGCGATGGCATTGATCTTGTATAAGAGGTGCTAGGACTGACCTCGTCCGCCCATGCATCATGCAGGAGTGCAAAGGGCGAGTGGGCCCATGACCCCTGCGCGCTTCGGATTTAGACCGGCGGGCTGGCCTCTCTGTTGAGCCTAGGTAGGGCGACAACGTGTTGATGTCCCGAGGCCGGGTATGACCCAGGAAAGTGTGTCCAGCCAAAGGTTATCAAGCGTGTTGGGAAATGTGGTGCACCCCTACAGGGATGAAATTAACTATTCGAATAGACGTGTCCACGCTAACAGGCATACTTGGAGTTGTATCCCGATCTAATACAACTAGAATTGTGACTTAAAATTGAAATGAATGTTGGCTCCGAGATTTGCTTTCTCGCAGGGAGTCGAGGAAGAATCTCTGGGCGTGGTTACTTACTAAAATTTCTACAATAATATTGTTACATATGAGTGACTAATCTACACTCTTCTAATGCTGCAAGATGTTGAAGATGCTAGTCTTCGATAGGACTAGATCTTCCCCCCTATTCTTGCTTTTCTACAGCCAGTCCAAAGATATAACCCCATTCCTTGATATTGATGCATATTCTAGTATAGTTTTGATATAAGTCTTCCGAGTGCTTTGGATGAGTACTCACCGCTGCTTTACCTCCTCTCCCCCCTCGATACGATTACCTCATTCAGACGAGGGAGCCCACGAGATGGAGTACCCCGCTGATGACTACGAAACCACCGCTGGAGCTTACTATTACGTGGAGAACGCCAATGCTCAGGAGTAGTTAGGAGGTTCCCAGGCAGGAGGCCTTGCCTCTTTCGATCCGTGTTATGTTTGCGCTAGCCTTCTTAAGGCAAAACTTGTTTACTTATGTCTGTACTCAGATATTATTTGCTTCCGCTGACTCGTTTGTATGTCGAGCTTATGTATTCGATCCCTCGAGGCCCTGATACGTCCATTTTGCATCATGATTTCCTACTGTTATTTACTTTGTTTTGTTGAATAATGCCTTTTCTCTCATAATATGCAAGGTTTACACAAGGAGGGAGAATACCGGCAGCTGGAATTCTGGACCCAAGAAAAGCACGTTAGAGATACCTATTCTGCACAACTCCAATGAAGCTGAAATTTTACGAAGATTATTTTTACATTTAATAAAAAATACTGGAGCTGGAAACTACCGGAGGAGGCCCCCCAGGTGGGCACAACCCACCAGGGCGTGCCAGGCCCCCCTGGGCGCGCCCTGATGAGTTGTGCTTAGCCTGGCCCACCTCCGGTGCCCATCTTCTGGTATAAGGTATCTCTTGACCTATAAAAAATTTAGAGGAGGACTTTCGGGACGAAGCGCCGCCACCTCGAGGCGGACCTTGGGCAGGAGCACTTTTGCCCTCCGGCGGAGCGATTCCGCCGGGGGAACTTCCCTCCCGGAGGGGGAAATCGAACCTATCGTCATCACCAACACCCATCTCATCTTTGGGAGGCCAATCTTCATCAACATCTTCAACAGCACCATCTCCTCTCAAACCCTAGTTCATCTCTTGTGTTCAATCTTTGTACCGGAACCTCAGATTCGTACCTGTGGGTGACTAGTAGTGTTGATTACCTTGCGTAGTTGAATACTATATGGTTTATTTGGTGGAAGATTATATGTTCAGATCCAATATGCTATTCAATACCTCTCTGATCTTGAGCATGTTTATTATTTGTGAGTAGTTACCTTTGTTCTTGAGGTCCCGAGAGAAGCCATGTTGCAAGTAATCATGTGAATTTCATATGTGTTCGATATTTTGATGATATGTATGTTGTGATTCCCTTAGTGGTGTCATGTGAACGTCGACTACATGACACTTCACCATTCATGGTCCTAAGGGAATGCATTGTGGAGTAGTTATTAGATGATGGGTTGCTAGAGTGACAGAAGCTTAAACCCTAGTTTATGCGCTACTTCGTAAGGGGCTGATTTGGATCCACATGTTTAATGCTATGGTTAGACTTTGTCTTAATACTTTTCTCGTAGTTGCGGATGCTTGCGAGGGGGTTAATCATAAGTAGGTTGTTAGTTCAAGTAAGAACAGAACCTTAGCACCGGTCCACCCACATATCAAATTATCAAAGTAGCGAACACGAATCAAACCAACATGATAAAAGTGACTAGACGAAATTCCCGTGTACCCTCAAGAAGACTTTGCCTATTACTAGTGATTGTTCTGGCCTGTCCTTTGCCTCAAAAGGATTGGGCTACCTTGTTGCACCTTGTTTACCGTTACCGTTACTTGCTCATTACCAATTATCTTGCTATCAATCTATCTGTTACCTACAATTTCAGTGCTTGCAGAAATTACCTTGCTGAAAACCGCTTGTCATTTCCTTCTTCTCCTCGTTGGGTTCGACACTCTTACTTATCGAAAGGACTACGATTGATCCCCTATACTTGTGGGTCATCAAGACTCTTTTCTGGCGCCGTTGCCGGGGAGTGAAGCGCTCTTGGTAAGCGGAAATTGGTAAGGAAAAACTTATACTACGTGCTGAAATTTATTGCTACTTGCTACTATGGAGAACAATCCTTTGAGGGGTTTGTTCGGGGTATCTTCACCTCGACCGGAACCACAATTAGTTACCCCTCAACCTACAGCACATACTGAAAATTTTAATTATGAAATTCGGGTATGCTAGAACAACTGCTTGCTAAACCTTATGCAGGAGACGGAACTAAACATCCTGATATGCACCTTTTATATGTGAACGAGATTTGCGGATTATTTAAGCTTGCAGGTTTACCCGGAGATGAAGTTAAGAAGAAGGTTTTCCCTTTATCTTTGGAGGGAAAAGCATTGACATGGTATAGGCTATGTGATGATCTTGGATCGTGGAGCTGGAATCGTTTGCAATTGGAATGTCACCAAAAGTTTTATCCCATGCATCTAGTTCATCGTGATCGGAATTATATATATCATTTTTGGCCTCGTGGAGGAGAAAGTATCGCTCTAGCTTGGGGGAGGCTTAAGTCAATGTTATATTCATGCCCTAATCATGACATTCCGAGGGAAGTTATCATTCAGAATTTTTATGCTCGGCTTTCTCATAAAGATCAATCCATGTTCGATACTTCTTGTGCTTGTTCTTATATGATGATGACTATTGAATTCAAGTGGGATCTCTTAGAAATAATTAAACGCAACTCTGACGATTGGGAACTCGACGAAGGTAATGAGTTAGGTATAAAGCTTGAATTTGATTGTGTTAAATCTTTTATGAATACCGATACTTTTCACAAGTTTAGCACTAAATATGGACTTGACTCTGAGATAGTAGCCTCTTTCTGTGAAGCATTTGCTACTCACGTTGACCTCCCTAAGGAGAAGTGGTTTAAATATCATCCCCCTATTAAGGAAGAAATTAAAGAATCGGTCAGGGCTAAAGAAGAAACTATCATTTACAATGTTGATCCAGTTGTGCCTACCGCTTATATTGAAAAACCACGTTTCCCTGTTAGGATAAAGGAACATGCTAAGGTATCAACTGTGGTTCGTAAGAGTAATATAAGAGCACCTAAACCCCCTGAGCAAATTAAAGTAGAACCTAGTGTTGCTATGGTTAAAGATCTCTTGGTAGAAAATATTGATGGGCATGTTATGTACTTCTGTGATGAAGCTGCTAGAGTTGCTAAACCTGATGAAAAAGATAAACATAGACTCATAGAAGGCTTGCATGTTGTCTCAGTCAAAATAGGAGATCATTGCTATCATGATTTATGTGATATAGGTGCTAGTGTGAGTGCTATCCCTTTTACCTTATACCAAGAAATTATGGATGAAATAGCACCTGCTGAAATGGAAGACATTGATGTCACTATTAAACTTGCTAATAGAGACACTATCACACCACTTGGGATTGTTAGAGATGTTGAAGTCTTGTGTGGGAAAGTAAAATATCCTACTGATTTTCTAGTCCGAGGTTATCTTTGGTAGACCTTTCTTGAGCACCGTCAATGCTAAGATAGATTGTGAAAAACAAACTGTCGGTGTCAGTTTCGGTAATGTGTCTCATGAGTTTAATTTTTCCAAGTTTAGTAGACAACCTCGTGATAAAGCGTTAGCTAATAAGGATGAAATAATTGGTCTTGCTTCGATTTCCGTGCCTCCAACTGATCCATTAGAACAATATTTGCTCGACCATGAAAATGATATGCATTTGCGTGAAAGAAACGAAATAGATCAAATTTTCTTCGAACAACAACCTCTCTTGAAGCACAATTTGCCTATTGAAACTCTTGGAGGTCCTCCTCCACCTAAAGGTGATCCTGTGTTTGAATTGAAACAATTGCCTGACACTTTGAAGTATGCTTATCTTGATGAGAAAAAGATATATCCTGTTATTATTAGTGCTAACCTTTCAGAACATGAAGAAGAAAGATTATTAAAAGTTCTAAGGAAGAACCGGGCTGCTATTTGGATATACTCTTGATGATCTTAAGGTCATTAGTCCCACTCTATGTCAGCACGAGATCAATATGGAACCTGACGCTAAACCCGTTGTTGATCACCAACGGCGATTGAATCCTAAGATGAAGGAAGTGGTAAGAACTGAAATATTAAAGCTTCTGGAAGCAGGTATAATCTATCCCATAGCTGATAGTAGATGGGTAAGTCCCGTTCATTGTGTACCTAAGAAAGGAGGTATTACCGTTGTTCCCAATGATAAGAATGAACTCATTCCACAAATAATTGTCACTGGCTATAGAATGATAATTGATTTTAGAAAATTAAATAAAGCTACTAGAAAAGATCATTACCCTCTACCGTTCATTGATCAAATGTTAGAGAGACTATCTAAGCACACACACTTTTGCTTCTTAGATGGATATTCTGGTTTCTCTCAAATACCTGTGTCACAATCTGATCAAGAGAAAACTACCTTTACTTGCCCTTTTGGAACCTATGCTTATAGACGTATGCCTTTTGGTTTATGCAATGCACCTGCTACCTTTCAGAGATGTATGACTGCTATATTCTCTGATTTTTGTGAAAAGATTGTGGAGGTTTTCATGGATGATTTTTCCGTTTACGGAACTTTTTTTGATGGTTGCTTAAGAAACCTTGATCGAGTTTTGCAGAGATGTGAATAAACTAATCTCGTCTTGAATTGGGAGAAGTGCCACTTTATGGTTAATGAAGGCATTGTCTTGGGGCATAAAATATCTGAGTGGGGTATTGAGGTGGATAAAGCTAAAGTTGATGCAATTGAGAAAATGCCATGTCCTAAAGACATTAAAGGTATTCGAAGTTTCCTTGGTCATGCTGGTTTTTATAGGAGGTTCATTAAAGACTTCTCTAAAATTTCTAGGCCTCTTACTAATCTTTTGCAAAAGGATATTCCTTTTGTTTTTGATGATGATTGTGTGGAAGCCTTTGAAACACTCAAGAAAGCCTTAACCTCTGCACCTATCGTTCAACCACCTGATTGGAACTTGCCTTTTGAAATTATGTGTGATGCTAGTGATTATGCTGTTGGTGTTGTTCTAGGACAAATAATTGCTAAGAAATTGAATGTTATCCATTATGCTAGTAAAACTCTAGACAGTGCCCAACGAAACTAAGCTACTGCTGAAAAAGAATTTTTAGCAATTGTGTTTAATTGTGATAAATTTAGATCCTATATTGTTGATTCCAAAGTCATTGTTCACTCCGATCATGCTGCTATAAAATACCTTATGGAAAAGAAAGATGCTAAACCTAGACTCATTAGGTGGGTTCTCTTGCTCCAAGAATTTGACTTACACATCGTTGATAGGAAGGGAGCTGAGAACCCCGTAGCTGACAACTTGTGTAGGTTAGAAAATATTCTTGATGACCCACTACCTATTGATGATAGTTTCCCTAACGAACAGCTAGCTGCAATAAGTGTCTCACAACGCACACCTTGGTATGCTGATTATGCTAACTACATTGTCGCTAAATATATACCACCTAGCTTTACTTATCAACAAAAGAGAAAAAAATTCTATGACTTGAGACATTACTTTTGGGATGAACCACATCTTTATAAAGAAGGAGTAGATGGTATTATTAGACGGTGTGTACCTGAGCATGAACAGAAACAAATCCTACGGAAATGTCATTCCGAAGCTTATGGAGGACATCATGCGGGAGATAGAACTGCTCATAAGGTATTGCAATCTGGTTTTTATTGGCCTACTCTCTTCAAGGATGCCTGTAAGTTTGTCTTGTCTTGTGATGAATGTCAAAGAATTGGTAATATCGGTAAGCGTCAGGAAATGCCTATGAATTATTCACTTGTTGTTGAACCATTTGACGTTTGGGATTTTGATTATATGGGGCCTTTTCCTTCCTCCAATGGGTACACTCATATTCTGGTTGCGGTTGATTATGTCACTAAGTGGTTGTAGAAGCTATTCCAACAAGTAGCGCCGATCACCACACCTCCATTAAAATGCTTAAAGAGGTTATCTTCCTGAGGTTTGGAGTCCCTAGATATTTAATGACCAATGGTGGTTCACATTTTATCTATGGTGCCTTCCGTAAGATGCTTGCTAAATATGATGTTAACCATAGAATTGCATCACCCTATCATCCTCAATCTAGTGGTCAAGTTGAACTTAGCAATAGAGAAATAAAATTAATATTACAAAAAACTGTCAATAGGTCTCGTAAGAATTGGTCTAAGAAATTAGATGATGCACTTTGGGCCTATAGAACAACTTATAAAAATCCTATGGGTATGTCTCCATATAAAATGGTGTATGGGAAGGCTTGTCATTTGCCTTTAGAACTAGAACACAAAGCATTTTGGGCAATTAAAGAACTTAACTATGATTTCAAACTTGCCGGTGAGAAGAGGCTATTTGATATTAGCTCACTAGACGAATGGAGAACCCAAGCCTATGAAAATACCAAGATATTCAAAGAAAAAGTAAAAAGATGGCATTACAAGAGAATCCAAAAGCGGGAATTCAAAATAGGAGATTATGTTCTTTTGTTCAACTCTCGTTTAAGATTTTTTGCAGGAAAGCTTCTCTCAAAGTGGGAAAGACCATATATTATCGAAAAGGTTTATCATTCTGGAGCTATCAAGATTAATAACGCTGAAGGTACTAACCCGAAGGTGGTCAATGGACAAAGAATTAAGCATTATATCTCAGGTACACCTATTAACGTTGAAAGCAATGTTATCCAAACCATGACACCGGAGGAACACATAAAGGAAACCTTCCGGAACATTCTAGAATACTTAAAATTAGGAGGTATGTGATACGGTAAGTAAACGGACTCCGAAAAATCTGCAAAAAAAATTTTTGTCAGTTTTGGAATATTTTAGAATTTTGGAAATAAAAAAATAAACCGGAAGGTGATCGAGGTGAGCACGATACACCAGGGCTCCGTTTTCCTTCCAAATACTTGTTTCCCAAGAATAAAGATTCTCTATATATACCCCCGATTGTTTTGACGACCGCATCGCAGAAAAATTCTCTGTTCTTGTTTCTTGTTGTTTTCTCGTCAGATCTAGATCTCCATGGCTCCACCAAGCTCCTCCAAGGACAAGTTCTTCAAGAAGGTCATCAACCCGTACTTGCCGGAGGTGATGAAGCACCCTCAAGCCATTGAGATGCGTGAGGGGGTGCCCCACATCCGCGATGTTCAGGGACCCAAGAAGACCGGAAGCATGGAGGCTAGGCTCGATGCGATGGAACAGGAAATCTTCAAGTGCCAAAAGATGGTGGAGCATGGACTTAGTGCCAATCACTCCATGATCACGGAATTTACCTGTGATCAGGTGGTGGATGGCCGGTCTGTGAAGGACACCAGCTCCACCCTCAACGATCAAATTAATTTTCTGCAGAGCCAAGTTTATGATCTTCAAAACCAAGTCTTTGAATATGAGGCAAGGTTTAAAGGTATGAGTTTAGCTGCCAGTTGCAGGACTCGGGGGACTCTTGCGTCAACTTATGATGGGGAGCCCTTGCCCTGGAAGCTGGAGGACAAGCATACTACATCATCACCACCACCTTCTTCATCACCACCACCAAAGGAGACTTGAGCACACGGGTATGGGCACTCCCCTTGGCTTAAGCCAAGCTTGGGGGAGGTGCCCCGGTATCGTATCACCACCACTTTTATTCACCTTTACCTATTTTAGTTCGATCTTTAGTCTCCCTTTGCTTTAGTTGAATAAAAGTTTAGTATGATCTATTTTCGTGTGTTAGTTCCATGGCCTATCTATCTATGTAATCGAGTGAAAGTGATATAATAAAGTTTAGTTTGAGTTTTTGTCTTTCTACTTTCATGTTGCAATCAAATAAAGGAAAAGAAACAAATGAAAAAAATCATATGCTAATCTTATGGTGAGTACTGACATCACATAAGGAAAAGTATAAGTAGTAAAATTTATTGGAGATTGAGAAACATAGCATTGGTCAATGATGCAATTCATGAAAGAATTAATAAGGGAAGAGAAGATTCACATGCAAATACACTATCTTGGACATCTTTTATGATTGTGAGCCCCCATCTAATATTATATGTCAAAATTGTTGATGTTGGACGAGGAAGACAACGTAATGATTTATGTTTGTTCATATCCACATAGAAGTTATATTGTCATAGATCCTTTAACATGTGGTGCTTGCCCAATATCTTTGCTAGCCAAAAATTCTGCACTAAGTAGAGATACTAGTTGTGCATCCAAAAACCCAAACCAAACTCTTTCTTTGAGTGTCCACCATACCTACCTATGGATCGAGAAAGATCCTTCAAGTAAGTTGTCATCGGTGCAACAAGGCAATAAAAATTGCTTCTAAAAGTGTTTTGATCAATTAGTGTAAGAGAAAGTTGAGCGTTATACGAACTTATGATGGCAATGTAATAAAAGCGACGAACTGCATAATAAAGGTTGCTATCATAGGGGGAAATATAGCGTGACGTTCTTTTACATTAAGGGATTGGTCATACAAACTAATAAGCACATGACAACCTCTGCTTCCCTCTGCGAAGGGCCTATCTTTTACTTTTATGCACTTACTTTTACGCAAGAGTCAAAGTATTCTTCCCTATTCCTTTTTACTTTTTCTTTCGCAAGCATCATGTGGCGAGGAAATATCTAGGCACATATATCCAGTTGAATATGGGTGGACATGAGTTATTATTTTTGACATCACCCTTGAGGTGAGTAAGTTGGGAGGCAAAACTATAAGCCCCTATCTTCCTACGTGTCCGGTTGAAACTTTTTGTTCATGGGTATGCCGTGAGCGTTAGCAATCATAGAAGACTAAATGATGGTTGAGTATGTGGACTTGCCAAAAGGCTCCTACATGAGACCCTTCCTGAAAATATGATGAATTGTAGTTGCAAAGTTGACTAAGAACATAGTTTGTTGGTTCCCAATAAGGTTTATGCTTCATACTTCTTTGTTGTGATGAATTGTTACTTGTTCATGAGAAGCTATATGATAAAAATGTATTGAAATAAGTTCCTATTTTAGAGTTTATTGCTGTTATGATAATAATCATGATGCTTCTATGTCCGTATTTTGTTTTTATCGACACCTCTCTCTCAAATCATGTGGACATGATTTTCAATATCGGCTTTCGCTTGAGGACAAGCGAGGTCTAAGCTTGGGGGAGTTGATACATCCATTTTGCATCATGATTTCCTAATGTTATTTACTTTGTTTTGTTGAATAATAATGCTTTGGGGAGTGATTCTAATGCCTTCTCTCTCATAATATGCAAGGTTTACACAAGGAGGGAGAATACCGGCAGCTGGAATTCTGGACCCAAGAAAAGCACGTCAGAGATACCTATTCTGCACAACTCCAATGAAGCTGAAATTTTACGGAGATTATTTTTACATTTAACAAAAAAATACTGGAGCTGGAAACTACCGGAGGAGGCCCTCCAGGTGGGCACAACCCACCAGGGCGCGCCAGGCCCCCCTGGGCGCGCCCTGATGGGTTGTGCTCAGCCTGGCCCACCTCCGGTGCCCATCTTCTGGTATAAGGTCTCTCTTGGCCTAGAAAAAATCATAGGAGGACTTTCGGGACGAAGCGCCGCCGCCTCGAGGCGGAACTTGGACAAGAGCACTTTTGCCCTCCGGCGGAGCGATTCCGCACGGAGAATTTCCCTCCCGGAGGGGGAAATCGAACCTATCGTCATCACCAACACCCATCTCATCTTTGGGAGGCCAATCTTCATCAACATCTTCAACAGCACCATCTCCTCTCAAACCCTAGTTCATCTCTTGTGTTCAATCTTTGTACTGGAACCTCAGATTAGTACTTGTGGGTGACTAGTAGTGTTGATTACCTTGCGTAGTTGATTACTATATGGTTTATTTGGTGGAAGATTATATGTTCAGATCCAATATGCTATTCAATACCTCTCTGATCTTGAGCATGTTTATTATTTGTGAGTAGTTACCTTTGTTCTTGAGGTCATGGGAGAAGCCATGTTGCAAGTAATCATGTGAATTTGATATGTGTTCGATATTTTGATGATATGTATGTTGTGATTCCCTTAGTGGTGTCATGTGAACGTCGACTACATGACACTTCACCATTCATGGGCCTAAGGGAATGCATTGTGGAGTAGTTATTAGATGATGGGTTGCTAGAGTGACAGAAGCTTAAACCCTAGTTTTTGCGCTACTTCGTAAGGGGCTGATTTGGATCCACATGTTTAATGCTATGGTTAGACTTTGGCTTAATACTTTTCTCGTAGTTGCGGATGCTTGCGAGGGGGTTAATAATAAGTAGGCTGTTAGTTCAAGTAAGAACAGCACCTTAGCACCGGTCCACCCACATATCAAATTATCAAAGTAGCGAACACGAATCAAACCAACATGATAAAAGTGACTAGACGAAATTCCCGTGTACCCTCAAGAAGACTTTGCCTATTACTAGTGATTGTTCTGGCCTGTCCTTTGCCTCAAAAGGATTGGGCTACCTTGTTGCACCTTGTTTACCGTTACCGTTCCTTGCTCGTTACCAATTATCTTGCTATCAATCTATCTGTTACCTACAATTTCAGTGCTTGCAGAAATTACCTTGCTGAAAACCGCTTGTCATTTCCTTCTGCTCCTCGTTGGGTTCGACACTCTTACTTATCGAAAGGAATATGATTGATCCCCTATACTTGTGGGTCATCAGGCCCCTGGCTTGTAATATGAAGCTTGTATGACTTAAATTTGTGTCTAGAGTTGTGTTGTGATATCTTCCTGTGGGTCAGTAATCTTGGTCGTACGCATTTGCGTGTATGATTAGCGTACGATCAAAATGGGGCGTCACAACTTGGTATCAGAGCCGATTGCCTGTAGGTAGCCCCCTTTCCAACTCCTTGGCCGAAGTTGAGTCTAGTACTTGAAAAACTTTTACTAACACTGTTGTGTGGCTTACGGGCCCACATCTCAATTGGGTGGTATTAGGATCTTTTATTCCTCTCCTATACTCTGGGTTCTGATCTCTCTTCTATTCGGGTTGAAGATTTTACTAACTCTAACTCTAGGTTCTCGTAACTACTTCCTCTCGGAGAGCCCCTCATTCTAGATGTTGACTTGATTCATCCGAAGACTCTGAAGGTACTCTCCGATGTTCTCCCGATAACTTGTGCTCATCGCTTTGGCGATTCCCTTCCACCGTCAACCCCTATGGATGATTACATACAATTGTCGCTCATACTTTCATTTTCAGTTGCTCTTGTTATTACAAGGAACATTGAATTATCTTACCGGGGATTCGTTCGTCCTCAGTTGTCATGGGTTTCGCAAGTCCTTCGAATTGCTATTCGATCTTCCGAAATCCTCAGTAGCCTTTTGCTCTTGACGTTCCTCACATGCTTGCATTATGGTTAATTCGATATGTCTAGCAACATTCATTAAAATCCTTTGTGATTGTCATTTTGATCTTATTGATTCAACCTGTGTGCGACTGCATGCAATCATCAGTTGATCCTCATAAATTATATGTCCAGCCCAGACGTCTTTTCAAACAGGGGCTGGGTTTCAGCCAATCAAACCTTGACCGATTGTGCCCTATGTAACACCCCCAGTGTCATGCTACAGTAAACTCATGCTAATGTGCCATGTCATCATGATCGTTTTAATTAAAATTGCATTTAGGGATTAATCCAATAGTCAAATTCAAATTCAAATTGCACATCAAATAATTAATTATTAAAGCAAAGTAAAAAATGTTCAAGATGTTGAAAAGAATCCCCCAAGTAATTATCAAGAAGAAATCAACTCAAATTGGATTTTAGTTTGGCCATAGCAATATTTTAGTGGACCAACAACATTTAATTTGATCGTTTAAATTCTAACAGTTATTCTCACATTTCCCAAACCACATGAAAATTTGTGTGTGGCCCTATGATAATGAAGTGGATTTATGTACCAAGTTTCCCAATGAAAAAATTTCATTTAGCAGCAAATTAAATTGAAAACAATACAGGAAATAAAACAGAAATAAAAAAGAGAAAAGGCCTAATTAGTACTGTGCTAATGGGCTCTAGTGCAATAGTGCATTGGGCCAGCCCAATGGGGGTCATCCCCATCCTCCGTGCAGGACAGAGGGCGTGGCGGCCATCCACCGGCGCTATGGCCGGCGAGGTACACGTGCCGGCCATCCTGTGGATCCCCGTCGACCTACAAGTGCCCCTCGACGCCCCGGCAACCCTAGACCGCGCCACTTCTCCTCCCTCGCGCAAAGCCGACGCCGTCATCGCCATGGTCGCCGTCGATCCCGTGGCCACCGGCCGTCCCTCGTCGCACCAGAACGTCGAGGAGGTCCGCCGCGTCCAGCTTCATCCACCCCAAGCACCAAACCGAGCCGGGGTGGCCTGTGCGCTCGCCATCGCTGTCGTCTTCGTCACGTACATCGCCGGCGTCCGGCGTCGACTCCCACAGTTCCGGTCCACCCCCGGCCACCCCGACCACACCGTCGTGCTCGTGGTGAGCGCCTCTGTCGACCCCCCCCCCTTTCCCCCATCGTTAGTCGTTGTAGGCCGCCGCCGCATCGTCGCGCCTCTGGCTCCGCTCGCCGCCCTACCTGGCCGCGCTCGCGAGCCGTTGGCCTCGTCCGGCTGCGCCCTGTCCGCTCCCTGCCTTGCCCATGGTCCCGTCCGGCCGTGTCTCCAGCCGTGCCAAGGTGCACGCTCGCAGCCGCCCGCGCGCCCGCGACGCTGTCTGATGCTTATTGTCGATGTTCGCTGCTGCTAATGTGCCGCTAGCGCCACTACTGCTTTCTACTGCTGTTGCGCCTAGCTGCGGCTGCTGATGCTCACTGCCGCTGCCGTTGCTCTACTGCTGCTCCTGCCCTGCTGCTAGCTGCCGTCGTTGACCTGCTGCTGCTGCTCCAGCGCCGCTGCTTCTGCTTGCCGCTGCAGCTATGCTGCTACTGCTGCTGGCCATGGGTGTGTGTGTGTTGTGTGTGTGCGCGCCCTGAGTATGAGTGGCTGGTTGTGCCACTCCAAAATGTGAGGCCGGCCCTCCTTTTCAGATTAGGGGCTAATCCCCAATTAAAACAATCCCCCGTGATTAGACTATTTTATATTTAGGTTTAGTATAGTTAGGATTAATTTAGTGCAAATTTAGCCTAGTACAAGATGACATGTGGGCCTCTGGTTTATATTCAACTCTCATATAATATGTGTAAATGACATGTGGGCCAACCCCCCACCCTATTTGACCAGTCAAATTGACTTTGTCAACCCGAATTAAAACAATTCCAAAAATCGTTTAAACTTTGAAAAATTCATATAAAATAAACCGTAGCTCCGATGAAAAAGTTTTATACATGAAAGTTGTTCAGAAAAATCCCACGAATCCGATTACGCGGTCCGTTTGTCTGTCACGTACTTCTATCATAATGAACGTGGAACTTTTCCATCCGTTTCATCTGTGCGGTAGTAGCCCGAGACCCGGAAAATATCGTCAGATATTCTTCCGACCCGTCTGCGACGTGTAGTACTGCGTTAGTGGATGCCTAGATCTGCATATTGTCATGTCATGCATCGTGATTGCATCTGTGCTTTATATTTATTGTTTCTCCCCCCTCTTCTTACCGATAGAGCCCGAGACTGACGCTGCTGCCGGGTACGACTACACCGCTGACAATCAGGCCTTTGCCACAGAGCAGCAAGGCAAGCAACCCCCCTTGAGCATTCCGATATCGCCCATTTCTTTCCCTCTCAATCTTGCATTAGATTTTTGCTACTGTATTAGTTAGCTCCTATTCTGATGCATAGCCTGCTTTTGATAAACTGCTACTGTACCTGCAATCATATCAACTGCTTAGTATAGGTTGACCAATGAATCCCCAGTGACCCCCCTTAGTCCCAGTTGCCCCTGCTTCTTCATCGACGACTCGACGACCCGAAGACTCGAAGACTCGGTCAACCGACCGACGAGCCAGGCCCCTCACATCACCGCACACCCCTTAGTTGTACGACTCTTCAGAGCTACTATCGAGTACCGAGGGTGACACCTCGTGAAGTACTCATGATGCTAGCTCTGTAGTGCAGCTAGTCGGTCGTGGTTATCGAGGGTGATTCCTCCTTCACCACTCCCGACGATGACTCTGTCGTGCAACCCCTCAAGTGTGGGACCCTCGAGGGTGATTCCTCTAAGTCCACCTTGACGGTTTCATCGAGCGGGACCCTTTGAGGGTGATTCCTCGGGTTCCGTCTTGATGTTTTATACATACAGTTACTATGACCGGGTTACAAAAACATGTTGGTGATGGGTCGGCCCTGAGGGGTACCCACGGTTTGATGATGATGAGGCGTGGCGGGCAGGAGAGGCCCTTGCCACATATCCTCGAGACGGGGCGGCGGGACCGCAATTTATGGGTCGCGCTTGCCCCGCATTAATAAAATGCTAATGGGTTGGGTATTTGATCTGAGTTGGTCATTGACCTTATTGCGCACCAAACCATCACGTGGGAGAAGTTATGGGTACTCAGCGTCGTTGTATCAGCCGAAGCTCTTCGAACGTCAGCAATGGAGTGGCGCGCGCCTGAGTGGCCTGGACGGTACATCTCTTGGATTAGAGTGTGCTAGGGCTGACCTCGGCCGCCCTCGCATCGTGCAGGAGTGCAAAGGGTGATTGGGCCCATGACCCCTGCGCGCTTAGGATTTAGACCGGCGGGCTGGCCTCTCTGTTGAGTCTAGGTGGGGCGACGACGTACTGTTATCCCGAGGCCGGGCATGACCCAGGAAAGTGTGTCCGGCCGGAGGTGATCAGGCGTGTTGGAAATGAGGTGCACCCCTGCAGGGATGAATTCATCTATTCGAATAGCCGTGTCCACGGTAACAGGACGACTTGGAGTTGTACCTTGACCTTCTATAACTATAATTGAGACTTTAAATTGAAATGAATGTTGGCTCCGAGATTGCTTCCTCGCAGGGAGTCGAGGAAGAATCTCTGGGCGTGGTTACTTAATAAAATTGCTACAATAATATGACTATATATGAGATACCAGTCTACTCTCTTCTAATGCTACAACATGCTGAAGATGCTAGTCTTCGATAGGGCTAGGCCTTCCCCCTCATTCTTGCTTTCTGCAGTCAGTCCAGATATAACCCCCATTTCTTGATACTGATGCATACTTAGCATAGTTCTCATGTCAGTCTTGCGAGTACTTTGGATGAGTACTCACCGCTGCTTTGCATTCTCTTTCCCCCCTCGATACGATGGAGCCCAGGAGATGGAGTTCGCCGGAGACGACTACTACACCACCGCCGGAGCCTACTACTACGTGGAGAGTGCCGACGCTCAGGAGTAGTTAGGAGGTTCCCAGGCAGGAGGCCTCGCCTCTTTCGATCCGCTGCTTATGTTTGTGCTAGCCTTCTTAAGGCAAAACTTGTTTAACTTATGTCTGTACTCAGATATTATTTGCTTCCGCTGACTCGTGCTTGTCGAGTTTTGTATTCGAGCCCTCGAGGCCCCTGGCTTGTAATATGAAGATGTATGACTTTAATTTGTGTCTAGTGTTGTGTTGTGATATCGATCAGTGAGTCCCTAATCTTGGTCGTACACATTGCGTGTTTGATTAGCGTACGGTCGAAATTGGGGGCGTCACAAGTTGGTATCAGAGTCGACTTCCTGTAGGTAGCCCCCTTTCCAACTCCTTGGCCGAAGTTGAGTCTAGTCATTGAAAAACTTTTACTAACATAGTTGTGGCTTACGGGCCCACATCTCAATCGGGTGGTATTAGGATCTTTTATTCCTCTTCTATACTCTGGGTTCTGATCTCTGTTCTCTTTCGGGTTAAAGATTTGACTAACTATAACTCTAGGTTCTCGTAACTACTTCCTCCCGGAGAGCCCCTCATTTCAGACGATGGCTTGATTTATCAGAAGACTTCGAAGATACTCCTCGATGTTCTCCCGAGAACTTGTGTCCATCGCTTTTGCGATTCCCTCCGCAAGCAACCCCCCTCCGAATAATTCCTCTTGCTTACTGGGGATTCGTTCGTCCTCAGTTGTCATGGGTTTCACAAAATCCTTCGAATTGCTATTCGATCTTCCAAATCCTCAATAGCCTTTGACTCTTGACCTTTCTCATCTGCTTGCATAATGGTTAATTCCATATTGCTAGCAATATTCTTTAAATCCTTTGTGGTTGTCATTTGGTTTTATCGATTCAACCTGTGTGTGAATGCACACAGTCATCAGTTGTTTCTCATAAATTATCTGTCCGGCTCAGACGCCTTTCCAAACATGAGTTGGTTCTCGACAAATCAACTTTGATTGATTGCCCATCTAAGTCCATTCAGCTTACTTGTATTTGATAGGAGCATCTGATTCTGATACACCAATCTGGAAATCTTACTTCCTTTGGTTATTTAAGCATCGAATTATTTTGGATGTTCTATAATCTGATGCCTTGCATTCCTCTTCCACTGATTGAGTTTCGATACTCATATCAGATCCCTTTGTGGGATGCCAAGCCATTGTTGGGTTATTATCCGACAGCATCCTTCACATTCAAATCCTTGTGAGTTCTTCCCCTGATACATTATGCCATTGTTAAATTGTGTCTTCTCCCTCTGATAAGTTGTATCCTATGCTTTTGTCAGCCATGCTCTTTTTGTCAAACATGTGTTAATTATTCTTGAAGCTTGTGGCATATGTTCCTAAGATGCCCCGATGGGTTGAACCTATGCCTTATTTACTCCGTGTGAACCCGAGGGTTTTCACGAGTCCTACTCTTCTGGTGTTTTGCCGAATAATCTTTCAAAGCTACAACCTCATCGAAAGCGAGGAGTAAATGGAAGGTGATGCATTGATGGAGTGGGAGTCAACCTTGTACCTTGTGTTCATGCCCATGGAAACGATGTTGATCTTATCATAGGAGCTTCTCGTAACAATATTTTTTCCGCTTTGTATGATTCGACCTTGTATCTGTGAATTGATACTTTATAACCGTGGTTCCAACCATGATTGTTCTTATTTGATCCCATTTTTAGACCAGTTTAAGAACTTGTCTTCTAGAGATCAATACATTGGTCCAAGCTTTAATTTTGATCTACATCCGAGTGTTACCCCTGGTATCTCGAGAAAATCATGGAGCTACATAGCTTCTTATAAGCTCCTCATCAGCTATGTTTTCCTTCACTGATTCCAGTTTCCTCATGTTCTGAGTTGTTGGAGACTCAAGGACATCGATAATTGAATTGAGTCCGCATTGCGATTCAACAACTCTTAGTAATCTTCTTTGCTTATGATTTTGTACTCGATCATGCCTTTCCAAGCTGTTAGGCTACATCATCATCGTCATGCTAAAGCTTGACCATGCTATCTATGTCCTTCATCCCTGAAGCACCATTCCTAAAGTGCATTAAGCTTACATCGAGCTTTCCACGTCATGTTGGTTGTCTTGAAAGGCTATTTCGATTTTGAGCTAGCACCCTCATCTGTGGTTCCGACAACTTTTCGCTTCACAATTTCTTTACTTGGTGTCATCGCTAATCGATTATATCTTCATGAGACTTCTCGACAAATGTATCGTGATCCTCATCAGCATTCTGGGCTCTTCCAGGATATCAATTAAATTCATGATGAGAGTAGCATCCTTGTCCTTGGTAATTGGTGTTGTCGTTGGCTACATCCTTGCCATCACCTTTCATTTCTTAGTTCCCGTGTTGTTTCTAACTGGAATACCGACAAATGGACTGTGATGTGTTAATTCAACACTTATGACATAGCAACTCTGTTACCTTGGAGTTAATGAACAATAAGACCATTCTTAGTGTGTTGGCTGTCGAATCAATATTCTAACCTCGATCGTGCTACCCAACCCATATTCTCGGGTGCACTTTTCGTTCAATGTTTAATTGTGGATGTTCTCCTAGAGCATACATCATTATATCATCTGGTTTGACCAATGCTAACACCTTGTTCACACAATCGTGGAAATCCATCATTGTGGAAATCTCGACAAATTGTTGCTGAGCCCATCAGCCACATCCTCATCTTCTTCGTGGTTCATGATGAACATTTAAGCTAGTGTTGGAAACCTTGAAAGCATTATCTTTGTGCCTAGCTCATGAAGAATATGTTTGATAAAAGAAGTGTTTTTCTATAAGTTCACGTGCATTTTTGTCGCCGTGCTTACAGGAAATTTTTGTCTCGCTTCCTCTGGAATCGTTCCAATTCATTCATGCATATGCGAAGTATTCTATGATTTGATAGATTTGCTACCTCCACTCCATTTGTATTTTCCTAGCACGCCAAGCCACTTATTGATTTGGTCTAGGAAAAGAAGTTTCTCGTAAGAGTTAATCCAGACTTATACATGGAACTTGATATCCTCTCTGATGGTTCCCAACTAGAACTTGATTGCTTTCCATCCTAAAGACTTCAATGTGAGCACAAATGTCTTGGCATTGTGTTCATGCGTTTTGCAATCCAACTCATGACTCAAGGCTTGCTTCCGTAGTTCATATCCCTAGGGTCTTGCACCGTCATCTTGTCAATTTGTGTTGCCTCCTTTTCTTCTCAGGCATGCTGAGTTTCAGGTATCCTGAGACCATCCAGATCCGAATCTCAATGGATATGATGGTTGGAACTTTTCCCAAGAATTATAACGTTGGTCTCTATGTTACTCGGTAAGGTGATATTGTGGCTACCACACCTGCCTGGAAGACCTATTGTTATAGTATCTTGTTCAGCAAAGATTCGCCTTTCTCCCATGAGGTAATTGTAAGACTTATGTTATAAGTTGTTCCTGATGGATCCTTTGTGTCCCCAACGTCTGATCTTACCTGATGACCATGTCGATGCATCCCCGAAGCATGGCTGTGATACTCCAATCATCAACAAGAACATAGGAAGCGCAATGCTAAATGTTTCTTGATCAATTATCCAAACGCCATTGTATGGGTAATATCATGAATTCCTTCCCCCCCTACCTAAATGGTTATGTACTTGATGTCTGTCACGTACATCATGCTCCTTTTTGTCTTTGGGAAAGGTATACTCAAATACTTGGGTATAAACACATTTCCCTTTCCATTAGTCTGTTTAACCTTTCTTGTAATCTAGCTTATCTGAACAGTGGTAATTCCCTGCTTAGGTAAACACCTCGGTGATCAATTCAGTCAGTAAGGCCCTGTTACTATTGTTGATAGCATTCCGGTAACCGCCGGTGGACGTACCATAACCCCCAGTCCACAGGATCGAAACCTGACTCTCCTGTACATCCTTGTTTCCAAAATATCTTTTGCACTTGGCTTCATATGTAATTCCCAAACCACCGTCCAAGGGATGATCTATTCTAGTATCAGACGCAATATTTATTTTCGTTGCTCTGAAACCCTCTCACCTTCTGATTAGGCATTGAATATTGCCTACCTGTTTGAAACTTTTGATCCATCGCATATTGCTCTCGGTGAATTCCCTGAGTTACAACTCGAGGAATGATTCTTCTCTTCTTCCCCGAGTTCATCGTCAGGTACCCAGCCTCGTGTAACTACGTTCTTCCAGGGTTTTCCCTCATATCGCATTCGTAGGACGATGAAGTTCCCGGAGAAAAGACGACGATTTCATCAGGATGACCTAAATCAGAGGAGCGAAGACATCGACGAAAAGGATCGTTTTCTTCGAGAGGAGCAGCCAAGACCAAGAAGATTCGTTAGAGTTTCGAACCAGACTTGTCCCCCTTCTACCTCTTAATTCTCGGGACAAGAATTTCTTGTAGTGAAGGAGATTTGTAACACCCCAGTGTCATGCTACAGTAAACTCATGCTAATGTGCCATGTCATCATGATCGTTTTAATTAAAATTGCATTTAGGGATTAATCCAATGGTCAAATTCAAATTCCAATTGCACGTCAAATAATTAATTACTAAAGCAAAGTAAAAAATGTTCAAGATGTTGAAAAGAATCCCCCAAGTAATTATCATGAAGAAATCAACTCAAATTGGATTTTAGTTTGGCCATAGCAATATTTTAGTGGACCAACAACATTTAATTTGATCGTTTAAATTCTAACAGTTATTCTCACATTTCCCAAACCACATGAAAATTTGTGTGTGGCCCTATGATAATGCAGTGGATTTATGTGCCAAGTTTCACAATGAAAAAATTTCATTTAGCAGCAAATTAAATTGCAAAACAATACAGGAAATAAAACAGAAATAAAAAAGAGAAAAGGCCTAATTAGTACTGTGCTAATGGGCTCTAGTGCAATAGTGCATTGGGCCAGCCCAATGGGGGTCATCCCCATCCTCCGTGCAGGACAGAGGGCGTGGCGGCCATCCACCGGCTCAATGGCCAGCGAGGTGCACGTGCCGGCCATCCCGTGGATCCCCATCGACCTACAAGTGCCCCTCGATTCCCCGGCAACCCTAGACCGTGCCACTTCTCCTCCCTCGCGCCGCTGCTCTCTTCCCTAGCGCAAAGCCGACGCCGTCATCGCCATGGTCGCCATCGATCCCGTGGCCACCAGCCGTCCCTCGTCGCACCAGAACGTCGAGGAGGTCCGCCGCGTCCAGCTTCATCCACCCCGAGCACCAAACCGAGCCGGGGTGGCCTGTGCGCTCGCCATCGCCGTCGTCTTCGTCGCGTACATCCCCGGCTTCCGGCGTCGACTCCCACAGTTCCGGTCCACCCCCGGCCACCCCGACCTCACCATCGTGCTCGTGGTGAGCGCCTCTGTCGACCCCTCCCTTTTCCGCATCGTTAGTCGCTGTAGGCCGCCGCCGCATCGTCGCGCCTCTGGCTTCGCTCGCCGCGCTACCTGGCCACGCTCGCCAGCCGTTGGCCCCATCCGGCTGCGCCCTGTCCGCTCCCTGCCTTGCCCCTGGTCCCATCCGGCCGTGTGTCCAGCCACGCCAAGGTGCGCGCTCGCAGCCGCCCGCGCGCCCGCGACGCTGTCTGATGCTTGGTGTCGATGTTCGCTGCTGCTAATGTGCCGCTAGCGCCGCTACTGCTTTCTACTGCTGTTGCGCCTAGCTGCGGCTGTTGATGCTCACTGCCGCTGCCGTTGCTCTGCTGCTGCTCCTGCCCTGCTGCTAGCTGCCGTCGTTGACCTGCTGCTGCTGCTCCAGCGCTGCTGATCCTGCTTGCCGCTGCAGCTATGCTGCTACTGCTGCTGGCCATGGGCGTGTGTGTGTTGTGTGTGTGCACGCCCTGAGTATGAGTGGCCGGTTGTGCCACTCCAAAATGTGAGGCCGGCCCTCCTTTTCAGATTAGGGGCTAATCCCCAATTAAAACAATCCCCCATGATTAGACTATTTTATATTTAGGTTTAGTATAGTTAGGATTAATTTAGTGCAAATTTAGCCTAGTACAAGATGACATGTGGGCCCCTGGTTTACATTTAACTCTCATATAATATGTGTAAATGACATGTGGGCCAACCCCCCTCCCTATTTGACCCGTCAAATTGACTTTGTCAACCCGAATTAAAACAATTCCAAAAATCGTTTAAACTTTGAAAAATTCATATAAAATAAACCGTAGCTCCGATGAAAAAGTTTTATACATGAAAGTTGTTCAGAAAAATCCCACAAATCCGATTACGCGGTCCGTTCGTCTGTCACGTACTTCTATCATAATGAACGTGGAACTTTTCCATCCGTTTCATCTGTCCGGTAGTAGCCCGAGACCCGGAAAATATCGTCAGATATTCTGCGACGTGTAGTACTGCGTTAGTGCATGCCTAGCTCTGCATATTGTCATGTCATGCATCGTGATTGCATCTGTGCTTTATATTTATTGTTTCTCCCCCCTCTTCTTACCGGTAGAGCCCGAGACTGACGCTGTTGCTGGGTACGACTGCACCGCTGACAATCAGGCCTTTGCCGCAGAGCAGAAAGGCAAGCAACCCCTCTTGAGCATTCCGATATCGCCCATTTCTTTCCCTCTCAATCTTGCATTAGATTTTTGCTACTGTATTAGTTAGCTCCTATTCTGATGCATAGCCTGCTTTTGATAAACTGCTACTGTACCTGCAATCATATCAATTGCTTAGTATAGGTTGATCAATGAATCCCCAGTGACCCCCCTTAGTCCTAGTTGCCCCTGCTTCTTCATCGACGACTCGACGACCCGAAGACTCGAAGACTCGGTCAACCGACCGATGAGCCAGGCCCCTCACATCACCGCACACCCCATAGTTGTACGACTCTGCAGAGCTACTATCGAGTACCGAGGGTGACACCTCGTGAAGTACTCATGATGCTAGCTCTGTAGTGCAGCTAGTCGGTCGTGGTTATCGAGGGTGATTCCTCCTTCACCACTCCCGACGATGACTCTGTCGTGCAACCCCTCAAGTGTGGGACCCTCGAGGGTGATTCCTCTAAGTCCACCTTGAGGGTTTCATCGAGCGGGGCCCTTTGAGGGTGATTCCTCAGGTTCCGTCTTGATGTTTTATACATACAGTTACTATGACCGGGTTACAGAAACATGTTGGTGATGGGTCGGCCCTGAGGGGTACCCACGGTTTGATGATGGATGATGATGAGGCGTGGACGGGCAGGAGAGGCCCTTGCCACACATCCTCGAGACGGGGCGACGGGACCGCAATTTATGGGTCGCGCTTGCCCCGCATTAATAAAATGCTAATGGGTTGGGTATTTGATCTGAGTTGGTCGTTGACCTTATTGCGCACGAAACCATCACGTGGGAGACGTTATGGGTACTCAGGGTCGTTGTATCAGCCGAAGCTCTTCGGACATCAGCAATGGAGCAGTGCGCGCCTGAGTGGCCTGGACGGTACATCTCTTGGATTAGAGTGTGCTAGGGCTGACCTCGGCTGCCCTCGCATCGTGCAGGAGTGCAAAGGGTGATTGGGCCCATGACCCCTGCACGCTAAGGATTTAGACTGGCGGGCTGGCCTCTCTGATGAGTCTAGGTGGGGCGACGACGTGCTGATATCCCGAGGCCGGGCATGACCCAGGAAAGTGTGTCCGGCCGGAGGTGATCAGGCGTGTTGGAAATGCGGTGCACCCCTGTAGGGATGAATTCATCTATTCGAATAGCCGTGTCCACGGTAACAGGATGACTTGGAGACGTACCTTGACCTTCTATAACTATAATTGAGACTTTAAATTGAAATGAATGTTGGCTCCGAGATTGCTTCCTCGCAGGGAGTCGAGGAAGAATCTCTGGGCGTGGTTACTTAATAAAATTGCTACAATAATATGACTATATATGAGATACCAGTCTACTCTCTTCTAATGCTGCAAGATGCTGAAGATGCTAGTCTTCGGTAGGACTAGGCCTTCCCCCTCATTCTTGCTTTCTGCAGTCAGTCCAGATATAACCCCCATTTATTGATACTGATGCATACTTAGCATAGTTCTGATGTCAGTCTTGCGAGTACTTTGGATGAGTACTCACCGCTACTTTGCATTCTCTTTCCCCCCCTCGATACGATTCTGCGTTCAGACGATGGAGCCCAGGAGATGGAGTACGCTGGAGACGACTACTACACCACCGCCGGAGCCTACTACTACGTGGAGAGTGCCGACGCTCAGGAGTAGTTAGGAGGTTCCCAGGCAGGAGGCCTCGCCTCTTTCGATCCGCTGCTTATGTTTGTGCTAGCCTTCTTAAGGCAAAACTTGTTTAACTTATGTCTGTACTCAGATATTATTTGCTTCCGCTGACTCGTGCTTGTCGAGTTTTGTATTCGAGCCCTCGAGGCCCCGGGCTTGTAATATGAAGCTGTATGACTTTAATTTGTGTCTAGTGTTGTGTTGTGATATCGATCAGTGAGTCCCTAATCTTGGTCGTACGCATTGCGTGTTTGATTAGCGTATGGTCGAAATTGGGGGCGTCACACCCTAAGTCTATTCAACATATCCATCCTTGATCAGAGCGTCTGCTTCTGATCCTTCCTTTTGGAAATCATAATTCCTTTGTTATTTAAGTATCGAATTATTCAGATGTTCTCTAATCCGATGCCCTTGCATTCCTTCTTCCTCTCATTGAGTACAGATACTCACATCAGCTCTGTTGTGGACCACCAGACCCATTGTTGGGTTATTACCCGATAGTATCCTTCACATGCAAAATTCTTGTGAGATCTTCCTATGATACATAATGCCTTGAATAATTTGTATACTCTGCTTTTGTCAACCATGCTCTACCTTCGAGCTTGTGTTATATACTCTTGAAGTTTTTGGTATATGTTCCTAAGATGCCCTTATGGGTTAAACCTGTGCCTTCCCTAATTCGTGTGAACCCGAGAGTTTTCACGAGTCATACTCTTCTGGTGTTATGCCAGATAAACTTTCAACACTACAACTTCATCAAAGGCGGGGAGTGAATGAAAGGTTATGCCTTGAAAAAGTGGGAGTCGACCTTGTACTTTGTGTTCATGCCCATGGACCCGGTGTATGTCTTATCATGGAAGCTTCTTGTAACAATAAAATTCCCTTGGTATAATTTGATCTGGTATATGTGATCTTGTCCTTTGCAATCGTGGTTCCGACCATGTTGTTCTACTTTGTTTTCATTCTTAGACAAGTTAAAGTGCTTGTCTTCCACAGATCAATACAATAGTCTAACCTCTATTCTGATCTACCTCCGAGTATTATCCCTGGTATCTCGAGAATATCACAGAGCTATATAACTTCTTATGAGCTCCTCATCAACTATGATATTTTACTGATTCCAGTTTCCTCGTGTTTTGAGTTGTTGGACACTCAAGGACACCGATAACTTAATCGAGTACGCATTGAGATTCAACAACTCTTAGCAATCTTTTTGCTTATGAGTTTGTACTCAATCATGTCTTTCCCAGCTGATTGTCTATATCATCATCGTCATGCTAAAGCTTGACCATGCTATCTATGTCCTTCATCCCCGGAACACAATTCCAACAGTGCACTAAGCTTACATCGAGCTTTTAACGTCATGTTGGTTGTCTTGAAAGGCAATTTCGATTCTGATCCAGCACTCTAATCTTTGGTTCCAATAACCTTTCGCTTCACCATTTCTTGCTTGATGTCATCGTTGATCGATTACATCTTCATGAGACTTCTTGACAAATGTGTCGTGATCATCATCAGCATTCTGAGCTCTCCCAGGGTATCAATTAAATTCATGATGAGAAGTAGCATCCTTGCCCTTGGTAATTGGTATTGTCGTTGACGACATCCTTTCCTTCCTTCCAAACGCAGACCATGTCTTGTTTTGGTTGAACCTTAAGTTCCTTGTTAGCCATCTTGTGTTATGCTCTATCTTGGAGTATTACCATCTTTTGTCGAGAATGTCGTGAGAATTGCACACGTCTTAAGAATTCTTGATATAGTGATACTTCTTGCCAGCACCTTTCATTTCTTAGTTCCTGTGTTGTTTCTAACCGGAGTACCGACAAATGGACCGTGATATGTAAATTCAACACTTATGGCATAACAACTCTTTTACCATGGAGTTAATGAACAATAAGTCCGTTCTTAGTGTGTTGGCTGTTGAATCAACATTCTAACATTGGTCGTGCTACTTAGTCCAGATTTCGGGTGCACCTTTCGATTAATGTTTAATTGTGGATGTTTCCCTCGGGCATACCTCAATATATCATTTGGTTTGACCAATGCCATCACCTTGTTCACTCAATCATCGAAATCTATCTTTGTGGAAATCTCGACGAATTGTTGTTGAGCCCATCAGCCACATCCTCATCTTCTTCGTGGTTCATGATGAACATTTAAGCTAGTGCTGGAGACTTTTGAAAGCATTATCTTTGTGCCTAGATCATGAAGAATATGTTTGATAAAAGAAGTGTTTTTCTCTAAGTTCACATGCATTTTTGCCACCGTGATTATGAGAAAATTTTGTTTTGCTTCCTCTGGAATCGTTCCAATTCTTTCACGCATATGCGAAGTGTTATATGTTTTGAAGATTTGCTACCTTCACTCCATATAAATTCCGTAGCCCGCCCAAGCCACTGATTGATTTGATCTAGGAAAAGAAGTTCTTCGTAAGAGCTAGTCCAGACTTACACACGGAACTTTGATATCCTCTACGATGGTTCCCAACCAGAGCTTGATTGCATTCCATTCTAAAACTTCTATGTGGGCACGAATGTCTTGACATTGTGTTCATATGTATTCCAATCCGAATCATGATTCAAGGCTTGCTTCCATCGTTCATTCTGAGATTCTTGCAACTTCGTCTCGTAGATCTGTGTTGCATCCTTTTCTTCTCAGGCCTGCTATGTCTGAAGTATCCTGACACCAACCAGATCTAAATCCCGGGCAGCTACGATGGTTGGAACTTTTTTCAAGAATTATGACATTGGTCCTTATGTAACCCGGTAAGATGATGTCATGCATAGCACACTTGGCCGGAGGACCTATTATTATAACATCTTGTTCAGCAAGATTAGCCTTTCTTCCATGAGGAAAATGTATGACTTATTTTATAAGTTGTTCCTAATGGATCCTTTGTGTATCCAAAATCTGACCTTTACCTGATAACCATGTCGATGCTCCCCCGAAGCATGACTGTGGAATTCCGAATATCAACAAGAACATTGCAGGCGTAATGCTAAATGTTTTCTGATCAGTTATCCAAACATCATGGTATGGGTAACGCCATGATTTTCCTATCCCCTTTACCTAAGCGGCCATCTACTTCTATACTATCATCGATATCATACTGTCATCGATATCATACTCTGCTTGTCCTTGGGGAGGATATACAACTGTTATTTGTGTTTAAACACATTTTCCTTTCCATCGGTCTGTTTGATCTGATAATCACAATTTCCTTTCCATTGGTTTGTTTAACCTTTCTTTGATCTATATGATATAAGCAGTAATAAATCCCTGCTTAAGAAGGCATCTCGTTGTACAACTCTGTCAGTAAGACCCTATTACTATTGTTGATAACATTCCGGTAACCGCCAGTGGACGAGAACTTTGCCTATTGGTCCGCCTCGTTTCAACGAGCAGGAAAATGCTTATATTCGTCTCCCGCCCTTGGTACCGACGTGGTTGCCAACTTAACTGACTAGCTATCCTCTGACATGTCATGCTACCATGACCGTGCAAGTTGTCACCGCTCTTCCTACTCTTAACCCACATGGTGGGCCCATAACCCACAACTCCACAGGATCGAAACCTGACTCTCCTGTACATTGTTGATTTCAAAGTATCTTTTGCACTTGGCTTTGTATGTAATTCATGAGGACCTTCCTAGAGATGACCTATTCTGGTATCAGATGCAATACTTATTCTCGTTGCTCTGGACCCCATTCACCCCTAGGTCAGGCATTAAATTATTGCCTATCCATTTGGAACTTCTTATTGTACACTCTTGCTTTGCTCTCGATGTGTTTCATTTGTTCAACTCGAGAGATACCTTGTGCCTCATTCCCTGAGATAATTTCTAGATGCCAACCCTTCCAGACATCCGTCTCTAAAAAGTTTTCCCCTCTTGTCCTTTTCGTAAGTACGATAAAGATTCCGAAGGAAGGATGATGACTTCATCATTATGCCCTGGTGCAGCGAATTGAAGACATCAACGTAATGGATCAACCTCTTCGATGAGAGCAACAAGAACAAGAAGACTCGATAGAATTTCGTAACCAAATCTTTTTCCCCTCACTCTACCTCTTAAATTTCGAGACGAGATTTCTTGTAGTGGAGGAGATTTGTAACACCCCTAGTATCATGCTACAGTGACCTCATACTAATGGTGCCATGTCATCATGTTTAACTAAGCCAAATTGCCACTTGATAAAAATCAATGTCAAAGTCAAATTCCAATTGTAAGTCAAAATATTATTTCCTAAAACGGTGAAACAAAAATGTTTAAACTATGTCATAAAATCCCCAAGTTTTGGTAAGAAGAATATCACCTCCTCTTGGATGCCCACATTCTCCCTGGCAATTATTTTTGTCAACCAATAACATTTAAATTGGTCTTTCCAAAATAAATAAATATTACAACTTTTCCAAATGGCCTGAAACTTTTTGTTCAACTCTGGTATGTTATAAGGTATTTATTTACAAAGTTTGAACTAGTACTAAAATTATTTGATAGCAAAAGAAATATGAAATAGAAATAAAGGGAAGTAACAAACAGAAAAAGAAAAAGAGCTAAAGTCTTATGCTACACTGGGCCCTAGTGGCCACTGCAGCCCAGCTCACCCAGGCCATCCCTAACCTCACGCTACAGGAAACAGAGGAGAGTGTGGCGTGCATCCAGGACGCGATGGCCGCTCCACGTCGCCCCCCTTTTACTACCAATGTGTCCACCGAAACCCTAGCCCCCATCTCGCCCGGTCCCTCCTAGATCCCCTTCGCCCCCCTCCTCTTTGACTCGAATTTGAGCTCGAGAAACTCGCGATCACCGCTGCCTCCTCGTCACCGTCGCGGCCATCGTCGTCGTCTTCGCACGGGAGAACGTCCAGGAGCTCCACCGCGCCCGACTTCATCCGTTCCGGGCGCCGCATCAAGTCGGGGTGCCGCGTAGCCGTTACCATCGCCGTCTTCTTCGCCACGGCCGCCACATCTCGTTGTCGCGATCGACGTGTCCGGCCATCCCCGACCTGCTAATCTTGTCCACGAGAACCGGGGTGAGTTCCTCTACCGATTCCCCTCGTTCCCGTCCTCGATCCGTTGTCGTAGCTGTCATCCCCGAGCTCATCAGAATGTACACGTACACGTACGTACGTGCGTGCGCGCCTGCGACTGCCTGCGCTCGCCTCCACCCAAGGCCACGTCCTCACGCGCGCGTTCGCCCGGGCCGTGCCCTCCTGCTCCTGCTTGCTGCCGCTGCCGTTGCCCTGCTGCTGCTCTCTGCTGGCTGCTGCTTCGCTGCTCTCCCGCTTGCTGTTGCTGCTCACTACTGCTGCTCATGCCGCCGCCGTTAGCTGCTGCTGTTGCTCCCTGCTGCTGCTGCTAATTGTTGCTGCCGCTGCTTGCTCATAGACGTTGCCGCTGCAGTTATTCGCTGCTACCACTGCTGACCATGGACATGGCTATGACCGAGCATGTGTGTGAGTTGTGTGTGCGTGCTTTGTGTGTGTGGCTGGAAGGGCCACTTCCAAACGGCCGGCCTTAGATTAGGATTAGCCTTATTTATCTAACCCAAAACAGGTATTAGTACTAAGCTTAGATGCTACATAAAATATGACTTATGGGCCCCATCACTAGTTAGACTAATTAAATAATCTGTTATACAAATGACCATATGACACCTGGGCCCCACTGCCTAGTTTTGTCCAGTCAACCTAGTCAATGTTGACTGTTGACATGGCCGGCTGAGCACCCCACTGACCCCACTGTCATACTATAGGCTAGGATACCACTAGGTGACAAAAGTATATTCTGTTTTTTATTATTCGAATTAATATAATTTCAGAGAATTCCTAGAAACTTTGGAAAATCATAGAAAATAAACCATAGCTCGGATGAAAATAATTTATATATGAAAAACCGATCAGAAAAATATAACGAATCTGAATATGTCATCCACATACCTGTCACACGCCTCTAACATAATGAACATGGACTTTTTGCGTTCGGATCATCTATCCAAAAAATACCTGGAGCCGGGAAAATATCGCCGGATATTTTCCCTCTTCTTTTAAAATACTTAGGGATGCATTAGGGCAGGTCACCCACACATCTTTTTGACTATTTGATTGCTTCGTTACTTATTTGCCCCCCCTCCGTTACTTCTTTCCGGTAGACCACGAGACCGATGTTGATCCGGTGATAGACTACTTCACCGTCGAGGACCCGTATTTGTCTGCAAAGCAACCAGGCAAGCCACCCCCCCCCCCTTTGATTATTTCGATATCACCCATTCTTTCTTCCTCATGCTTGCATTAGATTTTGCTACTGTTCTAGATAGCTCCTATTTTGATGCATAGCCTGTTTTTGTTAAACTGCTATTGTACCTTCTATTATATCACCTGCTTAGTATAGGTTGATTATTGATCCCCCGTGACCCCTTAGTCCCAGTTGCCCATACTTCATCATCGATGACTCAAAGACTTGAAGACTCGATCAACTTGATCGATGAGCCATGCCCGTCACATCACCGCACACCCCCTTAGTTGTACGACTCTGTAGAGCTACCATCGAGTACTGAGGGTGACACCTCGTAACGTACTCCTGATGCTAACTCTGTAGCGTAGCCAGTCGGTTGTGTTTATCGAGGGTGATTCCTCCTTCGCCACTTCCGATAACGACCCTGTCGTACAACAAGCGTAGACAATCGAGGGTGATACCTCACTGGTCACCTTGATGATTACATTGAGTGGGATCCATCAAGGGTGATTCCTCGGTTTTCCCCCTTGGTGCTATAGACACACGGTTACATTACCTTACTGTTGTTACATGTTGAGGTCAGGATGACCTGGAGGGTGTTGGTGTAATGATGACGAGGCATGGCCGGGCATTCTTGGCCCTTGCCACACATCCTCGAGACGGGGCGACGGGACCACATATCGTGGATCATTGATCGTCGCCACAGTTAACAAACTGCTAATGGGTTGGGTATATGACCTGAGTTGGTCGATTGACCTTTTTTGCACTAATTTTCACGTGGGACAAGTTATGGGCACTCTGCGTTGTTGTATCGGCCAAAGCTCTTCGAACGTCAGCAATGGAGCGACGCGCGCCCGAGTGGTCCGCGACGGCATTGATCTTGTATAAGAGGTGCTAGTACTGACCTCGGCCACCCACATATCATGCAGGAGTGCAAAGGGCGAGTGGGCCCATGACCCCTGCGCGCTTAGGATTTAGACCGGCGGGCTAGCCTCTCTATTGAGCCTAGGTAGGGCGACGGCGTGTTGATGTCCCGAGGCCGGGTATGACCCAGGAAAATGTGTCCGGCCAAAGGTTATCAAGCGTGTTGGGAAATGTGGTGCACCCCTGCAGGGATGAAATTAACTATTTGAATAGCCGTGTCCACGCTAACAGGCATACTTGGAGTTGTATCCCGATCTAATACAACTAGAATTGTGACTTAAAATTGAAATGAATGTTGGCTCCGAGATTTGCTTTCTCGTAGGGAGTCGAGGAAGAATCTCTGGGCGTGGTTACTTAATAAAATTGCTACAATAATATTGTTACATATGAGTTACTAATCTACACTCTTCTAATGCTGCAAGATGTTGAAGATGCTAGTCTTCGATAGGACTAGGTCTTCCCCCCTATTCTTGCTTTTCTGCAGCCAGTCCAAAGATATAACCCCATTCCTTGATACCGATGCATATTCTAGTATAGTTCTGATATAAGTCTTGCGACTACTTTGGATGAGTACTCACCGCTGCTTTACCTCCTCTCCCCCCTCCCCCCTCGATACGATTACCGCGTTCAGATGACGGAGCCCAGGAGATGGAGTACCCCTGTGGGGACCCCGACTCATAAGTCGTGGTCACCGAATGCACGTGTACAGTGATCCCAGAGATCAATGCCCACTGAACACACAGAAGCTGAATAACAAGAGTCTTACATCCATACTTAACGTCTTACACAAATAAAGACTGCGAAGGTCAAGTCTTACATAGATAGGGCCATGAAGGCCGAATAACAAACACAACTAGCCGCGGAAATCTTGATCGAAAGCGTAGGCCCATGCCATCTGCCTTAACCTACAGGCATTCTGACTGGGAAGCGTCCTAGTTCGCATGTTCGTCACCATCGAACTCTTTACCATATTCCTGCTCTTCCATGCCTGGCCAATTAAATAACCAGTGGCAAGCCAAAGAGTACTTTGAATGTACTCGCAAGCAGCCCATGTTTGGAACCAGGCAATAACAATGCATGATATTGCACTAAGTAGGTAAGTTTTGCGGAAAGCTAATTTTTAGTGTAATGACATGATCAAAATATCTTGTTGTAGCATGCATCATGAGGATACAAGTATCCGTACGAACAGGTTACATATATCAATATAATCAAGGGGATTGAACACCTCATGTTCAGTCATCATGGCAAGTCACCCGACTTAACTCAAGTATCATCTTTGTCACCAACATACGCACATCAGGTTTTTGAAAACATCGGACGTAGTTTAAGCAGGACCTCCAACTGTCCATGATCGTGGACACGGCTATTCGAATAGTTTTACACTCTGCAGAGGTTGCACACTTTACCCACAATACTCGGGAAACTTCCGTGTCAAGCCACGACTCGCGATATTGTTCATACCCGAGGTAAGTACCCGAACATTGCCTTTCCCCTAGCGATACTAAACAAAAAGTCCACTCGTTGGTGCCATCCCTCATGATATACATCACACGTATCATCCATGAGGGCACGCAACGGTGTGCCCGGTGCGTGTGAAGACAGCGCATGATCGTCCTTACTGGCATGACCCCGTATCGAGAGTGACCACATCACTCCCGCCACTAGTAATGCGGGCTCTATGCTAGTACCCACCAAAGTAATCAACAAAGCCCCGGCCCATAAGGGGTATCGTGGTTGTGCATGTAAGGTTGGGACGGTCAGCAAATCTTAAATCTCTCCGTTTTCGAAAACACAGATACACAATTTGCTCCGGTACACCACTTCTTTATCAAGTGGTTACCTATCTCAACCTCATCTCCCTCGGGCATTAGTGGCACCCGACGGGGTTTTCGAAAAAGTCTTTGAAATCATTTTGTCTCCAACTCCATGCATGTCCCCATCCCATTTGCGTAGCATCTACTAAGCATCTTATCTACTCCCACCCGCACAACCCTCATAAGGAGGTAGGGTCATGCACGATGCAAGTACCAATGGTAAAAGTATCAGAGGCATCCCACCGTAGTGGTCACCACATCAACATGATCAACATCAAGTAATAAAGTGCTATATGCCAGGCAAATAAAGGGTTTCATAGTCATGGTCAAGGGGCTACCTGCCTGGCTCAACAAAGTCTTCGAGGTCTTCAAAGTCTTCGGGTCCAACTCCCTCGTCAACCTTGCAATCTATCGTCGCGATAAATAACGGAAAAAATAAGAATCATCACAAAAACAGAGCACAAAACTCACTTCTAAAATGTTGTCGTACTCTGATAAATACTACCAACTATACTAAAAATATTTGCCTAAGGTTTTGTTGTGAAAAAGATTTTGAAAATTATTTAAACAAAGGCTAAAAATAATCAAAACTAGCCTTTAAATAAAAACAGTACATAAAATGTTTTCAAAAATTTACACAAGTGGCACTATAAAATTCTACAGAATATTACAAGATTTGTGGTGGAAAAATATTTGGAATTGGACAAATATTCATTTGTGTGGGATTTTTGCAAATGATGCCAGAAAAAGAAAAAGAAAAGGGCTCCAGTGTCCTGGGCTAGCGGCGGTCAGCAGCTGGGCCGGCCCAGAGGCCAGCCAGCCCAGGCGAGCCAGGCACGCGCCCGCGGGGTTCAAACCCAACAGGCGGGGCCTAGCCGCCAGCGATAGAGAGGAGGGCGAGAGGGGACGGGAGGCTGACAAATGGGCCCCACTTGGCAGGTCGTCGTCAACCTCTTGCCAGAGGGGTGGCAAGGCTCACCGGCGGCAACTGGGGTCACGGCGAGGGGAGCTGAGGGCAGGAACGGGTTCCTTGCACTCCCGCCGTTCGGATGGTGGTCGGGGTGGTCGCCGGAGCGCAGGGAATCGCCGGCGGCGAGGTGGTCGCGGCGGAGGCGCTTCGGGAGGTGGTCGGAGTTGATGATTCCCGCAGCAATCTGAGCGGAGAGGAGGGGGAAAAGGGCCAGGGGCCTGCTGCGGCCACGATGAAGGAGAGAAGAGAGCCGGAGCGGGCCTGTGTCCCGAGATCGACAGAGCCCCGACGCGGCGGCGCCTCGGTCGATCCTGAGCACTGGTGCTTCGGGATGTTACTTGGGTGGCGCAGAGGTTCGATTGGGAGTGGGAGAGGGTCAGCAGAGGGGAGAGAGGGCTCGGGGGAGGCCTTATGTAGGCGGGGGTGCAGGTGCACCGTGGACAGGGGCTCGTCTCCGCGGCAACGATGTTGGCGACCGTTGGAGGAGTGGGGAGTGCGCCTGGGGAGCTCGTGGGAGTCGTCCACGACGCGGGAAAGGAGAGAGGGAGGGAGAGAGAGGCGTCAGGAGCGCGTGCGTGCGAGCCCGCGCATTGGCCGGCTCGGGCGGCGCTCGATACGTGCAAGAGGGGAGAGAAGGAGGAGGAGAGAGGAGGGGGACAGGGCCGTGGCGTGTCCCGGACGCCGAAGGACCTCGACTGGCGTGCGGGGGAGGCCCGAGGTGGTCGGGCGCGCGAGGTCAACCCTCTAAAGCGCGGCTGCGCGCTCCAGAGCGCGATTTTGGCTGGGATGATGACCTCTTTGGCGCGCTCTGGCGCGTCCACTAGTGTCAGGGAGCTGCAGGAGGGATTAAACAACTTGGAAAGGGGCATGGGATACTCTGGAGTGGCCAGGAGTGAGAGGGGGCAGAGAGAGAGGTGAAACTGGAGCTGTCCAGGGGGTGCAAATGGGGTTTTTACCCCCTCAATCATGGAGCTAGCCGTTGAGATTTTTACTGGAGGTGCTAGGGGTCTAGTAAGAGCTCTGGTAAAAATTTGAGAGCAAGGAGAGAAGAAAAAGGGGCCCAATCATGGGTTTTAGTATTCTGGCAGAAAGTGTTTGATCTGTGTTTGGGCAAGCAAATGGAGTTTTCTTGCCATGAGGTTTAACAGGGTGATAATGTAGGTGAAATAAGAGTGGATCACCAAGTTTGAGATGGTTTGAAGAAAGTTGACAGTACAAACTTGAAAAACCCTAGAATTTGGCAGAATCGGATTTTTGTAGATCGAAGCATGCATTTCACTTCCCCCAAATCCCCCACTTGGTGTAGTATCATTATTTGGGGGTTAGAACATGCCCACAAAGTTTGGGGTCAATAGGAGATACTCCACAATCTAAAGTTGCTCAAACTTGACTCTGGACAGGAATGGTTTTAGATTATTTTGGTGGATCAAATCAATTGGTATTGAGATTAAACTTTGTAAGATCATCACATATAGCATGTGTGACTTGCTGGAATTTCCTGGATTTTATTGAGAATATTTCTTATAGAAATATTTCAAAAGCTTGATTTGAGCAGAAGGGGTTTTGGAGGGTTTTACCCATAATTTTGAACATGACCATGTGTTGAAACTCATATATATGGAAAATATATGTACACTGAGTTTCTCTAAATTTTCCCAAATATTTTTAAACCATTTAAATAATTTTTTCCTATGAAAGACCATTTCTGGCCTTAAGAAAAAGCCTTTAAATAAAATAGCAAAATAATCTTTAAAATTAATATTTGGTGGTTTTGGGAAGTCTTTTATATAGTAGGTTTCAAATAAAGTTTTTGTGGAAAAAAGATCCACCCAATTTGAGGACTTGTAGTATAAACCTCCACTCAGGGGTTTTTGAAAACTTAATTTGAATAAATCCTTTTTGGCCAAAGTAATATTTGATAAAAATAGTTTTGGGTACTATTCACATGGCATGATCATTGGGCAAGATGTTTGGGTCAAGGAAAATGAGTATGGAGAGGAGTAGAATCTATGAGTGCCAAACACAATCAATCAAACAAGCAAGCATCAATAATTCAAACAAGCTCATGCACTGAAAAAGTTTTAACTGGTTCCAAATTTTGTAAATCCGTAGCATAGCAAGGTGATACAAACACAGGGTGTGACAGACCTACCCCCCGTACAAGAATCTTGTCCTCGAGATTCCTAGGCTAAGCGCTAAAAAGATAAGGGAACTCAGATCTAAGATAGTCTTCGCGCTCCCAGGTTGCTTCTGTTTCAGTGTGGTTGCTCCATTGGACCTTGAAGTACTTGATGGTGCGGCTTTGGGTGCAACGCTCTGCTTCATCCAAAATGCGAACAGGCCTCTCACGATAAGTGAGGTCTGGCTGAAGGTCGATGGCTTGATCATCGATGTCCTTGTAGAGGTCGGGGTGGTTGGGAACTTGTAGACATTTCCGGAGTTGTGACACGTGAAAGACGTTGTGCACATCAGACAGCTCGGAAGGTAGTTCTAGCTGATAGGCAACTTCTCCTCGTCTTGCGGTGATCTTGAAGGGGCCGATGTATCTTCGTGTAAGCTTTCCTTTGACGTGGAAACGCTTGGTTCCCTTGAGAGGCGTGACTCGGAGATAGACATGGTCACCGACACAGAAGTTCACTTCTCGGCGGTGAGAGTCGGCGCAAATCTTGTCTTGACTTGGCGGTCTCCAGACGTTCTCGGACGAGTTGAACTTGTTCTTCTGCTTCGCGGAGGATATCTGGTCCAAAGACTAGTCCTTCTCCAGTTTCCGACCAATTGAGGGGAGTGCGGCACTTGCGTCCGTACAATACCTCAAACGGTGCCATCTGAAGACTCGACTGATAGCTGTTGTTGTAGGAGAACTCGGCGAATGGTAGGCAATCTTCCCACTTGGCTCCATATGCCAAAACACAGGCACGGAGCATGTCTTTGAGGATTTGATTTACTCGTTCCGTTTGTCCACCGGTCTAGGGGTGAAAAGCGGTGCTGAAAGAGAGCTTGGTTCCCATTGCCTCTTGAAACTGCTTCCAAAACCTTGAGGTGAACTGTGTTCCTCGGTCTGACACAATTTCCTTTGGGACTCCATGAAGGCTCATAATACGCTCGATGTAAAGACTGACTAGCTTGTTACCATCATAGGTGGTCCTGACGGGAATGAAATGGGCTACCTTGGTCAGGTGATCGACAATGGCCCAAATGGAAACATGTCCTTTTCTTGACCCAGGCAAGCTGGTGATGAAGTCCATCCCGACTTTGTCCCACTTCCATTCAGGCACTTTGAGAGGTTGCAATAGTCCAGCGGGTCGCTGATGCTCAACTTTGACTTTCTGGCATATGTCACACTTAGCAACAAAGGTGCCTATCTCTCGTTTCATGCCATGCCACCAGAATCTTCCTTTTGAGGTCTTGGTACATCTTGGTTCCTCCAGGATGGACGGAATGGGGTGTGATACGTCTCCAACGTATCTATAATTTTTGATTGTTCCATGCTATTATATTATCTGTTTTGGATGTTTTATATGCATTAATATGCTATCTTATATTATTTTTGGGACTAACCTATTAATCTAGAGCCTAGTGCCAGTTTCTGTTTTTTCCTTGTTTTTGAGTATTGCAGATAAGGAATATTAAACGGAGTCCGAACGGAATAAAATCTTCGATATGATTTTTCTTGGACCAGAAGAAACCTGCCAGACTTGGAGATGAAGGCAGGAGGCCTGCCGGGAGGCGACAAGCCACCTGGGCGCGCCCTAGGGGGGGCGCCCCCCTGGCTTGTGGCCCCCCAGTAGGTCTCCTAACCCTATTCTTCGGCCTATAAATTCCCAAATATTCCCCCAATACCAAAGAGAGCCACGAAAATACTTTTCCGCCGCCGGAAGCCTCTGTTCCCGTGAGATCCCATCTTGGAGCCTTTTCCGGTAATCTGCCGGAGGGGGATTCGATCACGGAGGGCATCTACATCAACTCCATTGCCCCTCCGATGATGCGTGAGTAGTTCACCACAGACCTTCGGGTCCATAGCTAGTAGCTAGATGGCTTCTTCTCTCTCTTTGTTCTTCAATACCATGTTCTTCATGATCTTCATGGAGATCTATTCGATGTAATACTCTTTTGCGGTGTGTTTGTCGAGATCCGATGAATTCTGGGTTTATGATCAGATTATCTATGAATATTATTTGAATCTTCTCTGAATTCTTATATGCATGATTTCATATCTTTGCAAGTCTCTTCGAGTTATTGGTTTGGTTTGGGAAACTAGATTGGTAATTCTTGCAATGGGAGAAGTGCTTAGTTTTGGGTTCAATCTTGCGGTGTCCTCACCCAGTGACAAAGTAGGGGTAGCGAGGCACGTATTTGTATTGTTGCCATCAAGGATAAAAAGATGGGGTTTTCATCATATTGCTTTTATCCCTCTACATCATGTCATCTTACCTAATGCGTTACTCTGTTCTTTATGAACTTAATACTATAGATGCAGGCAGGAGTCGGTCGATGTGTGGAGTAATAGTAGTAGATGCAGAATCGTTTCGGTCTACTTGACACGGACGTGATGCCTATATGCGTAATCATTGCCTTGGATATCGTCGTAACTATGCGCTTTTCTATCAATTGCTCGACAGTAATTTGTTCACCCACCGTATTATTTTCCTTCATGAGATAAGCCTCTAGTGAAACCTATGGCCCCCGGGTCTATTTTCCATATTATATTTTCAGATCTATAAACCAAAAATACCAAAAATACTTTTCTGCAATCTTTTTACTTTTGTTTTAATTTTTGTTTTAGCAATCTTTTATATCTATCTCTATCAGATCTCATCCTTGCAAATAACCGTGAAGGGATTGACAACCCATTTATAGCGTTGGGTGCAAGAGTTTGATTGTTTGTGTAGGTGCGAAGATTGGGGACTTGCTTGTATCTCCTACTGGATTGATACCTTGGTTCTCAACAACTGAGGGAAATACTTATCTACTTTGCTGCATCACCCTTTCCTCTTCAAGGGAAAACCAACGCAAGCTCAAGAAGTAGCAAGAAGGATTTCTGGCGCCGTTGCCGGGGAGATCTACATCAAGCCTACCAAGTACCCATCACAAACTCATCTCTTGCATTTACATTATTTGCCATTTGCCTCTCGTTTTCCTCTCCCCCACTTCTAAAATGATTTTCAGAAAAAAACAAAAAGATTTGCCTTTTTATTCGCCCTTCTTCCGTTCGTCTTTTCGTTTGCTTTTTGTTTGCTTGTGTGCTAGATTGCTTGTTTTGTCACGATGACTCAAGAGAATACCAAGTTGTGTGACTTCTCCAATACTAATAATAATGATTTTATTAGTACTCTGATTGCTCCTGCCACTAGTGCGGAATCTTATGAAATTAATGCCGCTTTGCTTAATCTTGTTATGAAAGAACAATTTTCCGGCCTTCCTAGTGAAGATGCCGCATCCCATCTAAATACTTTCATTGAGTTGTGTGATATGCAAAAGAAGAAAGATGTGGATAATGATATTGTTAAATTGAAGCTATTTCCGTTCTCACTACGAGATCGTGCTAAAACTTGGTTTTCATCTTTGCCTAAAAATAGTATTGATTCATGGAATAAGTGTAAAGATGCTTTTATTTCCAAGTACTTTCCGCCCGCTAAGATCATCTCCCTTAGGAACAATATAATGAATTTTAAGCAACTTGATCATGAGCATGTTGCACAATCTTGGGAGAGGATGAAACTAATGATTAGAAATTGCCCCGCGCATGGTTTGAGTTTATGGATGATTATACCAGTTTTTTATGCGGGATTGAATTTTGCTTCTAGAAATCTTTTAGATTCCGCCGCGGGTGGTACTTTTATGGAAATCACATTAGGAGAAGCTACTAAACTCCTACATAATATTATGGCAAATTACTCTCAATGGCATACCGAAAGATCTCCTACTAGTAAAAAAGTGCATGCTATTGAAGAAATAAATACTTTGAGTGAAAAGATGGATGAATTAATGAAATTGTTTGCTAGTAAGAGTGCTCCTATTTATCCTAACGATATGCCTTTGTCTTCTTTGATTGGAAATAATAATGAATCTATGGATGTGAATTTTGTTGGTAGGAACAATTTTGGTAATAACGCGTATAGAGGTAATTTCAATCCTAGGCCGTTTCCTAGTAATTCCTCTAATAATTATGGTAATTCCTACAACAATTCTTATGGAAATTATAATAAGATGCTCTCTGATCTTGAGAATAATATTAAAGAATTTATTAGTTCGCAAAAGGGTTTCAATGCTATGATTGAAGAGAAATTGCTCAAGATTGATGATTTGGCTAGGAACGTTGATAGAATTTCGCTTGAGATTGATTCTTTGAAAATTAGATCTACTCCACCCAAGCATGATATTAATGAGTCTTTAAAAGCTATGAGAATTTCTATTGATGAGTGTAAGGAAAGAACCGCTAGAATACGTGCTAAGCGTGAATGGCTTGAAAAAGTGTGTTCTCGTGATAATATTGATGAAGATCTTAAAGTGATTGATGTGACTCCTATTGAATCTTTGTTTTCTAATATAAATCTTGATAAATATGGGACTGGAGATAAGTCAACTTTAGTTAAAAGGCGTCCCAATGATTCGGAGTTTATAGATCTCAATGCTAAGATTGATAAAAGTGGGATTGAAGAGGTCAAAACTTTAAATAGCAATGAGCCCACTCTTTTGAATTTCAAGGACTTTAATTATGATAGTTGTTCTTTGATTGATTTTATTTCCTTGTTGCAATCCATGTTGAATTCTCCGCATGCTTATAATCAAAATAAAGCTTTTACTAAACATATCGTGGATGCCATGATGAAATCTTTTGAAGAAAAACTTGAGTTGGAAGTTTCTATACCTAGGAAGCTTTATGGTGAGTGGGAACCTACTATTAAGATTAAAATTAAAGATTATGAGTGCCATGCTTTGTGTGATTTGGGTGCTAGCGTTTCCACGATTCCGAAAACTTTATGTGATGTGCTAGGTTTCCATGAATTTGATGATTGCTCTTTAAATTTGCATCTAGCAGATTCCACCATTAAGAAACCTATGGGAAGGATTAATGATGTTCTTATTGTTGCAAATAGGAATTATGTGCCCGTAGATTTCATTGTTCTTGATATAGATTGCAATCCTACATGTCCTATTATTCTTGGTAGACCTTTCCTTAGAACGATTGGTGCAATTATTGATATGAAAGAAGGAAACATTAGATTCCAATTTCCATTAAGGAAAGGCATGGAACACTTTCCTAGAAAGAAAATAAAATTACCTTATGAATCTATCATGAGATCTACTTATGGATTGCATACCAAAGATGACAATACCTAGATCTATTGCGTTATGCCTAGCTAGGGGTGTTAAACAATAGCGCTTCTTGGGAGGCAACCCAATTTTCTTTTTATGCTTTTGTTTTTGCTTCTGTTTTTGAGTGCTTTACACATTATTACCTCTGTAGTAATTGTGTTTTCTTGTTTTAATTAGTGTTTGAGCCAAGTAAGACCTTTGGGATGGTCTACGGTGATTGTGATTTGATTTTGCTGAAAAACAGAAACTTTTGCGCTCAGTCCAGGAATTTTATAAATTCACCAGAGCGTCGAATGAGTCTGAAATTTTTACACAAGATTTATGTACAAACTTCCCTGATTGTACTAATTTTTTAGAAGTTTTGGAGTTACAGAAGTATTCGAAGTCTATAGATTGCTACAGACTGTTCTGTTTTAGACAGATTCTGTTTTCTTTGTGTTGTTTGCTTATTTTGATGTATCTATGGGTTGTATCGGGGGGTATGAACCATGGAGAAGTTGGAATACAGTATATATTACACCAATATAAATAAATAATGAGTTCACAACGGTACCTAAAGTGGTGATTTATTTTTCCTATACTAACGGATCTCACGAGTTTTCTGTTGAGTTTTGTGTTGTGAAGTTTTCAAGTTTTGGGTAAAGATTTGATGGACTATGGAATAAGGAGTGGCAAGAGCCTAAGCTTGGGGATGCCCAAGGCACCCCAAGCCATATTCAAGGATACCAAAGAGCCTAAGCTTGGGGATGCCCCGGAAGGCATCCCCTCTTTCGTCTTCAATCCATCGGTAAATTTACTTGAGGCTATATTTTTATTCACCACATGATATGTGTTTTGCTTGGAGCGTCTTGTATGATTTGAGTCTTTGCTTTTTAGTTTGACACAATCATCCTTGCTGCACACATCTTTTGAGGGGGACACACATTAATCGTGAATTTATTAGAATATTCTATGTGCTTCACTTATATCTTTTGAGCTAGGCAATGTTGCTCTAGTGCTTCACTTATATCTTTTTAGAGCACGGTGGTGTTTTATTCTATAGAAATAATTGAACTCTCGTACTTAACTTATATTATTTTGAGAGTCTTTAAACAGCATGGTAATTGGTTTAGGTTATGAATTTAGTCCTAATGTAATGGGCATCCAAGAGGGATATAATATAAACTTTCATATTAAGTGCATTGAATACAATGAGAAGTTTGATTCCTTGCATATAGTTTTGAGATATAAAGATGGTGATATGAGAGTCGTGCTAGTGAGTAATTGTGAATTGGTAGAAATACTTGTGTTAAAGTTTGTGATTCCCGTAGCATGCACGTATGGTGAACCGTTATGTAACGAAGTCGGAGCATGATTTGTTTAATGATTGTCATCCTTTGTGTGAGGGTCGGGAGCGCGCGATGGTTAACTCCTACCAACCTCTCCCCTAGGAGCATGCGTCTAATAATTTGCTTCGATAACTAATAGACTTTTGCAATAAGTATGTGAGTTCTTTATGACTAATGTTGAGTCCATGGATTATACGCACTCTCACCCTTCCACCTTTGCTAGCCTCTCTAGTACCGCGCAACTTTCGCCGGTGCATTAAACCCACCTTCCTCAAAACAGCCACCATATACCTTCCTCAAAACAGCCACCATACCTTCCTATTATGGCATTTTCATAGCCATTCCGAGATATATTGCGATGCAACTCCCACCGTTCCGTTTTTCATGACACGCACCATCATTTTCATATTGCTTTGCATGATCGTAAGATAGCTAGCATGATGTTTTCATGGCTTGTCCGTTTTTTGATGTCATTTGCTAGGCTAGATCATTGCACATCCCGGTACACCACCGGAAGCATTCATATAGAGTCATATTTTGTTCTAGGTATCGAGTTGTAATTCTTGAGTTGTAAGTAAATAAAAGTGTGATGATCTTCATTATTAGAGCATTGTCCCGTGAGAGAAAAGGATGATGGAAGCTATGATTCCCTCACAAGTTGGTATGAGTCTCCGGACTTTACAAATAATAAAAGAGGCCAATGAAGCCCAAAAAAAATAGGCCAAAGATGCCCACCAAAAAAAATGAGAGAAAGAGAGAAGGGACGATGCTACTATCTTTTTCCACACTTGTGCTTTAAAGTAGCACCATGATCTTCATGATAGAGAGTCTCCTATTTTGTCACTTTCATATAACTAGTGGATTTTTTCATCATTATGCATGACCACTTAGTTTCTTTTTGAGCTTTCATACACTTATAGCTCTAGTGCATCCGTTGCATGGCAATCCCTACTCACTCACATTGATATCTATTGATGGGCATCTCCATAGCCCGTTGATACGCCTAGTTGATGTGAGACTATCTTCTCCTTTTTCCTCACAACCTCCACCATATTCTATTCCACCTATAGTGCTATATCCATGGCTCACGCTCATGTATTGCGTGAGAGTTGAAAAGGTTTGAGAACATAAAAGGTGTGAAACAATTGCTTGACTAGTCATCGGGGGTGTGCATGATTTAAATACTTTGTGTGGGGAAGATGGAGCATAGCCAGACCATATGATTTTGTAGGGATAACTTCCTAAGGCCATGTTATTTCGAAAAGACACAATTGCCTTGTTAGTATGCTTGAAGTATTATTGTTTTTATGTCAATATTAAAATTTTGTTTTGAATTTTACGGATCTGAATATTCATGCCACAATAAGGAATATTACATGGATAAATATGTTAGGTAGCATTCCACATCAAAAATTCTATTTTTATCATTTACCTACTCAAGGACGAGCAGGAATTAAGCTTCGGGATGCTTGATACGTCTCCAACGTATCTATAATTTTTGATTGTTCCATGCTATTATATTATCTGTTTTGGATGTTTTATATGCATTAATATGCTATTTTATATTATTTTTGGGACTAACCTATTAATCTAGAGCCTAGTGCCAGTTTCTCTTTTTTCCTTGTTTTTGAGTATTGCAGATAAGGAATATTAAACGGAGTCCAAACGGAATAAAATCTTTGATATGATTTTTCTTGGACCAGAAGAAACCTGCCAGACTTGGAGATGAAGGCAGGAGGCCTGCCGGGAGGCGACAAGCCACCTGGGCGTGCCCTGGGGGGTGGCGCCCCCCTAGCTTGTGGCCCCCCAGCAGGTCTCCTAACCCTATTCTTCGGCCTATAAATTCCCAAATATTCCCCCAATACCAAAGAGAGCCACGAAAATACTTTTTCACCGCCGGAAGCCTCTGTTCCCGTGAGATCCCATCTTGGAGCCTTTTCCGGTAATCTGCCGGAGGGGGATTCGATCACGGAGGGCATCTACATCAACTCCATTGCCCCTCCAATGATGCGTGAGTAGTTCACCACAGACCTTCGGGTCCATAGCTAGTAGCTAGATGGCTTCTTCTCTCTCTTTGTTCTTCAATACCATGTTCTTCATGATCTTCATGGAGATCTATCCGATGTAATACTCTTTTGCGGTGTGTTTGTCGAGATCCGATGAATTGTGGGTTTATGATCAGCTTATCTATGAATATTATTTGAATCTTCTCTGAATTCTTATATGCATGATTTCATATCTTTGCAAGTCTCTTCGAGTTATTGGTTTGGTTTGGGCAACTAGATTGGTAATTCTTGCAATGGGAGAAGTGCTTAGTTTTGGGTTCAATCTTGCGGTGTCCTCACCCAGTGACAAAGTAGGGGTAGCGAGGCACATATTTGTATTGTTGCCATCAAGGATAAAAAGATGGGGTTTTCATCATATTGCTTGAGTTTATCCCTCTACATCATGTCATCTTACCTAATGCGTTACTCTGTTCTTCATGAACTTAATACACTAGATGCAGGCAGGAGTCGGTCGATGTGTGGAGTAATAGTAGTAGATGCAAAATCGTTTCGGTCTACTTGACACGGACGTGATGCCTATATGCATAATCATTGACTTGGATATCGTCATAACTATGCGCTTTTCTATCAATTGCTCGACAGTAATTTGTTCACCCACCGTATTATTTTCCTTCATGAGAGAAGCCTCTACTGAAACCTATGGCCCCCGGGTCTATTTTCCATATTATATTTTCAGATCTATAAACCAAAAATACCAAAAATACTTTGCTGCAATCTTTTTACTTTTGTTTTAGCAATCTTTTATATCTATCTCTATGAGATCTCATCCTTGCAAATAACTGTGAAGGGATTGACAACCCCTTTATAGCGTTGGGTGCAAGAGTTTGATTGTTTGTGTAGGTGCGAAGATTGGGGACTTGCTTGTATCTCCTACTGGATTGATACCTTGGTTCTCAACAACTGAGGGAAATACTTATCTACTTTGCTACATCACCCTTTCCTCTTCAAGGGAAAACCAACGCAAGCTCAAGAAGTAGCAGGGTGTCATGAGCTTCTTGCAAGATCAAATTCTTGAGCTCCATCTTGTTGGGTATGCAGATGCGCCTCCCGAACCATACAACTCCTTTTTAATCCACTGAGAATCCTGGGACCTTGCCTGCCTTGATCTTCCTCTTAATGCCTTCAATGCTCTCATGTCCCTTCTGAGCTTCCTTAATATCATCCATCAAGGTAGGCTTTGGTTCGAGGTTGGCTAGGACTCCAGGTGCAACTAGTTCCAAGCCGAAGCTTTCAAGTTCTTCATACAAGACGGGTAGCCTTTCCTTAATCATAGCATTCAAGGAACAAGCATTTCTGCCTAAGTTGTCTGCTACCACATTAGCCTTCCCAGGGTGGTATTGAACACTGAGGTCATAATCCTTGATCAACTCCAACCATCTTCGCTGCCTCATGTTCAATTCTTTTTGAGTGAAAATATACTTCAAACTCTTGTGGTCTGTGTATATCTGACATCGCTTCCCCAGAAGGTAATGTCGCCATGTTTTCAAGGCATGAACTACGGCTGCCAACTCAAGATCATGAGTAGCATAGTTCTCTTCGTGAGGACGTAGCTATCTGGATAGATATGCTACGACTCTGCCTTCTTGCATCAGAACACCTCCCAGACCGGCTCTCGATGCATCACAATATATCACGAACTCCTTGTGAATATTGGGGGTGGCCAAAACTGGGGCTGTGGTCAATCTCTTCTTGAGCTCTTGGAAGCTTTCTTCGCACTTCAGCGTCCATTCGAACTTCTTGTCCTTCTTCAAAAGCTGAGTCATGGGTTGGGCAATGCTTGAGAATCCTTCGACGAACTTGCGGTAATAACCCGCGAGTCCGAGGATGCTTCTGACTTCCTTCACGTTGCTTGGGGATTGCCATTCGATCACGGCTTCAATCTTGGCAGGATCCACTGACAATCCTTCTGCAGTCAACACATGACCCAAGAATCCAACTGCATACAGCCAGAATTCACACTTGCTGAACTTGGCATAAAGCTGGTGTTCTCGAAGCTTGTTTAGGACCAATCTCAAGTGTTGCTCATGCTCCTCTTCAGACTTGGAGAAGACGAGTATGTCATCAATGAAGACGACAACAAACTTGTCCAAGTACTCCATGAAAACTTTGTTCATGAGGTACATGAAGTAGGCAGGGACATTGGTCAACCTAAATGACATGACCGTATATTCATACAGGCCATACCGGGTTACAGACGTCGTCTTCGGGATGTCTTGGGGTCTGATCTTCAACTGGTAGTACCCTGACCCGAGGTCGATCTTGGAAAACACCTTGGCTCCATTCAGCTGATCGAACGGGTCTTCAATCTTGGGGAGTGGGTACTTGTTCTTTATTGTGACCTCATTGAGAGAACGGTAATCGACACAGAGTCGGATAGTTCCGTCCCTCTTTGACACAAATAGAACAGGTGATCCCCAAGGAGAGGCACTAGGGCAAATGAATCCTTTTCTGAGCTGCTCTGCCAGTTGCTTCTTCAATTCAGCCAACTCTTCGGATCCCATTCTATAGGGCTTCTTATAGATGGGTCCGGCTCCGGGCATTAGCTCAATGACAAACTCAATGTCATGGTCAGGAGGCATTCCGGGCAGCTCATCAGGAAATACATCCGGGTATTCACATACCACTGGCACCTGATCCAACTCAATCCCTGACAGACAGTTAGCCTGAGGGGCTTGAGTAGAGGCAGGGTTGGGAACATACTTGACTTCCACTCCTTGGCTATTGGTCATGGTAACAATCCTCTTGGCACAGTCTAACAAGCCTCTGTGCTTGGTTAACCAGTCCATGCCTAGGATCACATCCAAGCCTTCCGACTTCAGGATGATAAGGTCTGCTAGGAAGTCTACCCCGTTGATGTTAATCTCAACTCCTTTACAACCTATCCTGGACTTCATAACCGATCCCGGGGTTTGTATCAACATACGACTACCCAGGGGTGTAGGCTTCATACCACTTGCTAGTGCAAACTTTTGGGTGACAAAAGAATGCGAAGCTCCACAATCAAACAGTACAGTTGCTGGGGTTGAGTCGACAAGGAACGTACCCAGTATGACGTCTGGGTCTTCCTGGGCTTCCTCAGTGGTGACGTGATTCACACGACCCTTGCCATTGTTGGGCTGGTTGCGAGGAGGTGGGTTCCTTGGTGGTGCTCCACGGCCTTGACCTTGGTTGGGCGCATTGGGCGCGGTGCGTCTGGCTTCTTGTTGGGGCACTGCTTAGAGATGTGTCCAGGCTGACCACACCCAAAGCAAGTGACCTGACCATAGTTGTTGTTGTTGTTGTTCCTGCCGCCATTGTTGTTACTAGGGTTGTTGTAGGCTGGCCTAGGGTTGGCATACTGCTGAGGCTGGTAGCTCGGACGAGGTGCAGGAGGTCTAGCCTGCTGCAGCTAATAGGTTGGCTTGGCTGGGGCTGGCTGCCAGGGGCGAGGCTTCTGGTTGCTGGAGCTACCCTTGCTAATCATCTTGCGCTTGCGAGTATCGTCCATGGCACGACGCTTGTCTTCAAGCATGAGGGCCTTGTTCACCAGGTCGAAGAAGGTCCGACAGTCGCAGACTATGAGATGATACTGCAGGGTCTGCTGAAGTCCTTCCATGAAGCGTTCCATCTTAGCAGCCTCCGTGTTGACATCTTCAGGTGCATACCTTGACAACAGGTTGAACTTCTGCATATACTCCTTGACAGAGCCACTTCCTTGCTTCAGCACTCGGAATTCTCTCTTCTTGATAGCCATGATCCCAGAGGGAATGTGGGTGGTGCGGAATCCTTCCTTGAAGTTATCCCAGGTGATCACACGATTTCCTTGCATGACCTTGAATCCATCCCACCAAGCTCTGGAAGTACCTTTGAGGCAGTGAGAGGCATACAACACCTTCTCACGATCCTCATTGCAATTGACCAGTGCAAGGAGGTTCTCGATGGTGCGGATACAGTCATCGGCATCCAGTGGTTCAGCAGTCTCAGTGAAGGTTGGGGGCGAATTCCTCATGAACTCAAACAGAGTGGAGCGGCCATTGCCGTTCCTGCCTTGCTGCTGGTTGTTCACAAGGACTTGAGCCATCTGCTGGATAGCAGCAGTGTTGGCCTGGCGTTCCTCCCGGAGAACTTGGAGAAACTGAGCTATGGTCATGTTCTCCGGTGGAGGTGGTGGCGGGGGAATGTCACCTTGTGGCTGCTCCGGGTGATCTCCGGCATGAGCAGCCCCACCATCTCCCTGCTGCTGGCTGGAGTTGCCGGCTTCAGGGTTGGTGAAGGAGTTGTCGCGGGTTGCAGTCACCATCCTGTTTGGAGCAGCCAAGTCAAATAACTGGGATAGACGAGAGGAAAAGCAATACTGGAAAAAGCGCGCCTAAGGGGGTTGGTATAGTGCAAGTGTAGTAAAACAAAGGTCAAAAGACCAACACATATATTAAGATAAGATAGACGATGGAGTCGCTTACATGTTGCCTAAGGCAAAAGTGCGAGTTGCATCGGAACACAAACAACAACAAGCACACATGGTTTCATATGAACCATTACACGGACTCGACTTCGCATGAGGGATACATGACTGATCTTACTCTAGGGGTTCTCGGACTCAGGTGGTGGAGTGCTCGGTCTCGTAATCACGCTCCTCTGGATCTTCCTCCTGATCGTCCTCCGGACGGGCATCGTCTCCGTTCACGGGAGTCGGAGAACGAGGAGGTCCATCCCGACGATGCTTCGCCGGTGGGTCGATGAAGAGCGCACAGTACTCCTTCGCACTCATGCGACAATGACGTGTGGGTGCATCTCTAGCTAGGGGTACTCCTCCTCGGTAAGCGACAGCTGGTCGTCCCGCGGGGGCTCCATCCTTCTTGATCCTGCTTGGCTTCGTCTTGGCTTGACGGAGTAGCTCTCGGGTGTGGTGAAGTTCCTCGCGGAGCTTCACGGACTCCTTAATCAGGTTGTGAGCCAGACTGTCGGCGGAGAGGCTGAAGTAGGCCTGGAACCTAAGTGGCATCCCATCCTCCTTGGACGGAATCAACGTCCAACTCTCGCCATTCTCATCCTTCTTGAAAGGTAGATAGCGAGTAGCTGGCTCGTCATCCATCTCTAGAATGATGTCTCGAAGGTGGATAAGTGCCTTGCGTGCAGCCGTCTCGACTGCGAGTGCCAGGGTCTCCATCTGTGGTCCCTCAAAGAACCAACTTGTCTGGGAGTCATTTGCCTTCACGACCACTTCAACGTGGTACTCCTTCGTGATGGCATTGACCCAGTGCTCGTGGTAGAGGAAAACGGGTGGTCGGCGATATTGGCACTTCTCCAGGCTATCCTCAAGGAGTAGGGGAAAGCCGGATGCTAGGAGGGATTCAGGTACGACGGCCATCTACAAGGTTTGAAGGGAGGAGAGTCAGTATAGTGCTGTGAGAAAACTAGAAGGGGTAAGAAGTGCAGAACTCCCAAGTATATGTGTAGTTTTGAAAACGGTTTTATCCTAGCTAACGTCCATGCTAACTAAGGGCTTCCTACAGTCAAACCAGGCTCTGATACCAGCTCTGTGGGGACCCCGACTCATAAGTCGTGGTCACCGAATGCACGTGTATAGTGATCCCAGAGATCAATGCTCACTAAACACACAGAAGCTGAATAACAAGAGTCTTACATCCATACTTAACGTCTTACACAAATAAAGACCGCGAAGGTCAACTCTTACATAGATAGGGCCATGAAGGCTGAATAACAAATACAACTAGCAGCAGAATACTTGATCGAAAGCGTCGGCCCATGCCATCTGCCTTAAACTACAGGCATTCTGACTGGGAAGCGTCCTAGTTCGCATGTTCGTCACCATTGAACTCTTCACCATATTCTTGCTCTTCCATGCATGGCCAATTAAATAACCAGTGACAAGCCAATGAGTACTTTGAATGTACTCGCAAGCAACCCATGTTTGGAACAAGGCAATAACAATGCATGATATAGCACTAAGTAGGTAAGTTTTGCGGAAAGCTAATTTTTAGTGTAATGACATGATCAAAATATCTTGTTGTAGCATGCATCATGAGGATACAAGTATCCGTACGAACAGGTTACAGATATCAATATAATCAAGGGGATTGAACACCTCATGTTCAGTCATCATGGCAAGTCTCCCGACTTAACTCAAGTATCATCTTTGTCACCAACATACGCACACCAGGTTTTTGAAAACATCGGACGTAGTTTAAGCAGGACCTCCAACTGTCCATGACCGTGGACACGGCTATTCGAATAGTTTTACGCTCCGCAGAGGTTGCACACTTTACCCACAAGACTCGGGAAACTTCCATGCCAAGCCACGACTCGCGATATTGTTCATACCCGAGGTAAGTACCCGAACATTGCCTTTCCCCTAGCGATACTAAACAAAGAGTCCACTCGTTGGTGCCATCCCTCATGATATACATCACACGTATCATCCATGAGGGCACGCAACGGTGTGCCCGGTGCCTGTGAAGACAGCGCATGATCGTCCTTACCAGCACGACCCCGTATCAAGAGTGACCACGTCACTCCCGCCACTAGTAATGCGGGCTCTATGCTAGTACCCACCAAAGTAATCAACAAAACCCCGTCCCATAAGGGGTATCGTGGTTGTGCATGTAAGGTTGGGACGGTCAGCAAATCTTAAATCTCTCCGTTTTCGAAAACACACATACACAATTTGCTCCGGTACACCACTTCTTTATCAAGTTCCTTCGTGCTTGCTTCGTGAACTTTGGGGTTTGTTAAACATCATCCGTTACTGGGTGGCTATTACGGCGGCTTACGGGTTCACAGAAAAGTATGGCAAGTAAAAAAAAAGCTCAAGATTGGGATTTTCTCCTCCGACGATGGAGAGATATCTCTGGGCCCTCTCGGTGTTACGGTATCCATCATCGTCTGGCCAGACACAGTGTGATTTGATCACAGGGATGCCGGAACACGATAACGAGAAAAGAGAACAAAACCGGTAACGAGGTAACTTGCATTGTGGACAAGTTGTTGATCCACGGGGATGCAGAAAATCTCACCTCGGGTGTTTGTAACATATCGCGAAGCAACATGAATAGCACACGGCAACTAGAGGTTCACTCGAATATTCATTCGTGTGGGTATAGGGGTCAATATGGGTGTCCACGACTCCGATGTTGATCATTGATCGGAAGGGGTTCCGGGTCATGTCTATACTTCACTGAACCTATAGGGTCACACGCTTAAGGGTCATCTATCTGCTGAATACTAGACAGGGAGTCTGAGAGAAAATCACCGGAAAAGTTTCGGACACCGGAAAAGTTTCGGATAGCGGAAATGTTCCGCAGAGAGAACACCGGAATAGTTTCGATAACTGAAAAAGTTGTTTCAGGGGATACCATTAAGTCAAATTGGTTTCGGCACACGCCTGATAATTCTTGGAGGGTGCGAGAATCATTCTGGAAACTTTCTGGAATTTTCCGGGATGAAGACCGGAAATGTTCCGGAGCTGCCGGAACCGCTTCAGATGCATTTCGCAGATGAAAATCACTAATCCAGAATTGTTCTGGAACGCGTTGAAAATTATTTTAGTGGGTGCTGGAAATGTTCTAAGCCCACATGAATATTTTCAGTTTGAACGGACGCTGAAAAATGTCGTCGTGAATAGTGAATGTGCTTTTTGGGTTACTTTTTGGAAAGCCATTATTTTGGGCTTTATCCCAAGATATTTTGGGGTGACATGGATGGATGAGAGCCCCCTTGGGGGGTCCCTCATGGGGTGTGGACCTCCAAGAAGGGGGCTCCTCCTTGGAGCCCCACTTGCCCACTTGCGTCCCCCTTTTACCCTTGGAAAGTGTTTCCTTCATGGGTATTTTTGGTATTTTGAATACCCATCCTACCCCTTGGTTTTCCCATATAAGGAGGAGAGGGGGCTGCCCAATCCTTCAATCCTTGCTCTCATACACATGCCATAGACTTGTCTGGCTTATCTCTCCCTCCCAGCGAAATAGTTTCGTAGAGCCGAAAGGCTGTCTGGGTTCCGGCAGGAACTAGTTCTGGACGGCGAAGCCCTGCCGGATAGATGACACCGTATGTGTGCAACTCTGTAGAGAGATCGTAGTTTCGGTCTTAGTTCGAGAGTGCCTCCCGAAGGGCTGTCCGTGTGACCGTCCGAGTTTCGAAGGTCCTCCCGAAGGGTTGTCCGTGTGACCGTCCAAGTTTCGAAGGTCCTCCCGAAGGGCTGTTCGCGACACCGTCCGGGGGACTGTCCGACCGCCTCCCGGAGGGCTGTCTGAGGGGCAGATGAGGGTATACATCCTCGCAGTTGGGAGGTTGTAAATCCTAGCTGTGGGGATCTGCACCACCAATCGTCATCGACTCTACTTCCGCTGCGCTATGGGTCGGTAACGAAAAAGATCAAACCATGTATGCAGTCTCCATAGTGGTCTTGGGCTGGTGCATAGGTCGGAATTTTTGGTTTTCTGATGCGTTACCCTACAGTGGATCATGAGCCATGCTATGCGTAGATGCAGGTTGCGATCTGGAATACATAGAGATGTATGGGTGTTGCACAATATAATTAGGTAGTAGATGAGTTCTATTACTGAAAATTATTTGTGCGGGTAGCGGATGAAATCTGTTACCCGATGTTCTTGTTGCTTCCCTGGGATTTGCATATTTCTGATCTTGATAACAGCATGGTGGAGTTTCAATGTTCTGGCAATCCGCGATCCTGATTGATCAACGAAGTGCTAACAGTTCATTGAATTCAACTGTAGTTAAAAAGAAAGATGAAATTTCGCAGACGAAAGGGCAATGCAGATATGATCTGCACGGGGGTCATGCGTATGACGAAGTTCAGTATGGGGCTCGAGATTTTATTATCTCGTGTTTCATACACCCCGCAAAGTTAATCTAGCAACTTGAATTATCATACTTGATGATAAACGTTGGTAGCTGCGGTTTGAGTCAAAACCTTAGAAGCCACGTAAAATAAAATTTTGCATAAACCGATTAGAGGCGTCTAACTTGGTTTTGCAGGATGGTTTGCATGTGATGTGGTATAGCAAGTCTCATATTAATTCGATTATGTATGAGATGACTATATGATGTAATTTGATTAACATGACATGTGTGCCATGATTCGGCATGATGGCTGGAGCCATATGATTGCACTTTAATGACCTGCGTGTCAACCTTATGTAATGCACTTATTTTATTAGCTATAGAGATAGCAATATTATCTGGTGCATCGACAAGGTAGTGGCAATCTTCGCGAAGGTGAACACCGATGCGAATGCCGAAGACGAAGAAATACTTGACTTCTCCGTCAGAAGGGGCTATACCATATCATGCTATTATAAATTGCCTGAGATGTTTATCCCTTATGATGCACCCTTCTTGATTGCGCGGTAGTCGCTTTTATTAGGGTGATCTCTCACTTAAAATATCAAGTAGTTAGTGTTCTCCCAAGTGTAGCACCGTCACAGCATGTATCCTTTCGGGGTGCCACATGCTACCATGGGCACGAACGACTGGAAAGTGTAAGGCGGGTGAGGTCAGACCTCACTGCAAGATCACTTGGCTGTCTTGACGTTCAGGCAGGAAAGTCCTGAGCTCGGAACACATGCATCGAAAGATGAACAAGAATCACATAAAGATGTGACTGGCAAGATGGCCTACCGGTTGAGATTTTCGTCATCTGTGATGCTACCATCGTGGCGAACAATCAGAACTCGGGTCTTGAATCACTCACAATCAATTATGAGAGATATTGATTTGAGTGGGAGCGCACTTTAGAATTAATTCTTTTAATTCTTAGTGCAATTAATTTTGAACACTGTCTAAGTGTGATTTGCATAATAGTTGTAGAATAATGGCTCGCGTTTCCACCTTCCCTATTAAAATTGAATAAGCTGTTATTTATCTGGTTATAACTTTACGATTGATAACGTAATGTGAGGATTGTCCTCAAGAGTGCCGAGAAGGACTTTGTCCTATCGCATGCTTTCGGTATTCTCCCGCTAAAGCTATGGATCATGTGACTCTCGTCCTTCGATCCAAAAGCTAGAATTCCGTTTCAGTCTAGTGCAATACGTTTGTTTCCATGAGACCCGAACTTTGAAAGTTTTGGGATAGTTATGTGATATTCATGGAACTGAAAATTAATTTTTAGATACAAACAAAGGCTGAAATATATGAAATATCCAACGCAATAGTTGTTTGCAAACTATTAGTAAAGGTGTTTACTATGCATTAGACTGATAAGAGAGGGATCCAGGAGAATGCCTGTCATGTAAATGAAGGTGAATAAAACAACAACTTAAAGAGAAAGGAAGTGTCCGAAGGGTGTTAGTGAAAATTTCACGCCTAGGAAGTCCGGGGCTAAACGCCACTCTTAAGTTGGGTGCTTCTTCTGAGAATAGGAGAAATACTAAAAGTTAAACTATTAGAATTATAAAGGCAGAAAGAAAGAAGACTGGAATATCCAGCTCATGTATGAATGTCATACAAGTTTTTGATGTATAGAAGGCTGGTCAAAGATATAGTTCTTGGGAATTATGGTTAAACATGTTAATCACTAATTTTGGGTATTGTGAGTTGATCACAAAGATACCCGCTCGATTGCATTCTGTTGCGACTCGATGCAAGAACTACTATGGCCTAAAAGACTAGCCAGGAATGAGGTCTTGATACACGCTGGGAACATAGTAAAAGTTACTATACCTTCCATCAGTGTATTACCTATGTGTTTTCTTTCATAATTCATTTTAGAGCTTTACACACTCCAGCCCTTTGCATAAGGTATCTTGCAAGAAGGTTGTTCATAAGAGAACTTTTAATGTTCGGTGTTATGAATAAACATAAGGGTCATACTTTCATTATGAATGAGATGTATGTTATGAAAAATGATATTAATATATTACCTCTGTGTTTACTTTCATAATTCATTTTAGAGTTTCATACACTCTAACCTAGTGCACGATGTTTGTTGCAAAAGGGTTGTTCATAAAAGAACAATTGTTGTTCAGTATTGTGAATAACATGAAGGGCCATGCTTCCATCCAAGATGGGATGTATGTTATGAATATTGATGGAAATATGATACATCCATAACACTGACGCTAAATGTCGCAAGACTAAAAGAATACCACACAAGTGTGGCACTGCATTTGGTCACATTGGAGAAACCCGCATGGAAAATTCCATTATAATGGATTTTGAAGTCGGTTGATTTTAAATAATCTGACACTTGCAACTTTCGTCCGAAAAGTGAAGTGACTGAAATACTGTTCACAGGCCATAAGGAACGAACAGCAAACTTATTGGTGATCATACATTTGATGTGTGTAGTCCGATAAATGTTGTTAGTAGTGGATTTATCTATCATCAGAAATGACTCAAGTAGATATATGGATATTTACTTGATGAGACGTAAGTCTGGATCTTTTGAAATCATTCGAAAGGTTTTCAAAAATGAAGTAGAAGTTGTTGTAACAAGAAAATTATGTTTCTACAATTCGATTGCAGAAAGGAATATTTGAGTTACAAGTTTAGCGAATGTCTGATGAGTTGTGAAAGGGGTTTCATAACTTGCACCTCCCGGAACACCACTACAAGTGGAAAGTCCGTGAAGATGTAATCGAACCATTCATGACATGGTAAGATCAAAGATGACATAAATAAATTTTCCATTATCCCTTTTAAAGTGATGCTTTAGAGACTGCGGCTTTTACACTGAAAAGAGCTCCATCGGGTCTATTGAAATGACGCCATGGTATGGTACGCCCAACCATGTTATATCTTTTCTTAACATTTGGAATATGGGGCTTGTGTAAAAGGTTACAAACCTATTCCAAATCAGACAAGTGCTACTTTGAAGGTTATCCCAGGTTATTGGGTATTCCCCCACCACTATACCGAGGCTAAGGTTTTTGCCACAAAGAACTGTATGGTTTTTGAAGAAAACTGTTCTTTCAAAAAGGTGAGTGGGAGAACAGTGCAACTCGACGAGATAAACAGTATCTTCGTCATCAGATCAAAGGAAAGAGACCTTGGAAGTAATTCCAGAGTTTCCTACTGCGACTGATACGGAAGCCTCTACATGAGATGTATGGACTTCGGTCGAACTTGCAGCTGAACCACATAGGAAAAACTCGTGCAAACCTCTCAGGTGCGCATACGAGATATTGTTGTTAGACATCAGTATACCTATGATACACAAGGAAGCGTTGATGGGCCCTAACTCCGGAATTGGCTAAATGCCAATACAATCTGAGATAGTTTCCATATAAGTGATTCAAGATTAAAACCTTGATACACCTTTCGAAAGACTTAGAGTCTAACGAATATTTATGAAATTATAAACTGATATGGATAAAATGTTTTATCCATAAAGCTCGACTTGTTGCAATAACAAGTTCAAGGAGTTGACTACGATGAGGTTGTTTCACCGTAGCGATGCTTAAAGTCGGTTCGGGTTAAACTAGCAATTAATACATATTTCAATCATGAGATATGAAAAATGGATGGCGAAAGAATTTCCATGAAATGGGAATACAAACTAGGATTTGTATGTGATACAGTCCAAAGTATTTTGTCGATCGAAAGGATGCTAGTGAGTATGCAAACTTCAGAGTTCCAGCAATGGACAGAAGAGAGCAAAATGGAGTTGGAATCTTCGTCTTGATGAAATGATCAAAAGAGTTTGATTTCATCAATGGATAATGAAGATGCTTGTGTTTTCAAGAAAGTAAGTGGGAGCATAATAATATTTCTAAAAACCTTGTGTGCTTGACACATTGTTAATTGGAAATAGATTTCTTGACACGCATTAGGACTTCATTTGAAAATAGTTTTTCGATGAAGTGCTTGGGCTAAATAGCCTTGCTATTAGGCATAATGATCTATGGAGATAGATTTGCCTAATGGGGCTAAGCAAAAATACATATTGACAAGATGCTAAAACCATTTAGCACTAAAACCGCCAAGGAGTGATTCTTGCCGAAGTCACATGGAAAGAGTTTTGTAAGACTCGGTGTGCCAAAACACTGATGAGCAAAATACATGATGGAGATTCCACACACTCTTGTGTTTGGATTAATCATGTATTCCATGGTATGTAAAACAACCAGATATGTCCGATACTCCCAAACTGTTGCGAGTATAGATACCAAAGTGATCAAAGTACTGATCATAGGACAACAGTGAAAAATGTCATTGAGTACTAAAGTAGCACTGATGACATGGTTTCTCGCAAGCAGAGATTATGAAGTGCTCGTTATAAGTAATTACATTGATACAGTCTTCATCAATGCTCCATGCAATTTTCGATTTAAGTTAAGGTTTTGGGTAATACACAATACGGTGGCACGGTAAGTTGGAATTGTTCTAAACAGGTTACTGTGGCAAATTCTATAACAAAGGATAAGTATGTTGACGTTTTGGAAGCAACAAATAAGATGTTGAATCATATAGTTCATTCATGAACTTAGTATGGTTCCAAGATGGCTTTGGTCAATGGGACACTATTGCAGATAGTTGCTCCATAGCTCAGTCTGAGGAATAAAGGTTTGACCTGTGATTCACATATATACAAAGCCAAGTCCACACAAAATATGAATTTTCTGAAAGCGTGAAAACGCGAGGATATGCAAAGATACACACGGAGCTAAAGTTGTCAGATCCGTAGGACATCAGGCTATACCACAAGCGAAGCATATTTTACACCAGTATGCCATAGGTGTAAAGTGCATTAGCATTCACTAGATTATTGACTCTAGTGCAAGTGGGAGTCTGTAGGAGATATGCCCAAGAGGCAATAATAAATGTTATTATTTATCCCCATGTTCCTAATTAAGTTTATATTCCATGCTATAACTGCAATGATTCTCGAGTCTGCAATATCCACGAGGCCCGGAGGGAAACTCATTTGCACGTGTGGTATAATAAACTGTAAAATGTATTCCTAGTCTTGCCTCTAAGAATGGCTCAAGTATTGCATGATGATCCTGTTTTCCTGATCATGGGCATGGCTATGCCGGCAATTTTGAGGGCGCAATGTTGGTAGAACACTTGTGTTGAATCAACCCGAATTGATGTTATGCTATGAGATACATTCGTCACAAGTTAATGTTTAATAACATAGAGATAGTTAATGTTTTCATAATTCCTTAGACCATGAGAGTATCGAGTTCCTTCATGCTTGCTTCGTGAACTTTGGGGTTTGTTAAACGTCATCCGTTACTGGGTGGCTATTACGGCGGCTTACGGGTTCACGGAAAAGTATGGCAAGTAACAAGATAGCTCAAGATTGGGATTTGCTCCTCCGACGATGGAGAGATATCTCTGGGCCCTCTCGGTGTTACGGTATCCATCATCGTCTGGCCAGACACAGTGTGATTTGATCACAGGGATGCCGGAACACGATAACGAGAAAAGAGAACAAAACCGGTAATGAGGTAACTTGCATTGTGGACAAGTTGTTGATCCACAGGGATGCAGAAAATCTCACCTCGGGTGTTTGTAACATATCATGAACCAACAGGAATAGCACACGGCAACTAGAGGTTCACTCGAATATTCATTCGTGTGGGTATAGGGGGTCAATATGGGTGTCCACGGCTCCGATGTTGATCATTGATCGGAAGGGGTTCCGGGTCATGTCTATACTTCACTGAACCTATAGGGTCACATGCTTAAGGGTCATCTATCTGCTGAATACTAGACAGGGAGTTTGAGAGAAAATCACCGGAAAAGTTTCGGACACCGGAAAAGTTTCGGACAGCGGAAAAGTTCCGCAGAGAGAACACCGGAACAGTTTCGGTAACTGAAAAAGTTGTTTCAGGGGATACCATTAAGTCAAATTGGTTTCGGCACACGCCTGATAATTCTTGGAGGGTGCCAGAATCATTCTGGAAACTTTCTGGAATTTTCCGGGATGAAAACCGGAAATGTTCCGGAGCTGCCGGAACCGCTTCAGTTGCTTTTCGCAGATGAAAATCACTAATCCGGAATTGTACTAGAACGCATTGAAAATTATTTTAGTGGGTACTAGAAATGTTCTAAGCCCACATAGATATTTTCAGTTCGAACGGACGCTGAAAAATGTCGTCGTGAATAGTGAAAGTGCTTTTTGGGTTACTTTTTGGAAAGCCATTATTTTGGGCTTTATCCCAAGATATTTTGGGGTGACATGGATGGATGAGAGCCCGCTTGGGGGGGCCCTCATGGGGTGTGGCCGGCCAAGAAGGGGGCTCCTCCTTGGAGCCCCACTTGCCCACTTGCTTCCCCCTTTTACCCTTGGAATGTGTTTCCTTCATGGGTATTTTTGGTATTTTGAATGCCCATCCTACCCCTTGGTTTTCCTATATAAGGAGGAGAGGGGGCTGCCAATCCTTCAATCCTTGCTCTCATACACATGCCATAGACTTGTCTGGCTTCTCTCTCCCTCCCAGCGAAATAGTTTCGCAGAGCCAAAAGGCTGTCTGGGTTCCGGCAGGAACTAGTTCTGGACGGCAAAGCCCTGCCGGATAGATGACACCGTATGTGTGCAACTCTGTAGAGAGATCGTAGTTTCGGTCTTAGTTCGAGAGTGCCTCCCGAAGGGCTGTCCGTGTGACCGTCCGAGTTTCGAAGGTCCTCCCGAAGGGTTGTCCGTGTGACCGTCCGAGTTTCGAAGGTCCTCCCGAAGGGCTGTCCGCGACACCGTCCGAGGGACTGTCCGACCGCCTCCCGGAGGGCTGTCCGAGGGGCAGATGAGGGTATACATCCTCGCAATTGGGAGGTTGTAAATCCTAGCTGCGGGGATCTGCACCACCGATCGTCATCGACTCTACTTCCGCAGCGCTACGAGTCGGTAACGAAAAAGATCAAACCATGTATGCAGTCTCCATAGTGGTCCTGGGCTGGTGCGTAGGTCGGAATTTTTTGTTTTCTACTGTGTTACCGTACATAGAGGGAGGGAGAGAGAGGCGTCAGGAGCGCGCGCGTGCGAGCCCGCGCATTGGCCGGCTCGGGCGGCGCTCGGTACATGTGAGAGGGGAAAGAAGGAGGAGGAGAGAGGAGGGGGACAGGGCCGTGGCGTGTCCCGGACGCCGAGGGACCTCGACTGGCGTGCGGGAGAGGCCCGAGGTGGCCGGGCGCGCGAGGTCAACCCTCTGGAGCGCGGCTGCGTGCTCCAGAGCGCGACTTTTGCTGGCATGATGACCTCTTTGGCGCGCTCTGGCGCGTCCACTAGTGTCAGGGAGCTGCAGGAGGGATTAAACAACTTGGAAAGGGGCATGGGATACTCTGGAGTGGCCAGGAGTGAGAGGGGGCAGAGAGAGAGGTGAAACTGGAGCTGTCCAGGGGGTGCAAATGGGGTTTTTACCCCCTCAATCATGGATCTAGCCGTTCAGATTTCTACTGGAGGTGCTGGGGCTCTAGTAAGATCTCTGGTAAAAATTTGAGAGCAAGGAGAGAATAAAAAGGGGCCCAATCATGGATTTTAGGATTCTGGAAGAAAGTGTTTGATCTGTGTTTGGGCAATCAAACGGAGTTTTCTTGCCATGAGGTTTAATAGGGTGATAATGTAGGTGAAATAAGAGTGGATCACCAAGTTTGAGATGGTTTGAATAAAATTGAGAGCACAAACTTGAAAAACCCTAGAATTTGGCAGAATCGGGTTTTTGTAGATCCAAGCATGCATTTCACTTCCCCCAAATCCCCCACTTGGTGTAGTATCATTATTTGGGGGTTAGAACATGCCCACAAAGTTTGGGGTCAATAGGAGATACTCCACAATGTAAAGTTGCTCAAACTTGACTCTGGACGGGAATGGTTTTGGATTATTTTGGTGGATCAAATCAATTGGTATTGAGATGAAACTTTGTAAGATCATCACATATAGCATGTGTGACTTGCTAGAATTTTCCTGGATTTTATTGAGAATATTTTTTATAGAAATATTTCAAAAGCTTGATTTGAGCAGAAGGGGTTTTGGAGGGTTTTACCCATAATTTTGAACATGACATTGTGTTGAAACTCATATATGTGGAAAATATATGTCCACTGAGTTTCTCTAAATTTTCCCAAATATTTTTAAACCATCTAAATAATTTTTCCCTATGAAAGACCAATTCTGGCCTTAAGAAAAAGCCTTTAAATAAAATAGCAAAATAATCTTTAAAATTAATATTTGGTGGTTTTGGGAAGTCTTATATATAGTAGGTTTCAAATAAATTTTTGTGGAAAAAGGATCCACCCAATTTGAGGACTTGTAGTACAAACCTCCACTCAGGGGTTTTTGAAAACCTAATTTGAATAAATCCTTTTTGGCCAAAGTAATATTTGATAAAAATAGTTTTTGGTACTATTCACATGGCATGATCATTGGGCAAGATGTTTGGGTCAAGGAAAATGAGTATGGAGAGGAGTAGAATCTATGAGTGCCAAACACAATTAATCAAACAAGCAAGCATCAATAATTCAAACAAGCTAATGCACTGAAAAAGTTTTAATTGGTTCCAAATTTTGTAAATCCGTAGCATAGCAAGGTGATACAAACATAGGGTGTGACAACCCCGCTGACGACTACTACACCACCGCTGGAGCTTACTACTACATGGAGAACACCGACGCTCAGGAGTAGTTAGGAGGTTCCCAGGCAGGAGGCCTTACCTCTTTCGATCCGTGTTATGTTTGTGCTAGCCTTCTTAAGGCAAAACTGGTTTACTTATGTGTGTACTCAGATATTATTTGCTTTCGCTGACTCGTTTATATGTCGAGCTTATGTATGAAGCTTGTAATATGAAGCTTGTATGACTTAAATTTGTGTCTAGAGTTGTGTTGTGATATCTTTCGTGGGTCACTAATCTTGGTCGTACTCATTTGCGTGTATGATTAGCGTACGATCAAAATGGGGGCGTCACACACGTCTCTGCTGCCCCTTGCCTCTCCCTCTCCCGTGGCCACAGATGCCAGCACCACGAGCTTGCCACCATGCCGCTCTGCCGCTGGTCCGCCGACCATAGCCGCCACCTGCTCGCCATGGCCTCATGCCACAGATCAGAGCAGCCGCAGTGCCCTCCGTCGGCACCTCTCCATTGCGTGCCTCTGTCACCTCTTCCTCTCGGCCAGCTCCGCCTCAAGAATCTCCTGTCCCCGCTCGCGTGGACCACGACCACCATGTCGGATCCGTTGTCCATGGACACGTTTTCCATCGGACTCTTCAGCGAATGTGCGGGCAAGCTCCCCAAGATCCTCCTGCAGCTCCTCTGACCATGCTCATCCCGAGCACCATGCCTCTTGCCTCCTACGTCACCCTACCAAAGTTGTTGTCACCGCTGCTTGCTGCTACTGCCGCTCCCATGCACATGGTAACAGTTCCTCAACATCACAACCTCGCATGCACCGCAACGGAGGCCTTCACACAGCTCCATTCGTTGTTGTTGTTGCCACCAAGACCGCCAAGTTCAAAGATGCGTTGCCGCCCTGATCGGAACTCTCAAGTACCCTTTGCATGCGCCAAGTTCCACAATGACAAGTGAATGCCTATTGTCACCCAAGACCCAAACAACTACGGCACAAAAACATCTACTTCCCGCGATGACCCGCCAAGTATCTCTACCATCGTCGTGTACCACTAGTTCCCTATGAATTCGATCCTCCATGAAAAGCACGCTACCAAGGTATAACCGTCGTGATGACTGCCCGTGGATGAATGCATGTGTTGTATGAGATGTTTATATTTGCAAAATATGCGATTGTTTCATGCATGTTCCTCATTTGCCATGCCACCGACCCGTGGGACATGATGACCCACAAGTATAGGGGATAAATCGTAGTCCTTTTGATAAGTAAGAGTGTCGAATCCAACGAGGAGCAGAAGGAAACGATAAGTAATTTTCAGCAAGGTATTCTCTGCAAGTGTTGTGAGTAACAATGATAGATAGTGTTGTAGCAAGATAATTCGTAACAAGTGACAAGTAAAAATAGTAGCATGGATGCAACAAGATAGCCCAATCTTTTTATAGCAAAGGACAGGACTGAAAGTACTCTTATATGAAGCAAACGCTCCCGATGACACATGGGAATTTATGTCTAGTCACGTTCATCATGTTGAGTTGATTCACGTTCGCTAATTTGATAATTTGATATTTGGGTGGACCAGTGGTAAGGTGATATTCTTACTTCAACAAGCAACCCACTTATGATTACCCCCTCTCGCAAGCATCCGCAACTACGAAACAAGAATTAAGATAAATCTAACCATAGCATGAAATGTGTGGATCCAAATCAGCCCCTTATGAAGTAACGCATAAACTGGGGTTTAAGCTTCTGTCACTCTCGCAACTCATCATCTACTTGTTACTCCACAATACCTTCCCTTAGGCCCATAACATGGTGAAGTGTCGTGTAGTCGACGTTCACACGACACCACTAAGAGAAGCAACAACATACACATCATCAAAATATCGAACGAATACCAACTTCACATGATTGCTTATAACAAGACTTCTCCCATGTCCTCAAGAACAAAAGTAACTACTCACACATCATAAAGATGTTCAAGATTAGAGGTATAATAATGGTGATCAAGTATCTGAACATAATATCTTCCACCAAGTAAACCAACAAGCATCAAGTATGAGATGTAATCAACACTACTAGTAACCCACAGGTACCAATCTGAGGTTTTGAGACAAAGATTCAATACAAGAGATGAACTAGGGTTTGAGATGAGATGGTGATGGTGGATATGTTGATGAAGAATTGTCCTCCCACGAAGGAGGAAGCGTTGGTGATGATGATGGCTTCGATCTCCCCCTCCCGGAGGGAAGTTTCCCTGGCAGGATCTCTTTGCCGGAGAGCAAAAGAGCCTCTGCCCAGGTTTCCGCCTCGAGACGGTGGCGCTTCATCCCGAAAGTATCTTCTTGATTTTTTTTCTAGTTTTAAACACACCATATAGGAGAAGAGGGGGTCGGGAGACCTGCTGGGGCCCCACAAGCTAACCGGGCACGCCCAGGGGGGTGGGCTTGCCCTGTTGGCTTCTGGCCAGTAGGTGCCCCCCTTTGATATATTTTTGGCCCGATAATTCGTATATATTCCATAAAAATTCTCCGTGAAGTTTCAGGTCAGTTGGGGTCCAGTGATTTTTCAGCCTTTTTCTTGGTTTTCAGGTCCAGAATTCCAGTTTCCAGTGATTACCCTCTTTGTGGTGTACCTTGCATATTCAGAGAGAAAAAGCATAAGAATTGTATCAGAATGAGGAATAATGAACAAGAATAACATAAATATCAATAAGAATTCATGATGCAAAATGGACGTATCAACTCCCCAAGCTTAGACGTCACTTGTCCCCAAGCGAAAGCCGAACTCGATAATAATGACCACATAATTTGAGACAGAGGTGTCGATAAAAATAGAATACAGACATGAGGGCATCATGAATATTAACATAGCGGCAATTGTCATCATATGACTTCTCACAAACAAGTAACAATCTATCCACAATTGTTGAAGCATGAAGCATAAACTTTATTGACAAACAACAAACTATGTTCTTAGTCATTGAGACAATCACAATTCATCATTTTCCAGAGAAGAGTATATGTAGGAGCTTTCATTCTAGCAAGTTCACATACTCAACTATCATTTAGTCTTCTATGATTGCTGGCACTCATTGCATATTTTTGGAGCTGATGTTTCCATCGGACACATAGGAAGATAGGGGCCTTATTGTCTTTGCCACCCAACTCATTTACCTCAAGGATAATGTCAACAGTAATGAATCATGATCACCTGCATCCAACTTGATATATATATTTGGATCTTTATCCAACACATCATGCTTGCCAACTATAGAATTAATAGATCGAGAAAAGGGATAAACATTATTGACTCCTGTATACAAGTAAGTACATGAAAGTAAAATATATGCCCTTCGCAGAGGGAAGCAGAGGTTGTCATGCGCTTTTTAATTTTTCTATGTGCAAACTCTTAATGGAAAGGAACGTCACTTTATATTGCCCCTTATGATAGCAAACTTTATTATGCAATATGTCGCTTTTATTTCTTTGCCATCACAAGATCGTACAAAGTTTATTTTCACTTACAATAAAAGATCGTACATATTTAATAGCAATTTTTATTACTTTATGCACCAATGAAAACTTACTTGAATGATCTTATTCAATCCATAGGTAGGTATGGTGGAGCCTCTTGAAAAGAAACAGGGTTTAAGGGATTATGGACGCACAAGTAGTATCTCTACTTAGTGAGGATTTTTTTTGGCTAGCAAAAGATCTAAAGCAAGCACCACATGTTAATGGATCCATGACCATATAGCTTCTATGTGAATGTAAACAAACATGATCATTACATTGGCTTCCATGTCCAACATCAACACTTGATCATTATATAATATTTGGTGGGGGCTCACAATCATAAAAGATGTCCAAGATAGTGTATTTGTATGTGAATCTCCTCTCCTCTATCATAATCTTGCGTAGATTGTATCAATGACTAATGTTATGTTTGTTTATTCCCAACAACTTTTATCTAACATACTTCTTCCATGTGAAGTCATTAGTCCCCGTAGGATTAGCATATGATTTTTCTATATCTTTTATTTCATTGATATGATTGATGCATGAGAGTAAAGCAAGCAAACTCAAACTAATCTTTATTATATAACTCTCATACTCGATTATAAGGATAGGTAGATCTCAAACCAAAAACTCTAAGCAAAGCAAATCTGAAATTTTATTTCTCAAAATCATGACATAACTAAGGATCGAACTAAGATAGATGGTCATGGTAAAAGTGATGTTGATACGATACCGGGGCACCTCCCCCAAGCTTGGAACAAGCTAAGGGTGGTGCACATACCCACGTACTCAAGCGTACTCCTTGGGTGATGATGGTGATGATGTAGTAGGCTTGTCCTTCAGGAGGTATTCCAGATTATTGATTATCCTCCGGAGAGCATGATTTTTCTCTTCTAACAAGATGATTTCATGACTGAGTGTTGTATTTTGAGCACAGTTAGACTCCATGGCATTCAATGCATCAATTTCAGGTAAAGAAATATTATCACGAAGAGGTAATAGTGATTCTCCCTTTTTAGAGACTCCAGAGAGATGATTGGCATAATCTCCTTTGGATACTTTAGCTTCCTCCCGGTTCCTCTCCACGACATCTCTGGGGACCTCCGGTGTATCCTCTTCCCTAGAAGACAGCTCGTAGTAGACTTCGCTATAGGGGCGTCTTCCCGGTGAAGGCCGGACTATGCGATGCTTCTTGCGTAGGGTCGGTGGAGCCATGGAGTCCTCACTAAGATATGCAAGCCCCGACGACATAACAACTCAAAACAAGAACAAAGGAGAAACTCACGATGCGGTGGTCAGAACAAACGGGAGTATATATATGAATTTTTTCTAGGTCAGAATACGTGTCCAGGAAGAAAACGGAGTCCGGGAGGGACACGAGGGGCCCACAAGCTATCAGGGCGGCCCAAGGGGGTGGGCGTGCCTTGTTGCTTGTGCCTCCCTCGTGGGTCCCCCTGACTCGTTTTTATTTTTAGAATTTTTCTAAAATACCAAAACCAACAAAACATATATTTTTGGAATTTTTGGAGTCGGTTTACTTACTATATCACATACCTACCCCTTTTCAGCTTTCTGGAGTGTTCCGGAAGGTCTCTCATATGTGTTCTTCCGGAGTCATAACTTGAATAATATTAGTTTCAACATTGACAGGCGTACTTGAGATATAGTGTTTAATTCTTTGCCCATTTACCACCCTCGGATTTTTGCCTTCAAAGTTGTTAATCTTGATAGCACCGGAGTACTATACCTCATCAACGACATAAGGACCTTCCCATTTAATGAGAAGCTTACCTGCAAAAAATCTAAAACATTGTACGAAAGGACTAGGTCTCCTACATTGAATTCCCATCTTTGGATTCTCTTGTCATGCTATCTTTTAACTTTTTCGTTAAACAACTTGGCATTTTCATAAGCTTGTGTCCTCCATTCATCTAATGAGCTAATATCAAATAACCTTTTTCCAACGGCAAGTTTAAAATCATAGTTAAGTTCTTTAATTGCCCAATAAGGTTTATGTTCTAACTCAAGAGGCAAATGCCAAGCTTTTCCATAGACCATTTTATATGGGGACATTCCCATTGGATTTTTATAAGCCGTTTTATAAGCCCATAAAGACACATCAAATTTCCTAGACCAATTCTTTCTAGATCTATTAACAGTCTTTTGCAAGATCAATTTTATTTCTTGGTTGCTCAACTCAACTTGACCACCAGACTGAGGATGATAAGGTGATGCAATCCTATGGTTAACACTGTATTTAGCTAGAAGTTTATGGAAAGCACCATGAATAAAATGTGAACCACCATCAGTAATTAAATATCTAGGGACTCCAAACCTCGTGAAAATAACATCTTTAATCATTTTAATAGAAGTGTTATGATAAGCACTACTAGTTGGAATAGCTTCTACCCACTTAGTAACGTAATCAACAGCAACTAGAATATGAGTATACCAATTAGAGGAAGGAAAATGTCCATATAATCAAAGCCCCAAACATCAAATGGTTCAATAGCAAGTGAATAATTCATAGGCATTTCCTGACGTCTACCAATGTTACCAATTATTTGACATTCATCACAAGAAAGGACATACTTACGAGCATCTTTGAAAAGATTAGGCCAATAGAAACCAGATTGTAATACCTTGTGAGCAGTTTTGTCACCAGCATGGTGCCCTCCATAGGCCTCGGAGTGACACTTCGTAGGATCTGTCCCTGTTCATGCTCTGGTACACAACGTCTAATAATGCCATCCACTCCTTCTTTATAAAGATGTGGGTCGTCCCAAAAGTAATGTCTTAAATCATAAAATAACTTTTTATTTTGTTGGTAGGTGAAACTAGGTGGTATATATTTAGCAACAATGTAATTAGCCTAATCCGCATACCAAGGAGTACTCTGGGAAACATTTATAACAGCATGTTGCTCATCAGGAAAATTATCATCAATAGGCAGTGGGTCATCAAGAACATTTTCCATCCTAGACAAATTATCTGCTGTGTGGTTTTCAGCTCCCTTCCTATCAATAATGTGCAGATCAAATTCTTGAAGTAAAAGCACCCACCTATTCAGTCTAGGCTTAGCATCTTTATTTTCCATAGGTATTTAATGGCAGCATGATCACTGTGAATAGTAACTTTGGAATCAACAATATAATGTCTAAATTTATCACACGCAAAGACAACTTCTAAAAATTCTTTCTCAGTAGTACCATAGTTTCGTGGAGCACTCTCTAGAGTTTTTACTAGCATAATGAATGACATGCAATTTCTTGTCTACTCTTGTCCTAGAACAGCACCAACAGCATAATCATTGGCATCACACATAATTTCAAATGGTAAATTCCAATCAGGTGGTTGAACAATAGGTCTAGAAATCAAGGCTTTCTTAACTATTTCAAAGGCTTCTACACAATCACCATCAAAAACAAAAGGAATATCCTTTTGAAGAAGGTTAGTTAGTGGCCTAGAAATCTTTGAGAAATCTTTAATAAAACGCCTATAAAAACCAGCATGACCAAGAAAACTTCTATACCTTCAACATCTTTAGGACATGACATTTTCTCTATTGCATCAACTTTAGCTTTGTCTACCTCTATGCCCCGTTCAGAGATTTTATGCCCAAGTACTATAACTTCACTCACCATAAAGGGGCACTTCTCCCAATTCAAGACAAGATTATTTTCTTCACATCTCTACAAAACTCGATCGAGTTTGCTCAAGCAATCATCAAAAGAAGTCCCGTAAACGGAAAAATCGTCCATGAAAACCTCAACAATCTTTTCACAAAAATCAGAGAATATTGCAGTCATACATCTTTGAAAGGTAGCATGTGCATTGCATAACTAAAAAGGCATACGTCTATAAGCATAAGTTCCAAAAGGGCATGTGAAAGTAGTTTTCTCTTTGTCTTCTTTTGACACTCGTATTTGAGAGAAACCAGAATATCCATAAAAAAAACAAAAGTGTGTGTGCTTAGATAATCTTTCTAACATTTGATCATTAAAAGGCAAGGGGTAATGATCTTTTCTAGTAGCTTTGTTTTATTTCCTGAAATCAATTACAATCCTATAACCAGTTACGATTATTTGTGGGATAAGTTCATTTTTATCATTAGGAACAACAGTTATACCTCCAATCTTAGGAACAAAATGAACAGGACTTAGCCATCTACTATCAGCAATAGGATAAATTATACTTGCCTCCAGAAGCTTTAGTATTTCAGTTCTTACCACTTCCTTCATCTTAGGATTTAAGCGGCATTGATGATCAATGACAGGTTCAGCATCCGGTTCCATATTAATGTTGTGCTGACATAGAGTGAGGCTAATGCCCTTAAGATCATCAAGAGTATATCCAATAGCAGCCATGTGCTTCTTCAGAGTTTTAAGTAATCTCTTTTCTTCATGCTCTGAAAGGTTAGCACTAATAATAATATGATATATCTTCTTTTCATCTAGATGAGCATATTTCAAAGTATTAGATAATGTCTTTAGCTCAAACACGGGATCTCCCTTAGGTGGAGTAGGATCCCCTAAAATATCAACACGCAAGTTGTGTTTAAGAATAGGTGTTTGTCTAAGAAATATATCATCTCTCTCATTTCTTTCATTCATATGCATATCATTCTCATGGTCTAGCAAATATTGTTCTAGTGGATAAGTAGGAGGCACGACAATAGAAGCAAGACCAATAATTTCATCCTTACTAGGTAATTCTTTTTCATATTGTTTTCTGTCGAACTTAGAGAAATTAAATTCATGAGACACATCACCAAAGCTTACTTTGACTTTCTCAGTAACACAATTAATTTCATCATTAATTCAAGAAAGGTCTACCAAATATAATGGGACAAAAGCTATCTTGTTTTGAACCAAGAACTAAGAAATCAGTAGGGTACTTAATTTTTCCACACAAGACTGCAACATCTCTAACAATCCCTACTGGTGAAATGGTGTCTCTGTTTGCAAGTTTAATAGTAACGTCAATATCTTCAATCTTAGAGGGTGTTATGTCATTCATAATTTCTTGATATAAAGTAAAAGGTATAGCGCTAACACTAGCACCCATGTCACACAAGCCATGATAACAATGATCTCCAATTTTAACAGAAACAACAGGCATGCCAACAACTGGTTTATTTTTTTTCTAACTCATCATGATGATTTCTAGCAGGTTTTGCAATTCTAGCGGCTTCACCATAGAAGTAAATAACCTAACCATCAATAAGATCAACTAGGAGATCTTTAACCATAGCAATATTAGGCTCAACATTTATTCGTTCAGAGGGTTTAGGTGTTCTAATATAACTTTTATTAGCCACAGTTGCAGATTTAGCATGTTCCTTAATCCTAACAGGAAAAGGAGGTTTCTGAGTGTAAGTAGTAGGGACAACTAGATCAACATGATAAACAATTGTTTCCTCTTTAACTTTAACAGGTTCCTCTAATGATTTTTCAATAGGTGGCCGATATTCAAACCACTTCTCCTTAGGGAGATCAACATGAGTATCAAATGGTTCATAGAAAGAAGCTACTATCTCGGAGTCAAGCCCATATTTATTTCTAAACTCATGGAAAGTATCAGTTTCCATAAAAGATTTAACACAATCAAACTTAAGATTTATACATGACTCTTTACCTTTGTCGAATCCCAATCTTCAGAGTTGCGTTTAATTCTTTCTATAAGATCCCATTTGAATTCAATAGTCCTCTTCATGTAGGAACCAGTAGAAGAAGAATCGAGTATTAACTGATCATCGCCGAGCATGAAAATTTTGTATAATCGTTTCTCTTGAGAGATCATGGTTGGGGCAAGTGTGCATCATAGATTTAAGCCTCCCCCAATCTTGAGCGATGCTTTCTCCTTCACGAGGCCAGGAATTGTATATAAAGTTCCGATCACGATGGACTAGATGCATAGGATAAATCTTCTGATGAATTTCCAACTTCAAGCGATTCCAGTACCATGATCCGGTATCAGCCAATAGCATGTACCCCATTAATGCTTTTCCCTCCAAAGATAAAGGGAAAACCTTCTTCTTAACTTTGTCTCTGGATAAAACTGCAAGCTTAAATAATCCACAAATCTCATCTACATATATCAAGTGGTAATCAGGTCCCATGATCCAATATCATCCAATAGCCTATATCGACATATATCTACATATATCACAAATCTCATCTACCGTCATAAGGATTAGCTAGCAGTTTCTCTACCATACCCGAAGGAATCTCATAGTAAATATTTTCAGTAGGTTCAATAGGTTGAGCGGCAAAAAAATTCACTTCCATACGAGACAAAGATGCTCCGAACAAGCCACTCAAAGGGTGAATGTCTATAGTAACAAGCAACGGTAAATTTCAGCATGTACCGAAAATGTTTCCTTAGCAAGTTCCACTTACCATAGGCGCTTCACTCCCTGTCAACGGCGCTAGAAAAGAGTCTCGATGACCGACAAGTATAGGGGATCAATCATAGTCATTTTGATAAGTAAGAGTGTCGAACCCAACGAGGAGCAGAAGGAAATCATAAGCAGTTTTCAGCAAGCTATTCTCTGCAAGTGCTGTGAGTAACAGTGATAGATAGTTTTGTAGAAAGATAATTCGTAACAAGTGAAAAGTAACAATAGTAGCAAGGGTGCAGAAAGATAGCCCAATCCTTTTTATAGCAAAGGACATGCCTGAAAGTACTCTTATATGAAGCAAACGCTTCCAAGGCCACATGGGAATTTTTGTCTAGTCATCTTCATCATGTTGAGTTGATTCACGTTTGCTACTTTGATAATTTGATATGTGGGTGGATCGGTGCTAAGGTGTTGTCCTATCTTGAACAAGAAACCCACTTATGATTACCCCCTCTCGCAAGCATCCGCAACTATGAAAGAAGAATTAACATAAATCTAACCATAGCATGAAACGTGTGGATCCAAATCAGCCCCTTACGAAGTAACGCATAAACTGGGTTTAAGCTTCTATCACTCTCGCTACCCGTCATCTACTTGTTACTCCAGAATGCCTTCCCTTAGGCCCGTAATATGGTGAATTGTCTTGTAGTCGACATTCACACGACACCACTAAGAGAAGCAACAACATACACATCATCAAAATGTCGAACGAATACCAACTTCACATGATTATTTATAACAAGACTTCTCCCATGTCCTCAGGAACAGAAGTAACTACTCACACATGATCAACATGTTCAAGATCAACGGTATAATAATGGTGATCAAGGATTTGAACATAATACCTTCCACCAAGTAAACCAACAAGCATCAACTATGAGATGTAATCAACACTACTAGTAACCCACAGGTACCAGTCAATGGTTTTGAGACAAAGATTCAATACAAGAGATGAACTAGGGTTTTGTCGGATTTCAGGCTCCGCAAAACCCTAAGAAGTTCGAACCCAGGGGCGTGTGCGGAGATCCCCAACAGCTTCACCCCCAACAAGCCCACAACACAATAACCCCGCTCGATGGCAAGGAAGAAGATAGCACACGAGAGTTTACCCAGGTTCGGGCCGCTGCGAAGCGTAAAACCCTACTCCTGCCTTTGGTGGATTGCCTCACGAGGAGGTTTGTGGATGAACTAGTACAGTGGTGAGTTGCCTCGCGGTGTGTTTGCGGGTGGTTGTCTCGTCCCCCTCTACCGAGCTGCCTAGCCTCTATTTATAGCGGCCCGGGTACTCTTCCCTTATCACAAAGGCGGGAAGGAATCCTACAATGGCCAAATTCAAAGGGGGACAGGAGGTACACCCTATCCTGACGAAAGGTGGTCTTCGCCTGCAAAGTAGTCGACGGTGATGCAGAGGTGGGCTCGGTGATGACGTCCATCCTGCGGGGCTTGGGGTCTTGGTCTTGTTGCACCGAAGTGGAAACCTTTGGGGGTGCTTTGGGAACTCGCGTGCGCCCCTGCCTCCTTTGCACCAAAGGGGAAACTGCCCCCTCTGGCGTGTTGGCACCCGCCTGGCCTGGCTGGCGTCACCCTTGACCTCCTGAGGTCATGCGTTGCATAGAAGTCTCCGCCGCTGGGGAGGCCTACCTCCCCACGGGTCTTGGTGCTGTTCCCCCCGCGAGCCCGGGGCCTCACGAGAGCCTTGTGTTGAGTGAGGCCGCGCCGGGCCGTACTTGTTCATCGAGGTGGGCCACGCCTTGGGCCGCAGGCGGGCAAGTCTGGGTACCCCCGTTCCTAGGATGCCGACAGTAGCCCCCGGGCCCGAGGCGCGCTCGGGTTAGCTTCTTGGTGAAGCCACGGAGGATGGCCTGATGCGCCGTGGGCCCCAACGCCTGCGGGCCCATCTTGACGCGTGGCGCACGATGAGACGTGGGCGTCTCGACTCCCCGAAGACGTCAGGAACCGCCCTGAGCCGAGCTGACGCGAGGCCTGCGCGCTGCTACTTCTTGAGCATGCGTTGGTTTCCGTGAAGAGGAACGGGTGATGCAGCAAAGTAGATAAGTATTTCCCTCCGTTGTTGAGAACCAAGGTATTAATCCAGTAGGAGATACAAGCAAGTCCCAAATAGATGTACCTACACAAAGAATCAAACACTTGCACCCAACGCTATAAAGGGGTTGTCAATCCCTTCACGGTTACTTGCAAGGATGAGATCTGATAGAGATAGATAGATATGATTGCTTGAAAGTAAAGTAAAACAAAAGTAAAAAGATTGCAGCAAGATATTTTTGGTATTTTTGGTTTTAGATCTGAAAGTATAATATGGAAAATAGACCCGGGGGCCATAGGTTTCACTAGAGGCTTCTCTCATGATGGCAAATATTACGGTGGGTGAACAAATTACTGTCGAGCAATTGATAGAAAAGCGAATAATTATGAAGATATCCAAGGCAATGATTATGCATATAGGCATCACGTCCGTGTCAAGTAGACCGAAACGATTCTGCATCTACTACTATTACTCCACACATCGACCGACTCCTGCCTGCATCTAGAGTATTAAGTTCATGAAGAACAGAGTAACGCATTAGGTAAGATGACATGATGTAGAGGGATAAACTCAAGCAATATGATGAAAACCCCATCTTTTTATCCTCGATGGCAACAATACAATACGTGCCTCGCTACCCCTACTATGTCACTGGGTGAGGACACCACAAGATTGAACCCAAAACTAAGCACTTCTCCCATTGCAAGAATTACCAATCTTGTTGGCCAAACCAAACCAATAACTCGAAGAGACTTGCAAAGATATGAAATCATGCATATAAGAATTCAGAAAAGACTCAAATAATATTCATAGATAATCTGAACATAAACCCACAATTCATCGGATCTCGACAAACACACCGCAAAAGAGTATTACATCGGATAGATCTCCAAGAAGATCATGAAGAACATGGTATTGAAGAGCAAAGAGAGAGAAGAAGCCATCTTGCTACTAGCTATGGACCCGAAGGTCTGTGGTGAACTACTCACGCATCATCGGAGGGGCAATGGAGTTGATGTAGATGCCCTCCGTGATCGAATCCCCCTCCGGCAGATTACCGGAAAAGGCTCCAAGATTGGATCTCATGGGAACCGAGGCTCCTGGCGGTGGAAAAGTGTTTTCGTGGCTCTCTCTGGTATCCAGGGAATATTTGTGAATTTATAGGCCGAGAAATAGGGTTGGGGGAGCTGCCGTGGGCCCACAAGCCAGGGGGGCGCGCCCTACCCCCCTGGGCGCGCCCCTGTGGCTTGTGGCCACACGGCGGCTCTCCTGCCTTGGTCTCCAAGCTTGGTAGATGTCTTCTGGTCCAAGAAAAATTATTCCGAAGATTTTATTCCGTTTGGACTCCGTTTAATATTCCTTATCTGCAATACTCAAAAACAAGGAAAAAACAGAAACTGGCACTAGGCTCTAGATTAATAGGTTAGTCCCAAAAATAATATAAAATAGCATATTAATGCATATAAAACATCCAAAACAGATAATATAATAGCATGGAACAATCAAAAATTATAGATACGTTGGAGACGTATCAAGCATCCCCAAGCTTAATTCCTGCTCGTCCTTGAGTAGGTAAATGATAAAAACAGAATTTTCGATGTGGAATGCTACCTAACATATTTATCCATGTAATATTCTTTTTTGTGGCATGAATATTCAGATCCATAAGATTCAAAACAATAGTCTAATATTGACATAAAAACAATAATACTTCGAGCACACCAACAAGGCAATCGTGTCCTTTCGAAATAACATGGCCTTAGAAAGTTATCCCTACAAAATCATATGGTCTGGTTATGCTCCATCTTCCCCACACAAAGTATCTAAATCATGCACAACCCCGATGAACAAGCCAAGCAATTGTTTCACACTTTTGGTGTTGTCAAACCTTTTCAACTCTCATGCAATACATGAGCGTGAGCCATGGATATAGCACTATAGGTGGAATGGAATATGGTGGAGGTTGCAAGGGAAAGGAAGAAGATAATCTCACATCAACTAGGCGTATCAACGGGCTATGGAGATGCCCATCAATAGATATCAATGTGAGTGAGTAGGGATTGCCATGCAACGGGTGCACTAGAGCTATAAGTGTATGAAAGCTCAAAAAGAAAACTAAGTGGTCGTGCAAGATGAAACTCCACTAGTTATATGAAAGTGACAAAATAGGAGACTCTCTATCATGAAGATCATGGTGCTACTTTGAAGCACAAGTGTGGAAAAGTATAGTAGCAATTATCCCTTCTCTCTTTCTCTCATTCTTTTTTCTTTTTTTTTTCTTTTTTTTAATTTTGGTGTGCATCTTTGGCCTCTTTTTTTTATTTGGGCTTCGCTAGCCTCTTTTATTTTTTGTAAAGTCCGGAGACTCATCCCAACTTGTGAGGGATTCATAGCTTCCATCATCCTTTTCTCTCATGGGACAATGCTCTAATAATGAAAATCATCACACTTTTATTTACTTACAACTCAAAAGAAAAATTACAACTCGATACCTATGACAAAATATGACTCTATATGCAATATGAAAGTGATGGTGCATGTCATGAAAAGCGGAACGGTGGAAGTTACATGGCAATATATCTCGGAATGGCTATGGAAATGCCATAATAGGTAGGTATGGTGGATGTTTTGAGGAAAATATATGGTGGGTGTTTTGAGGAAGGTGGGTTTGATGTACCGGCGAAAGTTGCGCGATACTAGAGAGGCTAGCAATGGTGGAAGGGTGAGAGTGCGTATAATCCATGGACTCAACATTAGTCATAAAGAACTCACATACTTATTGCAAAAGTCTATTAGTTATCAAACAAAGCATTAGACGCATGCTCCTAGGGGAGAGGTTGGTAGGAGTTAACCATCGCGCGCTCCCGACCCTCACACAAAGGTCGACAATCATTAAACAAATCATGCTTCGACTTCGTTACATAACGGTTCACCATACGTGCATGATACGGGAATCACAAACTTCAACACAAGTATCTCTTCCAATTCACAACTACTCACTAGCATGACTCTCATATTACCATCTCCATTATCTCAAAACTATATGCAAGGAATCAAACTTCTCATAGTATCCAATGCACTTAATATGAAAGTTTTTATTATATCCCTCTTGGATGCCTATTATATTAGGACTAAATTCATAACCTAAACAAATTACCATGCTGTTTTAAGAAACTCTCAAAATAATATAAGTGAGGTACGAGAGTTCAATAATTTCTATAAAATATAACACCACCGTGCTCTAAAAAGATATAAGTGAAGCACTAGAGCAACATTGCCTGGCTCAAAAGATATAAGTGAAGCACATAGAGTATTCTAATAAATTCACGATTCAGCGTGTCTCTCTCAAAAAGATGTGTGCAGCAAGGATGATTGTGGAAAACTAAAAAGCAAAGACTCATATCATAGAAGACGCTCCAAGCAAAACACATATCATGTGGTGAATAAAAATATAGCCTCAAGTAAATTTACCGATGGATTGAAGACGAAAGAGGGGATGTCTTCCGGGGCATCCCCAAGCTTAGGCTTTTTGGTATCCTTTAATATGGCTTGGGGTGCCTTGGGCATCCCCAAGCTTAGGCTCTTGCCACTCCTTATTCCATAGTCCATCAAATCTTTACCCAAAACTTGAAAACTTCACAACACAAAACTCAACAGAAAACTCATGAGATCCGTTAGTATAAGAAAAATAAACCACCACTTAGGTACTGTTGTGAACTCATTCTTTATTTATATTGGTGTAATATCTACTGTATTCTAACTTCTCCATGGTTCATACCCCCCGATACAACCCATAGATTCATCAAAATAAGCAAACAACACAAAGAAAACAGAATCTGTCTAAAACAGAACAGTCTGTAGCAATCTATAGACTTCGAATACTTCTGTAACTCCAAAAATTCTGAAAACTTAGGAAAACCAGGGAAATTTGCATATCAATCTTGTTTAAAAATTTCAGAACAAAATCACGTTCCAGTGAATTTATAAAATTCCTGGACTGAGCGCAAAAGTTTCTGTTTTTCAGCAAAATCAAATCAACAAACACCGTAGACCATCCCAAAGGTCTTACTTGGCTCAAACACTAATAAAAACATAAAAACACAATTACTACAGAAGTAATAATGTGCAAAACACACCAAAACAGAAACAAAAAACAGAAAGCAAAAATAAAATTGGGTTGCCTCCCAACAAGCGCTATTGTTTAACGCGGCCTAGCTAGGCATAACGATTTCAATGATGCTCACATAAAAAGTAGTAATTGAGATATGCAAAAGAGCATCATGAATAGCATGAAAAACATATTTAAGTCTAACCCACTTCCTATGCATAGGGATTTTGTGAGCAAACAATTTATGGGAACAAGAATCAACTAGCATAGGAAGGCAAAACAAGCATAACTTCAAAACTTTGAACACATAGAGAGGAAACTTGATATTATTGCAATTCCTACAAGCATATGTTCCTCCCTCATAATAAATTTCAGTAGCATCATGAAGGAATTAAACAATATAACTATCATATAAAATTTTCTCTTCATGATCCACATCCATGCAAAGTTGACACTCTTCCAAAATAGTGGGATTATCATTAACTAAAGTCATGAAATCTCCAAACCCACTTTTATCAAAAATTTCATAAGATTGAACACTCTCCAAAATAGTGGGATCAATAATGCCTAAAGTTGACACTCTTCCAAACCCACTTTCAATATCGTATTCATCATGAGTATTAAATAAATTATCAAGATCATAAGAAGCATTATCACCCCAATCATGATCATTGCAATAAGTAGTGGTCATGGCAAACTCATCAAATATAGCATCCCCAAGCTTGTGGGTTTGTATATCATTAGCACAATTGATATTAATAGAATTTATAACAATATCATTGCAATCATGCTTTTCATTCAAGGGACAATCATACACATCATCAAAAATTTCAGATTCATGATTTTCAAACAAAACTTCATAGAGATAATCAAGTACACTCAACTCACTAGCAATTGGTTCATCATAATTTGGCCTTTTGAAAAGATTAGCAAGTGGATGAGGATCCATAACAATAGATTTTTAGCAAGCGAAGATGCAAGCAAATAGAAGGCACATGGCAACACAAGCAAACAAAAAGAGATCCGGCGAGAAAAAGGCGAATAAAACGGCAAATTGGTGAAGTGGGGGAGAGGAAAATGAGAGGCAAAAGGCAAATAATGTAAATGCAAGAGATGAGTTTGTGATGGGTACTTGGTAGGCTTGATGTAGATCTCCCCGGCAACGGCGCCAGAAATCCTTCTTGCTACTTCTCGAGCATGCGTTGGTTTCCGTGAAGAGGAACGGGTGATGCAGCAAAGTATATAAGTATTTCCCTCAGTTGTTGAGAACCAAGGTATCAATCCAGTAGGAGATACAAGCAAGTCCCCAATAGATGTACCTACACAAAGAATCAAACACTTGCACCCAACCCTATAAAGGGGTTGTCAATCCCTTCACGGTTACTTGCAAGGATGAGATCTGATAGAGATAGATAGATATGATTGCTTGAAAGTAAAGTAAAACAAAAGTAAAAATATTGCAGCAAGATATTTTTGGTATTTTTGGTTTTAGATCTGAAAGTATAATATGGAAAATAGACCCGGGGGGCATAGGTTTCACTAGAGGCTTCTCTCATGATGGCAAGTATTACGGTGGGTGAACAAATTACTGTCGAGCAATTGATAGAAAAGCGAATAATTATGAAGATATCCAAGGCAATGATTATGCACATAGGCATCACGTTCGTGTCAAGTAGACCGAAACGATTCTGCATCTACTACTATTACTCCACACATCGACCGACTCCTGCCTGCATCTAGAGTATTAAGTTCATGAAGAACAGAGTAACGCATTAGGTAAGATGACATGATGTAGAGGGATAAACTCAAGCAATATGATGAAAACCCCATCTTTTTATCCTCGATGGCAACAATACAATACGTGCCTCGCTACCCCTACTATGTCACTGGGTGAGGACACCGCAAGATTGAACCCAAAACTAAGCACTTCTCCCATTGCAAGAATTACCAATCTAGTTGGACAAACCAAACCAATAACTCGAAGAGACTTGCAAAGATATGAAATCATGCATATAAGAATTCAGAAAAGACTCAAATAATATTCATAGATAATCTGAACATAAACCCACAATTCATCGGATCTCGACAAACACACCGCAAAAGAGTATTACATCGGATAGATCTCCATGAAGATCATGAAGAACATGGTATTGAAGAGCAAAGAGAGAGAAGAAGCCATCTTGCTACTAGCTATGGACCCGAAGGTCTGTGGTGAACTACTCACGCATCATCGGAGGGGCAATGGAGTTGATGTAGATGCCCTCCGTGATCGAACCCCCCTCCGGCAGATTACCGGAAAAGGCTCCAAGATTGGATCTCACGGGAACCGAGGCTCCTGGCGGCGGATAAGTGTTTTCGTGGCTCTCTCTGGTATCCAGGGAATATTTGTGAATTTATAGGCCGAGAAATAGGGTTGGGGGAGCTGCCGTGGGCCCACAAGCCAGGGGGCGCGCCCTACCCCCCTGGGCGCGCCCCTGTGGCTTGTGGCCACACGGCGGCTCTCCTGCCTTGGTCTCCAAGCTTGGTACATGTCTTCTGGTCCAAGAAAAATTATTCCGAAGATTTTATTCCGTTTGGACTCCGTTTAATATTCCTTATCTGCAATACTCAAAAACAAGGAAAAAACAGAAACTGGCACTAGGCTCTAGATTAATAGGTTAGTCCCAAAAATAATATAAAATAGCATATTAATGCATATAAAACATCCAAAACAGATAATATAATAGCATGGAACAATCAAAAATTATAGATACGTTGGAGACGTATCACGCGCCTCCCCGGCCATCATTGCCTTCCTTGAATGCGGCTGTCTCTTCGCCTCCTCCCCCCTCGGGCCATGCGGATGTGACCCGACGGGAGCAGAGGAAACGACGTGAGGCAGGGCAGCACGCCGATCGAGTCTGGCACGCGACGCCCGAGGAGTGCATGGCGACTCCACTCCCCACAACGCCCCATGGGCAGCGGTTGCGCCTATAAACCCGCCCCGCCCGGGGGGTCTTGCCATCTTGACGCGTCCTCCCACTTTTCTTCCTTCCAAGTTATCTTCCCTGTCCTCCTCCTTTCCTTTGCTCCTCCATGGCGTCCGGTGGAAGTGCGGCAGGTGTGGGGAAGCGCTCGGGGTCCCCGGCTCCACCGGCGGCCCCCGGAGGCAGCGGCGGGGGACCCTCTAGGCCAGCCCAAGCTCGCCGGCGCTGGGCCATTATTGATGAGTAAGTGTCTTGTCCCCCGCCTCCTTCGCTTACAATCGCATCTGCCGCGCCAGTCTTGATCGCCCCCTCTTCCCAGGGCGCCCGCGCCCAAGAGGCGCAGGCTCGACGAGCTCCAGGAGGAGGCGGACGCGCTGAGGGTCCAGCTATCGGACGCTGAGGCTGCCCTCCAGGCCGCGCTCAGGGGTGAGGCAGTGGCCCAGGCGGAGCTGGCATCGCTCCAGACCCAGGTCAAAGGGGCTGTCGACGCCGTGCATGCCGCCCACGACGAGGCGGCCCATGCGAAGGTGCTGGAGGCGCAGCACGCCAAGCAGTATCTAGACATCGCCTACCGCGCGGTCGGCGCGGTGAGCCGGTTCGTCGGGAAGGCCCCTGCGCTGCCGTGCGCGCACGACGACGGGGGCTACCTCAACTTCTTCGACAAGGTGGTGGAGGCGCTGGAAACCGGCGTCTCCCGAGTTGACGATGACAATGTGTCCAGCGCGCGCGACCTCCTGGACCTCGCGCTGATACGTGTCTTCTCCAACCTTCGCCGCCTCGTCCCGGAGCTTGATCTCCTCCGCGTCATGGAGCCGGTGCCCCAGGAGCTCCAGAGGCCACTTAGGGACAAGCTGCGCCCGCACGTGGAGTCCTTGGTGGAGCGGTTCGTCCAAGAGCCTCTCTCCGACGAGGGTGATGACTCCGGCGCCGCGGCGGGCGACGGCCCGGACAGCGACAGTGGCTCCTCCGCCTAGGCTTCTCCTGTTTTCTCTTCCCTGTTCCTGTCATGTCATGCAACACCTGGCCCCTGGGGGCGTTAACTTTTGTGTTTTTACCTTCATCTTCCTCCTCCTTCTTTAAGCCGTCGATTGTTTGTTTTGCGTGGCACGACCCCGCGTCCCCTGTGGGACCTTGTGTTATTGCCGATGCGCCCCGGCGCCCCTCGAGGGGTCCGCGAGGGTATCGCGTTGAGACCGGCAACGACATCCGGTCGGGCCCTCGCGGGGCGGGCCCTCCTGAGGGGGAACGTGCCGCCCCCAAGGTCAGACTCCTAGCCACGTCGCTTAGAGTGGCCGGACTCCTTCCCTCGCGCTTCCCTTCCTTGCTCCTGGAACCACAAGAATCCTGATGGGGTTACGTAGTGGATCGTAGCGTCTCTATTTTTACGTTAGCGCTCATGCCTCTTGCTCGGCATTCGGGCTATTATCTGTTTAGAAGGTTCTGCCCTCATTCGGTGGGTGTACTTAGCTCATCGGGTCGTGGCGAGCTCGAGCGTCGTGAGGCGTAGGTGGAGCGTCCATGGAGGTCGAGGATCTCGTCAGGGAGGGCTTCTTCCTTGCTTGCGGGGTGGTCCGGGAGCCCTTTCGGCACTCGGCGTCGACGGGGCCCGATCCCGAGCAGACCTCGACCACCGTTGGGGCGTCCGGATCACCAGGACGAGACCAAAGGGGCGAGGCCTCGGCCACAATTGGGGCGTCCGGATCACCAGGACGAGACCAAGGGGCGTGGAGCTACACGATCGGTGAGGTTCCCGAGGCGCATTACCTGGGAACCCCCCCTTGACGCTCAAGCGGCGCTCTGCGTCTGCGGAGCCCAATCCCGCGCATACCTCAACCGCCGTTGGGGCGTCCGGATCACCAGGACGGGACCAAGGGGCGAGGGGCTACGTGACCAGTGTGGCTCCTGAGGCGCGTTCCTCAGGAGTCCCCCTTGACGCTCAAGGGGTTCCCATACCTTTCCGCCGGGTGCTACTCCGGGAGGTGTCTGAGCCTCCCGAGGTTCTGCGATGTCGCGCTGGGCGGCGGCCGGAGCCCCCGAGCAGGAATCGACCGCAAAAAGATGCGTGCTTTCGAGGAAACAGGTCCTTGCCGGCCTACTCTGAAGGGCCACGAGGGGAGGCCAAGGTGCATGGGCCTCGGCAAGGTGCCAATCCAAAAGAAAAGAGACTTCAAGGCCAGAAAGAGGAATCACGAAGAGAGAAAAGTTCCCGCCCCTTTTCAAATAGAGTTACGAAATCTTCAACTTCATTTCAAAAAGTGGCAATATGAACACAAAAAGAAGCAAGCAACAGCCGCGTCCGGCACCTAGGCTAGTCTTCGCCTTCGTCTTCCCCCAGCGCGGAGCGTAGGGCATCCACGTTGCGTGGGCATAGCCATTGGAGGGCAGTGTTGTCCGCCAGCGCGGAGCATGGGCTTCCACTTGGGCGTGGGATGGAACCCCTCCGCGTCCTCGGGGGGCTCCGGGCGTATACAGCCCACTCATTATTACGTGAGAGTGTCACGCCGGAGATAGCTGGGCAAGCCCCCAGGCGCATGGCCCAGGTGCTCCCAACTTGGTTAAGAGACATCCCACGCATTTCTGTGCGGTTGCGCGCCTCTATAGCCCAAACCTAAGTGCACTGCTCCCCGTGTAGCTGCGGGATTGCGCTCCCGCGGCCCAAACATGAGTGCAACGCACCCAGCGCAGCTGCAGAGGTGTTGTGTTGGTGAAGCCGCCTCGTGAGGCCTCGTAGCGCCGGCTGGACCTCGGCTTGCGGGCCTCATGAGGCCCTCCCCTCCGGAGGGCCGTGTCAGCGCTCCCGTTGTCGCGGGTGGCCCGCGCTGCTCGTATCTTGCCAATCCTCCTAGGCGGTCGCTCCTGAGGTCCCGGGCTCGGCTGTGTGCTGCTTGCTCGTGGGGGCGGCGACTGCGTCGCGCCCCCGCGCTTCCCAGGACGCCCCCCTCTCCCCTACTTGCATAAACCCGGCCTGGTGCTCCCTCCGTGGAAGCCCCCATGCCCGGCTTGGGGAGAGCGTCCGGGACATCTCCCTATTCCGGGAGGGCGCAGGCACCTGCAGAGGGCGCCTGACCCTCTGCGCCCTCCGCAGGTATGACGTAGCTCGGAACGTAGGCCTCCGTATAGAGGCTTTGGCCCCCTCCTGAGTCGTCTCCGCGCGCACCAAGGGCAGTCTCCCCGGGTGGCGAGATGATGCCTCCTAGGGCGCGCGGCCCACAGACCCTCCTGCGGCGGGCCTCCGCCCGAAGTTGCTTACCTCTGCCGCCGCCGTGGGGTGGACCGTGCATGTCTTGACGTGGGTTGCCTCCCTGGTTGTCCACCACGCCTTCGTTACGGTTAACTGCCCGACCAGAAGCCTGAGCCGCTTGCTCCCTGCGCCGGTTGGCGCGCTCCCGCCGGGATGACCCGGGCTGTTAATGCTCCGTCTGGGTATGGGCGCGCACGCCGGGGTGCGCGCGGAGCGCCCCGTCACCTTCTTCAAAGGCGCCACCGACGTGGCCGGGCGGCGCCCCGAAGCCTGTCACCAGGATCCGGAGGAGAAGAAGTACAGCGTGCGGCGGGCCCTGCTCGGGCTCGCCCGGGAGTGAAGCGGGCAGGCCGCCCGCAGGCGAGGCGGCGGGCACGGCGAACGAGTCCCCGGCGCCCCGCGCCGGTGGTCGCGAAGAGGGGCGGTGGAGCCAGGCCCTCCTTGCGACGTTAACCAACTCGGCGATGTGGTCGGCCCAAGCGTCGAAGCCCCCGTGCATCGGGCGGTGGCGAAGCATCTCACTCGCCATCAGAAGTGCATCATGTGCGTTGAGGTCTCCCACGTGGGTGCGGTGCGATGTTGGTCCCGTGGGTGCTGTTCGCCCGCCCTGCGCCTGGTCGGCATGAGCTGCGATGGTGGCAGAAACTACGCTGGTGGCCTGGTAACGGCCACCCTGCATCGCGCTGCTGAGGCACGGGTCTTGGACGGTAGTGGCGAGGTTGGTGAAGGCAGACCCGCCGAGGCCGAAAGGAGCATGTCGGGCATCGGCCATCACGCGATGGGGCGAAGAGGAAGCGAAGCTTACTGAAGACTCCGACACGCCCCCTACCTGGCACGCCAAATGTCAGATTTCGGGCTCCGCAAAACCCTAAGAAGTTCGAACCCAGGGGCGTGTGCGGAGATCCCCAACAACTTCACCCCCACCAAGCCCACAACACGATAACCCCGCTCGATGGAAAGGAAGAAGATAGCACACGAGAGTTTACCCAGGTTCAGGCCGTTGCGAAGCGTAAAACCCTACTCCTGCCTTTGGTGGATTGCCTCATGAGGAGGTTGTGGATGAACTAGTACAGTGGTGAATTGCCTCGCGGTGTGTTTGCAGGTGGTTGTCTCGTCCCCCTCTACCGAGCTGCCTAGCCTCTATTTATAGCGGCCCGAGTCCTCTTCCCTTATCACAAAGGCGGGAAGGAATCCTACAATGGCCAAATTCAAAGGGGGACAGGAGGTACACCCTATCCTGACGAAAGGTGGTCTTTGCCTGGAAAGTAGTCGACGGTGATGCAGAGGTGGGCTCGGTGATGACGTCCGTCCTGCGGGACTTGGGGTCTTGGTCTTGTTGCACCAAAGTGGAAACCTTTGGGGGAGCTTTGGGAACTCGCGTGCGCCCCTGCCTCCTTTGCACCAAAGGGGAAACTGCCCCCTCTGGCGCGCTGACGCCCGCCTAGCCTGGCTGGCGTCACCCTTGGCCTCCTGAGGTCATGCGTTGCATAGAAGTCTCTGCCGCTCGGGAGGAGGCCTGGGGAGGCCTACCTCCCCGTGGGTCTTGGCGCTGTTCCCCCCGCGAGCCCGGGGCCTCGCGAGAGCCTTGTGTTGAGTGAGGCCGCGCCGGGCCGTACTTGGTCGTCGAGGTGGGCCACGCCTTGGGCCGCAGGCAAGCAAGTCTGGGTACCCCCGTTGCCAGGACGCCGACAGGTTTGAGATGAGATGGTGCTGGTGAAGATGTTGAAGAAGATTGGTCCTCCCACAAAGGAGGAAGCGTTGGTGATGACGATGGCTTGAATCTCCCCCCTCCCGGAGGGAAGTTTCCCCGGCAGGATCTCTCTGCCGGAGAGGAAAAGGGCCTCTGCCCAGGTTTTCGCCTCGAGACGGCGACGCTTCATCCCGAAAGTATCTTTTTGATTTTTTTATAGGTTAAAACATACCATATAGGAGAAGAGGGGGGCGGGAGACCTGCTGGGGCCCCACAAGCTAATAGGGCGCGCCTAGGGGGTGGGCGCGCCCTGTTGACTTGTGGCCAGCATGTGGCCCCCCTCTGATATAGTTTTGGCCCAATAATTCTTATATATTCGGTAAAAATTCTCCGTGAAGTTTCAGGTCATTTGGGGTCCAGTGATTTTAAAGCCTTTTTCTTGGTTTTTAGGTCCAGAATTCTAGTTTCCAGTGATTTTCCTCTTTGTGATGTACCTTGCATATTTAGAGAGAAAAATAATAAGAATTGTATCATAATAAGGAATAATGAACAAGAATAACATAAATATCAATAAAAAATCATGATGCAAAATGGACGTATCAGGACACCCGATAACCGGGATCACTCCCTGTCACTCTTACTTTTTCCGCACCTCCGCACACTTGTTCTTTTGCACCGGTATCTTAACGGGTTACTGGATCATCGGAATTTTGCCATGTCATCGTTTCTGTTTTTGCCACCGTGGCACCCTTTTTCTTTCCGCCATGGTGACAAATGCTTCATATTACATTATATGTCAATATTTTCATAAAATTGCATACAAGTTGAATTTTATCATCCTCGTGCATATAATAACTGACAAACCATGCATCGGATTAAAATGATTCATATATGTAAAATGGTTAGAATTTCATGAAGTTTAATAATATGCAACTTTCATCCATACTAAAATGTGTAAAATTGTTTTTTACATTATTTTGCATAAATAACTTGCTAAATGGTTTATTTCATAACCAACTAACCGTAGCTTTGAATTAAATAAACTATATATGTAACTTGACTAGAAAAATGTATAGAATAACATGCAGGCATTAAGTTTCCTGTTTAACCAAAAAAATTGTCTTTAGGACAGGACAGTACCAATTTCGAAAATTACATGTGGGGATTTTTCGGAATTGTTATGTGTTGTTTCCGTCCTCATTTAAATTGCCTAGATTGGTAGTTTAATTATGATTCACCTCTTGCCATGATAAAAAAACATCTAAACTTGTTGGGTACCTAAACGAGAGTGAACTAAATAATCAAAGGTGGAGTTTCATCAATTTGCAACTCGTTGCATATTGAGCAGCACTTAATGTGCAGTAGTTGTTTGTTGCATCTTGCCATGCCATAGCTCATCAAATCGGACATGCATCATACTTGATTGTGTATCATGCCATGATTATGCTTGTTTGTTTACCGTGTGTTGTTTTCTTCTTTCTGGTTTCACTTCTTCTCGCTAGAGTTCCGATAACGTTTCAGAGTGAGGATTCGTTCGACTATGTTGGTTTGACTACTTCACATATTCGATCTTCTTCCAAGCGGGATTCCAGGCAAGATGACCATTACCTTGGATACCACCACTATGTTTGCTATGCTACTTGTCTCATTGCTATCTCTATGTCTCGCTACCTGCCGCTCATTTGTAAAGCCTCCCAAAATGCCATGATATGTCTCTAACCTCCACCTTCCCGGCAAACCGTTGTTTGGCTATGTTACCTCTTGCTCAGCCCCTCTTATAGCATTGCTAGTTGCAGGCGCAGTTTGTTCTATGTTGGGACATGGATATCATGGGATATCACACTATCTTGTTTATTTAATTAATGCATCTATACACTTAGTAAAGGGTAGAAGGCCTGGCCTTTTTCTTGGATTTTTGTTCTTGCCACCCTAGTTCCTGTTATACCGATGTTATGTTCATTCATGAGCGCTACTAACATGTTTGGGGTTATTATGGGGACCCCCTTTATAATTCGTCTTTGAATAAAAATCTTCCAACAAGGCCCAACAATGGTGTTAAAATTTGCTCAACATAATAATATTGATAATTAATTTGACGCATAGGGAGTTAGCGCTACCCGTGGTTCATTATTCAACATAATACAGGTGGGCCAGTGTTGATGATGTTGGTCCAAACTACAGCACTGTGCGGGCTACCTGGGGAAACTCGGGACGTTACTTATTGTACACGTAGTTCATATGGTCGTGCCCTAAGAATGCGATACGCGTAGCTCCTATCGGGGTTGTCGGCACGGTGGAGGTATTGTTGGGCTTGTATTACATTAGTCGAATGTCTCATGCACGAGGATTCCGAGGATACTTTGTGCTATCCCGCGGTTGAGGTCTTTCAACGCAGCTTGTCGTTAATTTGTGATGTAGGAGTTGGAGCACCCCTACAGGGTTAAACTTTCGGAAAGTCATGCCCACGGTTATGTGGCGACATGGAAATTTATAATATCTAGTTGTAGAGAATTTGACACTAAATCTAATTAAAATACACCAACCATGTGCATAACCGTGATCGTCTCTTGTTGTGAGGTTTGAACAAAGAAGTGAACACGGTGGGGTTATGATTGAATCATAAGTAGGTGTTCAGGATCACTTCTTGATCATTACTAGTTCACGCCCGTTTATGCGTAGCTCACTATTCGTATTCTTGTACATGTTAGTTACCCACATAAAATGTTTAGTGTTGCTGCAACCTCATCACTTGACCGTATCTCACCCATTAAGCTTTGTCAGTCCTAGTACCCTTGGTAATGAGATTGCTGAAACCCCGGTAGCTCACCAATTCCTACAACAACAGGTGCAAGTATAGGTAATGCGATGCTTTGAGGTCAGTGCGATGTTTGTTATATTTGGAATTGTTCTTCTTCTTCGACGATCATAGGATGGGTTCTAGGTTTGCAGCCTGGGATTATCAGGGTGGTCCTCGTCTTCTATTCGTTTGTTTTCATCCGTAGTCGAATCCTGCAATTCTATATGATCAGTGCTATGTATTGATGTATTGAGATATACATGTTGTAGCTTGTGGCGAGTGTAAGCCATCTCTTATATACTCTTCTCTTAAGTACATGTATTTGTGATGATATCCACCTTGTTAAAGAGTCTCAAATATGCGCTTCAGTCCTTGTTGATACTTCCAAATTTTCGCGAGGAGAGGACCGCATATTGGGCGTTACAAGTTGGTATCAGAGCAGTACTGACCTAGGGCCCCCCTTGATTGATCGAACTTGGCTGTTGTCGAATCTAGAAAAAAACTATATTTTGAGCATAGTTATATATCAGAGGGTAGGAATTATTTTTACTTCTTATCCCGAGTGTCGCTCTCATGAGGAATCGTGATGTAGGAGTTTTTGTTCTATCCCTCTTCTCAATAAAAAAATTTAGGATCGGGCGGGTATTCTGGAATCGTTGCGATAACATGTGACCGAAATTTTGTTCTTGGTTCCTCCTATCTACGGATGTTGTCCAGGGGAGTTGAGCTCCAAGGTTTTCTTGTCACATTTGCTACCGTTTGAGTTCTTAAATACTAGAGGACGCCGACATCGAAAAACTTCTATACTTTGCTTGGTGGCAAATAGTATCGTGACTTCTCCCCAGGTGTAGTATCGTTGTTATTTCGAAGGTTTGAGGTAGACGAGTTTGCGGAGTTTCTCGGTTGTGTGTTGAAGGTTGCGGATGTAGTTGCAGCTGATTAGGTTGTTGTTTGCTATGAGTAGGTTCTTGGACCCGCAACCTGATCGCATAACCAAAAAGTTTGGAAGTTCTCAGGTGGGAATTCAAGTAGTTACCTAGGCTTATCTTCCAACAGATGCATGATGTGAGATTGGGTTAGACATCTAGTGGTTCATTTGTAGTAGTCTTTCATATTGTGGCTTCGTTGCGTATTAAAGAGCCCTTGTAGCTTCGCTATGGCTCGGGGACGTAATACCCATCGTATGATCGTACTGCTTGGTTGTTGCCACAACAATATCGAATGAAATCTCTGTTATGTATTTGTTTCTGGCTTGAATTTGCAAGTTGATCCTTTGTTTTGTTGGAGTATGGTAATTCAAGTAGCTTCGATGTCTAGTGTGGATTTTATATCATTTCTAAGCGGTGTTTTCATATTTCTATGGGAGTGCTAATCCTTTTGATCAATCAAATTGCCATGTCAAATCTTTTCTACCGGTGTGCTCCTCTTTAAGTCAATAAAATATTATTTCAATATTTTCTAGTTAAATTCGCAGTTTCTCAGTGATCATTTCATCAATCCTAAGTTGTCTTTGTTTTTCACCAACGTGTTTCAAATTCGAATCAAGTGCCCTACTATTCATATGAAGTCTCTTCATCCGTTTTCTTCCTTGTTTCAATCCGGTGTTTTTCAATATGGAGAAGCTCAGGTGCTAGTTCATCTTTCTTTTTACTTGATTTCTTCCCTAGTGGATTCAACCTCTCGGTGTTCATCATATTCTTTTCATTCGTCAAATGCTTTCTCGTGTTGAAAAATTCTTAGCCAAGCCTTTGTTGTTTATTCATCTCTCTATTCATATACGGAGTTCAGAAGATATCTCACGGATTTGTATTCCTGTTCAGGATCCATTCTACCTATTTCTAGGTTGTTACCTCATCTAGTTTTTAATTTGTACCAGTGCAATCTCTATTTCTTAGATAATCATTTCAATGGTGTTTTCTTTGAGTGGGCCCATAACCCACCGGTCTTCTCAAGGATCCTACCTGGCCTTTTTAATATTTTCCTGGAGTTTCTTCTCAAATCCTTCTTGAAGCCTGACGTAAGAATGAATGCCATCGGTCATATGCTTTCTCCAAGACCGCTTCAAATCATTTTCATCGTTGGCTCAACCTTTCTTTATTCATTTTTACGAAGTGTCTCAATAATTTTGGTCATGTTCATCATCATCATTCTCAGCTTGGAAGACGAAAGGGGAGTTTCTCTTAAATCTATACCCGTTCTCGTGGAGATTCGTGCTTCAACCTTGTGCTATCATCTTTAAAAAATTCCGATCGTGAGGAGTTCTTTTCATTTTCGATTATCCTGAGATCCATCACTTCAGAAGAACCCTTCATTCTCAATTTTCAGCTATCATTCTAAAAAAAATCTCAATTATTTTTTCATCGTTCATATCCCATTTCTTCTCGGTGTTTCTTTCAAGTTTTCTCTAGTCGGATTGTGATGTTCGTTCTCAAGTATCTCCATCCTCTCAAGTATCCTCATTCATATCAAATTCTCATCGGTGTTTTGTTCAAGGCTTCTTCAAGTTCTTACTATTCTATCTTTGATATTTTCAATAAGAATAAGTAGTATGTCAATTTTGTTGCTTGTCATCAAATTAACTTGATGAAGGATAAGCATAACATATCAATATAACAGAGTTATCTTAACTCAAATTTCATCATCTCAACATCTCATCTGTTATAGACCAAGGTTTCCTTCTCATACGCAAAGGTTGAAAACTACCAGACGTGGTTTAAGGATGACCACCCAACTATCCTTGACCGTGGACATGGCTATTCGAATAGTTTGACACACTCCTGAGGTTGCAGACTTTACCCACAAGACTCAGGGAACTTTCGTGTCTATCCACGACTCGCGGTATGCTACGTCTCCATCGTATATTTTTTTTATTGTTTCATGCCAATATTATACAACTTTCATATACTTTCGGCAACATTTTATATTATTTTTTGCACTACCATATTGATTCGGTGCACAGTGTTAGTTCCTGGTTTTCGCATGTTTTTTGTTTCACAGAAAATCCATATCAAACCAAGTCCAAACGCGATAAAAAATTACGGATATTTATTTTGGAATATATGTGATTTTTGGGAGGTGGAATCAATGCAAGACGGTGCCCAAGGCAGCCACAAGGCACCTGGGCGTGGCCAGGGTGTATGGGCATGCCGTGGTGCCTTGTACCTCCCTCGTAAGTTGGTTGGAGTCCTTTTTTTGCCGCAAGAAAGATAATTTCCCGAGAAAAATTGTCGAAGTCTAGGGTCTGTGTCCAAGAAATTCTCCACGAATAAGATTCGAACACTGAGGGCTTGGCCTAGCTACCTACGAATCGATGGTGAATGTGGGAGGATCGACGACGAGCTCACTACTGCTCGCCGGACACAACATTGACACACGAGCTACCCAGGTTCGGGCCACCCATTGTGGTGTAATACCCTACTCCTGCTTTTGGGGTGTATGCTTCTCTGTGTAAGAGTTGTGCTCGAGGTACACGAAGTCTTGGGAGAGAAAATGGCTCGACCCCTTTACATGGAGGCCATCCTTCCCCCTTTGTAGTGCCTTGGTCCTCTTCCCCAAAAACGGACGCAGGAAAGGGCAACCACAGGGCGGCAATTCAAAGGGGGACATGAACTCAGCCCTATCCTGAGAAAAGGTGGTCTTCGCCAACAAAAGTAGTCTTCGTGACGCACCTGTGGGCTCGGTGATGACCTCCATCCTGCAGCGCTGATCCGTTCTGATCTTCTTGGACCTAAGAGGAAACACTTTGGGACTTGCTTTGAGGAGGCGGGCTCCACTGCCTCCCTTCCCACCAGAGTAGAAACTGTCCTACCTTCCCCCTCTGTCCTTGCCATGACATCAGGGGAATCCTCATCGTGGAGGGGAATGTGCCCTGCGGCTATCCCCGTACGACCTGCCTCGCGAAGCTACCCCAGGAGGGGGCCTCGTGGTGCCCGCGCCTGCCAATTCCATCTCAGGAGGGGTTGGCCTTGCGCAAGGGGTCCTGTCCCTCGCGAGGCAAACCTCTTTGGGGGAGGAAGGAAGGAGATCACCCTTCTTGGCCCGGCCCAGTAGCGCCTCCCAAATCGGCCGGTAGATGGGTCATGATACCCTTGGTCCCACTGGGCCGTCAATAGCCCCCGGGCCCACAGTGTGAACGTTCCGATGAGACGAAACGACGCGGACTAAAACGCCGCGGGTCCTAACGAACAGCCAGGCCGGGAGGCGACGTGGGTCAGCAGTGATAGGACGTGGGTCAGCCGCAATGGGACGTGACGCTCCCACTTCTCCACGACGCCCCGGGAGTTGCGCTACTGCCTAGAAAACCGCCGCCCGCATCATTGCTCGCCTTCTGTCATATGCTTCCCTTCTGCGCCGCCTCTCATTCCTCGTGTACACGTCGTCTCCCTCTCTCCGCCTCTCGCCATGGCATCAAAGAAGGGCACCACGGGCGCCGGAGCGCAGGTGGGGCCCTTGGTGCCGCTCTCCTCCCCTAGAAGCGGCATGCCGTGCTTAGGACCAGTGGACCTCATCGTTGATCTTCTTCAGGGCGCCCGTGCGCAAGAGGCAGAGGGGTCCCCCAAAATTCTACATTGTTTCCATGAGCATGAACACAAGTGTTCAAGGTCGACCCTCACTTCTCCAATGCACAACCTTTCAATCACTTCTCTTTTTGAAAAACTTCTTAGGCACAAGAGGCAAGTAATTCTTTTTGTATTTTTCATTAGTTAATTTTTTTGTTTGTTTCACCCACAACTAAAGAAGGCAAAAAGGGAAAACAAAATCTACTTAGTGAAGAAAGCAAACAAGCACACACGAGAATATCAACACCACGCTATTGCTCCCCGGCAACGGCGCTAGAAAAGAGCTTGATAATCCCCAAGTGCAAGGAATCATCGTAGCAATTTCCAAAGGTGGAAGTGATAAGTATGGAGTGTCGAACCCACAAGGAGCTAAAGGTAAGATCAATATTCTCTCAAGTCCTATCTTCCACTGATACGACTCTACGTACGCCGAACGTTTGCCTCCATCTAGAAACGAGAAATAAAACTACATTGTGGGTATGAAGAGAATAGCTTTGCATGATATCGGAGAACTAAAATATAAAAATAGGTGCTGTTATCATAAAGTTAGAATATATTACAATATATTACAAATAGCGAGTGTGGAATAATGATGGGTCGGTGTACGGAATTGTCCTAGGCAATTGTTAACAAGATCGGTAATCATTATTGCAATTTTATATGAGGGAGAGGCATAAGCTAACATACTTTCTCTACTTGGATCATATGCACTTATGATTGGAACTCTAGCAAGCATCCACAACTACTAAAGATCATTAAGGTAAAACCCAACCATAGCATTAAAGCATCAAGTCCCCTTTATCCCATACGCAACAACCTACCTACTCGGGTTTATGCTTCTGTCAATCAAACAACCCACTATAAGTGAATCATGAACGTATTGCAACACCCTACAGCGGGAATCCTTCACGTGTGCGCGGCACGGAAGGCACCATAGGACAGCACCAAAATAAATATACAATTCAAACCAATCTAGATCATCAATCAACCCATAAGACAAAAGAAATCTACTCAAAAAAATCATAGGATGGCAACACATCATTGGATCATAATATGTGGCATAAAGCACAATGTTCAAGTAGGGGATTACAGCGGGATGCGGGAGAGTGGACCGCTGAAAAGACATGAGGACGGTGATGAAGAAGGTGATGTTGATGAAGACGATCACCGCAGCGATGGTTCCCCCGATGGCACTCCGGCGCCACCGAGAGAGAGGGGGAGAGGGTCTCCCCCTTGTACTTCCTCCTCCATGGTCTCCCCCCTGGGTGGGGAGAGGTTCTCCCTCTGGTCCTTGGCCTCCATGGCGATGATGGCCCCTCCGTCTTCCTCCTCCATGGTCTCTGGTGATGGTGACCCCCTCCGACAGGGTGCCGGAGAGGGCCAAGATTGATCTTTAGTGGCTACAGAGACTTGTGGCGGCGGAACTTCCGATCTAGGTTTCTTTTTGGAGTTTTCTAGATTTATAGGAGTGCTTAGCGTCGAAATCAAGTCAGGGAGGTTCTTGAGGGGCCCACAAGCCAGGAGGGCGCGCCCTAGGGGGGGCGCCCTCTAGGCTTGTGGCCTCCTCGGGACTCCTCTCCGGTATCTTTTTGCTCAGGTATTTTTTATATTTTCCAAAAATATTCTCCGTAAATTTTCAGCCCATTCCGAGAACTTTTATTTCTACACAAAAACAACACCATGGTAGCTCTGCTGAAAACAGCGTCGGTCCGGGTTAGTTCTAATCAAATCATACCAAAATCATATAAAATTATTGTAAACATGGCATGAATACTTCATAAATTATAGATACGTTGGAGACGTATCAGCATCCCCAAGCTTAATTCCTGCTCGTCCTCGAGTAGGTAAATGATAAAAGAAATAATTTATGAAGTGTGAATGCTAGCATGTGCACAAGTTTGATCAATGATAATTCCAATCACCTTTTCTAGCATCAATATAAACCATAAACAGTAGCTCATCTCATAAAACTTCTCATGATCAAGTAACAAGCTATTCACATGTTAAAGTATAGATCAGAAAGTTTCTTGAAAACTAACAAACCATATTCCTAGTCATCGAACAATTGCAATTCATCTTATTTTCAGGAAGGGTCTATGCAAGAGCTTTGATTTAGAAAATTCCACATACTCAACTATCATATAGTCTTCCATGATTATTGTCACTCAAAGCATATTTTTAGAACAAATAGCATCCATCGAACACAGAGAAAGATAGGGGCTTAATGTTTCGCCTCCCAACTTATTTATCATATAGATAATTGTCAACAATAATAATTCATGATCAAATATATTTGTGTGGATATATATGTCTAGATCATTCCCCAACACATGACGCTTGCCAAGAGAAAAAGGCGAAATATAGGAAGTGGTGAAGATCACCATGACTCTTGCATAAAGGTAAGTACTAGAAAGTAAAAGATAGGCCCTTCACAGAGGGAAGCAGAGGTTGTCATGTGCTTTTTGTTTTTGGATGTGCAAACCCTTAATGCAAAGGAACGTCGCGTGGTATTGCCCTTTGTGATAGCAACCTTTATTATGCAGTCCGTCGCTTTTATTTCTTTACCATCACAAGTTCGTACAATGCTTATTTTCCCTCACAATAAAAGATCACACATATTTAGGAGCAATTTTTTTTGCTTTTTGCACCGATGACAACTTACTTGAAGGATCTTACTCAATCCATAGGTAGGTATAGTGGACTCTCATGGCGAAACTGGTTTAAGGGTGTTTGGATTCACAAGTAGTATTTCTACTTGGTGCGGAAGTTTTGGCTAATATGAGGTGGAAGCAAGCACCACATGTTGGAGGATCCATAACAATATAACTACTATACAAATATACCCAAGCATAACTCATTAAGTTGTCTTCCTTGTCCAATATCAACTATTTTGCTTGAGTTTGAAAATAATTAATGGGTATTCACAATCATAGAAGACGTCCAAGATAGTATATTTATATGTGGAATCTCTCTTCCTTCAATATTCTTTCATGAATTGTTCAAGTGACCAACGCGGTGTTTGCTAACTTTCAATAAATTTTACCACCTATACTTATTATGTGTGAAGTCATTACTCCCCATGGGATAAGTATATGAAGCATATTTAATTTCAGATTTATGATATTCAATTCTTTCAACCATTTACTCATAGGATATAAGTGAAGCATGAGATTGAATGACAAACTACTCCAAAAAGATATAAGTGAAGATCAATGCATAGTCAATTAGTTAAATAGCCGTGTGGGGACTCTCTCTCTTATTCATAATTTCAGATCCAATGCTTTTATTCAAACAGCAAAACAAAATAAAAATGGCACTCCAAGAATAGCACGCATCATGTGAATGAATAAAAATTTAGGCTCAACATAGGCTAACCGATAATTGTTGATGAAGAGAGGTGGGATGCGTAGCATCCCCAAGCTTAGATGCTTGAGACTTCTTGAAATATTTACTTGGGGTGCCTTGGGCATCCCCAATCTTGAACTTTTGTATCTCGTTCAATCCTCTCATATCATGGTTTCACCTATTGTCAAAAACCTCATCCACACAAAACTCAAAAAGAACTCGTGAGATAGGTTAGTACACATAATAGTAAATCAACTCTTTATGTACTGCCAAGACAAGTTGCATAATAATTTCAAACATCATCTACTTTTTTACTATCATCTCCACAATTTATATCTACCAATATAGGCTATGGAAACTATAGGATAAGTAGATAACAAAACTATGACAGCAATCTGTCCAAACAGAACAGTCTGTAGCAATTTATGAAAACAGTGTACTTCCGTAACTCAAAAAATTATGAAAATTTAGGACATTCTATAAAATTTATATGCTAACACTTTGTAAAAATTTCAGAAACTTTCCACGTTCCAGTAAAATATGAAAATTCAAACACTACAACAAAAGTTTCTGTTTTTTTACACAGCACACATCAAAGATGCAATGCAAGCATCCTAAGGCAATTCTTGGAACTTTTTATTGAAAAACAAAATTATGAATAACACTTAACAGAAAATAACAAAATATAATGACGATCCAAGCAAAGCACATATTATGTGACGAATAAAAATATAGCTCCAAGTGAGGCTACCGATAATGTTGAAGACAAAAGAGGGGATGCCTTCCGGGGCATCCCCAAGCTTAGGCGCTTGAGTCTTCCATGGATATTACCTTGGGCGTGCCTTGGGCATCCCCAAGCTTAGTTTCTTGTCACTCCTTGTTCTCCTCATATCGGTGTCTCACCCAAAACATGAAAACTTCAATCACACAAAACTTAACGGAACTTCGTGAGAAGGGTTAGTGTAATAAAGATAAATAATTCACTTAGGTACTGTCAAGACAAGATTCATAATTGTTTCCACATGATTCCTACTGTATTCTATCATTCCCATAATTTATACCGCTAAATATAAGCTATGGAAACACTAAAACAAGCAAACTATGCATGCAAAACAGAATCTGTCAAAAACAGAACAGTCTGTGAAGATCTGTAGTGTAACCATACTTCCCTGTCTCGAAAAATTCTGAAACATTAGGACAACCTGAAGAATTTGTATATTAAGACTGTGTAAAAATTTCAGAAACTTTTGACTCTCTGGTAAATTTATAAAAATTCTGGACTGGGCACCAAAGTTTCTGTTTTTGCACAGAATCAAGTCAACTATCAACCACACTATCCCAAAGGCATTACTTGGCACTTTATTGAAAGAAAACATATAAAACATGATTACTACAGTAGCATAATCAGGATAACACACAAAAATAGTAGGGGTAAATATTAGGTTGTCTCCCAACAAGCACTTTTCTTTAATGCCTTTCTAGCTAGGCATGACATTGATACACTTCCAAGCCCAATTTTGATGGAAATTTTATTCATACTCTAAAAGATATAAGTGAAGTTCATAGAGCATTCTACAATTAATGAATATTAACCAATACCCAAGCTCAATATATATAAGTGAAGCACACGAAGCATTCTATAAAGCCATACTCAAAAGATTTAAGTGAAGCACAAAGAGCATTCTACAAAGCCATACTCAAAAGATTTAAGTGAAGCACAAAGAGCATTCTACAAAGCCATACTCAAAACATATAAGTGAAGCGCATGAAGCATTCTAAAAATAAATGAAGGACTATCTCATACTAGAAGGGTGCATAAAAAGGAAAAGAAAAACACTAAAAACGCATATCATGTGAACAAAACAAAAACCGAGGTATACCGATAATTGTTGAAGAATAAAGATGGGATGCCTTCCGGGGCATCCCCAAGCTTAGATGCTTGAGTCTCCTTGAAATATTTACTTCGGGTGCCTTGGGCATCCCCAAGCTTGAACTCTTGTCTCTCCGTATTCTTCTTATATCGATACCCCCTCGATCTTCGAACACTTCATTCACACGAAACTTAACAAAAACCTTCGTGAGATCCGTTAGTATAATAAAGCAAAATACTACTTTAAGTACTGTTATGAACTCATTACAAATTCATATTAGCATTATATCTACTGTAGTCCAACTTCACCATGGTTCATACCCTCCGATACTACCCATAGATTCATCAAAATAAGAGCACAATGCATAGAAAACAGAATCTGTCAAAAACAGGACAGTCTGTAGCAATCTGGAAACTTCCTATACTTATGTAACTCAAAAAAATCTGAAAATTTAGAAAAAATTAAACAATTTGTATAGCAGTACTGTGTAAAAATTTTAGAAACTTTTGATGCTCCAGTAAGAAATGTAAATTCATGCACTACAGTCAAAGTTTCTGTTTTTGCACCGCACAAAGCAAACAAGCAATCTAATCATCCTAAAACCAAATCTTGGCACATCATTTTTATAATACAATGGATATATACAAGGGGATAATTATTTTTGAGAAGCTTCCATGAAAAATTCTACATTGTTTCCATGAGCATGAACACAAGTTTTCAAGGTCGACCCTCACTTCTCCAATGCACAACCTTTCAATCACTTCTCTTTTTGAAAAACTTCTTAGGCATAAGAGGCAAGTAATTCTTTTTGCATTTTTCATTATTTAATTTTTTTGTTTGTTTCACCCACAACTAAAGAAGGCAAAAAGGGAAAACAAAATCTACTTAGTGAAGAAAGCAAACAAGCACACATGAGAATATCAACCCCACGCTATTGCTCCCCGGCAACGGTGCCAGAAAAGAGCTTGATAATCCCTAAGTGCAAGGAATCATCGTAGCAATTTCCAAAGGTGGAAGTCATAAGTATGGAGTGTCGAACCCACAAGGAGCTAAAGGTAAGATCAATATTCTCTCAAGTCCTATCTGCCATTGATACGACTCTACGTACGCCGAACGTTTGCTTCCAATTAGAAACGATAAATAAAACTACATTGTGGGTATGAAGAGAATAGCTTTGCATGATATCGGAGAACTAAAATATAAAAATAGGTGCTGTTATCATAAAGTTAGAATATATTACAATATATTACAAATAGCGAGTGTGGAATAATGATGGGTCGGTGTACGGAATTGTCCTAGGCAATTGTTAACAAGATCGGTAATCATTATTGCAATTTTATATGAGGGAGAGGCATAAGCTAACATACTTTCTCTACTTGGATCATATGCACTTATGATTGGAACTCTAGCAAGCATCCGCAACTACTAAAGATCATTAAGGTAAAACCCAACCATAGCATTAAAGCATCAAGTCCCCTTTATCCCATACGCAACAGCCTACCTACTCGGGTTTATGCTTCTGTCACTCAAACAACCCACTATAAGCGAATCATGAATGTATTGCAACACCCTACAGCGGGAATCCTTCACGTGTGCGCGGCATGGAAGGCACCATAGGACAGCACCAAAATAAATATACAATTCAAACCAATCTAGATCATCAATCAACCCATAAGACAAAAGAAATCTACTCAAAACATCATAGGATGGCAACACATCATTGGATCATAATATGTGGCATAAAGCACCATGTTCAAGTAGGGGATTACAGCGGGTTGCGAGAGAGTGGACCGCTGAAAAGACATGAGGACGGTGATGAATAAGGTGATGTTGATGAAGACGATCACCGCGGCGATGGTTCCCCCGATGGCACTCCGGCGCCACCGAGAGAGAGGGGGAGAGGGTCTCCCCCTTGTACTTCCTCCTCCATGGCCTCCCCCCTGGGTGGGGAGAGGTTCTCCCTCTGGTCCTTGGCCTCCATGGCGATGATGGCCCCTCCGTCTTCCTCCTCCATGGTCTCCGGTGATGGTGACCCCTTCCGGCAGGGTGCCGGAGAGGGCCAAGATTGATCTTTCGTGGCTACAGAGACTTGCGGCGGCGGAACTTCCGATCTAGGTTTCTTTCTGGAGTTTTCTGGATTTATAGGAGTGCTTAGCGTCGAAATCAAGTCAGGGAGGTTCTCGAGGGGCCCACAAGCCAGGAGGGCGCGCCCTAGGGGGGCGCCCTCTAGGCTTGTGGCCTCCTCGGGACTTCTCTATGGTATCTTTTTGCTCCGGTATATTTTATATTTTCCAAAAATATTCTCCGTAAATTTTCAGCCCATTCCGAGAACTTTTATTTCTGCACAAAAACAACACCATGGTAGCTCTGCTGAAAACAGCGTCAGTCCGGGTTAGTTCTAATCAAATCATACCAAAATCATATAAAATTATTGTAAACATGGCATGAATACTTCATAAATTATAGATACGTTGGAGACGTATCAGTCATCGCCGACGCCGAAGCGAGGCTTGCTCGGGAGCGGGAGGGCGCTCTGGAGGAGTGTCGCGGTAAGCTGGCGCAGCAAGAAGCCCGCTTCCGGCTCTGACATGACTCGCTCCAGAAGGAGGTGGACGAGCTCAAGGCCCAACTGCAGGATGCTGAGGCCGACCTCCAAGATGCCCTCGGGGGGCAAGGGGGATGTCGAGGAGGAGCTGGCGTCGCTACAGGCCCAAGTCGGAGAAGCCGGCGACGCCGTTCGGAGGGCCAAGGACGACGAGGTGCTGTGCGGATGATGAAGGCGCAGCGCGCCAGGCAGTTCCTAGACCTTGCCCGGCACGCTGGCGGCGCGCTTCGCCGCTTTGTCGAGAACGTCCCGGAGCTGCCCCATGCGCACGGCAATGGGGGCTACCTCAACTTCTTCCTCATGGCGGAGGCGCTGGAGTCGGGCCTCTCCAAGGTGGATGAGGACGTCCAGTCGGGCGCCCGTGACCTCCTGGACTGCGTGCTGACGCGCGTCTTCTCAAACCTTCACCGCCTCGACCCTGCTTTTGACTTCTCCCGCGTGGTGGAGACGGTGCCCGAGGAGCTCCGGGACCCCCTCAGGGGCGAGGTGCGCCGACACATGGAGTCCCTGGTGGAGCGGTTCGTTCAAGTTGCGTCCTCCGTGGAAAGCGTTAGCCTTGGCGCGGACCTCCCCAGCAGCCACAACGATGACGACGCCTCGTCCGCCCGAGTTTTTATATTTCCTGCATGTTGCATCATGAACCACCTGGCCCCGTGGGGGCGTAAAGACATTTGCGACATACTTTTGCTTTAAGTAGTAGTTGTTTATTATGTTTGATGTGTTTCCTGTTGCTCCTCCTGCGAGGCCCTCTCTTTTCCTTTGCATTACCCTTGTGCCCTGCGTCGCTAGGACCCACCTCTAGAGGTGGACTGCACCATCGCTAGTGTGCCTGGAGCGCGCGCTCATCAGGGACAGAGGGTGTGATAACCCACAAGTATAGGGGATCGCAACAGTTCTCGAGGGTAGAGTATTCAACCCAAATTTATTGATTCGACACAAGGGGAACCAAAGAATATTCTCGAGTATTAGCAGCTGAGTTGTCAATTCAACCACACCTGAAAGACTTAATATCTGCAGCAAAGTATTTAGTAGCAAAGTAGTATGGAAGTAACGGTAACGGTGGCAAAAGTAACAGTAGCGGTTTTGTAGCAATCGTAACAGTGGCAACGGAAAAGTAACTTAGCAAAGATCAATATATGAAAAGCTCGTAGGCAACGGATCAGTGATGGATAATTATGTCGGATGGCATTCATCATGCAACGGTTATAACATAGAGTGACACAGAACTAGCTCCAATTCATCAATATAATGTAGGCATGTATTCCATATATAGTCATACGTGCTTATGGAAAAGAACTTGCATGACATCTTTTGTCCTACCCTCCCGTGGCAACGGGGTCCTAATGGAAACTAAGGGATATTAAGGCCTCCTTTTAATAGAGAACTGGACCAAAGCATTAGCACTTACTGAATACATGAACTCCTCAAACTACGGTAATCACCGGAAAGAATCCCAGTTATTGTCACCCTGGGGGATGCGGATCATAACTCGTAATAGGTGTCTACAACTTGCAAGATAGGATCAAGAACACATATATATTCATGGAAACATAATAGGTTCAGATCTGAAATCATGGCACTCGGGTCCTAGTGACAAGCATTAAGCATAGCAAAGTCATAGCAACATCAATCTCAGAACATAGTGGATACTACGGATCAAACCCTAACAAAACTAACTCGATTACATGTTAAATCTCATCCAACCCATCACCGTCCAGCAAGCCTATGATGGAATTACTCACGCACGGCGGTGAGCATCATGAAATTGGTGATGAAGGATGGTTGGTGATGACGACGGTGTCGATTTCCCCTCTCCGGAGCCCAAAACGGACTCCAGATCTGCCCTCCCGAGGAAGAACAGAAGGTGGAGGCGGCTCCGTATCGTGAAACGCGATGAACTCTTCTCTCTGATTTTTTTCTCCCCAAATAGGGTTATATGGAGTTGGAGTTGAGGTCGAAGGAGTTGCAGGGGGCCCACAAGCCGCCAGGGTGCGCCCTAGGGCGGGGGGGGGGGGGGAGGGGGGGCGCCCCCTGGCTTGTGGCCAATGGGTGGACTCCCTCTGGTTGATTCTTTCGCCAATATTTTTATTAATTCCAAAAATATTCTCCCTAAATTTTCAGGTCAATCCGAAAACTTTTATTTCTGCACAAAAATAACACCAAGGCAATTCTGCTGAAAACAACGTCCGTCCGGGTTAGTTCCATTCAAATCATGCAAATTAGAGTCCAAAACAAGGGCAAAAGAGTTTGGAAAAGTAGATACGATGGAGACGTATTAACTCCCCCAAGCTTAACCCATTGCTTGTCCTCAAGCAATTCAGTTGACAAACTGAAAGTGACAAAGAAAAACTTTTACAAACTCTGTTTGATCTTGTTGTTGCAAATATGTATAGCCAGCATTCAGGCTTTCAGCAAAGATTATGAACTAACCATATTCACAATAAATTTAGATCTCACATTTACTCATATCAATGGCATAATCAACTAGCGAGCAATAATAATAAGTCTCGAATGACAACACTTTTTCAAAACAATCATGATATGATATAACAAAATGGTATCTCGCTAGCCCTTTCTGAGACCGCAAAACATAAATGCAGAGCACCCCTGAAAATCAAGGAGTGACTAGACATCGTAATTCATGGTAAAAGAGATCCAATCACAGTCATACTCAATATCAATTAATAACAAAGCATACAAATGATAGTGGTGCTCTCTAACTGGTGCTTTTTATTTAGGACACTGCACCTAAACCGAGCTCTCTCATGCCATCAGCGATTCCAGCCGTGAGATTTCGCGTGTGAATCATTTTCGGCCGTGAGATCTCCGTTCCGTGCGAGTTTACCGCGAGCTGGGTCCATCTGTCCTAATGGGCTGCTACTCTCGTGATTTTTTTCACGGTCTGTCGTTGATTGGGCTTACTTGGGCCGGTATGAAAGCCCAGTCCGCTGGACTGACCCTCGTCTCTCTCTCGTCACCGCCTCGTCTTTCTCTCTGGCAGCGAATGGATCGGAAAACTTCTCCGTCGCCGCCGCCACCGCTGCCCCCCTCCCCCATTCTCCTGCACGGCTTATGCGTCGTCCGCGTCTCAACCTCACGTCTGCACTCCGCCGCCTTGCACCGGAGCCGTCCACCACCCACATCATTGTGGGGAGCTACTGCCAGAGAGAAAGGGAGCAGCAGCAGCGCCCCCTCTCCACCGTGCTCTCTCCCTCGCTGCACGGGACCAGGCTGCCAAACCCGGATCCAGTGTCATCCGGGTTCCTCATCTATGGTGAGATCGGCTTGGTTTTTCTCTCGGCGGCATGGCGGCAGCAACGTCGGCGCATCAGGAGCGACCGCGCAGCAGCACAGCGGCTCTCCACCACATCTTCTCCTCCACCGGCCATGCCTTCGGTCGTCAGCGGCTCGATATTAATCTCACCAAATACTGGTGCTTTGCAGCCCACTAATGGATCAACGGCCAATCTCCCGAGGTACTACTCGCATCAGGAGTAACATTTTTCTGCCCTATAGGTACCTGTTAATTTGTTGTTTCTATCCATGGCCTTCCATACAATTGAATAGGTGAGAATAGTCATATAGTCTTTGACGCTCCATCCCATCACAAATCTTGTGTGTGTTTTGAATGGTGAAAACATCAATCATTTGGTTTACTGGTTGTAATTGCTGGTTTAGGTTGATGTTCGATGGCTGTTCAAAGAAGTTACGTCTCCATGGTGTCTTGATTGAGCTCTCATCAGGTATTGGGCACATTTAAAATTTGAAGTGTAATTTTTGGCTTATTCCCCGTTTTGTTCTTGCCGCTTGAGCAAATCAGGAGATGTCTACAGTCTACACACATATTCCCTCCGTTCCAAAAATAAGTGTAGTGGTTTTAGTTTGAAACGGAGGGAGTACACATTTGCATCTCATAGTTTTTTTTTGCAAGGTAATACGTGTCTCATTTATATCACAAAGATTAAATTACAAGTCATGTAAAAACCGACATGACAAAACTGAAAAGATAGCAAAACATCGCCGTGCTTGACACCAACGTCCGTCACCTGCCTCCGGCACCACCACAGCAGCCACCAAAGTAAATAATGACGGATCACCTCCTCACCCGAGCTCGACGCGGCTCCATCGCTGATATGCAGATTTGCGGACCTCCAAGGTGGCTCACCAAAGATGAAGCCATTGCCGTTGAACGAATCAGACCGGGGCAACACCCCGGACACGCCATCGAACTCCAGATCTGACACCCCACCACGACTAAGACATCGAAGGAGGAAACCATACCTGCCATCCATCAACCACGAACCCAGCACATGTTTCGTCTTCCAGATGTCGTCGATGTAGACCACGATCTGCATCCGCTCCTGGACTACCTCCCAAGCTCCGCGCCGACACTGGAGCAGACGCCGTCGCAACGGCGGAGCCCGAGGACACAAGTCCACCACAAGGATGCCGTCGCCGCCACGATATCCTCGCTTGAACAGACTGATTCCCAAATCCATCACCGACAATAGAGACGATCGCCTCGCCGGTGAAGAATCCGGAGCTTCTTTATTCAGCATCGCCGTCGCCGCCGCCGAAGCCAAGACGTCAGGCGATCCAAAAACCTAAGCTACTAGGGTCTAAACCTAAAGCAAAAAGGATCTGCACGCACGGGATCCGGCGACCCCCCTCACAACCGACGACCAAGAGGTCGCCGGTGGAGGAGAGCCGCCGGAAAACGGCGCCGGATGGTCGGCTCCCTTGGCGGTGGCGGCTAGGGTTTTAGTCCTGGCCAAACCCGCCCCTGGTAGGAGAGTTTTTCTCTGACGGCGCGGCTCACGACAGTTCCAAAAATAAGTGTAGTGGTTTTAGTTTGAAACGGAGGGAGTACACATTTGCATCTCATAGTTAGTCCGTCTCTTTTAGCATGCTTCCATTACACGGAGAAATACTTTTATCAAGTCACCCACCATTTTAATTAGCATTCGTATGATTCTGGATACCTGATACTGTAAATGCCCATTCGTCCAGCTTGATTTGCAAGGGTTGTGTGGACTGAACATGTTCCTCTAAACCAAGGGGTCCTTGTGCCTCTTTTCCATCAACTGCCACGTGACATGGCGAATGAGACATACCTGAAACTTCAATGGATACAAAGGTTTACAGAATCTTCACACATATTATTTGGTTTATATCTCCATTGTTTTAGGTTTGATTGACTGGTGCTCATTGATTCTGCTGTCCTCTTAAATAGTTTGGATCATTTAGCATTTTGGGAAATTATAGTAATTGTATATCCAACATCTATCTGATAAGATAAGTATGAACAATTGAGTAATTTCATGTGATTTGGTGTGGTACTTATTTGTGTATGCCGTTTCCGGTTGTCTTTATTTGTTCATATTTTTTCTACTAATTTCTTGATAATTCCCTCACTTTAGTTGATTTTATTGTTTCTACCAATTTCTTTACAGTTCCGACAATTGCAAAAGTTGGTCAATTGTCATTCCCAAGATCATTACAGTTTAAAAATAATAATATACTTGACTGGATGTTACTAGCTTAAATCATTTTGTTTAAATTGATCTTCTAGATGAACTTCTGCTGGAATCCTGGTTTCAAGTTAGCGATATGAAGGCATGCAAATTAGCTCCTTAGCCTCTTACTGTATGCTTATCATAGTTGCTTCCTAACTCATTTCCCTTTCATTTACAAGCATACCAGTTCCAGTTCCAGAAGATGTGCACAAGAAAGTTGATGTAACAAGCATCTTGAAACTAACTCGTGGTGGCACTTGCTACAAAGTTATCAAACATATTTTTTGGTCAGATTACTGTTTCCAGACTTGTTCATGGCTATATATTATTTATTAATCATGTATATAAATTCCTTAATATTTTTATTTTGTGCAGCAGGGTATACAAGAAAGGAAGATGTTTGATCATATTATCTGCTACAGATCTGCATCTGTAAATGAAGTCAATGTTCTGGAGCACTTGATTATGCAAGATTGGTAACTCCCTTAATGTGTTCAATCTGCACAGAATTATGAAAGTGTTCAATCTGCACAAAATTATGGTCTTCAATGATTTGAGTATATCCTTGACTTTTTGAGACATTGACCTTTACTGAAGGTGCTTGGTTGTTTCAGGATCTTTGAATTTTGGAGAAATGCCATGTTGACCATTGCTGCCTATTTTTTTTATTTGCTGTTTACAATTACTAAATGTATCATACTTGTTGTAAGATGAACTTCTGGAGAATATATCTCACATTTATGACTTATGAAATGCGTTTTGACAGATGTATTGAGGAAATAATGATTGCTAATTTGTTCTCAGATAATTTATATCAGTTAAGACCTAATCATACCATTGGTTTGTAAGACAAGAAATCTGTGACCAATCCAACCACTATAAACAAAAGTTTCTATTGTCAGGAGCATGGACCAATTAATTACCATTTAGAATGCGTATTGCATGCTTAAAATTTGTGTATCAAAGAGTCTGTGTTCAGATATTGCAGAATAGTTCTTATGTGCAGATTCTTTTAATATGTGCGCTCAGCTCTATGCCTTCGTAAAAGTAGTCCCAAATCATATTTCTAACACTTTTTAAGGGATGAGATTTTAGTTCATTTTCCATATGCTTATGGAGAATTTTCAGCTATGCATCAAATGGTACTGCATAACTTGGTTTATGTATCCCAAACACTTTTGCATGTGCTATACACACACTTTCTCTCATGGTTCAATAGGTGAATATTGCTTCCCCCGTTTGCATGTGCTATATACACACTTTCTGTCATAGTGTCATGCGGAAGGATGTCCAACTTAGGTGAAATCTTGTCAAGGGAAAATAATGAATAGGCTGACCATCAAATCATACAAATCAAACCCAAGCTCCAGCCAACTATTTGATTACTGATATATATTTGCCACAAATTTAACATATTTTGTGACTAATTTTAGAAATTATGACCATTCTGTTGCCAAAATTCATGGGCGCAGCAAAGCGCGCCATCCACAATCTAGTAAGAAGATGATGACTCAACAATAAAGTAAATAGATAGGCCCTTCGCAGAGGGAAGCAGGGATTTGCAGAAGTGCCAGAGCTCGAGCTTTTAAAACAGAGATGAATAAAATTTTGAGCGGTATGCTTTCATTGTCAACATAACAACCAAGAGATCTCGCTATCTTCCATGCTAGATACATTATAGGCGGTTCCCAAACAGAATGATAAAGTTTTTACTCCCCCTCCACCAATCAAACACACTCCACGGCGAGCCGAATCCACGGGTACCGTCCATACAAACAACAATCCTGGGGAAGTTTTGTTTTATTATATTTTGATTTGATTTTTGAGCATGGAACTGGGCATCCCGATTACCAGCCACTTTCTCGTGAATGACAAGTGAATAAACACTCATCGTGAGAATAACCCACCTAGCATGGAAGATACCGACAGCCCCTAATCACTACATGAGCGATTCGGGCATACAAAACAAAATATTTATTTGAAGGTTTAGAGGTTGGCACATGCAAATTTACTTGGAACGGCAGGTAAATACCGCATATAGGAAGGTATGGTGGACTCATATGGAACAACTTTGGGTTTATGGAAGTGGATGCACAAGCAGTATTCCCGCTTAGTACAAGTGAAGGCTAGCAAGAGACTGGGAAGCGACCAACTAGAGAGCGACAACAGTCATAAACATGCATTGAGATTAACCAACATTGAATGCAAACATGAGTAGGATATAAATCATCATGAACATAAATATCGTGGAGGCTGTGTTGATTTTGTTTCAACTACATGCGTGAACATGTGCCAAGTCAAGCCACTTGAATCATTCAAAGGAGGATACCATCCTATCATACTACATCACAACCATTTTAAAATGCATGTTGGCACTCAAGACAAACCATTATACACTCTTAGCTAATCAAGCATGGCATGAGTAACTATAATCTCTAATTGTCATTGAAAACATGTTTCATCCATAATGAGCTGAATCCAGAACGATGAGCTAATCATATTTACAAAAACAAAATAGGTCGAGTTCGTACCAGCTTTTCTCCATCTCAATCACTTCATCATATATCGTCATTATTGCCTTTCACTTGCATGACCGAGCGGTGTGAATAATAATAAGAGTGCACGTGCATTGGACTAAGCTGGAATCTGTAAACAATTATTTAAAGAAGAAGACAAGGTAATATGGGCTCTCTGTAAGATAAACAACAATGCATATGAGAGCCACTCAACATTTTCATCGTGGTCTTCTCCTCTCGACCCAAAGAAAAGAATTTCAAAACAAGAACGAGAAAAACTATTTACATGGGAAAGCTCCCAACAAGCAAAAGAAGAATGAGAAATCTTTTTGGGTTTTCTTTTAATATTACAACTAAACATACTAGAAAGTAAAACTAGAGCTATTTTTTTTTGTTTTCTTAAGGTTTTTCTGACACACAAGAAGAAAGCGAGAAAAAGAAACAAACTAACATGGATAATACAATGAAAAAGTATGAACACCGACAACTGGAATGAGTGTGTGAACATGAATGGAATGTCGGTGAGAAATACGTACTCCCCTAAGCTTAGGCTTTTGGCCTAAGTTGGTCTATGCCCATGGATCAAAGTAGCCCTCTCCTGGGTACTGAGGAGGATCCTGAGGGTTCCACTGGTTAGCGAGCTCTTGTGGCTCCCACTGATAAAGAGACTCCTCGTACGGGTCAAGTGATGGTTATGGCTCAAGAACTGGGGATCGAGTCCACTTCTAGTATGCATAAATATCGTCGGGCATAATAATGTACCTGCCTGAATAAATATCGAACAAAGAAGGTGCAGGCAAAGTAATAATCTGACAGGTACCCTGGTTGAATACTAGGTTATAGATGAGCCGCTTGTCATTGTCTTTGGAAATGAAATCATGTGCTACCATACTATCATAGTCTAAATACTTAGTGGGTAACAACCTTTCTTCCTTTTCATCTAGTCTAAAGGGTATCTCAAAGTGTCTAGCATGGCGAGAAGAATAAATACCTCCAAAGATAGGACCCTTCGAACGATTTAAACTCAACCGTCAAGCAACAATAGCGCCCAAACTAAAAGTTCTATCACGATGTAAAGCATGGCGCAAAACGGCTAGGTCAGGAGCGCTTAGGCCTCCACTCTCCCCATGACCAATCAAACATCTCCCCGCAAATAAAGAGTAATAGCACAAAACAAGAAAATGTAAACTAGCCACTTTGGCTCCCGACACCCCTCTCTCTTCCCCTACAGTGGTTTCAGCAATAAAATCTTCCACATCTCTAGGACGAGGTTCACTGATGCTGCCCTCATAAGGTAATTTGCAATTTTTGCAAAAATCGTAAAGAGTCATCTTCTTAGGCACATCATATAAGTGAAGTTCTACCATAGGAGGATCTTCCCTATAATGAAAGTGAAAGTTTTGCACGAAGGTATTAGTGAGTAAGAGGTATTGGTCACACTTATCGTGGAGGAAGTAGGTGATGCCTGCATTGTGACGCCCTGGATTTGTGCTACAGTAATCTCTGTAATTAAGCTATAGTAATCCCACGCTAATGATGCCACGCCACCACGATTACTGTTGTTAATCTCGTGATGATTCAAGCCCGTGCGATTCGAATTTCAAAACCAAGTCGGACGATAAAAGTTTTCAAATATCAAAACTAAATTGTTCAAGTTGTGACAAATAATTCATAGGTAATTATGGTGGAGAAACCACATTTTTATAAAGCGTTTGAAATCATAAAAATAATTAAAAACAGTGACTTAAGCAATTATTTTAGAGCTTTTAAATTGTAGGCAATTGCAAACTAAATATTTAGGTGCCAAAATGGGTTATGGCAGTAGGCTAAATTAAAACACAATTTTAGGTACTATTTATGTATTTTACTAAGACCAAAATAAATAAATAAAAAGAAAAAACAAATAAAAAAAAACAAACCCCCCCCGGACCGGTCAACTGGGCCCGGCCCAGCTGGCCGGCCCAACCGGCCAGTCCGGCCGCTATATGGAGGCGGGGGCGACCGAAACCCTAACCCGTCGCCCACACCCCCACCTCGCTCCTCCCTCTCCCCCTCCCCCGATCCAGATCGGGATCGGGGTCGACGCCGCCGCCCGTCGCCGAAGCACCACCTCGTCGCCTCGCCTCCTCGTCCTCCTCCCCGTCGGCTCCACCGAGCCTCACCGCCCCTCGCCTCTGCTCCGACCGTGAGCTCCCCCTTCCCTCTGTCGCCGCCGCCTCCCCGCTCGCCGTGGCCCCGTGCCCGCCCTTGCCGGGCCCGCCCGTGCCGGGCCCGCCCGTGCCGCCGCTCGCCTGGCCGCGCTGGCTCCCGCGCTCGCTCGCCCCTGGCCGCGCTCTCCCGTGACCGCTCGCTCGCGCCGCGGCCGCAGCCGCCTCCCCAGCCGAGCGCCCCCGTCGCCCTGCCGCTACGGCTTGCTGCCGCTCGCGCGCCGCACCGCGCCCGCCCCTGGCCTCCTCCTCCCGCGCGCGCACGCCTCGCCTCGCTCCCGCACGCTGCGCCGTCCCCCGCCTCCTGCTGCGCCCGTGCGCAGCTCGCCGTCGCCACCGCTGCGTGCCCCCCCCCCCCCGTGCGCATTGTGCGCCTGGACGTGTCCGGCCCCGAAACGGGCACAGCCCGGACATGTCTGGCTGTGCCACTGACAGAGGGGCCCCGCCCCAGAACGTTTAAAAAAAGGGAATTAAAAAGAAAAATAAATAATAATAGATAAAAATTATTATTAATTAATTAATTAATTAACTTAATTAATTCTGTTTAAATTAACTAATTAAGTTTAATTAAGTTAATGAACTAATTAACTTAATTAATCTGTTAATTAACTAAACAGTCAATGACAGGTGAGACCCACTGGTCCTGTTGACCGCTGATGTCATGCTGACGTCATCATGACGTCAGCCTACACTGTTTCGGATAATTCGAATTTAATAATTAAATTAATTCCAGAATATTATTAAAACTTTATAAATTAATATAAAATAAACCGTAGCTCAGATGAAAAAGTTTTGAACATGAAAGTTGCTCAGTATAATCCTACGGTTTTGAATACGCAGTCCGTTAGTCTGTCACGTGCTCCTAGCATAGCGAACATGGAACTTTTCCATCGTTTTCGTTTGTCCGGTAATAGCCTGAGACCCGAAAAATATCGTCAGATATTCTTCCGACCCGTCTGCGACTTGTAATACTGCGTTAGTGCATGCCTAGCCCCGCTTATTGCCATGTCATGCATCGTGATTAGATCTGTGCTTTATATTTATTGTTTCTTCCCCCCTCTTCTTACCGGTAGACCCCGAGACTGACGGTGCTGCCGGGTACGACTACGCGACTGACGATCAGGCCTTTGCAGCAGAGCAGCAAGGCAAGCAACCTCCCTTGAGCATTCCGATATCACCCATTCTTTCCTCTTATTCTTGCATTAGTTTTTGCTACTGTATTAGCTAGCTCCTATTTCTGATGCATAGCCTGTTTTTGATAAACTGCTACTATACCTGCTGTCATATCAACTGCTTAGTATAGGTTGATCAATGAATCCCCTATGACCCCCTTAGTCCCAGTTGCCCCTGCTTCTTAATCGACGACTCGACGACTCGAAGACTCGGTCAACCGACCGACAAGCCATGACCGTCACATTCACCGCACACCCCTTAGTTGTACGACTCTGCAGAGCTACTATCGAGTACCGAGGGTAACACCTCGTGAAGTACTCATGATGCTAGCTCTGTAGTGCAGCTAGTCGGTCGTGGTTATCGAGGGTGATTCCTCCTTCACCACTACCGACGATGACTCTGTCGTGCAACCCCTCAAGTGTGGGACCCTCGAGGGTGATTCCTCTAAGTCCACCTTGATGGTTTCATCGAGCGGGACCCTTTGAGGGTGATTCTTCAGGTTCTGTCTTGATGTTTTATACACACAGTTACTATGACCTGGTTACAGATACATGTTGGTGATGGGTCGGCCCTGAGGGGTACCCACGGTTTGATGATGATGAGGCAAGGACGGGCAGGAGAGGCCCTTGCCACACATCCTCGTGACGGGGCGACGGGACCGCACTTCATGGGTCGCGCTTGCCCCGCATTATTAAAATGCTAATGGGCTGGGTATTTGATCTGAGTTGGTCGTTGACCTTTTTACGCACCAAACCTTCACGTGGGAGCAGTTATGGGTACTCAGCGTCGTTGTATCAGCCGAAGCTCTTCGGACGTCAGCAATGGAGCGGCGCGCGCCCAAGTGATCTGGACGGTACAGCTCTTGGACTAGAGTGTGCTAGGGCTGACCTCGGCCGCGTACGCATCGTGCAGGAGCGCGTAGGGCAAGTGGGCCCACGACCCCTGTGTGCTTAGGATTTAGACCGGTTTGCTGGCCTCTCTATTGAGCCTAGGTGGGGCGACGACGTGTTGATATCCCGAGGCCGGGCATGACCCAGGAAAGTGTGTCCGGCCGGAGGTGATCAAGCGTGTTGGAAATGCGGTGCACCCCTGCAGGGAAGAATTTATCTATTCGAATAGCCGTGTCCACGGTAACAGGACGACTTGGAGTTGTACTTTGACCTCCTACAACTATAATTGTGACTTTCAAATGAAATGAATGTTGGCTCCGGGATTGCTTCCTCGCAGGGAGTCGAGGAAGAATCCCTGGGCGTGGTTACTTAATAAAATTTGCTACAATAATATTACTATATATGAGATACCAATCTACACTCTTCTAATGCTGCAAGATGCTGAAGATGCTAGTCTTCGATAGGACTAGGCCTTCCCCCTCATTCTTGCTTTCTGCAGTCAGTCCAGATATAAACCCATTCCTTGATACTGATGCATACTTAGCATAGTTCTGATGTCAGTCTTGCGAGTACTTCGGATGAGTACTCACCGCTGCTTTGCTTTCTCTTTCCCCCTCGATACGATTACCGCGTTCAGATGACGGAGCCCAGGAGATGGAGTACGCCGAAGACGACTGCTACACCACCGCATGAGCCTACTACTACGTGGAGAGTGCCGACTCTCAGGAGTAGTTAGGAGGTTCCCAGGCAGGAGGCCTCGCCTCTTTCGATCCGCTGCTTATGTTTGTGCTAGCCTTCTTAAGGCAAAACTTGTTTAACTTATGTCAGTACTCATATATTATTTGCTTCCGCTGACTCGTGCTTGTCGAACTTTGTATTCGAGCCCTCGAGGCCCCTGGCTTGTAATATGAAGCTGTATGACTTTAATTTGTGTCTAGTGTTGTGTTGTGATATCGATCAGTGAGTCCCTAATCTTGGTCGTACGCATTGCGTGTATGTTTAGTGTACGGTCGAAATTGGGGGCGTCACAAGTTGGTATCAGAGCCGACTGCCCGTAGGTAGCCCCCTTTCCAACTCCTTGGCCAAAGTTGAGTCTAGTCATTGAAAAACTTTTACTAACATAGTTGTGTGCCTTACGGGCCGACATCTCAATCGGGTGGTATTAGGATCTTTTATTCCTCGTCTATACTCTGGGTTCTGATCTCTCTTCTCCTTTGGGTTAAAGATTTTGCTAACTATAACATTAGGCTCTCGTGATCACATCCACCGGAGATTTGTTTCGTCGACAATTGTTTTTCTTTGAATTTATGATGCACACACTGTCATTTGACATCTCAAATCTTCTTGTTACAGATGCGTCCCGCTAGGCAGGTCGTTCGTCTGACTTTGGCTCACGATACGACTGGGTTCCCGGCCATTCTGATCAACCTTTTGATCAGGCTGGGATATCGCTGGTACCCCGAGTACACTGTTTACGAGGACTACCGCGAGTTCAACCAGGAACAGTATGAAGCTGAGATGGTTATCTGGGATCGACGAGACCTCTCCATCACTGAGCTGCACACCTTTCGTGGCATTGGAGTGACCGTTGAGATCGCAGTACAGGATGCTGCTTATGCTGCTATTGTTCGTCTCCGTGCAATGAACCCCTGTTTGGAGGAGACGGCATACAGATACATCCCGTATGTTCCTGCTGGTGTGGATACTGCCGCCGACGCTGAGGTCTTGACCCCTTTCGCGCGGCAGCGCAACGACCGGTCCTACACTGCTGTCTGCACCCCCTACGTGAGTCGTCGATACGACCCACAGGTTCTGGTTCAGTACACTGAGGCACTGGATCGCACTGTCAGGGCTCTTAACGTCGAGCTGTACGCCACCCGTGCTCGTCTGTATCTGGCTATGGAGCAGTTGTTGCCAGCAGTCACTGCGGGGATGCATCCGGAGTACATTCTTCACCCGCGTCAGACTGAGTTTCCTCCAGGTCTTGAGTGGCCTGTGGTTGGAGGTCGTACTCCGGCACGTGGACCTGCGCTCCCAGTTGATCACCAGATTCTGCATCAGGGTGTGCACGGGATGCAGAACCCTGCCCCCAGGTTTCACATTCAGGGCCACGTGCAGTTCCGTGGGTTCTTTCGTTGTCCCCGACGTTGATGTAGCATATCGCTATGCCTCGTTGTTGTATCCCTCCACCGCGTGCCTGCGTGCCACCTAGTTATCTAGGTTAATTTCATGCCAGACCTATCGTCTATTTTATAGCGAACTTATGGTTTGTAATAGACCTTTGTATGGATCGGGGTGTTGAAAGTTGAACTACTATGTCATATCTATTGCACTCCCTTCTTTGTGCAATTTACTTCAGGAATGATTCTTTGTCTTTGCAATTACCCCAATGCTAAACTACCATTGTTAAAATTTGACAGAATGGTTAGGCTAGCTGGTCGTGGTCGTGGTGCGCCTGAACCACCACCACCACCACCGGAATACATGGCTGGTATGATGCAACAGTTTGAACTGAATCGCCAGTTTATGCAAGGGCTTATGGACCAGTTCCCAAGGCCGAATATGAATCAACAGCCATCCCCAATGACTCTGCAAGACTTCATGCGTCTCAACCCCGCGATCTACCACAGCTCAACTCAGCCGCTTGACGCAAATGACTGGCTGCTTGACATCACTTATGAGCTGGAATCTTCAGGCGCCCCAGTGGCTAACTATGTCACCTTTGCCTCGTACTTTTTGAAGGGTCCCGCTGCTCAATGGTGGGACAGTCACAGGCGCTCACAGCCTATTGGAACAATCATCACCTGGCCGGAGTTCCAAGCTGCATTCCGTGCTCGTCACATTCCTTAGGGACCGATGGATAAGAAGAAGCGTGAATTCCGCAATCTAGTCCAGGGCAAGAAGACCGTGGATGCTTATCAGCGGGAATTTCTAGACTTGTCTCGCTATGCTGAGGAAGACGTTGCAACTGATGCTCGTAGGCAGGAGAAGTTTCGTGAAGGCCTCCACCCTGATATCAAACTGGCACTCCTTGTTCAGGACTTCGATAACTTCGCCATATTGGTGAACAAGTCCATCCAAGTGGAAAAAGGTCTGCAGGACTACAAGGACAACAGCAAGCGCAACCGTGACATGGGCTCATCTTCGGGCTCAGGAACTCAGAAGCGCAAGATCTGGATCCCCCACAACATGTATCATGCACCGCCTCCTGCTCCGAGGCCGTCCTATGCTGCACCTCGTCTGCCTCCACCCCCAGCTAGGCAGTCGAGGCTCCCAGCTCCGCCACCATGAGCTCCTGTTCCCCCTTCTCGTCCTGAGGATGGGTTGTGCTTCAAGTGTGGTCATCTAGGACACCGTGCTAGAGAATGCAGGCAGAATCAAAAACAACTTGCACTGCCTTCCAACCAGCCCCGCAACAACAATGCCGGGCCTGCTCAGGGTCGTGTTCAAGCTAACAATCTTGATCTGAATGAAGCTCAAGACCAGCCTGCTACTGTGATGGGTACTCTTCTCGTCAACTCAGTACCAGCTTCTGTATTGTTTGATACAGGAGCATCGCATTCTTTTATGTCTGAAGATTTCGCATACATGCATGACATTAAGTGTGAAGAGATGAACGTCCCAATAGTGGTAAACACTCCCGCGGGCCAATGTCAGACTTCCATTATCAGCCATAGTGTCCCCATTGAAATTGAAGGTTTAGAGTTCCTTGCCTCCCCCATAATGCTGAAGTTTTCCAATATCGATCTCATTCTCGGAATGGATTGGTTGAAAGCACATACTGCTTCCGTCGTTTGTGCCACCAAAACTGTCCACCTTCTGCATCCTTCGAATGAGATAGTCAGCTACCATGCTCATCTTGTGCGAGATGCTGAAGCCCGACTATATGCCTTGAATGCATTAAATGAGTCACCTCTTGAAGCGATTGAAAACATTCCAGTTGTCTGGGATTTGCAAGATGTTTTTCCGGAAGAACTTCCAGGGATCCCCCCTGCCAGAGCTGTCGAGTTTGTCATCGACTTGGTACCTGGTACCACTCCTATAGCCAAGCATCCGTATAATATGCCACCACATGAACTCCATGAACTTAAGCAAGAAATTGACAATTCGCTTCGTCTGGGTTTCATTCGTCCAAGTTCCTCTGCTTGGGGAGCGCCTTCTCTCTTTGTCAAGAAGAAAGATGGTACGAATCGATTGGTCCAAGATTACCATCCCATCAACCAAGCAACGATTCAGAATAAATATCCGCTTCCTTGGATCAACGACCTATACGATCAACTTGCTGGTTCATCAGTGTTTTCGAAACTCGACTTGAGGTTGGGTTACCATCAGATCCGGGTTCGTGAAGAGGATATTCCCAAGACTGCATTTGTTACTCGCTATGGTTCATACGAGTACACCGTCATGTCCTTCGGCTTAACCAATGCTCCAGCAACTTTCTCTCGCCCGATGAACTATATATTCATGGATTACCTCGATAAATTCGTCATGGTTTATCTGGATGATATCCTGGTTTATTCCAAGAATAAAGAAGAGCATGCTGAACATCTTCGTCTTATACTGGAGAGGCTTCGAGAGCATCAACTTTATGCAAAGTATTCAAAGTGTGAGTTCTGGATGGACGAAGTAACCTACCTTGGTCATGTGATCTCCAAGGATGGTATTGCAGTCAACCCTGAACGAGTTCAGGCTATTCTTGACTGGACTCCCCCGAAGAATGTCAAGCAAGTCAGAAGTTTTCTCGGACTCGCCAGCTATTGCCGTCGATTCGTCGAGAACTTCTCCAAGATTGCAAAGCCCTTAACCAATCTGCTTCACAAAGGTGTTAAATATGAGTGGGCCGAAAAATGTCAGGAGAGCTTTCAGGCACTTAAGGACAAGCTGACATCTGCTCCAGTGCTTGCTCCTCCGGATACTCATAAGGACTTCGTCATTTATTGTGATGCTTCGCGTCAGGGAATAGGCCGTGTCTTAATGCAAGAGCGCAGAGTGGTTGCTTATGCATCTCGTCAATTGCGTCCTCATGAAGGGAACTACCCAGTTCATGACCTTAAACTTGCCGCAGTAATTCATGCACAAAAAGAGTGGCGGCAGTACCTTATTGGAAATCGTTGCGAGATCTACACCGATCACCAAAGTCTGACGTACCTGTTTACTCAGCCAGATCTGAACCTCCGTCAATAGAGATGGATGGAGCGCATAGCAGATTACAAAGTGGGTATTTCATATACACCAGGCAAGGCTAATGTAATGGCTGATGCTTTGAGCCGCAAGTCTTACTGCAACCACCTTCAGGTTCACAAGGTTCACCCCCTTCTTCAAAAGGAATTCCGCAAGTTGAACCTCCATATTGTTCCTCAGGGTTATCTCGCTCCCCCTCCTGAAGGGTCCTACAAAATGAACCTCCACGTTGTTTCCCAGGGTTCTCTTAATACCCTGGTTGCTAAACCAGATCTTGTGGACGTCATCAAGTGGATCCAGAAGTGTGACAATGAAGTCGAGAGGATTAAATTCGATCTCGCAGAAGGAAAGCCCTCACCCTTCACTATTGCTGAGGATGGCGCTTTGCACATCAAAGGCCGCCTAGTGGTAGCGAGTAAGGAGGAAAACAATGATATGACTCAGGAGGTCATGAAGGAAGCACATGACACTCCGCTGTCTATTCATCCTGGTAGTACCAAGATGTACCAAGACATTCGTCAAAGATTCTGGTGGTCTAACATGAAGCAAGACATTGCTCGCTATGTTGTTGAATGTGATGTTTGCCGTCGTATCAAAGCAGAACATCAAAGGCCTGCCGGAACTCTGCAACCTATTACGGTTCCTGAATGGAAATGGGACCATGTTGAAATGGACTTCGTCACTGGTTTTCCCAGATCGCGGAAAGGTAATGATGCTATTCTTGTCGTCATTGACCGATTGTCCAAAGTTGCACATTTTCTGGCTGTCAAGGAAACTATTACTGCTAGTCAGCTAGCAGATCTTTACATGTCCAGAGTTGTTTCACTCCACGGTATTCCACTGGTGATTAGTTCGGACCGTGGCAGTTTATTCAGTTCAAGATTCTGGGCAAGTTTCCAGGAAGCTATGGGAACTCATTTGTCCTTCCGCACCGCTTTTCACCCTCAATCCCAGGGACAAGTTGAAAGAGTCAATCAGATTCTCGAAGACATGCTTCGAGCTTGTGTCATTTCTTTCGGCAAGAAATGGGAGGAATCTCTCCCGTATGCTGAGTTCTCCTACAACAATAGCTATCAAGCTAGTCTGAAGATGGCTCCCTTTGAAGTGTTATATGGACGTAAGTGTCGGACTCCTGTGAATTGGTCAGAAACTGGGGAACGTACACTTATCGGTCTGGATATTATCCAACATGCCGAAGACCAAGTCCGCATTATACATGCAAATCTGAAGGCTGCCCAGTCTCGTCAGAAGAGTCAGTATGACCGTCATCACAAAGATATGGTCTATCAACCTGGCGAAAAGGCTTATCTTCGAGTCACGCCAATGAGAGGTACACACCGTTTTGGGATCAAGGGCAAGCTGGCTCCTCGATATATTGGCCCTTTCACTATTCTCGAAAGGCATGGTAAGGTGGCATATCAACTGGAACTACCGCCAAACCTTTCTCAGGTTCACAATGTGTTCCATGTGTCGCAACTTCGTCGCTGCTTCAAGGATCCTATCCGAGCAGTGGATCATGATATGCTTGAGCTGCAACAAGACCTTTCTTACAAAGAGCAACCAGTCCGCATCCTCGATGAAACAGAACGTCGGACTCGTCAGAAGGTTACCAAGTTCTTCAAGGTGCAGTGGGCAAATCATTCTGAAGATGAGGCTACTTGGGAACGCGAAGATCATCTTCGTGCAGAATACCCCGGGCTCTTTCCTTCTACTTCTTAATTCTCGGGACGAGAATTCTTTTTAGTAGGGGAGAGTTGTGACGCCCTGGATTTGTGCTACAGTAATCTCTGTAATTAAGCTACAGTAATCCCATGCTAATGATGCCACGCCACCACGATTACTGTTGTTAATCTCGAGATGATTCAATCCCGTGCGATTCGAATTTCAAAACCAAGTCGGACGATAAAAGTTTTCAAATATCAAAACTAAATTGTTCAAGTTGTGACAAATAATTCATAGGTAATTATGGTGGAGAAACCACATTTTTATAAAGTGTTTGAAATCATAAAAATAATTAAAAACAGCGACTTAAGCAATTATTTTAGAGCTTTTAAATTGTAGGCAATTTCAAACTAAATATTTAGGTGCCAAAATTGGTTATGGCAGTAGGCTAAATTAAAACACAATTTTAGGTACTATTTATGTATTTTACTAAGACTAAAATAAATAAATAAAAAGACAAAAAAAATAAACCCCCCTGGACCGGTCCAACTGGGCCCGGCCCAGCTGGCCGGCCCAACCGGCCCGTCCGGCCGCTATATGGTGGCGGGGGCGATCGAAACCCTAACCCGTCGCCCACACCCCCTCCACCTCGCTCCTCCCTCTCCCCCTCCCCCGATCCAGATCGGGATCGGGGTCGACGCCGTCGCCCGTCGCCGGAGCACCACCTCGTTGCCTCACCTCCTCGTCCTCCTCCCCGTCGGCTCCACCGAACCTCGCCGCCCCTCCCCTCTGCTCCGACCGTGAGCTCCCCCTTCCCTCTGTCGCCGCCGCCTCCCCACTCGCCGTGGCCCCGTGCCCGCCCTTGCCGGCTCCGCCCGTGCCGCCGCTCGCCTGGCCGCGCTGGCTCCCGCGCTCGCTCGCCCCTGGCCGCGCTCGCCCGTGACCGCTCGCTCGCGCCGCGGCCGCAGCCGCCTCCCCAGCCGAGCGCCCCCGCCGCCCTGCCGCTGCGGCTTGCTGCCGCTCGCGCGCCGCACCGCGCCCGCCCCTGGCCTCCTCCTCCCGCGCGCGCACGCCGCGCCTCGCTCCCGCACGCCACGCCGTCCCCCGCCTCCTGCTGCGCCCGTGCGCAGCTCGCCGTCGCCACCGCTGCGTGCCCCCCCCGAGCGCATTGCGCGCCCGGACGTGTCCGGCCCCGAAACGGGCACAGCCCGGACATGTCCGGCTGTGCCACTGACAGAGGGGCCCTCCCCCAGAACGTTTAAAAAAAAGGAATTAAAAAGAAAAATAAATAAAAATAAATATTAATTAATTAACTTAATTAATTCTGTTTAAATTAACTAATTAAGTTTAATTAACTTAATGAACTAATTAACTTAATTAATCTGTTAATTAACTAAACACTCTATGACAGGTGGGACCCACTGGTCCTGTCGACCGCTGATGTCATGCTGACGTCATCATGACGTCAGCCTACACTGTTTCGGATAATTCGAATTTAATAATTAAATTAATTCCAGAATATTATTAAAACTTTATAAATTAATATAAAATAAACCGTAGCTCAGATGAAAAAGTTTTGAACATGAAAGTTGCTCAGTATAATCCTACGGTTTCGAATACGCAGTCCGTTAGTCTGTCACGTGCTCCTAGCATAGCGAACATGGAACTTTTCCATCGTTTTCGTCTGTCCGGTAATAGCCCGAGACCCGGAAAATATTGTCAGATATTCTTCCGACCCGTCTGCGACTTGTAATACTGCGTTAGTGCATGCCTAGCCCCGCTTATTGCCATGTCATACATCGTGATTGCATCTGTGCTTTATATTTATTGTTTATTCCCCCCTATTCTTACCGGTAGACCCCGAGACTGACGGTGCTACCGGGTACGACTACGCGACTGACGATCAGGCCTTTGCAGCAGAGCAGCAAGGCAAGCAACCCCCTTGAGCATACCGATATCGCCCATTCTTTCCTCTTATTCTTGCATTAGTTTTTGCTACTGTATTAGCTAGCTCCTATTTCTGATGCATAGCCTGTTTTTGATAAACTGCTACTATACCTGCTGTCATATCAACTGCTTAGTATAGGTTGATCAATGAATCCCCTATGACCCCCTTAGTCCCAGTTGCCCCTGCTTCTTCATCGACGACCCGACGACTCGAAGACTCGGTCAACCGACCGACAAGCCATGACCGTCACATTCACCGCACACCCCTTAGTTATACGACTCTGCAGAGCTACTATCGAGTACCGAGGGTGACACCTCGTGAAGTACTCATGATGCTAGCTCTGTAGTGCAGCTAGTCGGTCGTGGTTATTGAGGGTGATTCCTCCTTCACCACTCCCGACGACGACTCTGTCGTGCAACCCCTCAAGTGTGGGACCCTCGAGGGTGATTCCTCTAAGTCCCCCTTGATGGTTTCATCGAGCGGGACCCTTTGAGGGTGATTCCTCAGGTTCCGTCTTGATGTTTTATACACACAGTTACTATGACCTGGTTACAGATACATGTTGGTGATGGGTCGGCCCTGAGGGGTACCCACGGTTTGATGATGATGAGGCGTGGACGGGCAGGAGAGGCCCTTGCCACACATCCTCGAGACGGGGCGACGGGACCGCACTTCATGGGTCGCGCTTGCCCCGCATTATTAAAATGCTAATGGGTTGGGTATTTGATCTGAGTTGGTCGTTGACCTTTTTACGCAGCAAACCTTCACGTGGGAGAAGTTATGGGTACTCAGTGTCGTTGTATCAGCCGAAGCTCTTCGGACGTCAGCAATGGAGCGGCACGCGCCCGAGTGGCCTTGACGGTACAGCTCTTGGACTAGAGTGTGCTAGGGCTGACCTCGGCCGCGTACGCATCGTGCAGGAGCGCGTAGGGCAAGTGGGCCCACGACCCCTGTGTGCTTAGGATTTAGACCGGCGGGCTGGCCTCTTTGTTGAGCCTAGGTGGGGCGACGACGTGTTGATATCCCGAGGCCGGGCATGACCCAGGAAAGAGTGTCCGGCCGGAGGTGATCAAGCGTGTTGGAAATGCGGTGCACCCTTGCAGGGAAGAATTTATCTATTCGAATAGCCGTGTCCACGGTAACAGGACGACTTGGAGTTGTACTTTGACCTCCTACAACTATAATTGTGACTTTCAAATGAAATGAATGTTGGCTCCGGGATTGCTTCCTCGCAGGGAGTCGAGGAAGAATCCCTGGGCGTGGTTACTTAATAAAATTTGCTAAAATAATATTACTATATATGAGATACCAATCTACACTCTTCTAATGCTGCAAGATGCTGAAGATGCTAGTCTTCGATAGGACTAGGCCTTCCCCCTCATTCTTGCTTTCTGCAGTCAGTCCAGATATAACCCCATTCCTTGATACTGATGCATACTTAGCATAGTTCTGATGTCAGTCTTGCGAGTACTTCGGATGAGTACTCACCGCTGCTTTGCTTTCTCTTTCCCCCTCGATACGATTACCGCGTTCAGATGATGGAGCCCTGGAGATGGAGTACGCCGGAGATGACTGCTACACCACCGCAGGAGCCTACTACTACGTGGAGAGTGCCGACGCTCAGGAGTAGTTAGGAGGTTCCCAGGCAGGAGGCCTCGCCTCTTTCGATCCGCTGCTTATGTTTGTGCTAGCCTTCTTAAGGCAAAACTTGTTTAACTTATGTCTATACTCAGATATTATTTGCTTCCTCTGACTCGTGCTTGTCGAGCTTTGTATTCGAGCCCTCGATACCCCTGGCTTGTAATATGAAGCTGTATGACTTTAATTTGTGTCTAGTGTTGTGTTGTGATATCGATCAGTGAGTCCCTAATCTTGGTCGTACGCATTGCGTGTATGTTTATCGTACGATCGAAATTGGGGGTGTCACATGCATTCTCCGTCAAATAGTAAAAATCATTATAAATTCCGGCCGCCTTCAAGAATGCATCACTTGGCCATTCACATGGCCGAACCTCCGCGGTGCGAGGAAATTGTATTTGGGCTTCTCTTTCTTCTCATTTTCATTTCCTTTAGAACCCCGGCTTGAAGAGCCTCTTAACAATCTCCTCATCATTTTCTTCCTCTGAAAAATTTCTGAAATTTTAGTAACTCAAAATAAAAGTGAACAAAACTCAACAAGATTTAAAGCAACTACTCCCATAAGTGCCTAGAGGCTATATCATGCATCAAAACTACTTGGGACCATATAAATTTGACATGCAAGCTCAAGGACAAGGTCACCACAGCAGCAAAAATTTGCAATATAAAGCACTAGAACAAAAACTAATTGGACCATTGGAGGAGTCACATACCGAAGAACAATCCCCCAAAACAGTTTTGCAAATGGAGCTTTGCACAAGGAGATCGAAAATGGCAGCAAGATGAGCTAGGACACGGGTTTGAGCAATGGTGGGATTTTTTATGGAGGAGGACGGAGTGGATGGGTGCTGGAATAAGTGAGGGGGGCCTACGTGGGACCCACAAGCCAGGGGGACGCGCCCAGGGGGGTGGGCGCGCCCTGTGCAGCCCCCTGATGTGTTCTCAGTGCCAGAAATTCTTAAATATTCCAGAAAAAATCATACTACATTTTCAGGGCATTTGGAGAACTTTTATTTTCAGGTCATTTTTTATTGCACGGATAATTCAGAAAACAGAAAAATAATAGCATTTTTACTTTATTTAATCTAAATAACAGAAAGTAAAAGTTGGGTACACAAGGTTGTGCCTCCTAAATTCATCCATCTCATGCTCATCAAAAAGAGTCCATCAATAAGGTTGATCAAGTCTTATTGACAAACTTTTTTCGAATGACACGGAACCGGAGAATTTTCGAATAACACTAGGTTACCTCAACGGGGATATGCATGTCCCCAACAATAAGTATATCATATTTCTTTTTGACAGTAGGGAGAGGGAATTTAAAACCTCCAATAGCAATTGTTGGAATTTCTCCAATAGAGTTGATACTATGAACTTGAGGTTGTTTCTTCAGAAAGTGCACCGTATGCTCATTAGCATTAACATGAAAAGTGACATTGCCTTTGTTGCAATCAATAACAGCCCCTGCAGTGTTCAAAAAGGGTCTACCAAGGATGATCGACATGCTGTCCTCCTCGGGAATATCTTGAATAACAAAGTCTGTTAAGATAGTAACGTTTGCAACCACAACAGGCACATCCTCACAAATACCGATGGGTAAAGCAGTTGATTTATCAGCCATTTGCAAAGAGATTTCAGTAGGTGTCAACTTATTCAAATCAAGTCTATGATATAAAGAGAAAGGCATAACACTAACACCGGCTCCCAAATCACATAAAGCAGTTTTAACATAATTTCTTTTAATAGAGCATGGTATAGTAGGTACTTCGGGATCTCCTAGTTTCTTTGGTATTCCACCCTTAAAGGTATAATTAGCAAGCATGGTGGAAATCTCAGCTTCCGGTATCTTTCTTTTATTTGTCAGAATATCTTTCATATACTTAGCATAAGGAGACATTTTCAGAATATCAGTCAAACGCATACGCAAAAAGACAGGTCTAAGTAATTCAACAAAATGCTCAAAGTCCTCATCATCCTTTTTCTTGGATGGCTTAGGAGGAAAGGGCATGGGTTTCTGAACCCAAGGTTCTCTTTCTTTACCATGCTTCCTAGCAACGAAGTCTCTTTTATCATATCTTTTATTCTTAGATTGTGGGTTATCAAGATCAACAGCAGGTTCAATCTCCACATCATTATAATTACTTGGTTGAGCATCAACATGAACATCATCATTAATATTATCACTAGGCTCATGTTCATTACCATATTGTGTCTCAGCATCAGAAATAGAAATATCATTTGGATTCTCAGGTGTGACAATAACAGGTTCACTAGAGGCATGCAAAGTCCTATCATCATTCTTTTTCTTTCTTTTGCTAGAATGACTAGGTGCATCAGTATTAATTCTCTGAGAATCTTGCACAATTCTTGGGGTGGCCCTCAAGATATAAAGGTTCCTGAGTCATTTTACCACCTCTAGTCACTACTCTAATAGCATTATCATTCATCTCATTAAGCAAATCATTTTGTGCCTTAAGTACTTGTTCTACTTGAGTAGTTACCATGGAAGCATGTTTACAGATAAGCTTGAGATCATTAACAGTTCTACTCATATATTCACCTAAACGATCAAGCATGTAAGCATTATGTTTCAATTGTCTACTAACATAAGCATTGAAATTTTCTTGCTTAACAATAAAGTTATCAAACTCATCCAAGCATTGGCTAGCAGACTTATTATAAGGAATATCACCTTCATCAAATCTACGGAGAGAATTTACCTCCACTACCTGTGTCGGGTTATCAAGACCATGTATTTCCTCAATAGGTGGTAGATTCTTAACATCTTCAGCTTTAATACCTTTTTCTTTCATAGATTTCTTTGCCTCTTGCATATCTTCAGGACTGAGAAATATAATACCTCTTTTCTTCGGAGTGGACTTTGGAGGTGGTTCGGGAATAGTCCAATCATTATAATTGCTCAATATATTATTCAATAGTAGTTCAGCTTGTTCAACAGTTCGTTCCCTGAAAACACAACCAGCACAACTATCTAGGTGGTCCCTAGAAGCATCGGTTAGTCCATTATAAAAGATATCAAGTATTTCATTTTTCTTGAGAGGATGATCAGGCAAAGTATTAAGTAATTGGAGAAGCCCCCCCCCCCCCAAGCTTGTGGGAGACTCTCTTCTTCAATTTGCACAAAGTTAAATATTTCCTGTAAGGCAGCTTGTTTCTTATGAGCAGGAAAATATTTTTCAGAGAAGTAATATATCATATCCTGGGGACTACGCACACAACCAGGAGCAAGAGAATTAAACCATATCTTAGCATCACCCTTTAATGAGAAAGGAAACAACTTAAGAATATAGTAATAACGAATTTCTTCCTCATGAGTAAATAGGGTGGCTATATCATTCAATTTAGTAAGATGTGCCACAACAGTTTCAGACTCATAACCATGGAAAGGATCAGATTCAACCAAAGTAATTAACTCAGGATCGACAGAGAATTCATAATCCTTATCAGTAACAAAAATAGGTGAAGTAGCAAACTTACGATCATATTGCATTCTAGCATTCAAAGATTTTTCCTTCCACTTGCATAGTAATTTCTTAAGATCATCTCTATCCTTACAAGCAAGAAAGTCCCTAGCTACCTCTCCCTCCATAACATAACCCTTAGGTATATTAGGCAATTCATATCTAGGAGAGCTAGGTCTAACAGGTGTCTCATAGTGTTTAGTTCCAATAATTTCATTCGTTTCAGAAATATCATCAGTTTCAGTGATCTCATTTTCTCTAACCCTAGCAAGTTGTTCATCAGGAAATTCACCCAATGGCACAGTATTATCAAGCAAAGTATCATCATAAGCATCATGCATAGCAGAAGTGGCATCATCAATTACTTGCAACATATCAGAATCAATAGCAGGTGGTGTCGCAAATTTACTCATAACAGAAGGTGAATCAAGTGCAGAGCTAGATGGCAGCTCCTTACCTCCCCTCGTAGTAGAGGGATAGATCTTGGTTTTTTGGTCTTTTAGATTCCTCATAGTGATCAACATATATAAATCCCAAGTGACTCAGAGAATAGAGCTATGCTCCCCAGCAACGGCGCCAGAAAAAGGTCTTGATAACCCACAAGTATAGGGGATCGCAACAGTTTTTGAGGGTAGAGTATTCAACCCAAATTTATTGATTCGACACAAGGGGAGCCAAAGATATTCTAGAGTATTAGTAGCTGAGTTGTCAATTCAACCACACCTGAAAGACTTAATATCTGCAGCAAAGTATTTAGTAGCAAAGTAGTATGGAAGTAACGGTAACGGTGGCAAAAGTAACAGTAGCGGTTTTGTAGCAATCGTAACAGTGGCAACGGAAAAGTAACTTAGCAAAGATCAATATATGAAAAGCTCGTAGGCAACGGATCAGTGATGGATAATTATGTCAGATGTCATTCATCATGCAACGGTTATAACATAGAGTGACACAGAACTAGCTCCAATTCATCAATATAATGTAGGCATGTATTCCATATATAGTCATACGTGCTTATGGAAAAGAACTTGCATGACATCTTTTGTCCTACCCTCCTGTGGCAGCGGGGTCCTAATGGAAACTAAGGGATATTAAGGCCTCCTTTTAATAGAGAACCGGACCAAAGCATTAGCACTTAGTGAATACATGAACTCCTCAAACTACGGTAATCACCCGAAAGAATCCCAGTTATTGTCACCCTGGGGGATGCGGATCATAACTCGTAATAGGTGTCTACAACTTACAAGATAGGATCAAGAACACATATATATTCATGGAAACATAATAGGTTCAGATCTGAAATCATGGCACTCGGGCCCTAGTGACAAGCATTAAGCATAGCAAAGTCATAGCAACATCAATATCAGAACATAGTGGATACTAGGGATCAAACCCTAACAAAACTAACTCGATTACATGGTAAATCTCATCCAATCCATCACCGTCCAGCAAGCCTACGATGGAATTACTCACGCACGGCGGTGAGCATCATGAAATTGGTGATGAAGGATGGTTGGTGATGACGACGGCGTCGATTTCCCCTCTCCGGAGCCCAAAACGGACTCCAGATCTGCCCTCCCGAGGAAGAACAGGAGGTGTCGGCGGCTCCGTATCATGAAACGTGATGAACTCTTCTCTCTGATTTTTTTCTCCCCGAATAGGGTTATATGGAGTTGGAGTTGAGGTCGGAGGAGTTGCAGGGGGCCCACAAGCCACCAGGTCGGAGGAGTTGCAGGGGGCCCACAACCACAAGAGGGGAACAGGGGGGAAGAAATCCCGAGGGATGCTCTTTAGACTTAGATGCTTCGTGGCGTCCGGCTCGAGGTGATTTTCCGCCGAAGGTAGCTCATGAGACTCAGTCCCTCATGAGGCTTTCCTTTGCCGCGAGGCGCGCTTGCGAGGCCCTCCTGGAGGGGGGCTCCTGGGGCCTCCTGTGTCCTATACCATGAAAGAAAAGATAGCCGAGTGGTGCCGCGGGACACGGCTAGGGGATAGCCTGTGGCCATCATGCGAGGAGACGAAGGCACCAAGGACCTAGAGAGGTGACGTACATGGGAGCCAGCCCGCGAGACAGAGCTCGGTCGCTTGGGTTTTTAAGTGCTACAGGGACAGACCCGAGCTTAGACACCGTGCCCAGCCCCCGCTCGCTTGATAGACACGGGGGAGACCATGAAGGCACGCCCCTCCTGAGGCGCGCTCAGCTGCGAGAACGCAGGAGTTTTTTTGGAGAAAAAACAGCTTTACTAATGCATGATCGAGTTCATTACACAACAGAAGGCACATGATGCCATTTTTTGAAAATAGACCATCTTGTGGTTGCAGCCGGTAGGTGCCCCTCAAGAATGATAGAAAATGCTGCCGTGATGGACATGAGACAACCTGAGGTTGGTCGCATTGAAAAGTGCCCTCATTGTCAAAATCCACCAGTGCGGAGCCTGGGGCTTCCACGAGAGTGGGAAGGGACTCTCACGTGTCGGGGGCAGCGTGGGTAGAGAAAGCTCCGGAGCGTGTACAGCTCCGTCTCGCTCGTATCCGTGAAAACAGACAGAACTTACAGTGCTGGTGAGCGTTCCATGTGTTTGGCACCGAAACAACCACCGCCGTCATTTTCGGTGGCGCACGGGCTAGAGATTGGTCGAGGACCACTTCCGCATGCCTTGCGGCGCGGGACTCCAACCTCTTGAGCATTAGCCTCTCGAAGGTGGCCGCAGCCTCCTTGAAGCTGAAAGGCATGCACATGAGTGGAGATGGAGAGAAAGTCCTCGCGAGGCGAGCCTGGTTGATGGAGACGTACTCGATGCACATGCGCCACATGGAGACGGGGGTGGAGCCTCCGGTCAGCTCGAGGCTGCGAGCCTCGCGGTGGCCGGCTACATCTTGGGGCCTGCCAAGCTCCCGTGCCCGAGGCGGCTGAGACCCTTCCCGGCGCTTGACGATGCGGGCGTGCCGGCGCGGAGCCGGATGATGCTCGATCGCCTCCCCTTGCGGACCGGACTCGCCTGGTGTCGCTCAACCTAACGCACCAGAGACGGGCCTGAGGGAGACGCCGAGCATGCCTTCCTGTTTGAGAGAGGAAGCGCCACAGGCGGCGAAGGAGGTGCTCGCACCGCACCCATCCAGCACCGCCCTCTTGAGTTCGACCGGCTCCTGAGGGAGCAGGGGATTCTTCCTCGCGGGCGACTCCTCAGCAATCCCGAAGATGTCCTCGTCGGCCGGGTGCTCGGCAGAGGCGACCTGGTAGACGCGCTCAAGGGTGTGGAGCGCCTCCCTCTTGTTGCAGTGGATGGTGAGAGTGCCGCTGTAGCCGGGCATTTTGACGAGGCCATAGGCGTGTTGGGTCATCGCCATGAACTTGGCGAGCACGTGGTAGCCCAGAATGGCATTTTAGCGTAGTCCGATGTGTATCACGTCGAAGACGATGAACTATGTGCGGTAGTTCTTGCGGGTGCCGAAGGTGACGGGGAGGCACACCTGACCGATGGGGTGGGTGGAGCCGTCAGTGACGCCTAAGAAGGGCCTTGTGGGCATCAGGCGCTCGTAGGGTACTTGAAGCGTCTCAAAGGTCTCTACGGAGAGCATGTTGAGGCCCGCCCCGCCGTCGATGAGAGTCTTGGTGACAGCCATGTTGCTGATGGTGGGTGTGCACAACAGAGGAACGGCACCCACGGCCCAGGTGGACTCTGGGTGATCACTGTCATCGAAGGCGATGGGGAACTCTCACCATCGGAGGCGACTGGCGGGCTCAGGTGGCGCTTGGAGGAGGGCCACATTCACCTCACGAGAGAACTGCTTGAAGCGGCGGTTGGACAGAGGGGCCTGGGACCCTCCTAGGATGCAGCCCACCCTACGGGGCTCCTGGTAGCCCTCGTCGCCCTCGGCAGGACGGGGGTCGCTGGCGCGGGCCGGTGGAGCGCTGGCTCAAGGGTCCGTCTGCCTTGGCTGGCCCTACCAGCCCTGGTGAACGCCGCCGGCGGCGCTGCTATTGTTGCCGTCGTTGCTCCAGCGGCCACCCGTGCTGCCTTCGGCGCGGCCCCTACCACGCATCTTGCGGCTGCCTGGGTGGTCAACACGGCTCTCGCGAGTGACGAGCTCATAGCAGTTCTCAGTGTTGTGGGTGTTCGCGTTGTGGTAGACGCACAAAGGGTGACCTTCCTTCTTGCCGTCCAAGCTGCTACCGCCGCACTTGCCGTTCGGTTCTGCCGCAAGCACGGCAGGGACGTTGTGCTTGACATCCTTGCTCTTGGACTTGGAGGCGCCGGGGTCGGCCTGGAGGGAGAGGTGTCCCTCCTCAGCCTTGGCGAATTGGTCGGCGACGAGGAGCAGCTCCACCACAGAGTCGAGCTCATCCCTGACGGAGAGCTTCTGACACATCTTCACGTCCGTGACGCCATTGGTGAAGGCAAAGACGATAGTGGCGTCGGAGGCCTTCGGGGTCTTGTTTAGCACCTGGTTGAAACGTTGGATGAACTTACAAAGGGTCTCACCTGGGCGCTGGCGCACGGCCCGCATGTCGTTGAGCGCGAGGGGGCCATCGCTCGTGCTCGTGAAGTTGGTGATGAACTGCTTGCGTAGGTCATCCCACGAGGAGATGGACGCCTCGGGGAGGTTCAGGAGCCACGAGCGTGTTGCGTCCTTGAGGGCCATGGGGAACCAGTTCGTGATACTTGTGATCTGCGTTGGGTTTTCCATGAAGAGGAACGGGTAATTGCAGCACAAAGTGGGTAAGTATTTCCCTCAGTTATGAAACCATGGCTTATATAGAACCAATAGGAATATCAATCCTTAACCGTCTTCAGTGGCTGCACACAAAATAGCAAACAACTTGCACCCAACGCGGGCAAGAGGGTTGTCAATCCCCTTGATCTCGTTATTTGCAAACAATTGAGTTGTGTAGATAACTGTAGATAATTGTAAATTGCAAAATAAAATAAAAGGTAAATAAAGGCAGCAAGGTAATAGTAGCATTTTTAAATTTATAAATGAATAGACCCGGCGGCCATAGTTTTGCCTAGCGGCATCTCTCATGTAGGCAACATACGGTGGGTAACAAATTACTATTGGGCAATTGATAGAAAAGCGGATAGTTATGTGATTTTCGCGGCAATGATCATGTGTATATAGGCATCACGTCGATAAACAAATAGGTCGACTCCTGCCTGCACCTATTACTATTAATCCAATCATCGACCGCTATCCAGCATGCATCTAGAGTATTAATTAAAACAGAGTAATGCATGGAGCACGATGACATGATGTAGACAAAGTAAACTCAAGCAATATGAATAAACCCCATCGTGTTATCCTTAGTAGCAACAACACAAAGACGCAACTTTTCCCCTAGTTTGTCACTGGGATATAGAAACTCATCAGGTTGAACCTACAAAAACACACCTCTCTCACTAAAGATAGATCAATCTACTTGGACAAAGCACATCGATAGATCGAAGAGAATTACGACGCTATAATGATCATGCAAATAAGAATCTTAATATTCAGAGGTGACTCATATACTTTTCATGAATAATCTAAACATAAACCCACAATTCATCGGATCCCAACAAACACACCGCACAATAGGATTACATTGGATAGATCAAAGCGAAGATGCGATGATCATTGTATTGAAGATCAAGAGATAGAGAGATTGCCATCTAGGTACTAGCTATGGACCCATAGGTCTGTGGTGAACTACTCACACATCATCATGAGGGTAGCAAGGTTGATGAAGAGGCCCTCCTTGATCGATCCCCCCTCCGACAGGGTGCCGGAAAGGAGCTCCAGATGGCCTCGCGACGGAACAGAGACTTGCGGCAGCGTAAAAAGTGTTTCGGGACTGCCTCTAGGGTTTTTAGAATATATGAGAATTTATAGGCCAGAGAACGAGGTCGGGAGAGCCGCCAGTGGCCCACAAGCCTTCAGGGCGCCCCCCTAGGGCGTGCCCTGTTGGCTTGTGGGGCCCTGGTGTAGCCCCCAGCCTTCTTTCGAATCTCCCAGGTCTTCTTATGGTCCAGAAAAAATCATCAAAAAGTTTCGTGGCAATTGGACTTCGTTTGGTAATGTAAACCTGAGAAGTGAAAAACATGCAGAAAACAACAACTGGCACTGGGCACTGGGTTAATAGGTTGGTGCTCAAAAATATTATAAATTGGTAAATAAATACCCAAAAATTATCCTAGAATGATAGTATATCAGCACGGAACAATAAAAAATTATACATACGTTGGAGATGTATCAAGCATCCCCAAGCTTAATTCCTGCTCGTCCTTAAGTTGGTAAATGATAAAATCAGAATTTTTGATATGACATGCTACCCATTATGTAATCTTTTGCATGTATACTCACTGAGAAATGATGAATTAACAAATATTAACATAGCAATACTTATAAGTATAAGAAAAAAATCATCAATCTTTCAAAGTATACGATCCTCAAAGAATGTTTACCCCCCATTCATCTTATTATATTAGCAAGGCATGGCTCCATCTTCACCACATTAATACAAATGTTAAGCACCACGGTGTCCAAGTCAGGCAATTGGATCGTACTTTTCAATATACATCAACTTTTTATTCTTCATGCAATACATGAGCGTGAGCCATTGGACATAGCATTTAGGTGGAATAGAATATGGTGGTAGATATCAAAGGGGTAAAAAGTGGAGAAGATAGTCTCACATCAACTAGGCGTACCAACGGGCTATGAAGATGCCCATCGATAGATGTCAATGCAAGGAGTAGGGATTGCCATGCAAATGATGCACTAGAGCTATAAGTGTATGAAAGCTCAAATGAAGCTAAGTGGGGTGTGCATCCAACTTGCTTGCTCATGAAGACCTTGGGCATTTGAGGAAGCCCGTCATAGGAATATACAAGCCAAGTTTATAATAATGAAAAAGTAATTCCCACTAGCATATGAAAATGACATAACATGAGACTCTCTATATGAGGAACAAGGTGCCACTTTGAGGCACAAGTGTGGTAAAGGATAGTAGCAAAGTCCCTTCTCTCATTTTCTCTCATTTTTTTATTGTGGTGGGCTCATTTGGCCTCCCCGATTTTTATTTCCTCACTGGGACAATGCTCTAACAATGATGATCATCACACTTTTATTTACTTACAACTCGATATGAAGAACTGATAGAAAGATATGACTCTATATGAATGCCTCTGGCAGTACCAGGATGTGCAATGACCTAGCGTGACATGTATCACAAAAATGAAGAACGGTGGCTTTGCCAGAAATACTATCTCAGCTCTATATGATCATGCAAAGCAATATGATGATGAGCGAACTAGTCATGTGAAGTGACGATGGAATTTGCATGGCAATATATCTCGAAATGGCTATGGAAATGCCATGATAGGTAGGTATGGTGGCTATTTTGAGGAAGATATAATAAGGCTTATGTGCACCAGAGCGTATCATGTCACGGGGTTTGGATGCACCGGCGAAAGTTGCATCGATCCTTAAGGTGAGAATGGACTATGCACGGTACCGAAGAGGCTAGAAAATATGAGGTGGTGAGATTGCGTATGTCCAAAGTTTCACATTAGTCATAAAGAACTCATATACTTATTGCAAAGTTTTATTAGTTTTATCACAAATCAAAGTACTACTCGCATGCCCCGAGGGAAGAGGTTGGTAGGAGTTAACCATCGCGCACCTCCAACCCGAAACAACACTAGGATTTCAACGAGGAATAGAAATTATCACACATCATCACCACATCTCTTTAAATTTTAGACAAACAAGAAGTTAACCTCTCTCAATATCGACACTTCTACGAATCAACAATTATGAACTCACACCTTTTTCAAATTACCACATCAATATCATTAACCCACAAGTTCTCTATATGTGCTACATGATGGTTTTGATTATCTCTCATTGAATACCTAATATTTTTGGACTAGTCTTATGACCCATGCAAATTACCGTCACTATTTATTAACTCTCAAATAACTATAAGTGAAGAGCGAGAGTGAAATAATTTCTATAAAATCTACACGCCACCGTGCTCAAAAAGATATAAGTGAAGTACTAGAGCAACTACTAAGCTCAAAAGATATAAGTGAAGCACATAGAGTATTCTAACAAATTATGATGAAGGTGTGTCTCTTTTAAATAGGTGTGTCCATAAAACGATGATTACGGCAAACTAAAAGTAAAATCAAACAAAAACAAACGACGCTCCAAGCAAAACTCATATCATGTGATGAATAAGAATATAGCTTCAAGTGACATACCGATAGATTGAGACGAAAGAGGGGATGCCTTCCGGGGCATCCCCAAGCTTAGACGCTTGAGTATTACTTATAATATTAACTTGGGGTGCCTTGGGCATCCCCAAGCTTAGGCTCTTGCCACTCCTTATTCCTTTGTCCATCGTGATAACACCCAAAACTTGAAAACTTCAATCACACAAAACTCAGCAAAACTTCGTGAGATCCATTAGTATAAGAAACATATTGAATACTTTAGGTACTATTATAAATTGATTATTATTTCATAATTGCATAATAGGTACTGTATTCTGACTTCTCCATGGCTTATACCCCCCGATACAGTCCATAGCATAATCAAAACAAGCAAACTATGCAAGCACAAACAGAATCTGTCTAAAACAGAATAGTCTGTAGATATTTGTAGAGAACCTATATTTCTGTAACTCTAAAAATTTGGAAAAACTAGGACTACCTCGAAAATTTGTATAGAAATACTGTGTGAAAAATTCAGATCATTATCACGCGCCAGCAAAAAATGAAAATTCTTGTACTGGAGTCAAAAGTTTCTGTTTCGTTTCAGCATCAATTCTACTCATCTTGTGAGTCATCCCAAAGGCTTTACTTGGCACAAACACTAATTTAAACATAAAAACATAATCATTACAGATTCAATAATAATTTTATCAAAAACAAATATAAAAATAAAATAAAAAATAAAGATAACTATTGGGTTGCCTCCCAAAAAGCGATATTGTTTTATGCCCCTAGCTAGGCATAATGCTACAGACTATTATGCTATGATTGATAGTTTGCTTGCATAGACAGATCATTATGGGTGGAGTGTAGAAAACACTTGAAACCTAGTTATCAAGATCATTATGTTTTAGACTATATGAATAATGGGAGGAGACTATATGAAACAGAATCCATAGCATAATCAAAGCGATATTCTTATTCAGATCATTATGGGTGGAGTGTTGAAAACCTTTTCAGAATTAATGAATTCTTTAATTCTGTTATCAAGATCAGAGGGTATCCTATTAGAATTTTTAGAAGAGTTTCCATAAGAATTACCATAATAATTTCCATAGTTGTTATAGGAATTACTGGGATACGTTCTAGAATTGAATTTTTCTCTATAAGCATTGTTGTTGAAATTATTTCGCGAGATAAAGTTCACATCAATAGCATCATTATTTTTCTCATTCAAAGTAGACAAGGGCATATCATTGGGATCAACATTAGTATTTTTACTAGCAACCATATTCATAAGAGCATCAAATTTTTCACTCAAAGTAGCGATTTCTTCAACAGAATTTACCTTCTTACCAGTTGGAGCTCTTTCGGTATGCGTAACAGCCCGGACCGACGCGAGAAGATTCCCCTTTTATTCCATTGTCGTCCTATGATTCGTTTGGTTGTCGCATTAATCATCGCATCATCTGCATAGCACCAGCACTCTGTCGACATCATTTTTCAAAACTTGCATCCGTTCGTAGATGCCTGTTCTTCCCGTTCTCATCGACGACCGTTTTGAGACCAAACACACACGCACGCACCCGCGGCATCGATAAAATATCGTTTTAAAAGTGCGTATAAAACATTCTTGGAATGGGTCAAAACTTGGCAAGCGGTCTTATTATATTGTAGGTAGACCGCCTGCCAAATTTCATCGCATTCAGAGGTCGTTTGATACCCCAACAACCAACTGTAGCGATATAGTCATCGGTTAAATTGTCGGATGTTTTTCGGTTTAAAAAATCATGTCACGGGCCACAAATATCCGTCTCTTCTCAGCCCACAACCCCCCTACACAGCCCAGTAGCCCAGCCTAGCCCCCTTTATAGTCGGAGCCGTCGGATCGCGATCTTACGCTCTGAAAACGGTTGAAAATAGCTAACCCTAGCCCCCCAAATCAGCCCCTGCTATAAAAGAACCCCCCCTCCAAAAGCGCAAGAAAACCCTAGCCCCTAGCCTCCTTCCTCGGATCCGGCGCCGCCAGCCCCTGCCCCCCACTTGGCACCGCCGTGAGAGCCCCTTCAGTCAACTAGGGGAAGCCATGTCAGCCCTAGCGCTGCCCCCAGCCACCGCGGCCCTGCAGGCTCGCAGCCGGACGGCCCCCGGGCCCGAGCGCTCGAGCCGCCGCCCCTGCGCTCGAGCGCCTCCCACTCGCCCGAGCCTTCCTCGAGGTCAAGCCACCCGTCGCCGCACTTCGCCCCGCCGCTGGCCACCAGAGGACCTCGCCGGCCCCGCAATGCGCCGGAGCGCCGCCCATCGCCGGCAACAAGTGCCCGACCGTCGTTCCTTCCGGATGTTCCCCGTCGCCTCGCCCCGCTCACGTCCTACTTTGACCTTGCCCAGGCAGCCCCGCCGCCGGTTTCCTCTGCCCCGGAGCTCTTGCCTCTGCCACCGGTCCTTGGCGTGCGCATCGGCCGCCGCCCTGGCCAGATCCGGCGGCCCCAAGGCCGGATCTCGCCCCAACGCCCATCCCCGACCTCTCCACTGCCACTATCTCCGCTGGCCGCGGCAACCGTCCCGGACCCCGTCAACCCTGCATCCAAACGGCCGCCTAGACCGTCCCCGTACCATGCCATCCCATTTCACGAGGTCTAGATTTTTCACTAAGTCTTTTGACTTGTCTGATGTAAACATCATTTAGCCATCTTGTGGCATGTGTTACTTTGTGTGTGTGGGTCCAATGGAGAGGTGTTATATATGAAAATTATCTACTCATCGAGCTCTACAGCATGGTGGCATTTTCATTCATATTAGAATTCAAAGTTTGCAAAAGTGCATTCCATCGTAGTTTGCAAAAGTGTTATTTTGTTCAAAGTTTCGTGGATGATTTCATCTAACCGTAGGCCTTTTGCATGTGGTTTCTTCATGAGATTTTCTCTATAATATGTTTACTTTGATGAGATGCCATTGCTTGCCATGTAGAACATCATTAATATGTCCATTTGTTGTTCTAAAGTAGCCTTGGTGATAAAATTGTAATCTGTTAATGATAAGTTCCATTTTGTGAGCATCATATTAAGCAATCCATGCCTCCTTCGAACATGTGCCAATGGAGTAATTTGAAGTGTGCTATGTATACTTGCTGATAGTATCCTTGCCATGCATATAAATGATTTCTATGCTACTGTTATTGTCATGTTAACATGCTTAGTCAAACTATTGTTTTGGGAGATAGTCTAATTTCACAAAATCTGGAATCTGGATTGAAACTTAGCCTTTTGTCTTGATGATTGCCATGGATTCATAAACCTTTTGCAAATGCCCATGTGGGATGAATTGAAGTGCATGTTATTGTGTATGTAGATGTTCCATTTGATTCCATGAAATAGATTTGTTGCATACTTGTTTCTTGTTGTCAACATGCCTACCTGATAAAAACTATTGTCCATGTCCACCCTAATTTTCACCAAGTCTAAGAGTCTGGTTATTTCAGAATGACATGTTGTGTTGATGCTAGAAATGATTATGTGCATAATTTGACATTGCCATTATGGAATGAATTGAAGTGCATCATGTCCTCTACCATGCGGTAGGTTTTCATGCCATGATTATTCCTGTAGAATATGTTTTTTCATGTTGCCAAGATGCCTTCAGAATAAAACTGCTCTGTTAAAACCTGTTATTTTCACTAAGTATGAAATTGTTCTTCCAATAGCCATCTTGTGAGCTCTTTTGCTATTGATCCATGCTTCTATTCAACTTGTTGCTATGAGATGAATTATTGTGAATCATGTAATCTACTGCCCCATGTCTTGTTTGTGCATTTTAGATTCTTGTAGCTTGTTGTTTTGAGGTGTGCAAAATGCCATGTTGCTGTCTGGACAGATTATGACTAGAACTTGTGTTGGTTGTTATTATTGAACCGTTGCTCCGTTTTGAACCTGTCATATATGAAACTTGCCTAGAATTTCATTTAGTTTCATAATATCTTGTTGCATCCATGATTTGGAATGTTTGGGGTTGTTATTTGCATTCATGACATATTTATCTTGCGTGTGTCATATTTTTTAGGTCGTAGCTCCATTTTAAATGATCTATATATGTAAATCGCTTAGAATGACGTGTAGAATCCCATGATGCATTTTGTTTCCTTGTTTAACAAATATAAAATAGGGTTAGTTCAGATCTGGACCAATTTCAAAATTAAAATATGAGGTTGTTTCGGGAATACTATATGTTGTTTTCGGCCTCATTTAAAATGCCTAGATGATGTAGTTGTGTATGCTTCACCTCTTGCCATGATGAACAACATTTAAAATGATTGTTTAGTTAATAACATTAACCATATTTCTCTTAATATGGGGAGTTATGATTTTGTTATATGTATGTTCTCCTCCTCCATTTAAAATTGCTTTAATTCCATCTTCACTTTATGCCATGACCACCCATGTTAAACAACATTTAATGTTGATGACTACCTAAACGGGAGTGAGCTAAATGATTCGAACGTGGAGTTTCGTCAATATGCAACTCGTTGCATATTGAACTTCACTTAATGTGTATTAGGTGATTGTTGTGCTTGCCATGCCTTGAATAATTGTATGAACATGCATCATACTTGTTTGCGCATCATGTCATCCATATGTTTTGATGTTTACCGTGTGATTTGTTTGTTTCTGGATTTGCTTCTTCTCGATAGAGTACCGAAAGCGTTCGGTGTGTGAGGATTCGTTCGACTATGTTGGATCGTCTTCATCACGGATTGGTTCTTCTTTCAAGCGGGATTTCAGGCAAGATGAACATTTCCCTGGATACCACTACTATCTTTGCCATGCTAGTTGTCTCGTTTCTATCGCTATGTCTCACTACCTACCACTTGTTTGTCAAGCCTCCCAAAATGCCATGATAAGCCTCTAACCCTCCACATCCCAGCAAACCATTGTTTGGCTAGTTTACCGCTTGCTCAACCCTTCATATAGCGTTGCTAGTTGCAGGTGCAAGTTGTTTCCATGTCACAACATGGATATTTTGAGATATCACAATATTATTTGAATTTAATTTAAAGCACATATATACTTGGTAAAAGGTGGAAGGCCTGGCCTTTTTCACGGTGTTTTGTTCCACCTTTGTCGTCCTAGTTACTTGTGTACCGGTGCTATGTTCCATACTCAGCGCTCCTAACATGCTTGGGGTTGTTATGGGGACCCCCTTGATTTTCTTTTTGCGATAAAACTCTTCTGGCAAGGCCCAACATTGGTACTATTTGCTCAATAACAACTAAAATATGCATAGGGCATGATCACCCCGTGGATAATTAATCAACCCCCGGGCCAGTGCTCCTCATGAGTGTTGGTCCAAAATAGAGCACTATGCGGGGCCAACCCGGGGCAACTCGGGAGATTTCTATCAGGCCAGTAGCTCATGCGTCGTGTCCTGAGAACGAGAAACGCGGCTCCTATCGGGATCGTCGACACGTTGGGAGGCCTTGCTGGATTTGTTTTACCTTTCTCGAACGTCTTTTGCACCGAGATTCCGAGGACACTTCGGGCTATCTCCAAGTAGAGGTTTTCCACCAGGATTCTGAGGACACTACGGGCTATCTCGTGGTTGATGTTTTCCGACGCATCTTGTGGCTAGTTTGTGATGGATGAGTTGGAGCAGCTCTGCAGGGTTAAATCTTTTCGAAAACCGTGCCTGCGGTTATGTGGCAACTTGGAAATTTGTTTAACATCCGGTCATAGCAAACTTGAAGTAAACTCAAATAAAATACACCAACCGTGTGCGTAACCGTGACTGTCTCTTGTCGTGAGTTCTGAACCAAGAGAAAACATGGTGGGGTTATGTTTGACTCGTAAGTAGGTTTTTAGGATCACTTAGTTATCATTACTAGTTCACGTCCATTTATGCGTAGATCACCCTTCTTATTCTTGTACTCATAAGTTAGCCACTCAAATAAATACTTAGTGCTTGCTGCCGCCTCACCACTTAACTATATCTCACCCATTAAGCTTTGCTAGTCTTGATACCCCTGGAAATGAGATTGATGAGTCCCTGTGGCTCACAGATTACTACAACAACAGTTGCAGGTACAGGTAATGCGAGGCTTTGACATGAGAGCGATGCTTGTTGATTTGGAGTTCTTCTACTTCTTCTTCTTCTCCTTCATCGATCATAGGATGGGTTCCGGGTCAGCAGCCTGGGATAGCAAGGATGGATGTCGCTTTTATCGTTTGATTTTGTCCGTAGTCGGACCCTGCTCTTCTGTATGGTGATTGAATGTATTGTTGTATTGATATGATCATGACTTAGCTTGTGGCGAGTGTAAGCCAATTCCATATACCCATCTCCGCTTTACATGTACTTGTAACGATATCCATTGTTGTGAAACGACGAGATGCGCTTCTATCACTATCGAGGCCCTTGAGCCAAAATAAGGATAGGACCACATCTTGGGCGTTACAAGTTGGTATCAGAGCAGTACCGACCTAGGTGCCCCCTTGATTGATCGAACTTGGCCGAGTCGAGTCTAGTGAAAAAACTATTTTGAGTCTAGTTATATATCGGAGAGTAGGATTCTTTTTACTCCTCTTCTATGCTCTGGTGAGGAATCCCGACGTAGGAATTTTAATTCTACCTCTCTTCTCACTCAATTTTTTTTAGGATCACGTGGGTATTTTGGAACCTCTATGATGTCGATGTGACGGAATTCTGTACTTGGTGCCTCTTGTTTCTGAGGAGTAGAGCTCTAGGGGATTCTTGACACATCGTTATCGTTCAGTTTCCTTAATATCTCAGGACACGGATGTTCGAAATTGCTTCAATACTATTTGTGGCGAGAGGAGTTTGGCGTCACCTAGTACTGGGGAGAGCGTCCAGATGTACTGTCATGTTTAGTATCGTTGTGATTACGAGGGTCTCAGGTAGATGAATTTCCGAGGCCTCTGGTTATGTGTTGACGGATGTGATACATTGGAGAGTAGTATTACTGCTAGGAGTTGAGTGATGGATTTTACTCCGTGTATCTGTGGACCCGATTGCATAACCAAAGATTTCGGAAGTTCTTAGGTGGGAATTCAAGTAGCTACCTAGGATTATCCTTCCAGCAAATGCAAACGGGTTATGTATTTGTTTCCGGCTTAATTTGCAAGCTTCATCCTTTGTTTTGTTGGAGTATGGTAATTCGAGTTGCTTCGATGTCAACTGGTGATTTCATATATTTCCTAAGCGGTGTTCTCATATTTCTATGGGAATGCTATTCCTTTTGCTCAATCAACTTGTCATGTCAATTCGTTTCCATCCGGAGTGCTTCTCTTTAGAATAATTCAACCCTCTCCAATATTTGCAAGATCTATCCTCATCTTTCCTATTCCCGGAGTTTGTTTCATCTGTCTCAAGTTTTCTTTGTTTATCCCACCCTCCCACCCTTTTTCTTTCAACAATTAAATTATCGTCCAAGTGCCTTTCTTTTCATCGATGCTTCCGCTATCTTTTCTTCCGTATTGTATCCGGTGATTCTTTGTGAAGATGCTCATGAGCTTCAAGTTCATCATTTCTTAGTCTCCATTTTCTTTTTGGTGGATTTGATTCAAACTCTTGGTGTTCATCATATTCCTTTCATTCATTAAATGTTTTTCATGTTGGAAATTCTTAATCAAGACTCTCTTGTTATTCACCTCTCTCTATTCTATCCGGAGTGCTGAAGATATCTATGAAGATTCATGTTTTCATTCAAATCCTTTCAAAATATTTCGAGGTTCTCACATCATCAAGTTTTCATCTATACTGGTGCAATCTACCTTTCTAAGCAATCTTTTTACCGGTGTTCTCTTTGAGTGGGCCCATAACCTAGAGGTTTTCCCAGGATCTTACCTGGCTCTTCTAAATCTTTTCCGGAGATCTCATGTTCTTTTCAAATGTGATGTAAGAATGATTTTCATCATTCATATGCCTCGTCCAATATCACTTTGAATTATATTTCATAGTTGGCTCAACCTTTCCTTATTCATTGTTCCTGAATGTCTCAGAAATTCATGTTGGTGTTTCTCGCCATATTGAAGACCGAAGAAGAGTTTCTCTTAAATCCTTATCTGTTCTTCCAAAGATTCGTGGTTCAAGCTTCATGCTATCCTCGTAAATTGTTTTGATCATGAGTAATTCCTCCCATATCTATACGGAGCTTTTTAGAGTAGTTTACATTTCTCGAACCTCTGAAGGCCATACTTTCAGAAGATTTCTTTGTTCTCAGCTTTCAGCTTTCGTTCTCAAATTCTTCTCAACTGTTGTCTCTTCGCTCATATCTCAATTATTTCGGTGCTTCAATCAAGTTTTTTGCTAGGTGGATTGTGATCTCTATGTTCTCATGTATCTTCATTCATTCATGGTATCGTAATTCATTGGTGAAATCTTACCGGTGATTCGTTCAAGAGTTCTTCAAGTTTGTGTTCTTATCTCTCGTCAATCTTTTCAAGAAGAATAAGTGGTATGCCAAATCCGTTGCTTGTCATCAATTTAACTTGATAAAGGATAAGCATAACATAATTCTTATTCTTGGTTCGTCAAGGCGATTTCAATCCTTCTTCAGGAGTTATTCATGACATCAAATTCTCGATTCAAAGTGTTCATCTTTTCTTTTTTGGAGTTCCAAGTTTTTTCTCAACTATCTCTTCGCGAAGTTCCATCTAAATCTTTGCAAGTTCATAATCTTATTCTTTTCAACCTTAATTTCTTTTGATCATTCTTATGTTCCGGAGGTTGATCGTGTTGGAAATGTGCCCTAGAGGCAATAATAAAGTGATTATTATTATATTTCCTTGTTCATGATAATCGTTTATTATCCATGCTATAATTGTATTGATTGGAAACACTAATACATGTGTGGATACATAGACAACAATGTGTCCCTGGTATGCCTCTAGTAGACTAGCTCGTTGATCAAAGATGGTCAAGGTTTCCTAGCCATAGACATGATATGTCATTTGATAACGGGATCAAATCATTAGGAGAATGATGTGATGGACAAGACCCAAACTATGAACGTAGCATATGATTGTGTCAGTTTATTGCTATAGTTTTCTGTATGTCAAGTATTTGTTCCTATGACCATGAAATCATGCAACTCACTGATACCGGAGGAATACCTTGTGTGTATCAAACGTCGCAACGTAACTGGGTACCTATAAAGATGCTCTACAGGTATCTCCGAGGGTGTTTGTTCAGTTGGCATGGATCGAGACTGGGATTTGTTACTCCGTGTGACGGAGAGGTATCTCAGGGCCCACTCGGTAATACAACATCACAATAAGCCTTGCAAGCAAAGTGACTAAAGAGTTAGCCACGAGATCTTGTATTGTGGAACGAGTAAAGAGACTTGTCGGTAACGAGATTGAACTAGGTATAGAGATACCGACGATCGAATCTCGGGCAAGTAACATACCGAAGAACAAAGGGAACAACATACGGGATTAACTGAATCCTTGACATAGAGGTTCAACCGATAAAGATCTTCGTAGAATATGTAGGAACCAATATGGGCATCCAGGTCCCGCTATTGGTTATTGACCGTAGAGGTGTCTTGGTCATGTCTACATAGTTCTCGAACCGGCAGGGTCTGCACACTTAACGTTCGGTGACGTTTCGGTAGTATTGAGTTATGTATGGTGGTGACCGAAGGTTGTTCGGAGTCCTGGATGAGATCCCGGACGTCACGAGGAGCTTCGGAATGGTTCGGAGGTAAAGATTGATATATAGGAAGTCCCGTTTTGGTCTCCGGAAAAGTTTCGGGCATTTCCGGCAACGTACCGAGAGTGACGAATGGGTTTCGGGGGCTCCACCAAGTGGGGCCCACCCACCCCAAGGGTCACATGGGCCTAGGAGGTGGCGCACCAGCCCCTGGTGGGCTGGTCGGCCAGCCCATAGGAGGCCCTTGCACAAGGGGTTTGGGTGGAGGCCAAGTGGGGAGGAGTCCTACTAGGATTCCACCTCCCATGTGGGAGGTGGACTCCTCCCCCTTGGTGGTGGTTCGGCCGAACCCCTAGGGAAACCCTAGGGCTGCCTCCACCTCCCTCCCTCCTATATATACTAGAGGTTTTTGAGGGCAGCCCCCAACCTGAAAAGCCACGGCTGCCTCTCTCCCCCTCTAGATCAGTTCTCCACTAGATCGTCTCGGTTGCGCTTGGCGAAGCCCTGCCGGGACAGCATCACCACCACCGTCACCACGCCATCGTGCTGCCGGGGAAATCATCTACCTCTCTGTTCCCTCTTACTGGATCAAGAAGGCGGAGATCGTCATCGAGCTGTACGTGTGCTGAACGCGGAGGTGTCGTCCGTTCGGCGCTAGATCGGGATGGATAGTGATTGGATCGCGGGACGGCTTGCGATTTGGATCGCGAAGACGTTCGACTACATCAACCCCATTTCTTAACGCTTCCCGCTTAGCGATCTACAAGGGTACGTAGATCCACTCTCCCTCTCGTTGACGCTCATCACCATGGATAGATCTGGCGTGTGCGTAGGAAAACCCAACAGTGGCATCATGAGCTAGGTCTATGCGTAGATGAGATATCGAGTAGAACACAAAGGAGTTTGTGGGCGTTGATATTCAGATTGCTTCCCTCCTTAGTCTTTTCTTGATTCAATGGTATTGTGGGATGAAGCGGCTCGGACCAACCTTACTCGTCCACGTACGAGAGACCGGTTCCATCGACTGACATGTAACTTTGTTGCATAAGATGGCTGGCGGGTGTCTGTCTCTCCCACTTTAGTTGAATCGGATTCGACAGAGGCGGTCCTTGTAGAAGGTGAAATAGCAACTTGTGTATCACCGTTGTGGTTTTGCGTAGGTAAGAATCGTTCTTGCTAGATACCCATAGCAGCCACGTAAAACATGCAACAACAAATTATAGGACGTCTAACTTGTTTTTGCAGGGTATGATGTGATATGATATGGCCAGAAACATGATGAGATATATGTGATGTATGAGATGATCATGTTTTGTATAGATTATCACGACTTGCATGTCGATGAGTACGGCAACCGGCAGGAGCCATAGGGTTGTCTTTAATTATTTTCGCCGTTTTTGCTTTACTTTATCGCTATGAGTTAGCAATAGTTGTAGAAGCAATAGTTGGCGCGACAACCTCATGGCGACACGTTGATGGAGATCATGGTGTCATGCCGGTGACGATGGAGATCATGCCGGTGCTTTGGAGATGGAGATCAAAAGCACAAAATCATGGCCATATCATGTCACTTATGATTTGCATGTGTTGTTAATCCTTTAATGCATCTTATTATGCTTAGGACGACGGTAGCATTATAAGGTGATCCCTCACTAAAATTTCAAGATAAAATTGTGTTCTCCCCGAGTGTGCACCGTTGCGAAAGTTCGTCGTTTCGAGACACCACATGATGATCGGGTGTGATAGACTCTACGTTCACATACAACGGGTGCAAGCCCGTGTTGCACATGCGGAACACTTGGGTTAAACTTGACGAGCCTAGCATGTACAGACATGGCCCCGAAACACAAGAGACCAAAAGGTCGAACATGAGTCATGTAGTAGATATGATCAACATGGAGATGTTCACCATTGAAACCACCTCATCTCACGTGATGATCGGACTTGGGTTGGTGAATTTGGATCATGTGACACTCGAATAACCTGAGGGATGTCAATTTGAGTCGGAGTTTTTTTAAGTAATATGATTAACTAAACTCATTATCTTGAACAATAGTCTAAGTTATCTTTGCAAAATTTATGTTGTAGATCAATGGCTCGCGCAGTAGCACCCCTGAATTTCAATGCGTTCCTAGAGAAAGCTAAGTTGAAAGATGATGGAAGTAACTTTGTAGACTGGGCCCGTAATCTGAGGATTATCCTCACGGCTTCCCAAAAGGCTTATGTCCTTGATGCACCGCTCGGTTAACCACCTGCTCCAGTAGAGGCTGCAGACGTTGCGAACGCCTGGCAGGCACGTTCTGATGATTACTCAATAGTTCAATGTGCAATGTTGTATGGCTTAGAACCGGGACTTCAAAGACGTTCTGAACGTCATGGCGCATATGTGATGTTCCAGGAGTTAAAGTTTATCTTTGAGAAGAATGCCCGGATCGAGAGGTATGAGACCTCCGATAAGTTCTATGCTTGCAAGATGGAGGAGAATGGGTATGTCAGTGAACATGTGCTCAGAATGTCTGGGTATTCCAACCGTCTGGCAGAGTTGGGAATTGTTCTCCCGCCAGAGGCGATCACTCACAAAGTTCTTCAATCACTGCCACCTAGCTACAAAAGCTTCGTGTTGAACTATAACATGCAAGGGATGAATAAGTCAGTCGCCGAGGTGTTTGCGATGTTGAAAGTCGCTGAGTCTAAGATTCAGAAGGAGCATCAAGTGTTGATGGTCAATGAAACCACTAGTTTCAAGAAGAATGGCAAGGGCAAGAAGAGTAACTCCAAGAAGAGTGGCAAAGCAGTTGCCCCTCCCATGAAGAAACCCGAGGCTGGACCCAAGCCAGAAACTGAGTGCTTTCATTGCAAGGGAACTGGTCACTGGAAGCGGAACTGCCCCAAGTATCTGGCTGACAAGAAGGCGGCCAACACCAAACAAGATATATATGATATACATGTTATTGATGTGTACCTTACCAACTCTTGTTGTAGTGCCTGGGTATTTGATACCGGTTCGGTTGCTCACATTTGCAACTCAAAACAGGAACTACGGAATAGACGGAGGCTGGCAAAGGACGAAGTGATGATGCGCGTGGGAAATGGTTCCAAGGTTGATGAGATCGCCATCGGCACGCTCGCTCTTCGATTACCATCGGGATTAGTGATGAACCTGAATAATTGTTATTTAGTGCCTGCGTTAAGCATGAACATTATATCTGGATCTTGTTTATTGCGAGACGGTTACTCATTTAAATCGGAGAATAATGGTTGTTCTATTTATATGAGTAATATCTTTTATGGTCATGCACCCATTGTGAGGGGTTTATTCTTATTGAATCTCGATAGTGATGATACACACGTTCATAACATTGATGCCAAAAGATGTAGAGTTGATAATGATAGCACCACTTTCTTGTGGCACTGCCGCTTAGGTCATATTGGTGTAAAACGCATGAAGAAACTCCATGCTGATAGACTTTTGGAGTCACTTGATTTTGAATCACTTGACACATGTGAACCATGCCTCATGGGCAAGATGACTAAGACCCCGTTCTCTAGAACAATGGAACGGGCAAGTGACTTGTTGGAAATCATACATACTGATGTGTGCGGTCCGATGAGAATTGAGGTGCGCGGTGGATATCATTATTTTCTCACCTTCACCGATGACTTAAGTAGATATGGGTATATTTACTTAATGAAACATTAGTCTGAAACGTTTGAAAAGTTCAAGCAATTTCAGAGTGAAGTTGAGAATCATCGTAACAAGAAGATTAAATTCCTGCGATCTGATCGAGGAGGAGAATATCTGAGTTGTGAGTTTGGCAATCACTTAAGACAATGTGGAATTGTTACACAATTGACAACGCCTGGAACACCACAGCGCAATGGTGTGTCCGAACGTCGTAATCGAACCTTATTGGATATGGTGCGGTCTATGATGTCAATTGCCGATTTGCCACTATCGTTTTGGGGTTATGCGTTAGAGACAGCTGCATTCACTTTAAATAGGACACCATCGAAATCCGTTGAGACGACGCCTTATGAACTATGGTTTGGTAAGAAACCAAAGTTGTTGTTTCTTAAAGTTTGGGGATGTGATGCTTATGTCAAAAAGCTTCAGCCTGAAAAGCTGGAACCCAAAGCGGAGAAATGCGTCTTCATAGGATACCCAAAAGAGACGGTTGGGTATACCTTCTATCTCAGATCCGAGGGCAATGTGTTTGTCGCTAAGAACAGGTCATTTCTCGAGAAAGAGTTTCTCTCGAAAGAATTGAGTGGGAGGAAAATAGAACTTGATGAGGTTGTTGAACCTTTACTTCAACCAGAGAGTAGCACTGCGCAGAAAGATGTTTCTGTAGAGCCTGCATCAGTTGAAGAGGAAGCTGATGATGGTGATCATGAGGCTTCGGATCAAGTTGCTATCGAAACTCGTAGGTCGACAAGGGCACGTACTGCTCCTGAGTGGTACGGTAACCCTGTCTTAGAGGTCATGTTGTTGGACAACGATGAACCTACGAGGTATGGAGAAGCGATGATGGGCTCGGATTCCGAGAAATGGTTAGAGGCCATGAAATCCGAGATGGGATCCATGTATGAAAACAAAGTATGGACTTTGGAAGTATTACCTGAAGGGCGAAAGGCCATTCAGAATAAATGGATCTTTAAGAAGAAGACGGACGCGGACGGTAATGTCACCGTCTATAAAGCTCGACTTGTGGCAAAGGGTTTTTCACAAGTTCAAGGAGTTGACTACGATGAGACCTTCTCACCCGTAGCGATGCTTAAGTCCGTCAGAATCATGTTAGCAATAGCTGCATTTTTCGATTATGAAATTTGGCACATGGATGTCAAAACAGCGTTCCTTAACGGTTTCCTTAAGGAAGAGTTGTATATGATGTAACCGGAAGGTTTTGTCGATCCACAGAATGCTGACAAAGTTTGCAAACTCCAGCGATCCATTTATGGACTGGTGCAAGCATCTCGGAGTTGGAATCTTCGTTTTGATGAGGTGATCAAAGCGTTCGGGTTTATACAAGTTTACGGAGAAGCTTGTATTTACAAGAAAGTGAGTGGGAGCTCTATAGCGTTTCTAATATTATATGTGGATGACATATTGCTGATTGGAAACAATATAGAAATGTTGGAAAGCGTGAAGGAATATTTGAACAAGAGTTTTTCAATGAAGGACCTAGGAGAAGCTGCTTTCATATTAGGCATCAAGATCTATAGAGATAGATCGAGATGCTTAATAGGACTTTCACAAAGCACATACCTTGACAAAGTTTTGAAGAAGTTCAAAATGGATCAGTCCAAGAAGGGGTTCTTGCCTGTATTGCAAGGTATGAAGTTGAGTAAGACTCAATGCTCAGTGAATGCAGAAGATAGAGAAAAGATGAGTGTCATCCCCTATGCTTCAGCCATAGGCTCTATCATGTATGCAATGTTGTGCACGAGACTTGATGTCAGCCTTGCCATAAGTATAGCCGGAAGGTTTCAAAGTGATCCAGGAGTGGAACACTGGACGGCGGTCAAGAATATCCTGAAGTACCTGAAAAGGACTAAGGACATGTTTCTCGTTTATGGAGGTGATCAAGAGCTCGTCGTAAAGGGTTACGTCGATGCAAGCTTTGACACTGATCCGGATGACTCTAAGTCTCAAACCGGATATGTATTTATTCTCAATGGGGGTGCGGTAAGCTGGTGCAGTTCCAAGCAGAGCGTGGTAGCTGATTCTACATGCAAAGCGGAGTACATCGCTGCCTCGGAGGCGGCGAAGGAAGGTGTCTGAATGAAGGAGTTCATGACAGATCTTGGAGTAGTGCCCAGTGCACTGAACCCAATGACTTTGTTCTGTGACAACACTGGTGCCATTGCTCTGGCCAAGGAACCAAGGTTTCACAAGAGGACCAGACACATAAAGCGACGCTTCAATTCCATCCGCGATTACATCAAGGAGGAGGACATAAATATTTGCAAAGTGCACACGGATCTGAATGTCGCAGACCCGTTGACTAAACCTCTTCCAAGGGCTAAACATGATCAACACCAGAACTGTATGGGTGTTAGATTCATTACAATGTAAATCACATAGTGATGTGAGCTAGATTATTGACTCTAGTGCAAGTGGAGACTGTTGGAAATATGCCATAGAGGCAATAATAAAGTGATTATTATTATATTTCCTTGTTCATGATAATCGTTTATTATTCATGCTATAATTGTATTGATTGGAAACACTAATACATGTGTGGATACATAGGCAACAATGTGTCCCTAGTATTCCTCTAGTAGACTATCTCGTTGATCAAAGATGGTCAAGGTTTCCTAGCCATAGACATGAGATGTCATTTGATAACGGGATCACATCACTAGGAGAATGATGTGATGGACAAGACCCAAACTATGAATGTAGCATATGATCGTGTCAATTTATTGCCATAGTTTTCGGCATGTCAAGTATCTGTTCCTATGACCATGAGATCATGCAACCCACTGACACCGGAGGAATATCTTGTGTGTATCAAACGTCGCAACGTAACTGGGTGACTATAAAATTGCTCTACAGGTATCTCCGAGGGTGTCTGTTGAGTTGGCATGGATCGAGACTGGGATTTGTTACTCCGTGTGACGGAGAGGTATCTCAGGGCCCACTCGGTAATACAACATCATAATAAGCCTTGCAAGCAAAGTGACTAAATAGTTAGCCACGGGATCTTGTATTGTAGAACGAGTAAAGAGACTTGCCGATAACGAGATTGAACTAGGTATAGAGATACTGATGATCGAATCTCAGGCAAGTAACATACCAAAGAACAAAGGGAACAACATATGGGATTAATTGAATCCTTGACATAGAGGTTCAACCGATAAAGATCTTCGTAGAATATGTAGGAACCAATATGGGCATCCAGGTCTCGCTATTGGTTATTGACCGTAGAGGTGTCTCGGTCATGTCTACATAGTTCTCGAACCCGCAGGGTCTGCACACTTAACGTTCGGTGACGTTTCGGTAGTATTGAGTTATGTATGGTGGTGACTGAAGGTTGTTCTGAGTCCCGGATGAGATCCCGGACGTCACGAGGAGCTCCGGAATGGTCCGGAGGTAAATATTTATATATAGGAAGTCCCGTTTTGGTCTTCGGAAAAGTTTCGGGCATTTCCGGCTGTGTACCGGGAGTGACGAATGGGTTCTGGGGGGTCCACCAAATGGGACCCACCCACCCCAAGGGTCACATGGGCCTAGGAGGTGGCGCACCAGCCCCTGGTGGGCTGGCCGGCCAGCCCCTAGGAGGCCCTTCCGCAAGGGGTGGGCAGGAGGCCAAGTGGGGAGGAGTCCTACTAGGATTCCACCTCCCTTGTGGGAGGTGGACTCCTCCCCCTTGGTGGTGGTTCGGCCGAACCCCTAGGGAAACCCTAGGGCTGCCTCCACCTCCCTCCCTCCTATATATACTAGAGGTTTTTGAGGGCAGCCCCCAACCTGAAAAGCCACGGCTGCCTCTCTCCCCCTCTAGATCAGTTCTCCACTAGATCGTCTCGGTTGCGCTTGGCGAAGCCCTGCCGGGACAGCACCACCACCACCGTCACCACACCGTCGTGCTGCCGGGGAACTCATATACATCTCCGCTCCCTCTTGCTGGATCAAGAAGGCGGAGATCGTCATCGAGTTGTACGTGTGCTGAACACGGAGGTGCCGTCCGTTCGGCACTAGATCGGGACGGATCGTGATTGGATCGCTGGACGGCTTGCGATTTGGATCGCGAAGACGTTCGACTACATCAACCGCATTTCTTAACGCTTCCTGCTTAGCGATCTACAAGGGTACGTAGATCCACTCTCCCTGTCGTAGATGCTCATCACCATGGATAGATCTTGCGTGTGCGTAGGAATTTTTTTGTTTCCCATGCAACGTTCCCCAACAGATCGCTTCAATCTTTGATCTCGTTTTGTTAAGATCATGTTCTTTCCTTGCTTATTCAATTAACCGGAGGGGTGTGTCCTCTCTTCAAGTCCTTTCCATCTTATCAAGTTTTGCTTCTCTTTTCTACCGAAGTGCTGCCAAGTTTCTTTTGAATGCTTGCTTGTGCCTCATGCCATTCTTCATCCCTTCGCAATCTTCAAGATTCATTGGTTCCATTCGTTTGTCGAAGAAGCAACTAAGTTTTACCTCTTTCTTTCCTCTTTCTCTTCTCATTCTAAAATCTCGGGTCGAGATCTCTTGTTAGTGGAGGAGAGTTGTAACAGCCTGGACCGATGATCCAGAAGATTCCCCTTTCATTCCATTGTCATCGTGTGATTCGTTTGGTTGTCGCATTCATCATCGCATCATTCGCATCATCTGCATAGCATCGGCACTCTGTCAACATAATTTTTAAAAACTTGCATCCGTTCATAGCTGTCGGTTCTTCCCGTTCTCATCGATGACCGTTTCGACGCCAAACACACACGCACGCGCCCGCGGCATAGATAAAATATTGTTTTAATAATGCGTATAAAACATTCTTGGAATGGATCGAAACTTGGCGAGCGGTCTTATTATATTGTAGGTAGACCGCCTGCCTAATTTCGTCGCATTCGGAGGTCGTTTGATATCCCAACGACCAACTGTAGCGATATAGTCATCGGTTAAACTGTCGGATGTTTTTTCAGTTTTAAAAAAACATGTCACGGGCCACAAATCTCCCTCTCTTCTCAGCCCACAACCCCCCTACACAGCCCACTAGCCCAGCCTAGCCCCCTTCATGGTCGGAGCCGTCGGATTGCGATCTTACGCTCCGAAAACGGATGAAAATAGCTAACCCTATCCCCCAAATCAGCCCCTGCTATAAAAGAACCCCCCCCCCCCTCCAAAAACGACTAGAAAACTTTAGCTCCTAGCCTCCTTGCTCAGATCCGGCGCCGCCAGCCCCTACCCGCCACTTGGCGCTGCCACGAGAGCCCCTTCAGCCAACCAGGGAATGCCACGTCAGCCCTGGCGCCGCCCCCTGCCACCGCGGCCCTACAGGCCCGCAGCCGGCCCGCCCCCGGGCCCGAGCTGCCGGCTCTATGCCCGAGCGCCTCCCGCTCGCCCGAGCCGCCCTCCAGGTCCGGCCGCCCATCGCCGCACTTCGCCCTGCCGGCGGCCACTGGAGGACCTCGCCGGCCCTGCAACGCACCTGAGCGCCGCGCATCGCCGGCGACAAGCGCCCGACCGCCGCTCCTTTCGCGCGTTCCCCGTCGCCTCGCCCCGCTCGCCTCTCGCTTTGACCTCGCCCAGGCAGCCCCGCCGCCGGTCTCCTCTGCCCCGGAGCTCTTGCCTCCGCCACCGGCCGCCGGCATGCACACCGGCCGCTGCCCTGGCCAGATCCGACGACCCCAAGGCCGGATCTCGGCCTAGCGCCCGTCCCCGACCTCGACGCCGGCCGTGGCAACTGCCCCGGGGCCCGATCTACAACCTGCCGGCCTGGACCCCGTCGACCCCGCGTCCAAAGGACCGCCCCGGACCGTCCCCGTACCACGCCATCCCATTTCGCGAGGTCCAGATTTTTCACCAAGTCTTTTGACTTGTCTGATTTAAACATCATTTAGGTATCTTGTGGCATCCGTTACTTTGTGTGTGTGGGTCCAATGGAGATGTGTTATGTATGAAAAATTATCTACTCGTCGAGCTCTACAGCATAGTGGCATTTGCATTCATATTAGAATTCATCTAGCTGTTGAAATCGGCATTGCAAAAGTGCATTCCGTTGTAGTTTGCAAAACTGTTATTTTGTTCAAAGTTTCGTGGATGATTGCATCTAAACCGTAGGCCTTTTGCATGTGGTTTATTCATGAGATGTGCTCTATAATATGTGTACTTTGATGCGATGCCATTGCTTGCCATGTAGAACATCATTAATATGTCCATTTTGTGTTCTAAAGTAGCCTTCGTGATAAAACTGTAATGTGTTAACGATAAGTTCCATTTTGCGAGCATCATATTAAGCAATCCATGCCTCCTTTGAACATGTGCCAATGGAGTAATTTGAAGTGTTCTATGTATACTTGCTGATAGTATCCTTGCCATGCATATAAATGATTTCTATGCTACTTTTATTGTCATGTTAACATGCTTAGTCAAACTGCTGTTTTGGGAGACTGTCTAATTTCACTAAGTCTGGAATCTGGATTGAAACTTAGCCTTTTGCCTTGATGATTTCCATGGATTCATAACTTTTTGCAAATGCCCCTGTGGGATTAATTGAAGTGCATGTTATTGTGTATGTAGATGTTCCATTTGATTCCATGAAATATATTTGCTACATACCTGTTTCTTGCTGTCAACATGCCTACCTGATAAAAACTGCTGCCCATGTCCATCCTAATTTTCACTGTCTGAGAGTCTGGTTATTTCAGAATGCCATGTTGTGTTGATGCTAGACTTGATTCTGTGGATAATTAGACTTTGCTATTACGGAATGAATTGGAGTGCATCATGTCCTCTACTATCCGGTAGGTTTTCTTGCCATGATAATTCCTGCAGAATATGTTTTTCCTGTTGCCAAGATGCCTTCAGAATAAAACTGCTTTGTTAAAACCTGTTATTTTCACTAAGTATGAAAGTATTGTTCCAATAGCCATCTTGTGAGCTCTTTTGCTATTGATCCATGCTTCTATTCAACTTGCTGCTATGAGATAAATTGTTGTGAATCATGTAAGCTACTGGCCCGTGTCTTGTTTGTGCATTTTGGATTCTTGTAGCTTGTTGTTTTCAAGTGTGCAAAATGCCATGTTGTTGTCTGGACATATTATGACTAGAACTTGTGTTGGTTGTCATTATTGAACCGTTGCTCCATTTTGAACCTGTCATATATGAAACCTACCTAGAATTTCATGTAGTTTCATAATATCTTGCTGCATCCATGATTTGGAATGTTTGTGGTTGTTATTTGCACGCATTTTGCATTCATGACATATTTATTTTGCGTGTGTCATATCTTTTAGGCCGTAGCTCCGTTTTAAATGATCTATATATGTAAATCTCTTAGAATGACGTGTAGAATCACATGATGCATTTTGTTTCCCTATTTAACAAATATAAAATATGGTTAGTTCAGATCTGGACCAATTTCGAAATTAACATATGGGGTCGTTTTGGGAATACTATATGTTGTTTCCGGCCTCATTTAAAATGCCTAGATGATGTAGTTGTGTATGCTTCACCTCTTGCCATGATGAATAACATTTAAAATGATTGTTTAGTTAACAACATTAACCAGATTTCTCTTAATATGGGGAGTTATGATTTTGTTATATGTATGTTCTCCTCCATTTAAAATTGCTTTAATTCCATCTTCACTTTATGCCATGACCACCCATGTTAAACAAAATTTAATATTGATGAGCACCTAAACGAGAGTGAACTAAATGATTCGAACGTGGAGTTTCGTCAATATGCAACTTGTTTCTTATTGAACTTCAGTTAATGTATAGTAGTTGATTGTTGTGCTTGCCATGCCTTGCATAATTGTATGAACATGCTTCTTCTCAATAGAGCACCGAAAGCGTTTGGTGTGTGAGGATTCGTTGGACTACATTGGATCGTCTTCTTCATGGATTGGTTCTTCTTCCAAGCGGGATTTCAGGCAAGATGAACATTTCCCTGGATACCACTACTATCATTGCCATGCTAGTTGTGTTGTACCTATCTCTATGTCTCGCTACCTACCACTTGTTTGTCAAGCCTCCCAAAATACCATGATAAGCCTCTAACCCTCCACATCCCAGCAAACCTTTGTTTGGCTATGTTACCGCTTGCTCAAACCTTCTTAAAGCGTTGCTAGTTGCAGGTGCAAGTTGTTTCCATGTGACAACATGGATATTTTGAGATATCACAATATTATTGCTATTTAATTTAATGCACATATATACTTGGTAAAAGGTGGAAGGCTTGGCCTTTTTCTAGGTATTTTGTTCCACCTTTGGCGCCCTAGTTACTTGTGTACCGGTGTTATGTTCCATATTGAGTGCTCCTAACTTGCTTGGGGTTGTTATGGGGACCCCCTTGATTTTCGTTTTGAGGTAAAACTCTTCTGGCAAGGCCCAACATTGGTACTATTTTCTTAATAAAAACTAAAATATGCATAGGGCATGATCACCCCGTGGATAATTAATCACCCCCCGGGCCAGTGCTCCTCATGAGTGTTGGTCCAAAATAGAGCACTGTGCGGGGCCAACCCGGGGCAACTCGGGAGATTTCTATCAGGCCACTGTACGCGTAGCTCATCCGCCGTGTCCTGACAACGAGATACATGGCTCCTATCGGGATTGTCGACATGTCGGGAGGCCTTACTAGATTTGTTTTATATTTCTCGAACGTCTTGTGCACTAGGATTCCGAGGACACTTAGGGCTATCTCGAGGTAGAGGTTTTCCACTGGGATTCTGAGGATACTGCGGACTATCTCGTGGTTGAGGTTTTCCGACGGAGCTTGTGGCTAGTTTGTGATGGATGAGTTGGAGCACCCCTGCAGGGTTAAATCTTTTCGGAAAGTCATGCCCGCGGTTATGTGGCAACTTGGAAATTTGTTTAACACCCGGTCATAGCAAACTTGAAGTAGACTCAAATTAAATACACCAACCGAGTGCGTAACCGTGACTGTCTCTTCTCGTGAGTTCTGAACCGAGAGAGAACACGGTGGGGTTATGTTTGACTCGTAAGTACGTGTTTAGAATCACTTAATGATCATTACTAGTTCACATCCGTTTATGCGTCGATCACCCTTCTTATTCTTGTACTCGTAAGTTAGCCACTCAAATAGATGCTTAGTGCTTGCTACAGCCTCACTACTTAACCATATGTCACCCATTAAGCTTTGCTAGTCTTGATACCCTTGGAAATGAGATTGCTGAGTCCCTATGGCTCACAGATTACTGCAACAACAGTTGCAGGTATAGGTAATGCGATGCTTTGACGTGAGAGCGGTGCTTGATGACTTGGAGTTCGTCTTCTTCTTCTCCTTCATCGATCATAGGATGGGTTCCAGGCCGGTAGCCTGGGATAACAAGGATGGATGTCGCTTTTATCATTTGATTTCGTCCGTAGTCGGACCCTGCTCTTCTGTATGGTGATTGAATGTATTGTTGTATTGATATGATCACGACTTAGCTTGTGGCGAGTGTAAGCCAATTCCATATACTCATCTCCTCTCTACATGTACTTGTAACGATATCCATTCTTGCGAAACAACGAGATGCGCTTCTATCCCTATCGAGGCCCTCGAGCCAAAATAAGGATAGGACCGCATCTTGGGCATTACAGTATGACATTGAGAATAATTTGTCATAATGTTGTCCAGAAGTTTTGTGGCCTCTCCTAAGGGCACATCCTTAAAGGTACCACCTGCAGCAGAATCTAGAAGATTTCTAGACACAAAGTTTAGTCCAGCATAGAAGTTTTGGATAATCATCCACAAATTTAAGCCATGAGTAGGACAATTTCTTATCATCAATTTCATTCTCTCCCAATCTTGTGCAACATGCTCTTGATCTTGTTGTTTAAACTTCATTATTTCATTTCCAAGGGAGATGATTTTAGCAAGAGGAAAGTACTTGGCAATGAAAGCATCTTTACACTTATCCCATGTTCCAATACTATAATCAGGTAAAGATGAAAACCAAGATTTAGCTTTATCTCTTAGTGAAAAAGTAAATAATTTTAATTTCACAATATCATTATCCATATTATTTTTCCTTTGCATATCACATAATTCAACAAAGGTATTAAGATGTGAAGCGGATCCTCATTAGGTCTTCCCGAAAATTGATCTTTCATGACAAGATTTAGCAATGCAGCATTAATATCAAAAGCTTCCGCACTAGTGGCGGGTGGTATAGGAGTACTAATAAAATCATTGCTATTAGTATTTGAGAAGTCACACAACTTAGTAGTATCTTGAGACATGGTGACCGAACAAGCAAAGTAACAAGCAAGACAAGTAAACTAGCAAGTAAAACGAGCAAAGGAGTAAACTAGTAACAAGCAAAGATAAATATTTTTGATTTTTCTGAAACAAACTAAATATAACCGAAAATAAAAAGATAAAAAAGTGAATGATAATTTATGTGAAGTTACTTGATAGTTGGTGATGATATTCCCCGGCAACGGCGCCATAAATCCTTCCTGATACTTGTGATCTGCGTTGGGTTTTCCGTGAAGAAGAACGGGTAACTGCAGCACAAAGTGGGTAAGTATGTCCCCCAGTTATGAAACCAAGGTTTATCGAACCAATAGGAATATCAATCCTCAACCATCTTCAGTGGCTGCACACAAAAGGGCAAACAACTTGCACCCAACACGGGCAAGAGGGTTGTCAATCCCCTTGATCTCGTTATTTGCAAGCAAATGAGTTGTGTAGATAATTGTAGATAATTGTAAATTGCAAAATAAAATAAAGGTAAATAAATGCAGCAAGGTAATAGTAGCGTTTGTAAATTTATAAGTGAATAGACCCGGGGGCCATAATTTTCCATAGCGGCATCTCTCATGTAGGCAACATACGGTGGGTAACAAATTACTGTTGGGCAATTGATAGAAAAGCGGAAAGTTATGCGATTTTCATGGCAATGATCATGTGTATATAGGCATCACGTCCATAAACAAATAGGCCGACTCCTGCCTGCACCTATTACTATTGCTCCACTCATCGACCGCTGTCCAACATGCAGCTAGAGTATTAAGTAAAATAGAGTAATGCATGGAGAACGATGACATGATGTAAACAAAGTAAACTCAAGAAATATGAATAAACCCCATCGTGTTATCCTTAGTAGCAACAACACAAAGACGTAACTTGTCCCCTACTTTGTCACTGGGATATAGAAACTCGTCAGGTTGAACCTACCACAACGCACCTCTCTCACTAAAGATAGATCAATCTACTTGGCCAAAGCACATCGATAGATCGGAGAGAATTACGAAGCTATAATGATCATGCAAATAAGAGTCTTAATAGTCATAGGTGACACAAATACTTCTCATGAATAATCTGAACATAAACCCACAATTCATCGGATCCCAACGAACACATCGCACAATAGGATTACATCGGATAAATCAAAGCGAAGATGCGATGATCATTGTATTGAAGATCAAGACATAGAGAGAATGGCACCGTAGGTCTGTGGTGAACTACTCACACATCATCATGAGGGAAGCAAGGTTGATGAAGAGGCCCTCCGTGATCGATCCCCCCTCCGGCAGGGTGCCGGAACGGAGCTCCAAATGGCCTCGCGATGGAACAGAGACTTGCGGCGGCAAAAAAAGGGTTTCGGGACTGCCTCTAGGGTTTTTAGAATATATTAGAATTTATAGGCCAGAGAACGAGGTTGGGAGAGCCACCAGGGGCCCGCAAGCCATCAGGGCGCCCCCTTAGGGCACGCCCTGTTGACTTGTGGGGCCCTGGTGTGGCTTCCAGCCTTCTTCCAAATCTCCCAGGTCTTCTTATGGTCCAGAAAAAACCATCAAAAAGTTTCGTGGCAATTGGACTTCGTTTGGTAATGTAAATATGAGAAGTGAAAAACATGCAGAAAACAACAACTGGCATTGGGCACTGGGTCAATAGGTTAGTGCTCAAAAATATTATAAATTGGTAAATAAAGACCCAAAAAGTATCCTAGAATGATAATATATCAGCATGGAACAATCTAAAATTATAGATACATTGGAGACGTATCAGTTCGCCATGAACTGCTCGTCACCCCTTGCGGCCTGGACGCTGAGGGTGTAGAGTAGGAGGAACTCCGTGGGGTTGGTACCGCTGTCGTAGCGGGGAGGGAGCTCTGGCTTGAACTTGTCGGGCGACACCACACGGCGCAGCTCGGGCGTGAGAGCTGGGTAGCCCCCGGTGGAGAGTGCACCACCCTCGGGGGCCGCGTGGCCCTGGCGCCTTGCCGGAGCAACGTCCTGGTGGTCGGGGCCTTCTTGTGGGCTGCATGCATGGCCGGGGGCGCGCGGTGCATGATCTGGCAGCTGTCGTCGTGGCCTCCTGCCACAGCCGACTCATGGGACAGAAACGGGACGTGTACCTCAGGGCACCTCTCAGCCTCATGGCGAGCTGGTGGTGGAGGAGGAGGAGCGTCGTGCTCCGCGCGGCCGGTGTGCGGCAGCGGAGCAGGCAGGGAGCGCGAGGGTGCCAGGCTGTCGCGCGCGGCATCAACGAGCTCGGTGATGCGCCTGACCCAGGCTTCGTAGGCGTCCTCGGAGGGGCGGTAGCACAGCAGCTCCTACGCCATGAGCAGGGCGACGTTTGGTGCGGGGTCATCGCGGCGCACGAGCGAAGAGGTGGTGATGGAGTGGCTGGACGCCTGCTCGTTTACCGACGAATGGGCGGAGGAGGCAGTGCGCTCTTCGACCGACTCGGTGGCGGAGCGAGGGCGCTGCCCAGGGGCACCACGGGCGGCAGGCGCCGTGCGGACCCTGGCGGCAGCTCGGCGTGCAGCACGTTCGCGGTGAGCGGCGGCTTCGTCCATGTCGAGGTCGGTCATCGAGGTCGAAGGCGCAAAGACGGCAAGGCCCCCTACCGACGCACCAAATGTCAGAGTCTAGGATCTGTGTCTAAGAACTGTTCCGCGAATAAGATTTGAACACTAGGGGGCTTTGCCTAGCTACCTACGACTCAATGGTGAACATGAGAGGATCAACGATGAGCTTGCTGTTGCTCGCCGGACACGACAGTGACACACGAGCTACCCTGGTTCGGACCACCGTTGTGGTGTAATACACTACTCCTGCTTTGGGGTGTATTCTTCTCTGTGTGAGAGTTGTGTTCGAGGTACACAAAGTCTTGGGAGAGAAAATGGCTCAATCCCTTTACATGGAGGCCATCCTTCCCCCTTTGTAGTGCCTTGGCCCTCTTCCCCGAAAACAGAGGTGGGAAAGGGCAGCCACAGAGCGGCAATTCAACAGGGGACAAGAACTCAGACCTATCCTGACAAAAGGTAGTGTTCGCCAACTAAAGCAGTCTTCGTGACGCGCCTCTGGGCTCGGTGATGACCTCCGTCCTGCAGCGCCGATCCGTTCTGATCTTCTTGTAACAAAGACGAAACACTTTGGGACTTGCTTTGGGGAGGCGGGCTCCACTAAGTAGAAATTGTCCTGCCTTCGTCCTATGTCCTTGCCATGACATCAGGGGAATCCTCATCGTGGTGGGGGCTATGCCCTACGACTGGCCCCGTACGACCTGCCTCGTGAAGCTACCCCTAGAGGGGGCCTCACGAGGTGCCTGCGCCTGCCAAGTCGACCTCGGGAGGGGTTTGCCGCGCGCAAAGGGTCCTGTCCCTCGCGAGGCAGACCTCTTTGGGGGAGGAAGGAAGGAGATCACCCTTCTTGGGCCGGCCCAGCGGCGCCTCCTAAATCGGCCGGTAGATGGGCCGTGGTACCCCTGGTCCCACTGGGCCGACAAAAATCCAATTTCAGCCCAATAATAGTTACGGATCTCCGGGAATATAAGATATGGTGAAACGCCAGAAAACAGGAGCGCAAAACAGAAGAGAATAGAGAGAGATCCAATCTCGAAGCAGCTCCTGCCCTCCGGGAGCCATGGCGGTCATGGACTAGAGGGGAAACTCTCCTCCCATCTAGGGGATACCAAGTAATAATAAGGAGGGGGCTCTCTCCCCCTCTCTCCCGGTGACGCTAGTACGCCGCTGGTGCAACCATTGTGACTGTTATCTACACCAACAACTTCACCGCCTTCATCACCAACTCTCTCCCCCTCATGCAGCGGTGTAACCTCTCTCTCCCCGCTGTAATCTCTACTTTAATATGGTGCTTAATGCTATATATTATTACCCAATGATGTGTGGCTATCCTATGTATCAAGTGAACAATTTTTTTTGTTTTTATAAAGATTGAATCTGATCAGATTTGTGATCTATCTTAATTAGGCCATAACTTTTGTTTTATGGAACCTTTTTAATTGATTCTTTTTGCTAATTAAAACTAATAGCAAATACTTTCTGTTAAACTTAAATTTTATATTATTTTCTTCTGTTAAAAATAGTTTCTGTCTAGAAACTTGTTTGGACAATTTCTTTGAGTTTCCAACTTTTGTTTTGATGTTGTTTTGCATATGATCTTGTCTGCTTGATTGTGATCATGATTGCTTATTGTATGCTATTTGTTTGTCATGCTAGATTGTCCGGAGTGTGAAGCAGAATACTATCAATCGTTAGACTCCAACAACTTTCAGCAAGGCAAGTTCACCACCTTGATCATATTTTTCATGCACCTGTTTTTTACTATGCATTAGTTCGACCATTATACTTTGCATGAGTAGGATTGGGAATTTCTGGCAATGATACTGTAGTATGAGGTAGGAACCTATGTCCACTTGATCACCCTTGGAATCGTTGTTATTAAGTTAGATTGCTTAGCCCTGCTTTATGTAGACGGGGTGGTATTCCTGATTCATGCAAGTTGAGAGAGAATAATTTTAAGTATCACCTTAAGTTAACTTTAATACATCTATCAGTGGAACGGTTGCATGGTGAGGGGCACCTTGGAGAAACCAAGTGCTCGCCCGAGTATCGTGGAGGACCCAGTGATTACTCTTTATTGAAAGCCACCCAGGTTCAAAGGGTTCATAAGACAATTCATGACTAGAAGCTTTCCTGTGCAGCCATAAGCCATTATGGGCTCTAGCTTGATTGATCATTGTAGTGACTCTTACAGGTAGTGCTACAAGAGGTAGTGGGTTATAGTTGGGATGGGCACTACCTGTGGCTAAGGGAAACTCCTTGAAAGACCTTGTATATATCTTATGATCATGGAGGTGGTCGAGTCTCGTGGGGGAAAGTGCACAAATCACTACCGAGTGTCGAACTAATCGATTAGCCATGTCCACGGTTGTCAACAAATTGAGCCTCTAGAAGTGATTTATCGAGTGATCTCAACACGATCATAGTTTAATTTATGAATTGGGTTTTATAATAACTTTGGGTAAATTTGGATTGAGTTGGAAGAACCATCTCAATATTGGCATAATATTGTAGTAATAATTTTAATTAATTTTGTCATAGGTAAAAAAATTAGCTTTATGCAAAAAATAAACTTAGAGCCTCCACCATAACCAAAATTGCATACAGAGATAGAAATATTATCATTGTTCTGTGGTGACATTGCTGGTATATTCCATGTTCTGACCTACAGGGTTGTAACGTCGCATGTTGCAGTGTTTTCCGACGAGGATTAACGTGCGATAGATCATTGTTCTGCACTCAGTGTTTTACCCTTCGAGTTGGATGGACTCATTTACCTTCGAATCTTCCGCAATTATTTTATTTAGATGGCCTTCGGCCATATTATTGTAATAAATACTCTTATGAGGACCTTGATGTAATAAAGTGTGTGACTGAAGTCTATATTATTTCATCAAGTACTGTGTGTGCTAGCAAGTTCGATCCATGGACTAGCACGGTATGCACATAGACTCCGATTTCTGGATCGGGTCATTAAAATAAAGTAGCATATAATTGCATAAATAGCATCCTAGAATGATAATATAATAGCATGGAACAATTGTACAGATACGTTGGAGACGTATCAACATCCCCAAGCTTTATTCCTTCTTGTTCTCGAGTAGGTAAATGATCAAAACATAAATTTTGATGTGACATGCTACCCAACATGTAGTCTCTTTTTAGTATGATCATTGAGAAACGATGAATTAATTGATATCAACATAATAATATCCATAAACATAAATAACATAATCATCACTCTTCGAAATAAACTATCCTTAAAGAATGTTATTCCCTACTCATTTTGTCATATCAAGCATGGCATGACTCCGTCTTCAACGCATAAGTATAAATCATGAGCACCCTGGTGTCAAACCAGGCAATTGGATCGTAATTCTAACGCACTTCAGCATTTTCAGCTTCGCGCAATACATGAGCATGAACCATGCATATGGTATATGGATGGAATAGAGTTTGGTGGTAGGTATCAAAGGAGTCAAAGTGGAAAAAGAAAGTCTCGGATCAACTAGGCATATCAACGGGCTTTGGAGATGCCCGTCGATAAATATCAATGCGAGGAGTACGGATTACCATGCAACAGATGAACTAGAGCTGTAAGTGTATGAAGGCTCAATGAAAGCTAAGTGGGTGTGCGTCCAACTTGCTTCCTCATGAAGACCTCGGCCAAGCCCGTCATCGGAATATACAAGCCAAGTTCTATAATGCAAAATTCCCACTATCATATGATAATGACAACTCATGAGACTCTCTATGTGAAAAACATGGAGCCACTTTGAGGCACAAGTGTGGTAAATGGATAGTAACACCTCCCCTTCTCTACTTTTCTCTCATTAATTTTTTATTTTTATGTTTTTTATTTTTTATTTTTCTTTTTCTTTGTGGTGGGGTCATTTCGCCTCCCCCATTTTTTATTTGTCGTTCGGAGTCTCATCCCGACTTGTGGGGGAATCATCTTCTCCATCATCCTTTCCTCACTAGGACAGTGCTCTAATAATGATTATCATCACACTTTTATTAACTTACAACTCAATATTACAACTCAACATAAAACAATTATGACTCTATATGAATGCCACTGGCAGTGCACCAGTATGTGCAATGTTCTAGCGTACCATGTAGACATGGTGAACGGTGGCTTTTCCACAAATACTATGTCAACTATATGATCATGCAAAGCAATGTGATGATGAACACACAAGTCATGTGACGGAACGGTGGAAGGTTTATGGGAATATATCTCAAAATGGCTATGGAAATGTGTGGGAACCCCGACTCATAAGTCGTGATCACCGAATGCACGTGTACAGTGATCCCAGAGATCAATGCTCACTAAACACACAGAAACTGAATAACAAGAGTCTTACATCCATTACATACAGTTTTACTCAACTATGGCCTTTATGGCCAAGTCTTCATAAACACGCAGCAGAAATCTTCAACGATAGCATGGACCCATGCCATCTACCTTAACCCTACATGCATTCTAACTGGGAAGCGTCCTAGCTCACATGTACATCACGAAGGTACTCTTCATTGTATCTTGTTCTTCCATGCATGGCTTATAAAATAACAAGTGGCAAGCCAATGAGTACTTTGAATGTACTCGCAAGCAACCCATGTTTGGAACAAGGCAATAACAATGCATGATATAGCACTAAGTAGGGAAGTTGCAGAAAGCTAATTTTGAGTGCAATGATATGATCAATAATCTTGTAAAAGCACGCATCAACAGGTTGGAGATATCCATATGAATAGGTTAGAGATATCAATTTAAGCAGGGTTTGAACATCACACGTTCAACCATTTCATCATGTCCTTCGACTTAGCTGAAGTATCTCTTTGTCACACACACACGCATGAAGTTTCGTGAAAACTTCTAGACATAGTTTAAGCAGGACCACCCAACTGTCCTTGACCGTGTACACGGCTATTCGAATAGTTTTACACTCTGCAGAGGTTGCACACTTTACACACAAGACTCGGGGAACTTCCATGTCATCCACGACTCGTGGTATAGTACATACCCGAGGTAAGCACCCGAACAATGCCTTTCCCTTGACGACACTAAAAAAAGAGTCCACTCATTGGCCCACATCTTCATGATGTACATCACAAGAGACTCACTCAACATTGTACCATCCATGAAGGCACACAACGGTGTGCCCGGTGTAACGCCCAAGATGCGATCCTATCCTTATTTTGGCTCAAGGGCCTCGACAGGGATAGAAGCGCATCTCGTCGTTTCGCAAGAATGGATATCATTACATGTACATGTAAAGAGGAGATGAGTATATGGAATTGGCTTACACTCGCCACAAGCTAAATCATGATCACATCAAATACAACAATACATTCAATCACCATATAGAAGAGCAGGGTCCGACTACGGACGAAATCAAATGACAAAAACGACATCCATCCTTGATATCCCAGGCCGCCGGCCTGGAACCCATCCTATGATTGATGAAGAAGAAGAACTCCAAATCAAACAAGCATCTCTCTCACGTCAAAGCATCACATTACCTGTACCTGCAACTGTTGTTGTAGTAATCTGTGAGCCACAGGGACTCAGCAATCTCATTTCCAAGGGTGTCAAGACTAGCAAAGCTTAATGGGTGAGATAAGGTTAAGTGGTGAGGTTGCAGCAAGCACTAAGCATTTATTTGAGTGGCTAACTTACGAGTACAAGAATAAGTAGGGTGATCTACGCATAAACGAACGTGAACTAGTAATGATCACTAAGTGATCCTGAACACCTACCTACGAGTCAAACATAACCCCACCATGTTCTCTCTCGGTTCAGAACTCACGAGTAGAGACAGTCACGGTTACGCACACGGCTGGTGTCGTGGTTTTGTCACGGGAGATGTCCTAGTGTGAGGACTTAGACGTGAGGCCATCGCAACTGGGTGCTTAGCTTGTCGGGGTTTATCGGAATCGGGAGACACAATTTACCCAGGTTCGGCCCGTCATGATCGAGGTAATAGCCTACTCGTTCTTTTCTGCTTATTGCTTGGTGATCAATTACAAGGGAGCGGATTCACTTGACCTAGCTATTGATCGATTGTAACTTAAGTCTGTCGGCCTCAGGGGCTCGCCTTTATATACAGGTCAAGATCCTGCGCTTACAAGAGTCCAAGTCATGCTATGACTCGTGACCAAGCATGTCTCTAACTCGCGTTGCCTCCTAAGCAAGGAAAATCTAGGCGACTTTCCACCTCTTGGGCCTTGAGTCGCCGTCTTAGAGTACTGGGCCGCAAAACGGCTTACTTGGTAAGCCGCCTTGCGGGTCTTGCTCCCGTCCTGCCATGAAGATGACCCGACCCAATAGGGCGGGTTATATCGTGGGGTTATACCACCAACATTAGCCCCCAGATTGATTTGAATTCATTCATGTCAATCTCTACCACCTGAACCTGGCGTCTTATCTTCTGATCATATCTGCATCTTCTCCGGGTCATGAAATGCCGGCTTACAATGCTTCCAGACTTGTAATTTTCTTGCTCTACCCATTGATGACATCACCCACCGGAAATCCAGGAAATCAATGATGACATCACAATGAATCTTTGCATATATCCGTTTAGCCTGAAAATCGAGGTGCCTGTGGCTCCAAATTTACTGTGCTCCTCAATTCTCATGCCTACCTCTTACTCTTTAGCTCTTCGCTCTATAAATTCCTGCGGGGGGCCCTCTTATTCATTTTTTACCCGGCCCCTCGCTTCGTCTTCCTCCTTGAGCTCAGGTCTTGCCGCGCTGCCACCGATGCTCGTCCATCGTCGGCCGATCCTTTCCAGGACCGCAACATCACCTTAACGTCACCAGGGCATGACTAAACATCTCCTCCGCCCTCTGCAATCGTCAGGTAAGTCATCTTCCTTCTCCCAAATCTATATTAGCTCGCTGTAGTTCGTCGGAGTTACCGGAGTTCATCGCTCCATCATCTCCATTGCTAGTTTATATATAGTTTCAGTGAACTTTCCCGTAGAAACAGAGCGGCGTGAGTGACGGCACCATTGTATGCATAATATACTTAGATCACCCTTAGGAATCCGCAAGCTAGGTCACCACTGCTTCAATACTTCGTCGTTAGGTTTAGGAATTATTTTTCCTTTTTGAACCATTTATAGATACATAAGTGTAGCTACTTCGGTAGAATCTTGTTAGTTCCATACTTAGCAAAAATCAGAAATCTCTCATTATCATAAGACACACTTATGCTTGTCGGCTCATCATTATGACTATAACCCGCCATGTTTAGAAACTACTTCATTTAGGTGCTGACTTATCACGAGGCGACTCACCTGTTGTAAATAATGAGGCCGTCTTACCCTTGACCATAACTACCAAACCATTATTGTCTGATCACATAACTTATTTCAACGAGTTGCCATTTCTTAAATAACCCGCCATATGTGCTTCCGCAACTCCTCTTACTTTTGCTCAGGAGACTCGTCATGTCAAAATCCACCATATGCAATTGGGTGCCATCCCAAGTTTCTGAACTTATGCTCAAGGATTATGAAGACCAAGGCTTTCTGCCGTCTCAAGAGGAAATCGGCTGGCAGGTTTCCCTCAGAGATGAGATTCCACACCCCGGCAAAGGAGAAGTAGTGGTATTCATAGATCACCTTCTCCGGGGCTTTTCTCCGCCCGGGTCCAAATTCTTCCGGGATGTTTTGAACTTCTTCAATCTTCATTCTCAAGATCTAGCTCCCAATTCCATATCCAACCTATGTCAATTCCAAGTGTTTTGCGAGGTGTATCTGCAAATGGAGCCCACTTTCCTTCTTTTTAGGGAATTCTTCTATCCCAACCGCCAGACTGAGTGTGTTGATGGCCCCAGTCTAGAACTCGGCAGGGTCTCAATTCGAAGGCGAAGAGATTGTTCTTTTCCTGCAACTACTCTGCCAAGCCACCCCAAAGGATGGATTAAGACTTGGTTCTATTGCTGGAACACGGACCCTGTTGATGAAAATCCTCTGCGGGGTTACAGACCAGATCATCTTCCTATGACCTTTGAACTTCCTGGTTGGGCTCCACAAGAAGAACGTTCTCAACTCGCCCCCATATACCCAAAACTGAGGGCCTTGCTAGCCAATGGGTTGACTGGGGTTGATCTAACCCGATGTTGGGTAGCCTGGAGGATCTTACCATTGAGTCGTCGTGGCAATTTAATGTACAATTATTCTGGCGGAAATGATGCACAAAGATACAGCAACGCGGATTTGGAAGCTAATGAGATAAACCGGATTGTAAAGAAGCTGCTGGGAGAAACTCAAGAAGCTTGCAATAAAGATGGACTGAATCCTTTCTGCGCTATTAACCCGGCTCCTCCAGTAAGAATCTTTGATAACTATTTATCCAGCTTACATAATTTTTGTAGACTTCAAAGCTTACTTGCTATTTTTTACTGACAACCTTGCAGGCCGATTTTCCCTTCTGGAATAAAAAGAGGAAAACTCTGGCACATAAGCCTAAACCCTCCCCGAATAAAAAGAAGAATAAGGCGGCTGAGGAAGAGCCGTCAACTAGGGGCGAATCACCAACGGCTGACGCACAGTCGGAGGTAGAACTTGACTCCCTTGGCCGTCTTTTTGTTGAACTTGTTGATGCCTCTTACTCTCAAGGTGATGCTGAAACAAGCCGGGCCGAAGATGTTGAGGTAATTTCCATCTCCTCCGGCTCAGAATCTTTGTCTCCAAGGAAAACAAGGCGGGTTATTCGGAAAATAAGTTTTTCTCACCTGGATGCTCATTTGGATCCCAATTTGATTTTGAAGAAAACTCAGCACGAATCAAAGCGCCATACTCGGAGCAGCTCTGGTGACCTTGTGGCTGGCTTACCCAACAAGTCAGCCGCCCGCAAGCAACAGAATGAGGTGCCTCACAATCCAACCCCTTCTCTTCCGAAAGCTGGCCTTATCCGGCAACCTCTTAATCCATCTGATTCAAATTATCAGAAGTCATCACCTTTATCGGGCGACTCAACCGCCACAAAGCTGCCACCCCTTGTTATCAATCAAGGGTAAACTTCTTCCTTACACCATATATTTCTTATTCATACTTAGCCTTGCATATGCTTTACTCTGCTGCCTTGTTTGTAGGGCCAAGGCTAAAACTAAGAAACAAAAAGTTGGCGAGTCATCAACCAATCCTGAGGTCCCTGAGTCGAAAAATCCAATTTTGGTGACTCCTGAAGCTCAAACTTAGAACCCCAAAGATCATCAAGACGACCAAGACATACCGCCCTAGCATACTGAATCGGCAAGCATTGAAGCTATAGATGTTGCAGCTAAAACGACAGATAATCTTAACCCACCCAATCCTCATCAAGCAACTAAAGATGCTTCTTCTCATGATAAGAACGAAGAGATTACTATCACTGGGACGGGTTACACAGCTCCAGGGGTCTCCAATGTGCTAACCAAGCTTATCGCCAAGGATGAGACGCCTTTGCGTGAGAAGGGAAAGAATAAGCTTGAACTTCCTAGCTATGAGGAATTCAGCGCTGAAGAATTGCATGCCAGCTATTTAAGCCGCCTCTCTACAAGCCGGGAAGTGGAAATCAGTCTCGTTGGTATAATGAGGAGAAAATATGAGGTATGCCCAATTTTTCCTTGTACTCTATATATCCTTGTGTAGCTTCCAAGGGCCGGCTCATCTTCATGAGATGAGTCGGGTCTTGTAAATATAGAACTTCTAAAGAATCAACGTGTAGCCCCCAAGGGCCGGCTCATCTTCATGACATGAGTCGGGTCTTATAAATATAGAACTTCTGAAGAATCAACCAGAAGCCCCCAAGGGCCGGCTCATCTTCATGAGATGAGCCGGGTCTTCTTAATATAATATGTGTAAAGAATCGACTTGTAGCCCCCAAGGGCCGGCTGATCTTCATGAGATGAGCCGGGTCTTCCCATAACATGTGTTGGAAGAAAAACTGATACACATTAGCCCCCAAGTGTCAATTATATTGCTTGCAATCTGCTTGGGACTTAAAAAATATCTAAGGTGATAACTCTCACTGTGCAGGAAGCTGTGAATGTAGCCGACTCAAATGTGATCGGCCTGCAAAAAGATCTGGAATTAGAGCAAGCCGCCCGAACCAAAGCTGAATTGAGCCTGAAATCTTCATTGGAAGAATTGGAGAAAATCAAGGCGGGCTTTGAAGTAGCGAAAAAGTCTATCAAGACTGAAAAAGCCGCCTTGATCAAGCGTGCGGAAGACGCTGAAGGTCAATTGAAATCCATTGATGAAGAGTTGGCCGAGCTAAAGCGGCATATTGCTCATATGACCCAAGCCGTCTTTGGTAAGAATTTTTATGAGCTCATGATAACCCGCTCAAATAATCATGTATGAATAAAGACTTGCCTGGCGGCTCACACACTTGTATTGTTTGCAGGCAACCGAACTTGCAATCTCCAGGACAACTGCGTGATGAAGCTAAAGGTTGTATATTCCTTGGCTAAACAATTATACGCTGGGAGTCTCCGCACCATCAAGGCTATCATGGGTGACAAAGAGCCGGTGAAGTACATCAAGGATGTACTGAGATGCCTCTTAACGATCCCGAAGCAAATTGAAGAGTTGTAAAGATCAGCCCCCCGAGTAGGGGCAATGACATCTTTGAGTCGGGCTGTGGCTTATTCAGCAGATCTGGATCCTGCAGAGATGGCCCGAGGATTTCCTCAGTACAAAGATGACGGGTCAGAATTCTCTGATGCTGATTATGGTCGTTGCGTAAGGGCGACTCGAGTGCTGGCCAGCCAAGTAGTTGCAGAAATTGATCTGAAGAAGTATCAGGCGGCTTATGACGACAATAATTCGCGAGTTCAGCCGCCGACTTTTGAAGCTGTAGACTTAACTTCTCAACGTCGTAAGCATATTTTCATGACGAAGGATTTGTATATCAACAAGTCTGTCAACTTGCCTTTAATATTTTTTTTGGAACCGTACAGCCTGTTGCTTGCACGTGTATTTGATAAGTCGCATGTAACGACATGTATGTGCAGAAAGTATACCTGCAAAACAAATTCCACCAAAATAACATTTGAAGTGGAAACGATCCGGCAAGTCATCGAGCAGCGCCTTATAGTCGTTTAAAAAGAAATTTCAGATTAATAATTTGGCGACACATGGTCGTTGAAGACTCAATGATGAGCATGAATAACCCGGAGTTCTTTTTGACCCGGGGATTTTTAGGCAGAAATAAATAATATCCCCATACATCTATGGAGTGAATTATAAGTTGGCTTTTGAGGCTCAACAAAAAGACTGGCTTTCGAGGCTCAAGTCTTGCTTCAATGAAGCTGGCATGATAGCCTTGGTTTATCCTAGCTTTTTGTAAGCCGGATCTCACGTGACTCAAGCCGGTGTTTTAACCTGGATAAGTTTAGGGTCCTTATGGATTGACTTATCGAGAGTACACGGGGTCACCTTTTCGGAGTAGCATATTGCGAACAGGCAGGTTTAACCTATATATTGTGGCGTTTTTGCCGGGTCAAGAGGGTGAGAAAGCTAAACTCGGTGAGTTGGAAGCCCCCAAGTGACCATGATCAGTCAATAAAAACTCATGCACAATATATGAGATGAATCGACAGAGGCCCCGAGCTTCGGGGATGCTGACTTTATTATACTTGATCATAAAAGGTATATACATGATGTATGTACAATGATTGAAGCAAGTGGCTTAAGTGTAGTAAGGCCGAAGATGAGCAACGTTCCAGGGCCTGTTGGTCTCCTCCTCAGAGGTACATGACTTATTGTGTTCACGTATGTCAATAAGATAATATGATCCATTATTGAGGTTTTTGCTAACTACAAAGCACCCTTCCCAAGGAGGTGAAAGCTTATGCATGCTTGTTGATACGTCTCCAACGTATCAATAATTTATGAAGTATTCATGCCATGATTGCCTATGTTTACAATAATTTTATATGGTTTTGAATCACTTTATATGATTTATTTAGAACTAACCCGGACTGACGCTGTTTTCAGCAGAATTACCGTGGTGGTGTTTTTGTGCAAAGAATGAAAGTTCTTGGAATCTCCCAAATTTTTTTGGTGATTTTCCCGGAGGAAATAAGCCATATTGGAGCGAAGAACCACCGGAGGGGAGCCACCCATGGGGCACAAGCCATCAGGGCGCGACCCCCCTGGGTCACGCCCTGATATGTGGTGGGACCCACGTGGCTCCGTTGCGCGTGATTCCAATGCTGAAAAATCCTATAAATCCCAGAAACCCCAAAAATAAAGAGAGACTCTCCGTTCCGCCACCGCAACTCTCTGTATCGACGAAAAACCAATCTGGAGGCGTTCTAGTAGCCTGCCAGAGAGGGAAACCCATCACCGGTGGCCATCATCATCATCCTAGAAGAGGCCATGACGAGGAGGGAGTAGTTCACCCTCGGGGCTGAGGGTATGTACCAGTAGCTATGTGTTCAATCTCTCTCCCTCTCTCGTGTTTTTGAGATGTCACGATCTTGATGTGTCACGGGCTTTGTTAATATAGTCGGATCATATGATGTTATTCCCTTGCTACCTTGTTGTGATGAATTGAATCTTTACCTATGAGGTCTCGTTATGTTGGATTGAATATTTTGGTTTGAGAACACTTGATGTACGTCTTGCGTGGGATACCCGTAGTGACATTGGGGTATTCTATTGATTCACTTGATATATGTTGAGGCATCAACTTGCGGATTCCGGTGACCTTGGGGATCTATGCATAGGGGTTGATTGCACGTTTTCATACCACGTTCTCCGATAGAAATCTCGGGGTACTCCTTGAAGTTCTTTGTGTTGGATTGAATATGATACACCTGAAATTGTTTGATGCATCTCACATAATTTAACCACGGATACTTGAGGTGACATTGGAGTATCCAGGTGACATTAGGGTTGATTGATATGTATCATTGGTGTTGTTCTAGTACGAACTCTAGGGCTGTTTGTGAGACTTATAGGAATATCCCAAAAGATTGATCGGAAAGAATAACTTTGAGGTGGTTCTACTACCTACACCAATTTCATCATATTGTTCTCCACCAGATAGGAACATTGGAGTGATTCTTTGTTGCACATTGAGGGATGATCATATGATTCAACTATGTTAGCATTGTTGGGAGATTGCATTAGTGAGAGTATGAACCCTAGGCCTTGTTTCCAAGCATTAATATACCATTTTGCTCGCTTTTTTACACTTGTTACCTTGCTGTTTTTATATTTTCAGATTACAAAAACCTATATCTATCATCCATATTACACTTGTATCACCATATCTTCGCCGAACTAGTGCACCTATACAATTTGCCATTTAGTGGGTGTGTTGGGGACACAAGAGATTTCTTGTATTTGATTGTAGGGTTGTTTGAGAGAGACCATCTTCATCCTACACCTCCCACGGATTGATAAACCTTAGGTCGTCCACTTGAGGGAAAATTGCTAGTGTCCTACAAAACTCTGCGCTTGGAGGCCCAAAAAAGTCTACAACAATAAAGTTGTGTAGTAGACATCACCCGTCTGATCTTGAATCAAACGGAGCACTAAGTCGCCCTCCTGGAAACTGCGGCTGCAAATTCTTCGACTGTGATAACGATGAAGGTCTTGTTGATAAATTACAGATCCAGCCGCCGCAAGATCACGTTCCTCCTCCATGGCGTCAATAGAATTTTGTGGAGCCGTCTCATTGTCCGTCTCAACATAAGCCGCTACTCGGGGCGAGTCATGACGTATGTCACTTGGAACAACCGACTCTGCGTCGTAAACCATAAAGAACGGTGTGTAGCCCATTAATCTGTTGGGGGTAGTCCTTATGCTCCAAAGAACTGCAAGAAGCTCTTCAACCCAACAACCCGGAGTACGCTCCAAAGGAACAATGAGCCGGGGTTTAATCCCTTGTAATATTTCCTGGTTAGCTCGCTCTGCCTGGCCATTAGACTGTGGATGGGCCACAGATGAAACATCAAGCCGGATATGCTCCTTTTGACAAAGCGTCTTCATAGCACCTTTAGACAGATTTGTCCCATTATCAGTGATGATACTATGAGTATAACCAAAACGAAAGATCAACTTTTGCACAAACTGAACTGCAGTTGCCGCCTCACAATTGCTGACGGGCTCTGCTTCAACCCATTTGGTAAATTTATCGATCGCCACCAAAAGGTGAGTCTTTTTATCCTTAGACCTCTTGAACGGCCCAACCATATCAAGCCCCCAAACCGTGAACGGCCAATTTATTGGGTTCATCCGCAATTCTTGAACCTACACGTGAGCTTGTCGTGCAAATTTTTGACAACCATCACACTTGCGAACAATGTCTTCCGCGTCAGCATGAGCAGATAACCAGTAAAAGCCGCGTCTGAAAGCCTGGCCACCAAAGATCTTGACCCCACGTGATGACCATATCCTGCATGAATTTTCTGCAAAATATCCCTGCCGTCGTCAGGGGAGACACAGCGTTGAAACAAGCCAATTACGCTGCATCGATGTAACTCGCCATTGACAATAGTCATGGACTTAGATCGCAAGATGATCTGCCAGGCCAGGAGCTCTTCCTCTAGAAGCTCACCCCAGGTTAAATAAGCCAGATCAGGCACTGTCCAATCTGGAGTTTCTCGTAGAGCCGCCACCACTGCCCTTCCGGGTCTGGGATAGCCAGATCTTCTTCTGAAGGTAACTTGATAGAAGGATTATGCAATACATCCAGGAACACATTGGTGGGAACCGACTTACGTTGAGAACCTAGCCGAGATAAAGCATCAGCTACCTCATCAAGCCGCCGGTCTATGTGATCCATTTGATATCCTTTAAAGTGACCAGCAATATTAGTCATTGCCTGACGATAAGCCGCCATGAGTGGGTCTTTAGAATCCCACGTCCTTGAAACTTGTTGTGCAACAAGGTCTGAGTTGCCCAAGCATCTGACTCGGCTTAAGTTCATTTCCTTAGCCATGCGGAGACCATGTAACAAAGCCTCATACTTAGCTACATTGTTAATTCATGGAAACATAAGCCGTAGGACATAACAAAACTTGTCACCTCGTGGGGAAGATAAAATAACTCTAGCCCCCGAGCCCTCCAAATTCCTGGATCCGTGAAAGTGTATCGTCCAATATGTATTATCTGGTCTTTCCTCGGGTGTTTGTAACTCTGTCCAGTCATTAATGAAATCTACCAAGGCTTGAGACTTAATAGCAGTCCTGGGTACATATTTCAAGTGATGAGGCCCAAGCTCAATTGCCCACTTAGCAACCCGGCCTGTAGCTTCTCTGTTTTGGATGATATCTCCCAGAGGAGCTGAACGGACCATAGTGATTGGATGCGAAAGGAAATACTGTTTTAATTTGCGACTAGCCATGAACACTCCAAACACCAATTTCTGCCAATGTGGATATATCTGCTTGGATTCTGATAAGACTTCACTGACATAATAAACCGGCCGTTGGACTGGGTACTCCTTCCCTACCTCCTTGCGTTCCATGACAACTGCCACGCTGACGGCCCGATTATTTACTGCCACGTACAGGAGCATAGGCTCGTCAATCAGAGCCGCCAAGACGGACGACTCAACCAACAGCTTCTTAAGTGCTTCAAAAGCCCCATTACCAGCATCACCCCAGACAAAATTGTCAGTCTTTTTCATCAACTGGTATAACGGAATCGCCTTTTCACCTAGGCGGCTTATGAACCGGGTTAGGGCCGCAGTGCGACCCGCCAGGCGCTGCATATAATTGATACATGACGGCTTAGATAAGGAAGTGATAGCCTTAATTTTCTCCGGGTTAGCTTTGATGCCCCTCTCTGAAACCAGAAAACCTAGCAGTTTTCCTGCAGGTAACCCAAAAACGCACTTGGCCGGGTTAAGTATCAGCATGTACACCCTTAGATTGTCAAAGGTTTCCTTCAAATCCTCAAGCAAGGTTTCCTTCTTCCTTGACTTTACCACAAAGTCATCAACATAAGCATGAACATTGCGTCCAATCTGTCCATGGAGGCAATTCTGAAATCAACGCTGGTAAGTCGCATGAGCACTCTTAAGCCCAAAAGGCAGAGACACATAACAAAAAGCTCCAAAGGGTGTAATAAAAGCTGTTTTTTGCTGGTTTTCAACTACCATGTTTATCTGATGATAACCAGAATAAGCATCCACGAAGCACAGCCGCTCACAACCCGCCGTTGCATCAATGATCTGGTCAATACGGGGGAGGGCAAAGGGATCAGCTGGGCAGGCCTTATTGAGGTATGTGTAATCCACACACATACGCCATGTGCCATTTTTCTTGAGCACAAGCACCGGGTCAGCCAACCACTAAGGGTGAAAAACTTCCACTATGAACCCGACATCTAAGAGCCGGGCCACTTCTTCTCCAATGGCCTTACGCCTCTCCTCGTTAAAACGACGGAGGAATTGCTTGACTGGCTTCATATTAGGATCCACATTAAGGTGGTGCTCAGCGAGTTCTCTTGGTACACCTGGCATGTCAGAAGGTTACCAAGCAAAGATGTCCCGATTCTCACGGATGAACTCGATGAGCGCGCTTTCCTATTTGGGATCCATTCTTGTCCCAATGGTTAACTGCTAAGAAGAGTCGCCAGGGACAAAATCAACTTGCTTTGTGTCTTTAGCCGACTGGAACTTGAGGGGATGGTCCTTCTCAGTGGTGGGCTTCTTGAGATGGGTCATATCAACCGGGTCAACATTGTCTTGATAAAACTTGAGCTCCTCAGTAGCGCAAGCCGTTTGTGCATAAGCAACATCTCCTTCTTCACATTCCCAAGCGACTTTACGATCTCCATACACCGTAATCGTTCTCTTTGGTCCTGGCATTTTGAGCTGTAAGTATATGTCACAGGAGCGAGCCATGAACTTGGCGTAAGCCAGCCATCCAAATATCGTGTGATATGGACTTTTGATCTTGACTACCTCAAACCACAGTGTCTCTTCCCTGTAGTTCTCTTCGTCGCCAAAAGCCACCTCCAGAGCAATCTTTCCTACAGGATAAGATGACTTGCCTGGCACGACTCCATGAAAGACAGTACAGGACGGCTTAAGATCCTTCTCTGTCAGATGCAATCATCGAATAGTGTCATAGTACAATATGTTGATGCTACTACCACCATCCATAAGTACCTTAGTAAACTTGTAACCGCCCACTTGAGGGGCCACCACTTAGGCTAGATGACCCGGATTGTCCACATGGGGCGGGTGATCTCTCTGGCTCCAAGTAATCGTTTGCTCAGACCAATTCAAATATTGTGGCACCGCCCGCTTAACCATGTGAATCGCCCTTTTGTTGACCTTATGGTCACGCTTGCAAGTGCCCATTGTGAATACGTGGTACTGACCACCGTTCAATTGCTTAGGATTACTTTGATATCCTGACTAATTATGCTGCTGTTGATTACCTTGATTAGATTGCTAACTATGACCACCATGGTTCCCTTGGCCCTGATAGCCAGAACTTGAGCCTCCATTGCCAAAACCGGCTTCTTGGAAACCTCCAGAAGCTGACCCACCAGGTGGCCCACTGTTGTTTCCATGATGTTGTTCAAACGCCTTGTTCCTAAACTCCTACATGATATGACAATCCTTCCAAGCATGAGAAGATGGCTTGTTAGGATAACTGTGCTTTGGACACGGCGCGTTAAGAGCCTCCTCCTCATTTCTAGGCTTCCATCCGTCGTATGGCTGCTTGCCATTACGACGCTGATTTTTGAACCCTGCATTGGTGTTAGCCACAAAATCTGATCCGCCATCTGAGAACTTGCGCTTTCCACCATTGCCCTGGTTATTATTATTATGCATTGGGGCATTATGTTGCTGACTCTTACCACCGCTATTTTTCTTACCTTTTCTAGACTTGTCATCGTCTGAATTAGGATCCTTCATGCCATCGGAGTCGGCATACCTGGTAAGTGCATCCATGAGATTGCCCATATCTTGGCACTTACGCTTAAGCCGCCCTAAATTTTGCCTAAGAGGCTGGAAGTGACAGTTCTTCTCTAGAATCAAAACAGCTTGAGCCGCCGCAATATTATCTGAGGAGTTGATAATGGTGGCGACACAGAGAGCCCAATGATGGGCCGGCTCATCCTCACGCTGCACACAATGCTCTAAATCCACAATTTTCATAGGCTGCTTGCAAGTCCCCTGAAAATTGTTGATGAAACACTCCTTCAACTCTGCCCAGGAGTTGATGGAATTGGGGGGCAGGTTCTTCAACCATGTACGAGCCAGCCCCTCCAACATCATTGCAAAGTATTAAGCACAGACTGCATCGCTGACGTCCAACATGTCCATAGCCAGTTCATAGCTCTCAATCCAAGCCGCCGGCTCAAGATTCGCTGTGTATTTTGGTACCTTACAAGGTCCCTTGAAATCCTTAGGCATGCACTCGCCAGGTAAAGCCGACATTAGGCACGAAACTCCGATCGTTTTAGCAGTTGACCCGATGACTATCGAAAGTGAATGGACCACTGGGGGCGGCTGACAAGCCCCCTGGTTTGCTGCCTTCGCTTCTCGACGGGTCCTCACCTCGTCCACAATTGCTTGAGCATCCGTACAATGCCGCTCACTGCTAGAGACTGCTGGCGACTCTGCGCGTCGGCTATAACTACGACTTGGCAAAGGATTTGAATGCACACGCTGCCGACTATACGAATAATTAGCCTGCTGGGCAATCGTTGTTTGTAACAGTTCATTGGCGTTCCGGGCTTCAACCGCGATTAGCAACTCACCATCAACAGGGACTGCAGTAAGTTGGGTTGCCGCTGCCACCATGTTATCCACCGGGTTGGAGAAGTGCCCCGATGGTGTCAAAAAGCGTTACGGCGTCATCTGGACAAGGGGCGGGTTTGGGCCCGGATCTTCCCTCCGGGCCGGCTCTGGACGGTGAGGTTGAGCCGCCGCCCTGCACCCAGGCATCTCAGAAGTCAATTGGGGTATAACTGGCGCTCCTGGAATACTTGGGCCCTCTCCAGGAGAGTTTGAACAAACGCTTGTGAACATAGACTAGGGGTAAACGGCTCTGGTGCCTCCTCCGAAGGACTGCATCGGATGCGTTTTGATCCATGCTGAGCCGCCACGCTTCCGTCCTTGGACGCTCTGCTGCTGCATTAACCAGAGCTTGCAGTGCAGCTATCCGGGTGTTCTCAGCGTTAATATCTTCCTGGGCCTTGGTCATCTGTTCCTTTATCTTTGCAATCTACGCATTGCTTTCTTCTTGATTTTCCACAGAGATCTCGGTCCCTGATACGTCTCCAACGTATCGATAATTTATGAAGTATCCATGTCATATTTGCTTATGTTTTTACTATGGTTTTATGATTTATTGGGACTAACCTATTAATAGTTGCAAAATTGCACAAGTTCTTGTGTCACACTTTGATGTGTAGGAATTAATTGGAAATTGACAAAAAAACGCAAAAGGAGCCTTGTTGAAGGCGGACTCTGACTTTCCTGAAATCTGTCCACAAACTGTTTTTAGAGACCGTCAGTTTGACCCCCGACGACGGCGTCAAATGGAAAAAGTTAAAACTAGGAAAGTGTGGGGAATTTTATGGCATTGATTCTGGAATCCAAATTCCTCCAAAACGGAGTTCGGATGCGATCTGTAGATCCGTTTTACTGGAGGAAAATATCTGATTACGAGAATTGATGACGTGATTGAGTGTAACTCTTACCATATCTGATGTATTCGGCCAAGCCACGACTTTGAGGACTCATGAGGGCTGTGAGGAGTCCCTAGGAAGGTTCTAGAGGTGCCCAAGAGCCATTGGATCAAGGGTCCATCTATCGGAGGGCCATAGAGCACCACAGAGGCACATATAAGGAGAGAAAAACCCTAATTTCAGGAGAGCCACTAAAAGCCACGAATTTGCCGGTCCCTTGGCAGCCGCCAAGAAGGGGAGAGGCTCCTCCATTGCAGCACTAAGTCCAAGGAAGAAGGGGGGGGGGCAAGGGGCCGCTGCCCGTCGCCACCGCCGCCGCCCGTCGCCGGCGCCGTGGCTGCCGTCACCTCCATCTCTTTGGGGCTGCACCTCTCCATCAACAAACTCTCTCTTTGTTACCATGATAATGTGTGAGTAATCCACCTTGGAGCTGAGGGTTTGTACCGGTAGCTATGTGTTTAATCTCTCTCTCTCTCTCTCTCTCTCGTGTTCTTGAGATGGCACGATATTGATGTATCACGGGCTTTGTTAATATAGTTGGATCATATGATGTTTTCCCCTCTCTATCTTGTTGTGATGAATTGAGTTTTTCCTTTGAGATTTTGTTATTATCGGATTGAATACTTTTATGGATTTGAGAGCACTTGATGTATATTTTGCATGCGGATACCCGTAGTGACATTGGGGTATTCAAGTGATTCACTTGATATATGTTATGGCATCAACTTGCGGATTCCGGTGACCTTGGGGATCTACGCATAGGGGTTGATTGCAAGTTTTCATGCCTTGTTCTCCGATAGAAATCTTGGGGCACTCTTTGATGTTCTTTGTGTTGGATTGAGTATTATGAAGCTGAAATTGTTTGATGCGTATCGTATAATTAACTCATGGATACTTGTGGTGACATTGGAGTATCTAGGTGACATTAGAGTTGGTTGATGCGTATCATATGGAGTTATTCTAGTACGAACTCTTAGATAGATCGATTGGAAAGGATAACTTGGTGTTATTTTCGTACGAACTCTTGGATAGATCGATCGGAAAGGATAACTTTAAGGTGCTTTCGTACCCTACAAACAATTTCTTCTTATGTTCTCCGCTAGATAAGAACTTTGGAGTGATTCTTTGTTGCACATTGAGGGATGGTTATGTGATCCAATTATATTATCTTTGTTGAGAGATTGCACTAGCGAAAGTACAGACCCTAGGCCTTGTTTTCAAGCATTGCAATACCGTTTGTCCTCACTTTTGTTATTTGCTACCTTGCTGTTTTTATATTTTCAAATTACGAAAACCTATATCTACCATCCATATTGCACTTGTATCACCATCTCTTTGCCGAACTAGTGCACCTATACAATTTGCCATTGTATTGGGTGTGTTGGGGACACAAGAGATTTCTTGTATTTAATTGCATGGTTGTTTGAGAGAGACCATCTTCATCCTACACCTCCCACGGATTTATAAACCTTAGGTCATCCACTTGAGGGAGAATTGCTACTGTCCTACAAAACTCTGCGCTTGTAGGCCCAACAAAGTCTACAAGAATAAAGTTGCGTAGTAGACATCAAGCTCTTTTCTGGCGCCGTTGCCGGGGAGGTGAGTGCTTGAAGGTATATCTTTATATCTTGCAATTAAATCATTTAGTTTCTTGTTTTTCACTAGTTTGGTTTTATAAAAGAAAACTACAAAAAAAATATAATTGAGGTGGCCTCATATTATTCGTCCTTATCATGTCTTTCGTGAAAATGATGGTTTGGAAAATTGTGCTCAATTGGTAGAGGAAGAAATTATGAAAATACGGAATGAGAATTCCTTGAATGATGAGCATGATAGCAATATTGTTAGCATGAATTTTCTGAATATCCATGATGCTAATGATATGCAAAGCCACAAGCTTGGGGATGCTATGTTTGACGAAGATGCTATTTTTTGTCCCCCAAGTTTTGATGAGCAAATTTATTATGATGATGCCATGCATCCTATCTATGATGATTATGATGATGACATGTATGTTGGATTTTTGCTAGTAGGCCTTTGGCCCAAAGCCCAACTAAAATCTGAAATTCTCATGGCCCATTCTTGCATGGCTGTGTGTGTGGTGTGAGTGGGACTAATGCTTAGTCCCATACTGCTAGTTGAGAGAGAGCTACACCTCCTTATAAGGTGAGCTCTTCTAGCACATGTAAGAGAGTGAGAAGAGAAGAGGCCCTCGCACACTCCTCCTCCTCGCTCGCCTCGCCACGCCACGCCTCGTCACGGCGCACCGCGGGTTGCGGGATTGAGCTGAGCCGAGCTCATACCTACTCGTTTATTTTTGCCGGTCAGGATCGGAGAGTCCGTAATAGACGCACCATGATCTGAGACGTCGGATCGTGGGCTGTAACCGACTCGGACGTGGGTCCAGTCCATGTCGCTCCGCCCTGCCGCGCATATATATATGCGAGGTCCCTGCCAACCCTAGCCGCCGCCACAACCTATGGTTTCGCATCGTTCTAGATCATTGCGCCGCCATCTGAGTCTTCTCCATCCCTCCTTCCGGCGTGCACCGCGAGAAGCGACAGCAGGCCTCCGGAACCCCGCCTCTCGAGATCCTGTACGTGAGAGGGGCGATCAGGTTTTTGGGGAGCACACTCGCGCGACTGCTGGCTGTGACGACTTCGCCAACGACAACTTCTTCCCCGACCTCGGCAATCTCTTCATCAACGACATGGCCCAGAACATCACCGCTGGCGGTTCTACTCCCGCTGCACCGTATGTAATCTTGTCCTCCCTGTTTGAGATCATGCTAGAATTTCTGTGTCTAGTTTGTGCTGTAGATTCGATCGATTTGTTTACTATGCTAGTCTGCATGATTAGTTCAGTCTATACTATTGCTGTCATGATTTATTTACTGCTTATTCGGATTAAATCTTGTAGTAATTTGCTCATGTATTCAACAATCCAAAAACCTGATTATAAGCAATTTACTCCAAGTGGTTTTGCTGCACACCTGAAGCCTCCCACCTTCAAGGGGGTGCAATATAAGAGGTGGCGCACGGGAGCAGTCTACTGGTTTCAAACCATGTACTGCTATGACGCCACCAAGGGCAAGCCTGAGGGCGATATTAATCCTGCACAACAGGAAGCTTTTGAGAAGATCGATACCCTCTTCAAGGGCGCCCTTCTGAGTGTTCTTGACGATTCCATTGTCGATTCATATAAGTTGTTTGATAACGGCAAGGACATGTGGGCAGCGCTCGAGGCCAAGTTTGGGGCCTCAGACGCTAGCAGCGAGTTGTACGTAATGGAGCAATTCTATGACTACAAGATGGCTGATGAGCATCCTGTTGTTCAGGAAGCTCATGAGATACAGTCACTCTCAAAAGAGCTTGAGTACTTTAAGTGTGTGTTTCCGGACAAGTTTGTGGCCGGAGGAATCATTGCCAAGCTTCCACCTTCGTGGAAGAATTTTGCTACTTCTCTGGAACACAAGAGACAGGAGTTTTCCGTTCCGGATCTCATTGGTACTCTTGATGTTGAAGAGAAGGCGAGAGCAAAAGACACACGTGCTCGAGTTGCCGAGGGAGCTTCTACTGCCCACATGGTGCAGAAGAAGAACTTCCAGCCCAACAAGCCCAAAAACAACAATAACAAATCTCAGGGCAAAGGCAAGTTTGATGCAAAGAACAAGCCATCACATTCTACCAACTTCAAGAACAATTCTCATAAGAAGGGGAAGGGACTTTGCCATGTCTGCGGTGATCCTAATCACTGGGCGCCGAGATGTCCCAACCGCTATGAGGAGCGCGAACATGAGAAGAGCGGCAAGTCCGCTAATGTTGTCATCGGAGATACTAATATGAAGGAATCTGGGTACGGTATTTTTCCTACCATTCTTTCAGTATGTCATTCTCCTGATCGGTTAACTGACACCGGTGCCAATATACATGCTTGTGCTGATGCCTCCATGTTTTCTTCTTATCAGGTCACAGGGACTTCTCCCGTGCTGATGGGGAAGGGGTCACATGCCATTGTTCGAGGTGTCGATATGGTCGATCTGAAGTTTACTTCGGGGAAGATCGTGCGCCTGAAGAACGTTCATCATGTGCCCTCAATCAATAAAAATCTCGTCAGCGGTTCCCGTTTGTGTCGGGATGGTTTTAAGTTGGTTTTCGAGTCCAATAAACTTGTAATTTCCATGTATGGACAATTTGTTGGAAAAGGCTATGAGTGCGGAGGCTTGTTCCGCCTGTCTTTGTCAGATATTTGCACTAAAGTTATTAATAATGTTTGCCACGATAATGAGTCTAATATTTGGCATTCACGACTTTGTCATATTAACTTTGGTTGCATGTCGCGGCTAGCCAATATGAGTTTAATTCCGAAATTCACTAATGTCAAAGGCTCCAAGTGCCAAGTGTGTGTGCAAGCTAAGCAACCTCGCAAGTCTCACAAGACTGCAGAGGCAAGAGACTTGGCGCCGCTAGAGCTTATACATTCTGATCTTTGTGAGATGAATGGTGTGTTGACAAAAGGTGGAAAGAAATATTTCCTGACGTTGATTGATGACTCCACTAGATATTGTTATGTGTATCTTCTGAAATGAAAAGATGAGGCTTTACACTTCTTCAAAAATTATAAAGCTGAAGCAGAGAACCAACTTGATCGGAAAATTAAACGGCTTAGGTCTGATCGTAGTGGAGAGTATTTTTCCAATGATTTTGATTCTTTTTGTGCGGAACATGGTATAATCCATGAGAGGACGCCTCCCTACTCACCTCAGTCAAATGGGGTGGCCGAAAGAAAGAACCAAACTCTAACTGATTTGGTTAACGCCATGTTAGACACATCGGGTCTCTCCAAGGAATGGTGGGGGAGGCGCTAATGACTGCATGTCATGTCCTAAACCGAGTTCCCACAAAGCAGAAAACCATTACTCCTTTGAGGAATGGGAAAGGAAAAGACTGAAACTCTCTTATCTACGAACTTGGGGTTGTTCGGCGAAAGTCAATATACCAATTCCCAAGAAGCGCAAGCTTGGACCAAAAACCGTGGATTGTGTTCTTCTGGGCTATGATTTTCATAGCATTGGCTATAGATTTTTGATAATAAAATCTGAGGTACCCGACATCCATGTTGGTATGATTATGGAGTTGAATGGTGCGACTTTCTTTGAGGACATATTTCCTATGAAGGATATGCCTAACTCATCAAATGAGGAGATACCTACTCTATCTACTCAGGAATTTTCTGTAATTCCTGAACCCACCATTGCGATGGAACACGTTGAGAATCCTAAGGAGGATGACAATGAAACTCCTGTAAGGAGTAAGAGACGAGGAACTGCAAAGTCCTTTGGTGATGATTTCATTGTGTACCTCGTGGATGACACACCCTTGACTCTTTCAGAAGCCTATGCATCTTCTGATGCTGACTACTAGAAGGAAGCTGTCCGTAGCGAGATGGACTCCATCTTAGCTAATGGAACATGGGAAGTCACTGATCGTCCTTATGGGTGCAAACCCGTGGGATGTAAGTGGGTGTTCAAGAAAAAGCTCAGACCTGATGGTACAGTTGAAAAGTACAAGGCACGACTTGTGGCCAAGGGTTATACCCAGAAAGAAGGTGAAGACTTCTTTGATACTTACTCACATGTGGCTAGACTGACCACTATTCGGGTGCTACTATCAGTGGCTGCCTCACATGATCTTCTCGTTCATCAAACGGACGTTAAGACGGCTTTCCTCAATGGATAGTTGGATGAGGAAACTTACATGGATCAGCCTGATGGTTTTATAGTGCCTGGTCAGGAAGGAAAAGTGTGCAAGTTATTGAAGTCTTTATATGGTCTTAAGCAAGCTCCTAAGCAGTGGCATGAGAAGTTCGAAAGAACATTAACTGCTGCAGGATTTGTTGTAAATGAAGCTGACAAGTGTGTATACTATCGCCATGGTGGTGGCGAAGGAGTTATTCTCTGTCTGTATGTCGATGACATACTGATCTTTGGAACCAACCTTGATCTAATCAAGGAGGTTAAGGATTTCTTATCTCTTTGTTTTGAGATGAAGGATCTAGGAGTAGCCGATGTTATTCTGCACATCAAGCTGCTGAGAGATGAGAATGGTGGGTTTACACTGCTTCAATCTCACTATGTGGAAAAGGTCTTGAGTCGTTTTGGGTATAGGGACTGCAAGCCTTCTCCAACTCCATATGATGCTAGTGTGTTGCTTCGAAAGAATCGACGGATTGCTAGAGATCAACTGAGGTATTCTCAGATTATTGGCTCGCTTATGTATTTGGCGAGTGCCACGAGGCCTGACATCTCGTTTGTTGTGAGCAAACTAAGCCGTTTTGTATCAAACCCGGGAGATGATCATTGGCATGCGCTTGAGAGGGTTTTACGCTATTTGAAAGGCACTGCGAGCTATGGGATTCACTATACTGGATACCCTAGGGTACTGTAGGGTTATAGTGACTCAAACTCGATATCTGATGCTGATGAGATTAAGGCCACAAGTGGTTATGTTTTTACACTTGGTGGTGGCGCTGTTTCCTGGAAGTCTTGCAAGCAGACCATCTTAACGAGGTCAACTATGGAAGCATAACTCACAGCATTAGACATGGCCACTGTTGAAGCAGAGTGGCTTCGTCAGCTCTTGATGGACTTACCTGTGGTTGAGAAACCAATACCCGCTATCCTGATGAACTGTGATAATCAAACTATGATCATAAAGATAAACAGTTCTAAGGATAATATGAAGTCCTCAAGGCATGTGAAGAGGAGATTGAAATCTGTCAGAAAAATGAAGAACTCCGGAGTTATAGCGTTGGACTATATCCAAACATCTAAAAACTTGGCAGATCCCTTCACAAAGGGTTTATCACGTAATGTGATAGATAATGCATCGGTGTAGATGGGTTTGAGACCCACCATATGAGTTGTCCATAGTGGTAACCCACTCTATGTGATCGGAGATCCCGTGAAGTAGAAGCGGGAGACAAGCTGTTGGGCAGCTGGAAGGAGCGTATCCCTATATTTGCTATCCCACTCCGTGAAGATGCAATACTCTCATAATCTGCATGGTAGGTTGATATTTATCTTAATGTGTTCCGAGTGGCTTATTTGGGTAAGCAGAGATGTTGTCCTGCAGAGCATTTCCTGAGGAACACACCTATCTGAATTTGATTGTTAAACGTCGCGGTCTGTGAGAATAGGGTGTTCTCTAATAAATTCATGAAAGGTCTTGGAGTACGACGTATACGCTCCACCCGCGGAGAAGCCTTGCGGCAGCCCAATATCGGTCAAGGATTTGTGTGAAACTAGTCTCGCAGAAAACTTGTAGTTCAAGGCATAGTCCACTATTCAAGTTGTGATCTAGTGTAGCATAAAATTCTAAATGGAAGTTCAACTTAACAGTCTCCATTAAGCACCGGTATATAAACAATGTTTTGGAACAAATGATGATATGTGCCAATGAGACTTTGTGGGGGATTGTTGGATTTTTGCTAGTAGGCCTTTGGCCCAAAGCCCAACTAAAATCTGAAATTCTCATGGCCCATTCTTGCATGGCTGTGTGTGTGGTGTGAGTGGGACTAATGTTTAGTCCCATACTGCTAGTTGAGAGAGCTACACCTCCTTATAAGGTGAGCTCTTCTAGCACATGTAAGAGAGTGAGAAGAGAAGAGGCCCTCGCGCACTCCTCCTCCTCGCTCGCCTCGCCACGCCACGCCTCGTCACGACGTGCCGCAGGTTGCGCGATTGAGCCGAGCCGAGCTCATACCTACGCGTTTATTTTTGCCGGTCAGGATCGGAGAGTCCGTAATAGAAGCACCATGATCTAAGACGTCGGATCGTGGGCTGTAACCGACTCGGACGTGGGTCCAGTCAACGTCGCTCTGCCCTGCCGCGCATATATATATATATATATATATATATATATATATATATATATATATATATATATATATATATATATGCGAGGTCCCTGCCAACCCTAGCCGCCGACACAACCTATGGTTTTGCACCGTTCCAGATCATTGCGCCACCATCTGAGTCTTCTCCATCCCTCCTTCCGGCGTGCACCGCGAGAAGGGACAGCAGGCCTCCGGAACCCCGCCTCTCGGGATCCTGTACGGGGAGCGCACTCGCGCGACTGCTGGCTGTGACGACTTCGCCAACGACAACTTCTTCCCCGACCTCGGCAATCTCTTCATCAACGACATGGCCCAGAACATCACCGCTGGCGGTTCTACTCCCCCTGCACCGTATGCAATCTTGTCCTCCCTGTTTGAGATCATGCTAGAATTTCTATGTCTAGTTTGTGCCGTAGAATCGATCTATTTGTTTACTATGCTAGTCTGCATGATAAGTTCAGTCTATACTATTGTTGTCATGATTTATTTACTGCTTATTCGGATTAAATCTTGTAGTAATTTGCTCATGTATTCAACAATGTATGATATAAAGAGTGATAGTAACCATGAAACTTGTCATCATGATTTTAATATTGAATGTGGTTATGTCAATCAAGTGTCTTATGATAGTTATTTTGTTGAGTTTGCTCCCACTACTATGAATGAGAAGAAATATGCTTATGTGGAGAGTAATAAATATTCTATGCTTGTAGATCGTGAAACGCATGCTTTATGTGATAGTTATATTGTGGAATTTATTCATGATGCTACTAAAAATTATTATGAGGGAGGAGCATATGTTGTAGGAATTGCAATAATATCAAGTTTCCTCTCTATGTGTTCAAAGTTTTGAAGTTATGCTTATTTTGCCTTCCTATGCTAGTTGATTCTTGCTCCCATAAATTGTTTTCTCACAAAATCCCTATGCATAGGAAGTGGGTTAAACTTAAATGTGCTTGTCATGAGATCCATGATGCTCTCTAGCATGTTTCAATTACTATTCTTACGTGAGCATCATTGAAATCATCTTGCCTAGCTAAAAGGCTTTAAAGAAAAGCGCTTGTTGGGAGACAACCCAACACTTTTACTTTCTGTTTTTGAGTGTTCACATGATTAAGCTACTGTATTAATCATGTTTTGTGTCTTTTATTTCAATAAAGTGCCAAGTAAAGCCTTTGGGATGACTCACAAGATGAGTAGAATTCATGCTGAACCAAAACAGAAACTTTTGACTCCAGTACAGGAATTTTCATTTTTTTACTGGTGCGTGATAATGATCTGAAATTTATACACATTCTTCATATACAAATTATTCAGGTTTTCCTAATTTTTCAGAATTTTTAGAGACAGTGAAGTATGGCTATACTACAGTTCTTCACAGACTTTTCTGTTTCTGACAGATTCTGTTTTGCATGCATAGTTTGCTTGTTTTAGTGTTTCCATAGCTTATATTTAGTGGTATAAATTATGGAAATGATATAATAAAGTAGGTATCATGTGGGAACAATTATGAATCTTGTCTTGACAGTGCCTAAGTAAATGATTTATCTTTATTACACTAACCCTTCTCACGAAGTTCCGTTAAGTTTTTGTGTGATTGAAGTTTTCAAGTTTTGGGTGAGACACCAATATGAGTAGAATAAGGAGTGAAAATAACCTAATATTGGGGATGCCCAAGGCACCCCCAAGGTAATATCCATGTAAGACTCAAGCGCCTAAGCTTGGGGATGCCCCGGAAGGCATCCCCTATTTCGTCTTCAACACTATCGGTATATCTTACTTAGATCTATATTTTTATTCGTCACATAATATGAGTTTTGCTTCGAACGTCATTTTATTTTGTTGTTCTCTGTTAGGTGTTATTTATAATCTTGTTTTTCAATAAAAAGTTCCAAGAATTGTCTTAGGATGCTTGCATTGCATGTTTTGATGTGTGCTGTGTAAAAACAGAAACTTTTGCTGTAGTGTTTGAATTTTCATATTTTACTGAAACGTGGAAAGTTTCTGAAATTTTTACACAGTGTTGTCATATAAATTATTTAGCCTTTCCTAAATTTTCATACTTTTTTGAGTTACAGAAGTACACTGGTTTAATAGATGGCTACAGACTGTTCTGTTTTGACAGATTGCTGTCATAGTTTTGTTATCTACTTATCCTATAGTTTCCAAAGCCTATATTGGTAGATATAAATTGTGGAAACGATAGTAAACAGTAGATGATGTTTGAAAATTATTGTTCAACTTGTCTTGGCAGTACATGAAGTGTTGATTTATTCTTATGTGTACTAACCTATCTCACGAGTTCTTTTCGAGTTTTGTGTGGATGAAGTTTTTGAGAATAGGTGAAACCATGTTATGAGAGGATTGAACGAGATACAAAATATCAAGCTTGGGGATTCCCAAGGCACCCCAAGTAAATATTTCAAGAAGTCTCAAGCATCTAAGCTTGGGGATGCTACGCATCCCACCTCTCTTCATCAACAACTATCAGTTAGCCTATGTTGAGCTTAAATTTTTATTTGTCCACATGATATGTGCTATTCTTGGAATGAATTTTTATTTAGTTTGCTGTTTGAATAAGATACTCAGATCTAAAAATAATTATTGAGAGAGAGACCTCACATAGCTACTTAATTATTTGACTACTCATTGATCCTCACTTATATCTTTTGATAGTAGTTTGATGTTTACTCTTGAGCTTCACTTATACCCTATGAGTAAATTGTGAATGAATTGAATATCATAAATATGAAATTATTAATGTGCTTTATGCTTAGTAGTAGTTTCACATCTGGTTTATAAAGTAAAATCTATTGAAGTTTGACAATCATCAAATTGGTCATACAAGCAATTCATGAATGATTAGTATAAGAAAGAGAACTTTCACATACAAATATATTATCTTGGACATCTTCTATGATTGTGAATACCCATTAATTATTTTCAAACTTGAGCAATTTTGTTGAAGTTGGACATGGAAGACAACGTAATGAGTTATGGTTGTGTATATTTTCATAGAAGTTATATTGCTATGGATCCTCCAACATGTGGTGTTTGCTTAGGATCTTTTGCTAGCCAAAAATTCGTACTAAGTAGAGATACTACTTGTGCTTCCAAAAACCCTTAAACCCAGTTTCTTGCCTTGAGAGTCCACTATATCTACCTATATGCGGTATTACCCTGCCGTTCCAAGTAAATTTGCATGTGCCGCCTCTGTTTTGTGTGCCTGGACTGCTCATGGAGTGGCGGGGGGCGGTCAGTATCTTCCATGTTAAGAGGGTTATTCTCATGATGAGTGTTTATTCACTCGTCCTTGCACGAGAGGGGCGGTAATAGGGATTCCCAGTCCCAAAATCAAAAAAAATTTGCAAATAATTAAACAAAACTCTCCTAGGAATGCTGTTGGTATGGACGGTACCCGTGGATTCGGCAAGCCGTGGAGTGTGTTTGTTGGTGGAGGGGGAGTAAACCTTTAATTTTACCGCTTGGGAGCGACCGCTATGTGTTTAACATGGAATATATTGAGAACTCTTGGTCGTAACGTTGACAGGAAGGGTGCACCTCCCAAAAATTATATTTATATCTGATTTAAGCTTTCAGCTCTGGCACCTTTGCAAATCCCTGCTTCCCTCTGCGAAGGGACAATCTATTTACTTTCATGTTATTTACTATTCATGTTGAGTCAACTTCTTATTCCAACCTCAGTCTATTAGTTGGCAAGCATCATGTGGTGGGGACAGATCCAAATATATATATCCAGTCAAATATATTTGATTATGACTTATTATTGTTGACAATTGACGAGGTTATTACCCCTAGGTAGGCCAAGACTGGGGGGTTCCAACCCCTTTTGAAAAAACCATACGGCCGGCTGGCCCGCGACCAGCTGGCGTACTGCCGGCTGGCCCACGGCCGGCTAGACCAAGGCTGGCTGGCGGGCTACCGGTAGGCCCACTGCCGGCTGGCCCACGGCTGGCTGGTCAGGAGCCGGCCGCCCAGTCCCTGGCCAGCCTGCGGCCGGCCGCTCTACGGCCGGCCCTTCCGCTGACCACTGGACGGGCAGGCACCCGTCCCCTTCCACTGCAGCCAAGTACACCGACAGGACGCGCCCCCCACGATGTGCTCTGGCGCGGCTACAGCGACCGCTGACGCGCGGGTACGCGTGGCTACAGTCCGGGCGGTCGTACCGCTGACATAGACTGATCGAGACCCGGCGGGGCAACAGTGCCGCCATGCCGCCATCAACTCCATTACCCGCCCCGGCGTGGCTACAGCGCAGCCGGCCGTACCGCTGACTTCGGCCGGCAAGCGCAAGACGACGCCGTGCGGGGCGGCCCGTGCCGCGGCAGGTAGGCGCGGGCCAATAGAAGAGCCGGCTGGCGGCCCCAGTTGGCGATGGGACCGCGCAGCCGGCGGGCCCTACGGGCGACGAGACGGCCCAGCCGGCGGGCCCCCTGGCCAGCTGGAGAGGCTGCCAGGCGGGTCCCCCCTTTAGTACCTTAGGAATATTGTAAGCCGGGGGGTTGGCCTATAAAACCCCCCGAGGCCCCCAGGCATCGGGCAGGCAAGCACTAGGGGATTCTCCCATTCCACACTCTCACTCTCACGTAGCAAGGGAAGAGGAGCCGACTACTCCTTCTTCCTCCTCTAGACCTCAGCTCAAGGAGCTCCATTGTAACATCACCCACCATATAACTAGACAAGCAGGACTAGGGGTGTTACCTCCCACGGAGGGCCCCGAACCTGGGTACATCGTGTGTCCCTCACCGCTTGTGCCTAATCCCGTTCCCGGAGCCCGTCAGCGTCCTTCGGCCCCAACCACTCTCGATAAGCCACCCCATGGCATCTGTCGTGAGAAAACGACGACAGTTGGCGCCCACCGTGGGGCTGTCCGCGGCGCCGTCCGGAGTCACGTTTCGGGCGGGACCCTTCACCACCTCCCCCGGCCGCCCGCGTCCGGGCGGAACTGCGCGCTCGTGGGGCTTGCTCCCGCGGGGCGGGACCCCGTTCCCGCTGGCCGTGCGGGCGACGCTGCCGGCCTCTCTAACGAGTGCCTCGGCAGCGACGCTCTGTTCGACATCGCCGTCTTCACCGAGCGCCTCGGCAGGCTGAGCCTCGCCAACGAGCCAGCTGTCGACGAGTACCCTAGCCAGGTACTTGACTGCCTCAACCCACCCTCGTTCGTAGGCACACTCGCCCCGGGCGAGGCCAACGACTCCCGCGTCCGCGCGGGAGTAATGGCCACCAGGTCCTCCACGACCTCCGGCCGCGTCAGGGCGGAGGCAGAGGCGGCCGCCGCGGCCGCCTGCGCTGGCCCCTCCGACCCCCTTGGCGCCGTGCTTCGGGGCCTCAGCACCCCCGTCGCGCCTACCATGAACCCAGCTACGGCTACGGTTGAGCTGGAAGCTGCTCGCCGGCTGCTGTTCGACGAGGCGACCACGCTCGCCACCACCAAGCGCCGGATGGAGTCCGCGCAGCGCGAGTACAACTCCGCCTACGGCCTCACCCCCGCCGGCAACGAGCCCAGCCGGCGCGGCGACGTCCACAACCGCGGCCGTGTTGTCGCGGAAATCCTCGGTGGCAGGCTCCCCACCTACAACACGCCGGCTGCCAACCCGAGGGCCGCCCAGGTGGCCTATGCCGACCTGGCCGGCCTATTGGGCGAGGAACGGGAGCAGCAGGAGCGGCATGTCCAGGACCTCATCGCCACCGCCAATGCCCAGGAGGCCCGGCTCGATGACTCCTGCGCCGGCTCCGAAATCCCCGTCCCCAAGGGGGACGCCCCGCCAACTGCTGGCCAGCGCCGGCCAGTCCAGCAAGCTTCTTCCCCCCGCGGCTCTGGCCGGCGGGGCGCCGGGTCTCATAACGGACGCTCCCGACAGAGAGATGAGCTGCCGGCCGTCAACAGCCGGCGCAACGACGCTCCGGCTGGCGGCTACCGGTGCAACCGGGACCATACCCCGCCCCCGCAGCGGGAGCGCGTGCACTCACCTGCCCCGGCCGTCCGTCCCGAGCTCGCAGCCCGGCTCGGCCCGCGCGTCCCGTGGAGCGAGAACGACGCCCGGACCCGCATCGACCGGCTAGCGCAGTCGGCCCTCCTCAAGGAGGAGGGCTCGATCGGCCCGGCGTGTTTCGGCCCCCGGATCCGCAACGAGCCGTTCCCGGCAAGCTTCACTCTCCCTCGCGATACCCCGAAGTACAACGGCACCGCCAAGCCGGAGGACTGGCTGATCGACTAGACCACTGCAGTCGGCATCGTCAAGGGAAACAAGCGCGTAGCCGTACGCTACACCCCCTAATGTTGACCGGCTCGGCCCGGACCTGGCTTAACAGCCTATCGACCGGCAGCATCAACACATGGACGGACTTCGAGGAAGCGTTCGTCCGCAACTTCACCGGCACCTACAAACGGCCCGGCCGGCCTCGCAAGCTGACCATGTGTGTCCAGGGGCCGGAGGAGCCCCTCCATGACTACCTCACGCGTTGGACCGAGCTCCGCAACTCCTGCGAAGGGGTGCACGAGGTGCATGCCTTCCCGTACTTCATCGAGGGCTGCCGCGATGGCACCCACCTCAAGCACAAGCTCCTGTGCTCCGAGCCGGCAACCCTGGCGGACCTAATGGCCAAAGCGGACAAGTACGCCACGGCCGATTCCGCGATGCAGACAAAGGTCACCACGCCGGCCAAGCTGACCCCGCCGCCTGCCGCGCCGCGGGCGGCTGCCGACAACCAGCCACAACAGAACAACATGCGCAAGGCCGACCAGCCGGATCCCCGCTACGGGAGCTGGCAGGTCGCGACCATCGAGGAAGAGCAGCCGGCTGCCCAGGCCTCCAGCCAGCGTCAGCGAACTGGCAAAGTTGCCTGGTAGCCCAAGCTCACCTTCGAGCAGATGCTCGATGCCCCATGCAAAATGCACTCCGGGGCTAAGCCAGCCACGCACACGATGCGGCAGTGCAGCATCTCCCAGCTGCTGGCCCGAGGCGAGGGCCTTCCGGTTCCTCCGCCTCTGGTTCCCCACACACCGGCTCCGGCTCTGGCCCAGCCACCCGCGCCGGCTCCGGCTGCCAACAACGGCCGCCTCCATGATCAGTTCCCCAACCAGGACGGGGCATACGTCATCTTCACCAGCGAGGGAACTGACAAGCACAGCGTGTGCCAACGCCGGTACGAGGTGAATGCCACCGTTCCCTCGGTCCCCCAATTAATGCACTGGTCCAAGAAGCCAGTTACCTGGAGCCGGGCTGACCACCCGGCCCTGATGCCAAATCCCGGCAGCCACGCCCTCGTCCTCAATCCCACCATCGCCTACGAGAGGCGCACCTGCCATTTCTCGCGGGTGCTGATCGACGGGGGCAGCAGCATCAATATCCTCTATCGCGACACGCTACTTAAACTGGGGCTCGGGGAGAAAGACCTGCGGGCGAGCCGGACGGTTTTCCACGGCATCGTGTCAGGAAAGTCCTGCACCCCCATCGGCAAGATCGAGCTCGACGTTCTCTTTGGCGACAAGATCCACTTCCGCCGCGAGCCGATATGGTTCGAGGTGGTGGACCTCGACAGTCCCTACCACGCGCTGCTGGGCAGGCCGGCCCTCGTCAAGTTCATGGCGAGCCCCCATGATGCCTGCCTCAAACTCAAGATGCCGGGTCTCAAGGGCATCATCACCATCGCCGGCGACTACAAAATGTCGATCGAGTGCGCGCGCAATAGCATCCGGCAGGCCGAGCCCCTGGAGATAGCGGAGGAGAGGCGGCAGCTCGACCGGCTCGTGGCTCACGCCTCAGAGCAGCCGGCCGTGCCGGCTCCTCCGTCCCAGTCCGCCGGCGAAGCGTCGTTCCAACCGTCCAAGGACACCAGGCAGGTGCAGCTCGACCCAGCCAACCCCAAGCAGTGCGTCACCATCGACGCCCGCCTTGACAGCAAATAGGAAGGCGAGCTCGTCGACTTCCTCCGTGAGAATCGGGACATCTTTGCATGGTCTCCGAAAGACATGCCGGGTGTTCCGAGGAAGTTCGCCGAGCACAAACTTCATGTGTGGCCGGATGCCAAGCCGGTCAAGCAACCCCTGCGCCATTTCTCCGAGGAGAAGCGGCGTACTATAGGAGAAGAGATCGCCTGGCTGCTCGCAGCCAGCTTCATCATGGGAGTGTTCCACCCGGACTGGCTGGCCAACCCAGTCCTGGTGCTGAAGAAAAACAAAACCTGGCGCATGTGTATCGACTACACCAGCCTGAACAAGGACTGTCCTAAGGACCCTTTCGCCCTGCCGCGGATCGATAAAGTCATCGACTCCACGGCCGGCTGTGACCTGTTGTCCTTCCTGGACGCCTATTCCGGCTACCACCAGATCAAGCTGGATCCAGCCGACCGGTTGAAGACCTCATTCATCACCCCTTTCGGGGCCTACTGCTACATCACCATGTCGTTCGGCCTGAAGAACGTGGGCGCTACCTTCCAGCGCTGCCTGCAGAAGTGTCTCCTGCCTCAGATCGGCAGGAACGTCCACGTCTACGTGGACGACATCGTCGTCAAGACCAAGAAGCATTTCAGCCTCCTCGACGACATTCGAGAAACCTTCGCCAACCTGCGCGAATACAAGATCAAGCTCAATCCGGAGAAGTGTGTCTTCGGCGTGCCGGCCGGTCAGCTCCTGGGTTTCTTCGTGTCCACCCGCGGCATCGAAGCTAACCCGGAGAAGATCAGAGCCATCGAGCGCATGCACAGGCCGGCCAAACTCCGCGACGTCCAGAAGTTCGCCGGTTGCCTTGCCTCGCTCAGCCGGTTCGTCAGCCAGCTGGGCGAGAAGGCGCTGCCCCTCTACCAGCTCAAGAGAAAGACGCCCAAGTTTGAGTGGACCGACCAGGCGGATGAGGCATTCCGCGACCTTAAGCGCGCGCTCTCGAACGCTCCCGTCCTGGCGACGCCGGCTGAGAAGGAGCCGATGCTCGCGTACATCGCGGCGACCACCTGCTTGATCAGCGTCGTGCTGGTGGTAGAGCGGCCGGAGGAGGGCAAAGCGCTGCCGGTCCAGTGCCCCGTCTACTACCTCGGTGAGGTCCTTTCCGCCTCCAAATAGAACTACCCCCACTACGAGAAGATGTGCTACGGCATATTCTTTGTCGCCAAGAAGGTCAAGCAGTACTTCCAGGAGCACACCATCACCGTGGTGAGCACGGTGCCGCTCGGCGAAATCATGAGCGGCCGACACGCCACTGGCCGGATCGCCAAATGGGCCATCGCCCTCGCCGACCACGAGATTCGGTACGAGCCGCGTACCGCCATCAAGTCGCAGACGATGGCTGACTTCCTCGTCGACTGGGCCGAAACCCAGTTCGTGCCGCCTCCCCCGGACTCCACGCATTGGCGCATGCACTTCGACGGCTCGAAGATGCGAACCGGCCTGGGAGCCGGCATCGTCTTGTCATCCCCAAAGGGGGACCAGCTCAAGTACGCACTCCAGATCCTCTTTGCTGCCTCCAACAATGTGGCGGAGTACGAGGTGCTCATCCACGGCCTTCGGCTCGCCAAGGAAATCGGGATCCGGCGCATCCGCTGTTTTGGCGACTCCGACCTCGTGGTACAACAGGTCTCTGGCGAATGGGACGCCAGGGCCGCTGACATGGCCAGCTATTGCTTCCTCGTCCAGCAGCTCACCGGCTCCTTCGAGGGCTGTGAGTTCCACCATGTCCCCCGGGCGGACAACGAGGCGGCCGATATGCTGGCAAAGATTGGCTCCACCCAGCAGGCCATCCCGGCCGGTGTCTCCCTCGAACGGCTGCTCAAGCCTTCGATCAAGCCCTCCCCCGAATCAGAGTCTATCTTCGTGCCGGCCAGCGCCGTCGGCTCTTCGCCGAATCTGGCTGCTCTGCCGGCATCATCAGCTCCGGCTGCTCAGCCGGCGCCATCGGCTCCGGCTGCTCTGCCGGCACCGCCAGCTCCGGCTGCCATGCCGGCCCTGTCGGCTCCAGCATCCAACGCCCCCGCGGTGGCCGGCTCCGGCCCCACGACCGTCATGATGGCAATCGACGCCCCTCCCACTGTCTCGGTCCCGAGGGCTGGCGAGCCGGTCCCGGGGACTGATCAGCCGGACCCGGGGGCTCCGGCTGCCTCCGGCGCTCCACTTGAGCTGGAGCCGGCTCCCGTCTCGGCCCCCTCGTGGACCCAGCCCATTCTGGCTTTCCTCTTGCGCGGCGAGCTCCCCCCTGACAAAGTCATGGAAAGACAAATCCAACGCCGGGCCTCGGCCTACAGCATCATGAACCGCGAGCTGGTTCATCGCAGCACCACCGGCATGTTCCAACGCTGCGTCGAGCCGGAGAAGGGGCAAGAAATCCTCCTCGACATCCACCAGGGCGAGTGCGGGTATCACACCGCCTCCAAAACCCTGGTGGCCAAGGCATTCCGCCATGGCTTCTACTGGCCGACGGCCTTGGAAGAGGCCAAGCGGCTGGTCGATAAATGCGAGGGGTGCCAGAGCTTCGGCACACAGAGCCACCTGCCGGCGACAGCCCTCCAGACCATCCCACTCTCGTGGCCCTTTGCCGTCTGGGGGCTGGACATGGTAGGCCCCTTCAAGACCGCGCGGGGCAGCATGACGCATCTGCTAGTGGCTGTCGACAAGTTCACCAAGTGGATCGAAGCCAGGCCCATCAAGAAGCTGGACGGCCCCACAGTCGTCCGGTTCATCAAAGACGTCACGGTCCTCTACGGCGTTCCCCACAGCATCATCACCGACTACGACACAAATTTCGCCAAAGGCGCGATGGCGCGTTTTTGCTCCCAGGAGGGCATCCGGCTCGACCTCGCGTCGGTGGCCCACCTACAGTCGAACGGCCAGGCGGAGAGGGCAAACGGCTTGATCCTGGCCGGCCTCAAACCTAGACTTGTGGCGCCCCTCGTGCGGTCGGCCGGCTGCTAGGTCGATGAGCTGCCGGCTGCTCTCTGGAGCCTCAGAACCACGCCCAACCGGTCGACCGGCTACACCCCTTTCTTTCTCGTATAAGGGTCCGAGGCGATCATCCTCACGGACATCGAGTTCGACTCGCCTCGAGTCACCCTGTATACGGAAAAGGACGCGAAGGAGGCAAGGGAAGACGGTGTCGACCTACTCGAAGAAGCACGCGAGATGGCCCTGAGCCAGACAGCCATCTACCAGCAAAAACTCTGGCACTACCACAGCAAGCGGATCCGGCCCCTCTCCTTCCGCGAAGGAGACCTGGTGCTCAGGCGGATCCAGCGGACCGCCGACCAGCACAAACTGTCCTCCCCTTGGGAGGGCCCGTTCATCGTCAGCAAGGCGCTGCACAACAACGCCTACTACCTGATAGATGCCCAGAAGTCGTAGAAGAGCAAAAGAGATGCGTCCGGCGAGAAGACGGAGCGCCCATGAAATGCGGCGCTCCTTCGACTGTTCTACTGCTAAGAAAAAAAACGTGTATGTATGTATCTTCCCTTTCTATTGGAACTTAATGAATGCAATGGGGGACCCAAGCCGGCACTTGGGGCACGCCCCTTTTTCAATTCCATCAAAGGCTTGTCATTTTTAAGCAAGGCACCCGGGTCCGGCTCCCTGGCCCGGGGGCTCGCCGGCTCTTCTCCGAAGCGGACAAGTAGTGTGAGCAAGCAACCCTTTCCTACCCCCCTACCCAGCCACAGACCGGCCCCCGGCTGTCCGGCTGGCGGAACCATGGGGTAGGAAGGAACTTATCACGCGAACGCCGCCTGAAGGGTAGCAGCCAGATAGGTCCAACCGGACCGGGTTACCTCTAGAAACCAGCCTCTGCCGGCTCGCCCCAACCCCAGCCGGACGACTCTAAGGACCGCTCGTTTTCCCCAAGGACGATGCCCCGTCCCTGTCCCAGTCCGGCTCCCGGCTGGCTAACAGGCGGGGCGGAGGCCGGAAGGAATCCTTGCGTAAAATATGAGTCAAAAGGTAAAGGGCAAAAGATGAGCCGGCACGCAAACATTTTAGACTTCAAGCAAATTCGTAAATAAAAGGCCACAGGCCGAGGATTCTTTACAATACACCCCCAGTGGGTGGAAATGCGTCTTAAATAAGTTTTTCAGCAAAAGAAAAAGATACAAAGTGCGCAGGGCCGCTCAGGCCTCCGGTGCATCGCCAGCCGGCCCGGCAGACTGCCCAGGAGCGGTGGCCGGGTCCTCCTCCATGGCCTCCGTGGCCTCAGTGTTGCTGTCGGTGCTGGAGGCGGTGCTCTCATCGGCGACCGCCCCATCGTCGGGCCCTTGGGGAATGCCGAAGGAGTCCTCAGCAACCGGCTCGCCATCCTCTCCCAGCGCCGGCAGGAGCTCGTCCGGGTCGATGTAAGAGGCCAGCTCATTGGCTCGGCGGACGAGAGCGCCTTCAAGGGCGGCTCGGTCCGCCTCGGGGACTTCGCGCATCATGGCCAGCCGGTCCAAGTTGACACCGGGGTACCATGAGGTGACGAACCAGAGGGCCATCTGTGCCCCGGCGCGAGCCGCCGATGCCTTCCAAACCTCGAGCCGGGCCACCGCGTTCTCCAGCCACAGCGCCACGCGGCCCGTCGGGGCCCCGCGACCCGGCCAGAGGGCCGCAATCACCTCCGAGCCGGCCGTATGGAGCCGGTCCATACCACGCTGAAGGAAGAGCAGCGGGTTCTCGATGCCAGCACAAACTCCGGCAAGTCCCAGCCGGCGTGCTCCTCAATCTCCTACCCGCGCTGCCGCAGGCACTCCCGATGCTCCGCCACGACCCGCTCGGCGCGGCGCTGAGTGTCCGAGAACCGATCTAAGGGAAAGGGAAGAATCAGAAAAGCAGGGAGAGAAGCAGCCGGCAAGGAAAGAAGACTCAAGAATAAGTAGCTTACGCTGGAAGGCTTCGTCCACTTTAATCGCAAACTGGAGGCCCGAGCTCTGCTCCCTCTCGCGCGCCTCCTCCGCCTGGGCAAGGGCGGCCTCACGCCTCTCAAGCTCGCCGCCAAGATGAGCAACCTCATCCTGCAGGGCGGCGACCCGCTGGCTGGCGTCGGCCGCCTGCTTGGCGGCCTCCTCCCGGGCCGCCACCTCCTTCTGCAGCTCCGCGGTGAGGTGCTCCTGGGCCGCCTGCCCATCCACGACCAGGCCGCCCAGCCGGTCTCGCTCCGACGTAACCGCCTGGAGCTCCTGCCCCAGCCGGTCCCGTTCGGAAGCCAGTTCATCCCTCTTCTGCCGAATTGGGGTCGGCTCCTCTGCAAAAAAACCCAACACAAGTTACTCAAATGCGGAAGACCTGGGCCGGCTGCCGAGCAGCCAGCCCGACTCTCGGGGGCTACACCCAGTGGGTGCGCTCGCGTGCCCCCACTGGAATAAAGCATACCTTGCGCCTTCTTCAGCTCCTCCTGGACCTGATAAAAGCCAACCTTGCCGCGGTTGTGGATGGCAACCGCCTCATCAAAAAGCGCTTGCCGCTTGCCGTTCTTAGCCTGCTCCACGCCAAGAAGCAAGGAGTTAGACAAGAAAAAAGGAGATAGATCCGGCTCAGCTGCCACACAACCAAGCAGCCGGCCCGAATCTCGGGGGCTACACCCAGTGGGTGCGCTCGCGCGCCCCCACTGAAAGTTCGATGCGAGATGGAAGAATCTCACCTCCACCGCCTCCTCCACGCGTCAAAAATTGCTTTTGGCGGCCTCCGCAAACCTAGCCAGTCCCTCACGACAGTGCGCCATGATGCGGCCTGGCTCCCCAGGCGCAAGGACCTGGCTGCCGGCTGGCGGGGCCGGGACGACTAGGACGAGGGCCAGCGCTTTCCAGTCTCGGATCACGTCGAGCATGGTCCTTCTCGACCGGCTCGCCCCACCACTCGACCCGGCGTCCGCCATGGCGGCAGCCAGCGGAAGGTTGGAGGCAACCACCAGGGCACGAGAGCCGGCCTCGGTCCCCTCCGCAACCATCGTGGCCGGCTCCACCACCTGCCGGACCGGCTCGACAGCCGGCTGGACCGGCTCGCTCCTCCCGCCGACCGTTGTCTCCGGTGCCGCCTCCGGCACAGCCGGGGCGACGGACACATCTGCCGCGGCTGGCTCGACGGTGGGCGGGGTCACTACCGTCTCCCCCCGCTGGGCCGTCTCCTGAGCCGGCTCGGGAACCGCTCCCGCCGGCCGGGTCACCTCCGCCACGGGTGGGGCCATGGCCGCCTCCACAGCCGGCTCTCGCGGCTCGCTCAATGGAGGCCTCGACATCCGCATCGATTCCGCCGCCGAGTCCGTCGCACGCGCCGGGTCGGCGGGTCGCCTCCGCCTCCCGTCGCTCGACGCCCCCGAACGCGAGGGCGCGCCCTTCGCCCCTGCCCTCGCGGCTCGCATCTCTGTGAGCCTCCTCTTCTCCTCCCGCATCGTGGCCGCGTGATCATGCGCCTGCAGGCTGGTGGCGTCCACCGGGTCGGCGGTCGACTCCGTGTCGTGGAGCTCGATGGCGTCCCTGGGGTAAACAAAAGATGGGCCCTCAGGCACTTGCCGGCTCGAAAATTCGAAGAAACCCACAAGAACTAAAAGTACTCACCCGGCGACGACAGGAATGGCCCGCTTGGCCCATGCCGGCAGCTTCGCGACGGCCGCTCGCACTCTCTTACGAGCCGGCGGCTGAGTCGACGGCTGCCCCGAGGCTGGCCTCTTCTCCCGACGGGAGGCCTCGGCTGTCTGGCCACGAGCTGGCTGCTCCTCGCTCCGTCCGCGTGGCCCCCGCCGAGCTATGGGGGGAGGCGCATCCAAGATCCGGACATCATCATCATCATCGTTGTCGTCAGTCCAATCTTTGATCGAGGGTCCGGAGGGGACCTCACCAGCCGCTCTAGACCCGCCGGCTCCCGGGTCGCCCATCGCCCCTTCCGCCTCGACCTCTCCCGAGGAGTCGACCCCCTCCTCGACGTCGCCCCCCAGCTCGAAGTCCTCCGGGTCAGAATCAGCGTGTTTCGCCTGAAATACCTGGGGGTGCGGGCCGTCCGGCGTTTTCTGTCAAACAAAGTGTTGCGGTCAGCACGGCGTGTGAGCGGGGGGGGGGGGGGAAGGGACGGCTGGAGAAACACAGAAGAGAAAGAAGCCACCTCGACGGGGCTTACCAGGGGCGCCGAGTCGTGCTGGTTGTACGGCATCTTGCCGAAGCTCCAGGTCCCCGGTTTCAGTTTGAAGTTGGTGATGGCGTTCACCCGCTCCGCCACCTGGGCTGTCGTCAGCTCGAAGGTCGACAGCCGGCAGGGGTCCCGCCGACCCGTCATATCGCAGATCTGGTGCGGCCTCTGCTGAAGGGGCAGCACCCGGCGATCAATAAAGGCGGCCACCAGATCGGCCGCGACCAGTCCCTCTCTACTCCTCATGGTCTGGAGCCGGCCCAGCATCCCGACCAGATATCCAGGTGGCCCGTCGCCCGTCCAGTTCATCGCCGAGGACGGGGCGTTGACGAAGGCCGGCAGCCGGATGTAGTCCCGCGCCGGTTCGACGTTCTTCATGTAGAAGAACGTCCGGTTCCATTTCTTGATGGACTCGATGAGGGTGATGCGGGGGAATAGCGGGCCGCGAACGCACACCACCGCTCCCCCGCAGGCATACGCCTCATCGTTGTTCCTCAAGGCCTTGAGGTAGAAGAGCTTCCTCCACAACTCCACAAAGGGGAGAAGCCCGAGGTAGCCCACGCAGAGAGTCACGAAGCTCGATAGTTGAAGAATGGAATTGGGCCCGAGGTGGTACGGCTGGAGATCGAAGGTGTCCATAAAGAGGCGGAAGAAATTGCTCACCGGCAGGCCGAAGCCGCGCGAGAAGTGCCAGGGGAACACCATGAACTCCCCCTCCTAGGACTCGGGCACCACCTCGCTGCCCGGCGGCCGGGCGGCGACACGGTCCTCCGATGGTAGCATGCGGGCACGGCGGAGGTGCGCGATGTCCTCCTCGTTGATGACGGAGCCACCCCAGCTGCTGGAAGGTCCGTCGGCCATCACCGAGGCGATCGAACGCGAACAAACAGGCGAGCGGAGTGGCAGCGCGAGCCGAAGCGGCGGGCTACGAGAGGAGGAAGACAATGGGGTGAGGGGTGCGCAAACTGCCTCCACCCCTACCCATCCCCTTATAAGTAAGGGGGCGACGCCCGGGGGACGCGAGGATTAACTGCGCCCGCTCCCCCGAGGAATCTGCGGGACGTGGGCACTGCGGGCCGCGGCCGTTGGGGTCCGGGCACAGAGGATCCCTGCCTGCGGCCCGAGGCCTACTGGGCTAGGCCCGAGGCCTACCGGGCTAGGCCCAGGGCGACGTCCCGTTGTGCCCCAGGTGCGAGGCCCTCAGCATCATTGCGCTCCGCGTGGCGCACCGCAGTCCGGCACGGGAACCGAAGCGGCACGACGGGACCCGAGGCGACGGGAGCGGTTGCCGACGCAGCTGACCGATCGATCCCACGCGATAGGCAGATGCCGCCAGATGAAGCCGCCGGCTCCCCCTCGTCGGAAGGACGCGGGCCCCCGCCGGCTTCGGGGACTACTGACGGGGTTATTACCCCTAGGTAGGCCAATACTGGGGGGTTCCAACCCCTTTTGAAAAAACCATACGGCCGGCTAGCCCGCGACCGGCTGGCGTACTGCCGGCTAGCCCACGGCCGGCTGGACCAAGGCCGACTGGCGGGCTACCGGCCGGCCCACTGCCGGCTGGCCCACGACTGGCTGGTCAGGAGCCGGCCGCCCAGTCCCTGGCTAGCCTGCGGCCGGCCGCTCTACGGCTGGCCCTTTCGCTGACCACTGGACGGGCAGGCACCCGTCCCCTCCCACTACGGCCAAGTACACCGACAGGACGCGACCCCCACGATGGGCTCCGGCGTGGCTACAGCGACCGCTGACGCGCGGGCACGCGTGGCTATAGTCCGGGCGGTCGTACCACTGACCAAGACTGATCGAGACCCGGCGGGGCAACATTGCCGCCATGCCGCCATCCACTCCATTACCTGCCCCGGCGTGGCTACAGCGTAGCCGGCCGTACCGCTGACTTCGGCCGGCAAGCGCAAGACGACGCCGTGCGGGGCGGCCCGTGCCGCGGCAGGTAGGCGCGGGCCAATAGAAGAGCCGGCTGGCGGGCCCCAGTTGGCGATGGGACCGCGCAGCCGGCGGGCCCTACGGGCAACGAGACGGCCCAGCCGGCGGGCCCCCTGGCCGGCTGGAGAGGCTGCCAGGCGGGTCCCCCCTTTAGTACCTTAGGAATATTGTAAGCCGGGGGGTTGGCCTATAAAACCCCTCGAGGCCCCCATGCATCGGGTAGGCAAGCACTAGGGGATTCTCCCATTCCACACTCTCACTCTCACGTAGCAAGGGAAGAGGAGCCGACTGCTCCTTCTTCCTCCTCTAGACCTCAGCTCAAGAAGCTCCATTGTAACATCACCCACCATATAACTAGACAAGCAGGACTAGGGGTGTTACCTCCCACGGAGGGCCCCGAACCTGGGTACATCGTGTGTCCCTCACCGCTTGTGCCTAATCCCGTTCCCGAAGCCCGTCGGCGTCCTTCGGCCCCAACCACTCTCGATAAGCCACCCCATGGCATCTGTCATGAGAAAACGACGACAATAATTATCTCTATGATAAATGAGTTGGGAGGCAAAACATTAAGCCCCTATCTTTCTCTGTGTTCGGTGGATGCCATTTGTTCTAAAAATATGCTTTGAGTACTAGCAATCATGGAAGACTATATGATGATTGAGTATGTGGTGCTCTTACTTAGAATTTGTTGAGAATAAGTTGAATTGGAATTGTTTGGTGACTAAGAACATATGTTGCTAAGTTTCAAGAGAATTCATTGTTTGAACCATAACATGTGAATTATTTGCTACTCTATCATGATGATTTTTATGAGAAAAAATTGTTGGTTATGATGCTAGAAAATTGACTGAAATTATCAATGATCAAACTTATATATTATGCTATCATTTACACTTCATAAGTTAGTTCTTTTATCATTTACCTACTCGAGGACGAGTAGGATTAAGCTTGGGGATGCTGATATGTCTTCAACGTATCGATAATTTATGAAGTATTCATGTCATATTTGCTTATATTTTCACTATGGTTTTATAATTTATTGGGACTAACCAATTAATAGTTGCAAAATCGCACAAGTTCTTGTTTCACACTTTGATGTGTAGGAATTAATTGGAAATTAACGAAAAAACGCAAAAGGAGCCTTGTTGAAGGAGGACTATGACTTTCCTGAAATCTGTCCACAAACTGTTTTTAGAGACCGTCAGTTTGACCCCCGAAGACGGCGTCAAATGGAAAACGCTAAAACTAGGAATGTGTGGGGAATTTTATGGCATTGATTCTGGACTCCAAATTCATCCAAAACGGAGTTCGGATGCGATCTGTAGACCCATTTTACTGGAGGAAAATATGTGATTACGAGATTACGAGAATTGCTGACGTGATTGAGTCCAACTCTTACCATATCTGATGTATTCGGCCAAGCCATGACTTTGAGGACTCATGAGGGCTGTGAGGAGTCCCTAGGAAGGTTCTAGAGGTGCCCAAGAGCCATTGGATCAAGAGTCCATCCATCGGAGGGCCATAGAGCACCACAAAGGCACATATAAGGAGAGAAAAACCCTAATTTCGGTAGAGCCATCAAAAGCCACGAATTTCCCTCTCCCTTGGCAGCTGCCAAGAAGGGGAGAGCCTCCTCCATTGCAGCACTAAGTCCAAGGAAGAAGGGGGGGGGGGGGGGGTAAGGGGCCGCCGCCTGTCGCCGGCGCCGTGGCCGCCATCGCCTCCATCTCTTTGGGGCTGCACCTCTCCATCAAAAACTCTCTCTTTCTCACGATGATAATGTGTGAGTAATCCACCTTGGGGCTGAGGGTTTGTACTGCTAGCTATGTGTTTAATCTCTCTCTCTCTTTCTCGTGTTCTTGAGATGGCACGATCTTGATGTATCATGGGCTTTTTTAATATAGTTGGATCATATGGTGTTTTCCCCTCTCTATCTTCTTGTGATGAATTGAGTTTTTCCTTTGAGATTTTGTTATTATCGGATTGAATACTTTTATGGATTTGAGAGCACTTGATGTATGTCTTGCATGCGGACACCCGTAGTGACATTGGGGTATTCAAGTGATTCACTTGATATATGTTATGGCGTCAACTTGCGGATTCCGGTGATCTTGGGGATCTACGCATAGGGGTTGAATGCACGTTTTCATGCCTTGTTCTCTGATAGAAATCTTGGGGCACGCTTTGATGTTCTTTGTGTTGGATAGAGTATTATGAATCTGAAATTGTTTGATGCGTATCGTATAATTAACTCATGGATACTTGTGGTGATATTGGAGTATCTAGGTGACATTAGAGTTGGTTGATGCATATCATATTGTGTTATCCTAGTATGAACTCTTAGATAGATCGATCGGAAAGGATAACTTGGTGTTATTTTAGTACGAACTCTTGGATAGTTCGATCGGAAAGGATAACTTTAAGGTGGTTTCGTACCCTACAAACAATTTCTTCTTATGTTCTCCGCTAGATAAGAACTTTGGAGTGATTCTTCGTTGCACATTGAGGGATGGTTATGTGATCCAATTATATTAGCATTGTTGAGAGATTGCACTAGCGAAAGTATGGACCCTAGGCCTTGTTTTCAAGCATTGCAATACCGTTTGTGCTCACTTTTGTTACTTGCTACCTTGCTGTTTTTATATTTTCAGATTACAAAAACCTATATCTACCATCCATATTGCACTTGTATCACCATCTCTTCGCCGAACTAGTGCACCTATACAATTTGCCATTGTATTGGGTGTGTTGGGGACACAAGAGATTTCTTGTATTTGATTGCAGGGTTGTTTGAGAGAGACCATCTTTATCCTACACCTCCCACGGATTGATAAACCTTAGGTCATCCACTTGAGGGAAAATTGCTACTGTCCTACAAAACTCTGCGCTTGGAGGCCCAACAAAGTTTACAAGAATAAAGTTGCGTAGTAGACATCAGTCCCCAGTAAGGTTGTCAGGGTAGTCATCAGCTCAGACAGAACTTGAGCCGGTGGCATGACCGGACCAGACCCCCCAAAAGCCGGTGCTGAAGTGTTAATTGTTGCTGTTGCCCCGGCCGCCATAGAGTGGAGAGCCGGCGCTGTCCCGGCCATGAATATGGCGGCTCGGCACGGCGGCTCGTAGGGGTCCAGAATACTGTTGCCATCAGAACATCCCCCAAGCCCGCTATCTTCAAGCTGATAAACTGACTCTGTCTCTCCGGTTGAGGACCATCATCTGAACAGATGAGAGTCTCTCCCCCAGACATGGAGTTTTCCTCAAGCTCCACGCCATGCACAAAGCCAACAAACACATGCTTCTGACCGGCTTGACTCCGGGCAGGTTGCGCACGCCGAGCCGACTTGACTAGGTCAGTGCAGATGTCCGGCTAGGGTCTTGACTCGCCGATCTTGCCTATGAAGACATGAATCTTGCCGAAGGGGACCCAGTACCTGTACTCGATTGAGTTGGCCTCGGGACCCCAGCCGGCGTCGTCGATGTAGAGTTTGCCACGGCGACTCTTCGTCATCCTGCCAACGGCGTATCCCTCGATCCCTAGGAAAGAGCCCTTCAAGAATTCGAAACCACCGTGCACTGGCCCCATGGTGGGAGCCAGCTGTCGTGGTTTTGTCACGACATATGTCCTAGTGTGAGCACTTAGACGTGAGGCCATCGCAACTGGGTGGTTAGCTTGTCGGGGTTGATCGGACTCGGGAGACACGATTCACCCAGGTTCGGCCCCTCGCAATCGAGGTAATAGCCTACTCCTACTTTTTTTCTTATTGCTTGGTGATCAATTACAAGGGAGCGGATTCGCTTGACCTAGCTATTGATCCATTATAACTTAAGTCTATCGGACTTAGAGACTCGCCTTTATATACAGGTCGAGATCCTGGGCTTACAAGAGTCCGAGTCGTGCTACGACTCGTGACCAAGTATGACTCCTAGGCAAGGAAACTCTAGGCGACTTTCCACCTCTTGGCCCTTGAGTCGCCGTCTTCGATTATTGGGCCGTAAACCGACTTACTTGCTAAGCCGCCTTGCCGGTCTTGTTCTTCAGCGTTGTAGCCCACCTTGTGTCTTGTTGCCGAGCCGCCATGAAGATGGCCCGGCCCAATAGGGCGGGTTATATCGTGGGGTTATATCCCCAACACTTGGTGTACTTTTTTTGAGTTTACTTTCAGTTTTCTATGACTGGATGTTAAACAAATTTCCAAGTTGCCACATAACCGTGGGCACGGCTTCTCGAAAAGATTTTACCCAGCAGGGGTGCTCAACCTCATCCATCACAAACTAGCCACAAGCTGCGTGGAAAACCTCAACCACGGGATTGCCCGTAGTATCCTCGGAATTCTGGTGGAAAACCTCTACCTCGAGATAGCATGAAGTTTCCTCGGAATCCCGTGCACAAGACGTTCGAGAAAGGTAAAATAAATCCAGCAAGACCGCCCGATGTGTCAACGAACCCGATAGGAGCCGCGTGTCTCGTTCTGAGGACACGACAGATGGGTCAAACTACGAGTCAAACCAAACCCCAAGTTTCCCCACGGTGGGCCCGTAGTCTGCCCGTTTGGACCAACACTCATGAGTAGCACTGGCCCGGGGGTTGATTAATTATCCACGGGGTCATGATGCCCTATGCTAGTTTATTAGTTATTAGGCAAATGTAGTACCAATGTTGGGCCTTGCCAGAAGAGTTTTATCCCAAAACAAAAATCAAGGAGGTCCCCATAACAACCCCAAGCTTGTTAGGAGCACTCAGTATGGAACATAACACCGGTACACAAGTAACTAGGGCGGCAAAAGTGGAACAAAACACCAAGTAGAAGGCCAAGCCTTCCACCTTTTACCAAGTATATATGTGCATTAAGTTAAATAGCAATAATATCATGATATCTCAAAATATCGATGTTGTCACATGGAAACAACTTGCACCTGCAACTAGCAACGCTATAAGAAGGGCTTAGCAAGCGGTAACATAGCCAAACAATGGTTTGCTGGGACGTGGAGGGTTAGAGGCTTATCATGGCATCGTGGGAGGCTTGACAAACAAGTGGTAGGTAGCAAGACATAGCGATAGAAACGAGACAACTAGCATGGCGATGATAGTAGTGGTATCTAGGGAAAAGTTCATCTTGACTGAGATCCTGCTTGGAAGAAGAAGGAATATGTGAAGAAGACGATCCAACGTAGTCGAACGAATCCTCACACACCGAACGCTTTCGGTACTCTATCGAGAAGAAGCAATCCGGAAACAACAATCAACACATGATAAGCACCACAACATATGCATGACATTTTGCGCAAACAATATCTTGCATGGTCGGTTTAATTATGCAAGACATGGCAAGCACAACAATCAACTACTACACATTAAGTGAAGTTCAATATGCAACGAGTTGCATATTGATGAAACTCCATGTTCGAATTATTTAGTTTACTCTCGATTATGTACATGGCAAGTTTAAATGTTGTTAAACATGGCAAGAGGTGAAGCATAATGAAACTCCACTATCTAGGCATTTTAAATGAGGTCGGAAACAACTTATAGTATTTCCGAAACGACCCCATATGTTAATATAGAATTTGGTCCAGATCTGAACTAAGCATATTTTATATTTGTTAAACAGGAAAACAGAATGTACCATGTGCTTCTACACGTTATTCTAGGCGATTTACACATATATAGATCATTTAAAACAGAGCTACGGTCTAAAAGATATGACGCACGCAAGGTAAATATGTCATGAATGCAATATGCATGCAAACAACAACCACAACCATTTCAAAACAAGGATGCAACCAGATATTATCAAACTACATGAAATTCTAAGCAATTTTCATATATGACTTGTTCAAAACGGAGCAACGGTTCAATAATAACAACCAACACAAGTTTTAGTTATAATCTTCCCAAAACAGCAACATGGCATTTTGCACACGTCAAAATAACAACCTACATGAACCTAAAATGCACAAACAAGACAAAGGGCACTAGCTTACAAGATGCACAACAATTCATCTCATAACAGCAAATTGAATAGAAGCATGTATCAATAGCAAATGAGCTCACAAGATGGCATATTGAAACAATAGTTAAGGACTTAGTGAAAAATACTAGTTTCTAACAATCTGAGTTATCAGGTTGGCATATTGACAGCAATAAATCTACATGCTACAGAGACCTTCATGGCATGAAATTTAACATCATGATAGAGGACAACATGCACTTCAAATAACTCCATTACAGCAACATCGACATATGTATAGATTCCTGGCTAGCATCCTCCCAACATGGCATTTTGAACTAAGCAGTTGTCCAGACTTAGAAAAATTATTAAGGGGCAAATCAGAGCAGTTTTATCAAATTGACATGTTCGACAGCAAAACTAACTAGGATGCAACACATCTACTTGAAATCTATGGGCACATTCTAATAGAGGATAACATGCTCAACAATAGGTCATGGAAACATAGCAATAAAATAACCAGATTCCAGACTTAGTGAAATTTGACTATCTCCCAAAATAGCAGTTTGACTAGGCATGTTTACATAGCAATAACAGTAGCATAACAATCATCTATGTGCATGGCAAGGACACAAACAGCAAGTGGACATGTCACACTACCAATTACTCCATTGGTACAAATTCAAAATAGTCATGGATTGCTTAACATGATGCTTGCAAAACTGAACTTACAGCAAGTAGACGTTAACAACAAACGGTTTTACTGATTATGGTGAAATGCACTTTTGCAATAGGCATTTGAGCAAGTAAATGAATCCTATTATGCATGCAAATGGTACCATCATGTAGAGCATGAAGAGTAGGTCAATTTTCATATATAACAGATAACAAACAGATGCACGGTTCAAACGTTGCAATCACTTGAATATGCCATCATGATGAATTTTTGCAGTTCAAAAGACATAGAGAAAATAGCCACCTCGGGGAATCGGGATGAGGCGATGCGGGACAGGGGGGTCCGAGGCCGTCCAACGTGGATCCGATGTTTGGTTTGCAGGTTGTGGTCATCCCGGGACAACGTTGTCCCGCGGGGAGGAAGCCATGGCTGGCGAGCTCGGGCGCGACTCTCGGGAAGCTCCGGCAAGCTTACAGGCGAGGAGCTCAGGGAGAGGTGGATTCGGGCGCGGCGGTGTCGGATCCGATGAAGGCGCAAGCCGGGGCGGACTATGGCGACGGCGGCGCGGGCGGCGATTCCCTACGGGGATGGAGAGGAGATCCAGGGGGGAGGTGAGATAGGGAGAGAGAGGGGGCGGCGGCGACCTACGGTGGGGCTTGCACCGGTTAGCTCTGGCGGCGGGGCTGGCGAGGGTGGCGCGGCGCGCTGGGTCGGCGGCGGAGCTCCGGCAGTGCCGCCCGGGAGCCGGGCTCGGAGGGGAAGAGGAAGCAGGGGCGCGCGGGAGCGTCCGGCCAGGATCGGGCCCGGGGCGGAGCTCGCATGGGCCGCACAGGGCCGTGATGGATGGGGCGCCTGGGAGGAGAGGTGGCGGCCTCTGGCTGGCTGGGAGCGGCGGCTGGTGGCGGCGCAGGTTGGGTGGAGGGCGGTGACGCGGGGCGGCTGGCTGGCTTGCGGCGCGACAAGTGGTGCGATGGAGGTGGCCGACGCGGGAAATGATGAAGGATGGCGGCGGCTTCATGGGAGGCTAGGGTTTAGGGTAGGTTTGCCCCAAAAATAGCATGGGGAAGGGTTTAAATAGGGAAGGGGGGTTAGGGTCAGCGGTTTTTGCCCGTTTTCGAGCCGTTTGATCCCGATCGGACGGCTCCGGACACGGGGTAGCGTAGGTTGGGCTAGTGGGTTGTGTAGAAGGCGTTCGGCTGAGATGAGAGGGAAGATTGCGGCCCGTGACACGAGTTTTTAAACACCGAAAACGTCTGATAATTATCCGGCGACGGTGCCGCTAAAGTTGCACGTTGGGGTACCAAACGACCTCTGAATGCCACGAAATTTGGCAGGCGGTCTACCTACAATATAACAAGATCGTTCGCCAACTTTCGACCCATTCCAAGAACGTTTTATACACACTTTTTAAAACAGTATTTTCCAGATGCCGCGGGTGCGTGCGTGTGTGGTTAGCCACGAAAGTGTCAGCGACAAGAACGGAGAGAACCGGCGACTACAAACAGATGCAAGTTTTGAAAAAATGATAGCAACGGAGTGCCGATGCAATGCGGATGATGCGGATGATGCGAATGATGCGATGATGAATGCGACAAACAAATAAATCACACGGCGATAACGAAATAAAACGGGAATCTTCTGGAGCGTCGGTCTCGGGTTGTTACACCCGGTGTCTGTAAAAACAGTACATGGTCGCCCAACCTGGCATGACACCGTATCGACAGGGTGACTCTGCCCTCTCGCCATTAGTAATGCGGGCTCTCTGGTAGCATCAACCAAGGTAATCAACAAAGCCCTGTCTCATAAGGGGTATCGTGGTCGTACATGTAAGGTTGGGACGATCAGCAAATATTAAACCTAATCCGTTTTCGAAAACCACACACTCACTTTCCTCGGTACACCACTTCTTCATCAAGTGGTTAGCTAGCTCATCATCATCTCCCTCGGGCATTAGTGGCACCCGACGGGGTTTTCGAAAAGTCCTTGAAAGTACTTTTGTTTCCATCACCATGCATATTCCCGTCCCATTTTCGTAGCAACTACTTGGCAACATATCTACTTTCCACCCACACAACTCTGAGTAGAGTCATGTCATGCAAGTATCAACGAGGAGAGTAACAGAGGTACACCATAAAGGTGGTCACCACATTCATCATGATCAACACATCGAAACATAAGGTGCTATATGACCTGCATAAAAAGGGTTTCTAAGACATGGTCAAGGGGCTTCTTGCCTGGCTCAGCAAAGTCTTCGTGCTCTTCTCAAGCTTCTGGTCCAACTCCGAGCACTCCGTCTACTTCGTCAACTACCGCCGGAAACAACCATAATAAGCAACACAACAAGCAGAGAAACAACAGTGCTCTATAAACAGAGATTTTATTTTTCTTGGATATCTCTCGTCATAAGAAAAATACCTAAAGTGGCTCTACTGGAGTTGGATCAACGAGGCATTTTGAATGGTGGAAATGGAGGAAATGATGATCCCATAAGAAGTCTAAAGAAAACATCTTTATAAAAATGAGTGAATGCACCTACTAAATAGGGCATGATTTTAGAAACATCTGGGAAGTGGTTTCACTAGATTTGGAGTTGGTATGATTTTCCTATGAGTTCTCTGAGATGGAAATAATGAAAATGGGACTTATTTATTTGGTACAACAAAGACCAGACATGGCAAAAATGTTAACCATGGCTGAATAAATAGGGCACGATTTTTGGAGTCTGTGGAAATTTGAATCACTCCATTTGGAGTTGATTTGAACCCTCTAGGGATTTTGCAAGGTGGGGATTCCATAGTTCAAATTTTGATTTAAATTTGAACAACACAGGAAAGTTTGCAGCAAAAATGTGTAAGATATATTTCTGGATAGAGAAGGATTATAGAAACATTTAGAAATTTGAAATCATCAAATTTGGGTTTGAATGGAATTTATTATGAATTAATCCATCTCTCTGGTAAAAAAAGAAAAAGAGAAAAGGAAGTTACCCAGATGGGCCTAAGCTAACTTAGCACCGCAGCGCACTAGGCCGGCCCAGCTGTTCGGCCATGCGCGCGAAGGGGCCACGACGGAGGCGTACTCCACGGAGTACGTCTCCCACCGGCAATGTCGGCAATGGGGAGAGGAGGAGGGCACGGGAGGACAAGGGGCTTGGTCCAAGGGCTCTGCGGGAGAGAGAGAGAGAGAGAGAGAGAGAGAGAGAGAGAGAGAGCGAATGGAGCCGAGGGAGGGGCTCGGGGAGGCCTTATATGGACGGCGCCCACGGCCAGGGAACGACCATCACTAGGGGTCGCGGGGAAGAACTACGTCGTGTCTATGGGCCTCGTGGATGTGGCCTATGTCCATAAGAGGGAGGAGAGGGAGCGGGGAACCATTAGGGGCTTGCGCGTGCGAGGTAGCCCATTGGCGCCCTCGGGCAGCTGGCGCGCTTGCGAAGGAGGGCAGCAGGAGGGAGAGAGAGGAGGGGGACAGGGTCATGGCATGTCACGGACGTCGAGGGGCCTCGACTGGCGCATGGGGGAGGCCCGAGGTGGCCATAGGACGCGGGTCAGCGCTCGAGTGTGCTACAGCGGGCTCCAGAGTAGGCTTTTGGCCGGCATGGGCATGTCTGCACACGCTCTGGCACGGCCACTTCCGTCAAACAACTGTAGAAGGAATAAAATAGGGGGAAGGGGGCATTGGATGTTCTGGGTGTTGGCTAGGATAGAGGGAAAGCTGTGAGAGGGATGAATTCTTGCTGTCCAGGGGGTGCAAGTGGGGATTCCACCCCTCAATCATGGAGTTGGGTGCTGGGTTTTATTACTGGAGGTAGCTGACGACCAGGAGGGGCTGTGGTAAAATTATGGGCTCAAGGAGAGCACTTCTGGCCCTCCAATCATTGAGCAAAAACAATGATTAGAAGGTGTTTGATGGGTGTCTGGGGTAGCTCAAGGATTTCCCTTGTTATGAAACTTAACAGGATCAACTAATTGGGATAAATAAGCTTGATCACCAATTTTGAGATCATACATTGAAAGTTGCCAATGTAAACTCTACACACCCTAGAAATGGGCATAAGTAGTTTTGTTTAGATATATCTAAGATAGCTTGCTCTCCCTAATGCACCACTTGGTGTTGTGTCATCATTAGTCTATTAGAGCATGCCCAAAAAGTTTGGGACCAAATGGGGAAACTTGACAATACAATATTATCCAATTTTAGAAATCGGCACAAAAGGGTTTAGGGGGATTTGGACAAGTGGATATGTTCTCCTTAGTGCACCACGTGGTGTGGATGCATTATTAGAGGATTAGAACATGTCCACAAAGTTTGAGCACAAATGGAGATACTTGACAATGTAAAGTTGATAAAATTTGGATCTGGACATGAATGGTTTTGGGGCACCTTTGTGAACCAAAATCATTTCGATTGGGTTGAAACTTTGCAAGATCATCACATTAAGCATATGTGACTTGCTAGAATTTTACAGGATTTATTTGAGAATATTTCTTGTAGAAATATTTCAAATACTTAAAATATCCATAAAGGGTTTTGGTGGGTTTTGTCCATTATTTTGAACATGACCATGTGTTGAAACTCTTATATATGGAAAATATATGTCCACTGAGTTTCCCTAAATTTTCTCAAATGTTTTGAAAGCATAAAAATAAATTTTCCCTATAAAAGACCATTTCTGGCCTTAAGAAAAAGCCTTTAAATAAAATAGCAAAGTAATCTTTAAAATAATATTTATTGGTTTTGGGAAGTCTTAAATATAATAGGTTTCAAATATAGTTTTTAAAGAATTTAAATACCTTAACTTAAGGACTTGTAGTTCAAGCCTCTACTCAGGGATTTTTGAAAACCTAAATTAAATAAATGATTTTTAGCTGAAATAATAATTTATAAAAATAGTTTTATGTCCTATACACATGGCATGATCATTGGGCAAATCTTTGGATCAAGGAGATGGGTTTTGAGAGTAGAAGGAATTTTATGAATTAAAGGACAAGCAAGCAAACAAGCAATCAGCAATCAAGTCAAGCATCACAAGCACACGAAAAGTTTTTTGTTGGCCCTAATTTTTGGGTCATGAGGCAAAACACAGGGTGTGACATACCTACCCCCCTTACAAGAATCTCATCCTCGAGATTCCTAGGCTAGGCGTAGAAAAGATGCGGAAATTCAGAGGTGAGGTAGTCTTCTCGTTCCATGCTGCTTCGGCTTTGGTGTGGTTGCTCCACTATTCCTTGAAGTGTTTGACGATAAGGCTTCGAGTGCAGCGTTTGACTTCGTCTGAGAGGTGAACTGGGTTCTTGCGGTAAGCTAGGCTTGCCTAAAGGTCAAGGGTTTAGTGGACGAGGTTTGGGCAAGGGTGTGGCTTGCGTGTGTATTCCAAAGTCGGAATACGTGACAAGGTAGTGTGTCCACTTGCTGGTCCTGGGGTTATTCATGTTGGTTAGTGACATCTAGATGTCTCTTGTTAGAATAGAAGGGTCAAGGTTTTGGTGTAGCTTCCCGTCGACGGGAAGTCCTTATCTTCCTTAAAGCAGGAGATTTCCAGTCGCAGGTGGTCTTCATCCTTGAGAGTGTTGAAGCCCGTCATCGTAGGCTTCTCGTCGATACCTTCTGCTCGAGTAAGTCGCCCAGGAATGTTCTTCATTCGTCTTCGGCCATTTTTCTTCGTCGTCTCGGACGCATGTTTCTGGCGGGTCTTCGAGTGCTTAGTCTACTGGTCTCTCCGTAGCCATTTGTGGCAAGGTTTGGGTTGAGTCTTGTCCCTAAGACTAAGCTTACAGATTTGACGCGAAAACGGTTCCTACCACCTAGGAAATTTTTGAGGGGCCCTAGATGAGTTGTCTACCCAAAAGTATAGTCCAGCCATCTGATCCCCAAGGTCCGACGTTTGGCAAGTGGGGTGAACCACGCACTTGATTGGGCCAAAAAGGAGCTAGTAATGAAGTCATGACAGTCGTTCCACTTCATTCTAGGCACCCGGAGGGAGTAGGGACGTCATGCTTATCGTACACCATCAAAGTGGTGGAGTGAGGGGTGCTATCAACTTCTCGGTTCCTTCCTAGTCAGGAACTGATAGGTGGCTACTTACAACAAGGGCTCTTTAATCCTCTTGATGTCCAAGGGCTTCATCGTGCTTGAACGTCGGTGCTTCTTGATATAGTCTACCTGATGTAGCCAGGAGAGGAGTGGTGACTGACTTCTCTTGCTTCTTCTTCTTCGTCGTGGTTTCCCATCTGTAGTAGTTCATCATCTTGCCTGGGTAAGAGTGTCTTGTGCTGCAGGGAGAGTGCTTCGGGGAGTCCAACTTCCTTAAGGTATATCCTTACACTTGGGAGGCTTGGCAGTTCGTCCTCCTAGGGCTTATCCAAAAAGGACTAAGGTGTTCCTTTCTCTCATTGGGTAATAAGTATGTCATTCCTGAGGACAACAAAATATTTCCCCAAGTATCACACAATTGCATTATTCGCGGGATATGCGATAGGAGCGGCATTTGCTCCGGATGGTCACTTGTCCACGGGTTTATGGTCCATCGTAATCTAGTTCTTTCGGTCCAACTTCCTTATGGATAGGATTGGTGGTGGTTGAGGTGGAGTATTGGCCGTAGTATTTTGACTTAGAGCCAAGGCTTATGGTCATAATATTACCATGTTATGGCTCGGTAAAGCTTCGGGGTTTCAAGGAGCTTATGATGTGAGTGAATGTCTATCGTCTTATCTTTGAGCACAGTTCTTTAGATGCCAAAAGTCCTACCTATTTCCCCAAACAAAATCATCATATACCATCGAAGGTATTATCTTATATAAGTCAACTCCAATCATCACTCATGCTATTCATATCTTCATCTCTCTCGAAAGGACTAAACAAAAAAATCAATATGTATTCTATAGCTAACTCATATATATCCCTATATAAAAATCCTCGGGAGAAACATACAAGCTGCTAAGCTTGAATAAGACACTACAAATCCAAGCGTTCATCTAATATGTCCAAGGTCTAAGGTGTTGCATCTCAATGCTAAGGAAACATGTAATATACCAATCGAAGATCTTGTTTCCTTCCTACGAATCCAATTTAATCGATCCACGAATACCATCCGATAACACATGATCCATTACTGCTACAGATCAAATACCAGTGATTGTCCCACGTATCTCCTAGAGTTCCTATAATCCACAAGTGGTCATTGAAGGGACTACTGTCATAGTATATCCGCCAATTTCCACTATCATGATCAAGTGAACTCCAATGTCAGATGTTTATAGGTCCTCGAATCAACTCCGGCAACAATAAAGTATCCCTAGTTTATCTTCCATCAAGAAACATGGTATCGAGAATGGGATCATCGTACTAAATACAAATTACTCCGAACCATGTAGAATCACCCAACATCTATACTCCACTAGGATCACCTAGTTAAATCTAAATCTCAAGTCCTATGAGAATTCCTACTTGTTCTCCTGAGTCACCATTGTAAAATCATCAATCCATGACTACAACTTGACAAAATCAACTTATCATACTGCTAAGAATTTCAACTTGTGATCCCAATTGTCCTACTAAATCCAATTTACTCAAGGGGGAAGTAAGTTATGCTACTTATTAACTTGGTCCACCAAGTTCGTTTGTCAACATGAAAGTCTCATAATCCACCAAGGGGTCTCAACTACTCCTCAAGATGTCCATTATAACTTCGTCAAATCGTTAGTCTACTAATCATATATCCTCAAAACGATCTTCCCTATGGCATCGTCAGTCCAAGTGCTGGCTTAAGAATGTAATGTGTTTGCTCACTATGATCACTAGTTCAATAATGAACCCAGTGATGAACCAAGGAAGCTTAACCGATGTTCTCTCGCGAAACCGTATGTTAAGATCATGGTTAAGGGTTTGAGCTGGGGTAACTTGTGAGGTCTAGGTTAGTCTAGGGGAGGGTTTCCATTCCTAAGGGACAGGCATAGCCCTATGGGGTTGCATTTAGTTGAGTAGGTCGTCGTTGAAAGTCTTCAATACTAGTTGTTTGTCGAGGTGGATCCTTGGCACATCTTGCCTTCATGGTCTCCAGATGATGATGAGGGTGAGAGGGAAAAGTAGCATAGAAGGGAGGTGCCTACAGGGGGTTCTATAGTGCAAGTGCAATCAAACAAGTGCCGAAAGGGCTCACACATTCATTAAGATAAGATAGGTGGTATAGTCACGTACTCGTTGCCTAGGGCAAAAGTGCTACTCATCTCGAAACACAAACAGATAAAAACAAGCAACACACAACCATGGTTCTATTCAAACCGTCACGCTGACTCGACTTCACATAGGGGATACACGACTCATCCTACCATAGGAGTTCTCGGACTCAGTAGTTGTGCTTGCTTCGTGTCTTGGAGAGGAGTCTGCTTAGTCTTCTCGGTCTCCTTCAAGTGTCGCTATGTCTCTTGTTGTTGTTTGTCAAAACGATCAGGGTTGTGCCTGAAGAGTCCCTGACAACTTCGCATCTGGTGAGTTGACGATGAAGGTGGTTCCTCATGGCTGTCGTTGACAGGGCCTTTTGTTGTCTTTGTAATCGTGCCAATGCCTTCTTGTCTTCTAAGTCGTTGAGGGCTCCAGGTAGGCAATCCTTTATGCAATGACATTGACAAGGCATGGTAGAGTTATAACCTGCCGGTTACGTTGTTGATAATATCGACACCAAGAGCGGGGGATGAAGAGAACCATTTTCCTGCACACTATGGTGAGGCGGACCAAATGGCGAGGTTCTCATCCATCGGTGTTTGCCGACACAACAACGATAAGGACATGGTTGCTCTATTCGCGATGCATATCATGATCTTGCATTTCTCATGCCTTGATTATCATAGGCCAAGGTTGCATCACCCTGGGGCTGTGTCGAGGGTGTCACCTTCTTGTGAGTCTTGATGTCCTCATTCCTTGAGAAGGTATCTTCTGTTGGTGTCATCTTGTCGTAGCGTTGCCAACCTCGTCTTCCAATTATGTGGGTGATCATTTGGCATGGTCGCCTTTCAAGTTACCCACGAGGATTTCAAGGAATCCAGTGGTCAGGGATATAAGGGTGCCAGCGACCGTTTGCAAATTTTTGAAATAGTAGATGAGGAGAGCCAAGAGAAAATAGTGGAAGTGGTAAGGCAAAAATCTTCGATTTCTTTTGAAACTTAGAAGAGGTAAGAAATATAGAGGGTTTTGCTAGTGGATTGAAGGGTCGGGAAAAGTAGTTTAGTCCTAACTAACGTCCATGCTAACTAAGGCTTCCTACAGTCAGGATGGCTCTGATACCAGCTCTGTGGGGACCCCGACTCATAAGTCGTGATCACCGAATGCATGTGTACAGTGATCCCAGAGATCAATGCTCACTGAACACACATAAACTGAGTAACAAGAGTCTTACTGTAACAGCCCGGAACCGACGCTTCAGACGCCTTCCAATTATTTCGAGTGTTGCCATGAGATTCACCTGTTTGTCGCATTCATGATCGCATCATCTGCATAGCATCGACACTCTGTTGTCGTCATTTTTTCAAAACTTTCATCCGTCCGAAGTTGCCGGTTCTTCCCGTTCTCGTCGTCGACCATTTCGAGGCCAACCGCACACGCACGCGCCCGCGGCATCGTTAAAATATTGTTTTTAAAAGTGCGTATAAAACTTTCTTGGAATGGGTCGAAAGTTGGCATGCGGTCTTAATTTGCTGTATGTAGACCGCCTGCCGAATTTCGTCCCATTCAGAGGTCGTTTTATATCCGAACCATTAAACCTATAGCGGCACTATAGCCGGTCTAATTGCGGACGTTTTTCGTATACAAAAACTGTCGCCGGGTTGCCCGTTTTCCCTCTCATCTCCGCCTAGCCTCTCTGCATAGTGCACAGAACAATGGCGTGTGCCCGATATCTTTCCCGAACCCGAAACGTTCGGTCATGACCGTTGGATCCGGATCAACCCCGTAATACCCCAAACCATCATTCGTTTGTCAATTGGACTCCCTAACCTATTTATATCGACCATCCGATCTAAATCGGAGGGTCGAGATAGCCCCTACCATAATCCCAATTGCTATAAATAGATGCATACCCTAACCTAGGCAGACATCCTCCCTAATTTTTAGCGCCGCCGCCGCCACTCCACTCTTCCACCTCAGGATCCCCCCGATCCAATCAGTGTGTCGCCTCCCCTGGTCTCCATCTCGTTTTGCCCATCGGGCCAACCGCAGCGCGCAGCCAGCCCCGCCATGCATGGACGCATCTAGCCGCCCCTGCATCGACCGCGCTGCCACCTCGCCGGACCGGGCGCCGCCGGTGACCGGAGGGGACCTCCACCCAGGCTAGTGCCCCGCCGTGCCCAGCTCCCTCCCTCTCTGCTCCTTTTCTTCCTTCGGTTACCCCCGCTCAATTTCTTCTCTCAATTTCTTGTCCAGGAACCCACAAGGAGTAGCCATGGCCACCCGAAGCTCCTCGCTGCCCTACGCCTCATCCATGAGAGGATCCAACGCCAGGTCCGGCCTGTCATCGCCGGCCACCGAAACCGCAGGGGCTTGTCCATGGCTGCCTCGACCTCAGGCCCGCCTGAGGCCTCTTGCCTTTCATCCGCGAGGCTCCGTCGCCCCGCAAGCCGCATACGTCGGTGTCGTCTTCGAGCACCGCGGCCCCTGAAGGTCCTGACGAATGCGAATCCCGCAGCGAGCAAGCTCCCGAGCCTTCCCGTGCATCTTCACCTCGAGGCCACCTCCGCCTGCGCCGGAGCGCGCCCCCGCCGGTGACCACCATCTCTCCCTAGCGCCGCCTTTTACCTCTCTGGTGCTCCCTCCCTCGCTCATATCTCGATCGCTTTGTCCCCAGGCCAAACAGGAGCTCGCCATGGCCTCGGATTCAGCCGCCGCATCGCCAGCTCGCCGTTGACCAAGTCCGGCCAGATCCGGCGGGATCCAGACCGGGGGAACCTCCCCCTCGCCATGCTCGGACCTGGCCTCGCCCCCTCGCTGGCAGCTCGTCTACAGCCGTCGGACGCCTCGCCAAGGTGCGGCTTCCTCGTCCAGTTCCCTGAAACCTCGAAGAAGAAGGCATGGCCTTCGGCTGGGTCAAAAGAAAAGATCCCTTTTTTAGTTTGAACATTCGCACTAGCCCAGCTGGTGGACTTGCTTTACTTCCACCGAGAGGTTCTGGGTTCAATTCCCATGTGGCCTCCTTTTTATTTTGTTGCTTGGTGTGTTGGCTGTTCCTATGACGCCTTGGCCCCACAGCCCTGTTGACTGGTCCACGTTGACCTGATGACCACCCTTGCGGCCCCACTGTCATTGGCAGTGGCTAATCCAACCTGTGTCTATTGTTGGTAGTTTTGTTTTATCAAATAAACTGCATATTTTCACATAATACCCTGGTTTTAAAATGTTAATAACTAAATACGCATGTATCGTATGAAAACGTTTTATATATGTACCTTGGCTAAAATTTTGTGTAGATTCACAATGTCCAACTTTCAACCATGTTTAAAATGTTTAACTTGCTGTTTTCATTTATTTTGCATAAATGGCATGTTAAAATGTATTTTATCATAACTAAATACCGTAGCTCCGATTAAAATGTTCCACATATGTAACTTGAATAGAACAACGTGTAGAATCTCATGGCACACTTAAATTGCTGTTTAACAACTAAAAATATGCTTAGGACATATCTGGACCAAATTCATAATATGCATATTAGATCGTTTCGAAAATGCTATATGTTGCTTCCGGCCTCATTTAAAATACCTAGATGATGTACTTGTCTATGCTTCACCTCTTGCCATGATGAACAACCCTTAAAATGATTGTTTAGTTAAACAACATTAACCCCATTTCTCGTGATATGGAGAGTTATTATTTTTGTTGTATGTATGTTCTCCCTCTCTAATTAAAATTGCTTTAATTCCATCTTCACCTTATGCCATGACCACCCATGTTAAACAACATTTAATATTGATAAGTACCTAAACGATAGTGTACTAAATGATTTGAACGTGGAGTTTCGTCAATATGCAACCCGTTGCATATTGAGCTTCACTTAATGTGTAGTGTTTGATTGTTGCATCTTGCCATGCCCTGCCTTGCATATTTAAACTTGACATGCATCATCATTGATTGCGCATCATGTCATGAATATGTTGTGGTGTTTACCGTGTCATTTGTTATTTCCGAATTGCTTCTTCTCGATAGAGTTCCGAAAGCGTTCGGTGTGTGAGGATTCGTTCGACTACGCTGGATCGTCTTCTTGATGGATTGGTTCTTCTTCCAAGCGGGATCTCAGGCAAGATGAACAATTCCCTAGATACCACTATTATCATTGCCATGCTAGTTGTCTCGTTTCTATCTTTACGTCTCGCTACCTACCACTAGTTTGTCAAGCCTCCCAAAATGCCATGAAAAGCCTCTAACCCTCCACATCCTAGCAAACCATTGTTTGGCTATGTTACCGCTTGCTTAGCACTTCTTACAGCGTTGCTAGTTGCAGGTGCAAGTTGTTTCCATGTGCCAACATGAATATTTTGAGATACCACAATATTATTGCTATTTAATTTAATGCACATATATACTTGGTAAAGGTGGAAGGCTTGGCCTTTTGCTCGGTGTTTTGTTCCACTTTTGCCGCCCTAGTTACTTGTGTACCGGTGTTATGTTCCATATTGAGCGCTCCTAACATGCTTGGAGTTGTAATGGGGGCACCCTTGATTTTCGTTTTGGGATAAAACCCATCTGGCAAGGCCCAACATTGGTACTACATTTCCCTAATAACTAATAAAACTTGCATAGGGACGTTCCGGACCCCGTGGATAATTAATCAAGCCCTGGGCCAGTGCTCCTCATGAGTGTTGGTCCAACCCAGAGCCGCTTACTAACGCTGCCCGGGGCAACTCGGTGATTGGCATGGTAACCATCGCTCATCTGTCATGTTCGGAGAACGAGATACGTGGCTCCTATCGGGTTCGTTGACACGTCGGGCGGTCTTGCTGGATTTGTTTTACCTTTCTCGAACGTCTTGTGCACGGGATTCCGAGGATACTTGTGGCTATCTCGAGGTTGAGGTTTTCCACCGGAATTCTGAGGATACTACGGGCAATCCCGTGGTTGAGGTTTTCCAAGCAGTGTGTGGTTAGTTTGTGATGGATGAGTTCGAGCACCCCTCCAGGGTTAAATCTTTTCGAGAAGCCGTGTCGGCGATTATGTGGAAACTTGGAATTTTTTTTAACATCCGGTCATAGAAAACTTAAAGTAAACTCAAATAAAATACACAGCCCGTGTGCGTAACCGTGACTGTCTCTTCTCGTGTGTTCTGAACCGAGAGAGAACACGGTGGGGTTATGTTTGATCATAAGTAGGTGTTCAGGATCCCTTAGTGATCATTACTAGTTCACGTCCGTTTATGCGTAGGTCACCCCTCTTATTCTTGTACTCGTAAGTTAGCCACTCAAATAATTGCTTAGTGCTTGCTGCAGCCTCACCACTTAACCATACGTCACCCATTAAGCTTTGCTAGTCTTGATACCCTTGGAAATGAGATTGTTGAGTCCCTGTGGCTCACAGATTACTACAACAATAGTTGCAGGTACAGGTAATGCGATGCTTGACGTGAGAGCGATGCTTGTTCGATATGGAGTTCTTCTTCTTCTTCTTCATCGATCATAGGATCGGTTCCAGGGCGGCAGCCTGGGATAGCAAGGATGGATGTCGTTTTTATCGTTTGATTTCGTCCGTAGTCGGACCCTGCTCTTATGTATGATGATTGAATATGTTGTTGTATTGTTGTGATCATGATTTAGCTTGTGGCGAGTGTAAGCCAATTCCATATACTCGTCTCCTCTTTACATGTACTTGTAACGATATCCATTCTTGCGAAACGACAAGATGCGCTTCTATCCCTATTGAGGCCCTCGAGCCAAAAATAAGGATAGCACCGCATCTTGGGCGTTACTAGTTCGTATCAGAGCAGTACCGACCTAGGAGCCCCCTTGATTGATCGAACTTGGCCGAGTCGAGTCTAGTAAGAAAAACTATTTTGAGTCTAGTTATATATCGGAGAGTAGGATTCTTTTTACTCCTCTTCTATGCTCTGCTGAGGAATCCTGACGTAGGAATTTTAATTCTACCCCTCTTCTCACTCAAATTTGTTTAGGATCATGCGGGTATTTTGGAACCTCAATGATCTTGATGTGACCGGAATTCTGTTCTTGGTGCCTCCTGACCGTATGGATTGGACCCGGGGAGTTGAGCTCCAGGGGATTCTTGACACATCATTATCGTTCAGTTTCCTTAGTATCTTAGGATGCGGATGTTTGAAATTGCTTCAATACTATTTGTGGTGAGAGGAGTTTGGCGTCACCCGGTACTAGGGAGAGCGTCCAGAACTCCAGATGTACTGCCATGTTTAGTATTGTTGTGATTACGAGGGTCTGAGGTAGATGAATTTCCGAGGCCTCTAGTTATGTGTTGACGGATGTGATACATTGGAGAGTAGTATTACTGGTAGGAGTTGAGTGATGGATTTTACTCCGTGTATCCGTGGACCTAATTGCATAACCAAAGATTTCGGAAGTTCTTAGGTGGGAATTCAAGTAGTTACCTAGGATTATCCTTCCAACGAAGTCATGATGGGTTATGTATTTGTTTCAAGCTTAATTTGCAAGCCTCATCCTTTGTTTGTTGGAGTATGGTAATTCGAGTTGCTTCGATGTCAAGTGGTGATTTCATATCTTTCTTAAACGGTGTTCTCATATCTCTATGGGAGTGCTAAACCTTTTGCTCAATCAAATTGTCATGCCAATTCTTTTCCATCCGGTGTGCTTCTCTTCAAGATAGTTCAACCCTCTCCAATTTTGCAAGATCTATCCTCATATTTCTTTCCGGAGTTGGGTTCATCCGTCCAAGGTTGTCTTTGTTTTTCCAACCCTCCAGCCCTTTTCTTTAAAAGATTAAATTCTCATCCAAGTGTCTTTTCTATTCATGTGATGCTTCCGCTATCTTTTCTTCCGTTTCGTGTCCAGTGATTCATTGTGAAGATGCTCATGAGCTTCCAGTTCATCATTCTTCGTTCTTGTTTTCTTCTCCGGTGGATTCAATTCAAGCTTCGGTGTTCATCATATCCTTTTCATCCGCTAAACGCTTCCCGTGTTGGAAATTCTTGTCCAAGCCTCTCTTATTTATTCATCTATCATTATTCGATCTGGAGTGCTGAAGACATCTCAGAAGATTCGTGTTTCCGTTCAATCATTTCAAATTATTTCTACGTTCTCACCTCATCAAGTTTTTATGAGTTTCGGTGCAATCTCTCTGTCTAAGCAATTATTTCAATAGAGTTTTCATTGAGTGGGCCCATAACCCATAGGTTTTCCCCAGGATCATACCTGGCTCTTCTAATCTTTTCTGGAGATGTCCTCAAGTTCTTTTCAATATGACGTATGAATGAATTTCATCAGTCATATTCCTTCTCCAAGATCGCTTCGAATCATTTTCCATCATTGCCTCAACCTTCCCGTATACATTGTTCCGGAGTGTCTCAACAATTTTGGCGGTGTTCCTCTCATCTTTCTCAATCTGCAAGACCGAAGAAGAGTTTCTCTTAAATCTTTGCTCATTCTTTTGAAGATTCATGGTTCAAGCTTCATGCTATTCTTTCCAATTGTTTATGATCACGAGTAATTCCTTCCATATCTATCCGGAGCATCTCAGGGTTGTTTTTATTTCTCGATCCTCCGAAAGCCATCATTTCAGAATATTTCTTCGGTCTCAGTTTTCAGCTTTCGTTCTCAAATTCTTCTCAATTTTTGTCCCTTCGTTTGTATCTCAATTATTCCAGTGCTTCGTTCAAAATTCCTCTAGGCGGATCCTAATCTATTCGTTCTCATGTAATTCCATTCATTCGTAGTATCTTCATTCATTTGTAATTTCTTACCGGTCTTGCATTCAAGAGTCTTTCAAGTTCATGTTATCTCTCTTAAATCCTGTTCAAGAAGAATAAGTGGTATGTCAAATCCGTTGCTTGTCATCAATTTAACTTGATGAACAATAAGCATAACATAATTCTTATTCTTGTTTCATTAGGGTGATTTCAATCCTTCTTTCGGAGTTGTTCATGATATAATTTAACTTGATCAAGGTAGCCCAATCCTTTTGAGGAAAAGGACAGGCCAGAACAATCTCCAGTAATAGGTAAAGTGTTCTTGAGGGTACACATGAATTTCGTCTAGTCACTTTTATCAGGTTGGTTTGATTCGTGTTCGCTACTTTGATAATTTGATATGTGAGTGGACCGGTGCTTGGGTGTTGTTCTTACTTGAACAACCTCCCACTTATGATTAACCCCCTCGCAAGCATCCGCAACTACGAGAAAAGTATTAAGATAAAATCTAACCATAGCATTAAACGTTTGGATCCAAATCAGCCCCTTACGAAGTAGCGCATAAACTAGGGTTTAAGCTTCTGTCACTCTAGCAACCCATCATCTAATAACTACTCCACAATGCATTCCCTTAGGCCCATGAATGGTGAAGTATCATGTAGTCGACGTTCACATGACACCACTAAGGAATCACAAAATACATATCATCAAAATATCGAACACATATCAAATTCACATGATTACTCGCAACTTGACTTCTCCCATGACCTCAAGAACAAATGTAACTACTCAAAAATAATAATCATGCTCAAGATCAGAGGAGTATTAAATAGCATAATGGATCTGAACATATAATCTTCCACCAAATAAACCATATTAATCAACTACGCAAGGTAATCAACACTACTAGTCATCCACAGGTACCAATCTGCGGTTCTGGGACAAAGATTGAACACAAGAGATGAACTAGAGTTTGAGAGGAGATGGTACTGTTGAAGATGTTGATGAAGATTGGCCTCCCAAAGATGAGAGGGGTGTTGGTGATGACGATGGCTTTGATTTCCCCCTCTGGGAGGGAAGTTCCCCCGGCGGAATCGCTCCGCCGGAGGGCAAAAGTGCTCCTGCCCAAGTTCCGCCTCAAGGCGGCGGCGCTTCGTCCCGAAAGTCCTCCTCTGATTTTTTCTGGGTCAAATGTGACTATATACCAGAAGATGGGCTCCGGAGGTGGTCCGAGGTGGCCACGATACACCAGGGCGTGCCCAGGGGGTCTAGCGCGCCCTGGTGGGTTGTGCCCACCTGGCAGGCCCCCTCCAGTAGTTTTCTGCTCCAGTTTTTTTATTAAATACAAAAATAATCTCTGTAAAGTTTCAGCTTCATTGGAGTTATGCAGAATATGTATTTCTTATGTGCTTTTCTTAGGTCCAGAATTCCATCTGCCGGTATTCTCCCTCTTTGTGTAAACCTTGCATATTATGAGAGAAAAGGCATTAGAATCACTCCCCAAAGCATTATTATTCAACAAAACAAAGTAAATAACAGTAGGAAATCATGATGCAAAATGGACATATCAACTCCCCCAAGCTTAGACCTCGCTTGTCCTCAAGCGAAAGCCGATATTGAAAAGCATGTCCACATGGTTTGAGAGAGAGGTGTCGATAAAAACAAAATATGGACATAGAAGCATCATGCTTATTGGTATAACAGCAAAAAACTCTATCATAAAAACTTATTTCAATACATTTTTATCATATAGCTTCTCATGAACAAGTAACAATTCATCACAACATAGAAGTATGAATCATAAACCTTATTGGGAACCAACAAACTATGTTCTCAGTCAACTTTGCAACTACAATTCATCATATTTTCAGGAAGGGTCTCATGTCTGAGCCTTTTGGCAAGTCCACATACTCAACCATCATTTAGTCTTCTATGATTGCTAACACTCACGGCATACCCATGAACAAAAAGTTTCAACCGGACACATAAGAAGATATGGGCTTATTGTTTCGCCTCCCAACGTATTCACCTCAAGGGTGATGTCAACAATAATAACTCATGCCCACCCATATCCAACTGGATATATGTGCCTAGATCTTTCCTCACCACATGATGCTTGCAAAAAGGAAAAAGTAATAAAAGAAATGGGGAATAATACTTTGACTCTTGCATAAAAGTAAATACATAAAAGTAAAAGATAGTCCCTTCGCAGAGGAAAGCAGAGGTTGTCATGCGCTTTTTGGTTTGTATGCCCAATCCCTTAATGTAAAAGAATGTCATGCTATATTGCCCCCTATGATAGCAACGTTTATTATGCAGTCCGTCACGTTTATTACTTTGCCATCATAAGTTCGTATAGCGCTCAATTTTCTCTTACACTAATTGATCAAAACACTTTTAGAAGCTATTTTTATTGCCTTATTACACCGATGACAACTTACTTGAAGGATCTTACACGATCCATAGGTAGGTATGGTGGACTCTCAAAGAATGAATTTGGCTTTGGGTTTTTGGATGCACAAGTAGTATCTCTACTTAGTGCAAAATTTTTGGCTAGCAAAGATATTGGGCAAGCACCACATGTTGAAGGATCTATGGCAATATAACTTCTATGTGGATATGAACTAGCATAAATCATTACGTTGTCTTCCTTGTCCAACGTCAACAATTTTGACATATAATATTTAATGGGGGCTCACAATCATAAAAGATGTCCAAGATAGTGCATTTGCATGTGAATCTTCTCTTCCCTTATTAATTCTTTCATGAATTGTATCATTGACCAATGCTATGTTTGTCAATCTCCAATAAATTTTACTACTTATACTTTCCCTTATGTGATTTCATTACTCACCATGAGATTAGCATATGATTCTTTTCATTTATTTCTCTTTTCTTTTATTTGGATTGCAACAAGAAAGTAGAGAGGCAAAAACACAAACTAAACTTTATTATATAACTCTCACTCAATTACATAGATAGATAGGCCGCGAAACTAACACACGAAAATAGATCATGCTAAACTTTTATTCAACTAAAGCAAAGGAAAACTAAAGATCGAACTAAAATAGGTAAAGGTGAATAAAAGTGATGGTGATACGATACCGGGGCACCTCCCCCAAGCTTGGCTCAAGCCAAGGGGAGTGCCCATACCCATGTGCTAAAGTCTCCTTTGGAGGTGGTGATGAAGAAGGTGGTGGTGATGATGTGTCACACTTCAGACTCAAAAGGTACTCCAATTTGCGGATGACTCTCCGAAGGGTATTGATGTGCTCCTCTACCAAAATATTTTCACGAATGAGAAATTTATTCTGAACGCGGACCGCTTTGAAAGCTCTAAAAGCTTCGATTTCAATAGGGGTGAGATGACTGTAATAAGGTTGAAGGATATCTTCTTCTTCTCCCTCCATTGTTGGCATGGACTGCCCTCCTTTCGGGGGCTGATCCTCCATGACCACTTTGCCCTTGTCCCCCTTGTCATCTTCTTTTGGTTCTTCCCTCTTCAGCTCCATCTTCATTAGCCAGGCATCTTCTTCTATGTTGTTAGAAGAGGGACAAGACATAATGCCGGGCTTGATAGATCTGACACGAAAACAACACGAAACAAGAACAGAGGATTTTTCTGCGATGCGGTCGTCAAAACAGTCGGGGGTATATATAGAGAATTTTTATTCTTGGAAAACAAGCATATGGAAGGAAAACGGAGTTGGGAAGGTGTCCGAGGTGGGCACAACCCACCAGGGCACGCCCAGGGGGGCTTGGCGCGCCCTGGTGTATCGTGCTCACCTCGATCACCTTCCGGTTTATTTCTTAATTTCCAAAATTTTCAAATATTCCAAAACTGACAAAAAATAATTTTTCGGATTTTTCGGAGTCCGTTTACTTACCGTATCACGTACCTCCTATTTTTCAGAATTCTGGAGTGTTCCGGAAGGTTTCTTTTATGTGTTCCTCCGGTGTCATGGTTTGGATAACATTGCTTTCAACGTTAATAGGCGTACCTGAGATATAGTGCTTAATTCTTTGTCCATTGACCACCTTCGGGTTAGTACCTTCGGCATTATTAAGCTTGATAGCTCCAGAATGATAAACCTCTTCGATAATATATGGTCCTTCCCATTTGGAGAGAAGCTTACCTGCAAAAAATCTTAAATGAGAGTTGAACAAAAGAACATAGTCTCCTATTTTGAATTCTCGCTTTTAAATTCTTTTGTCATGCCATCTTTTTACTTTTTCTTTGAATAGTTTGGCATTTTCATAGGCTTGGGTTCTCCATTCATCTAGTGAGCTAATATCAAATAGCCTCTTCTCACCGGCAAGTTTGAAATCATAGTTGAGTTCTTTAATTGCCCAAAATGCGTTATGTTCTAATTCTAGAGGCAAATAACAAGCTTTTCCATATACCATTTTGTATGGAGACATACCCATAGGATTTTTATAAGCTGTTCTATAGGCCCAGAGTGCATCATCTAATTTCTTAGACCAATTCTTACGAGACCTATTGACATTTCCGTAATATCAATTTTATTTCTCTATTGCTAAGTTCAACTTGACCACTAGATTGAGGATGATAGGGTGATGCAATTCTATGGTTAACATCGTATTTAGCAAGCATCTTACGGAAAGCACCATGAATAAAGTATGAACCACCATCGGTCATTAAATATCTAGGGACTCCAAACCTCGGGAAGATAACCTCTTTAAGCATTTTAATGGAGGTGTGGTGATCAGCACTACTAGTTGGAATAGCTTCTACCCACTTAGTGACATAATCAACAACAACCAAAATATGAGTGTACCCATTAGAGGGAGGAAAAGGTCCCATATAATCAAAACCCCAAACATCAAATGGTTCGACAACAAGTGAATAATTCATAGGCATTTCCTGACGCTTACCGATATTACCAATTCTTTGACATTCATCACAATACAAGACAAACTTATGGGCATCCTTAAAGAGAGTAGGTCAATAAAAAGCAGATTGCAATACCTTGTGAGCAGTTCTATCTCTCGCATGATGTCCTCCATAAGCTTCGGAATGACATTTCCGTAGGATTTGTTCCTGTTCATGCTCAGCTACACAACGTCTAATAATACCATCTACTCCTTCTTTATAAAGATGTGAGTCATCCCATAAGTAATGTCTTTAAGTCATAGAAGATTTTTTTCTTTTGTTGGTATGTGAAGCTAGGTGGTATATATTTAGCGACAATGTAATTAGCACAATCAGCATACCAAGGAGTGTTTTGAGAAACATTTATTGCAGCTAACTGTTTGTCAGGGAAACTATCATCTTTAGGTAGTGGGTCATTAAGAATATTTTCTAACCTAGACAAGTTATCAGCTACGGGGTTCTCAGCTCCCTTCCTATCAACGATATGTAAGTCAAATTCTTGAAGCAAGAGAACCCACCTAATGAGTCTAGGTTTAGCATCTTTCTTTTCCATAAGATATTTTATAGTAGCATGATCGGTGTGAACAATAACTTTGGAGTCAACAATGTAGGATCTAAATTTATCACAGGCAAACACAACTGCTAAAAACTCTTTTTCAGTAGTAGCATAATTTCGTTGGGCACTGTCTAGAGATTTGCTAGCATAATGGATAACATTCAATTTTTTATCAACTCTTTGTCCTAGAACAGCACCAACAGCATAATCACTACCATCACACATAATTTTAAAAGGCAAGTTCCAATCAGGTGGTTGAACGATAGGTGCAGAGGTTAAGGCTTTCTTGAGTGTTTCAAAGGCTTCCACACAATCATCATCAAAAACAAAAGGAATATCTTTTTGCAAAAGCTTAGTAAGAGGCCTAGAAATTTTAGACAAGTCTTTAATGAACCTCCTATAGAAACCAGCATGACCAAGGAAACTTCGAATACCTTTAATATCTTTAGGACATGGCATTTTCTCAATTGCACCAACTTTAGCTTTGTCCACCTCAATACCTCGTTCAGATATTTTATGCCCCAAGACAATACCTTCATTAACCATAAAGTGGCACTTCTCCCAATTCAAGACGAGGTTAGTTTGTTCACATCTCTGCAAAACTCGATCAAGGTTGCTTAAGAAATCATCAAAAGAAGTCCCGTAAACGGAAAAATCATCCATGAAAACCTCCACAACATTTTCACAAAAATCAGAGAATATAGCAGTCATACATCTTTGAAAGGTAGCAGGTGCATTGCATAAACCAAAAGGCATACGTCTATAGGCATAGGTTCCAAAAGGGCAAGTAAAGGTGGTTTTCTCTTGATCGGATTGTGAGACAGGTATTTGAGAGAAACCAGAATATCCATCCAGAAAACAAAAGTGTGTGTGCTTTGATAATATTTCTAGCATTTGATCAATGAAAGGCAGAGGGTAATGATCTTTTCTAGTAGCTTTATTTAACTTTCTAAAATCAATTACCATTCTATAGCCAGTGACAATTCTTTGTGGAATGAGTTCATTTTTATCATTAGGAACAATGGTAATACCTCCTTTCTTAGGGACACAATGAAGGGTACTTACCCATCTACTATCAGCTATGGGATAGATTATACCTGCTTCCAGAATCTTTAATATTTCAGTTCTTACCACTTCTTTCATCTTAGGATTTAATCGTCATTGATGATCAACAACGGGTTTTGCATCAGGTTCCATATTAATCTTGTGCTGACATAGAGTGGGACTAATGCCCTTAAGATCATCAAGAGTATATCCAATAGCAGCCAGGTGCTTCCTTAGAACTTTTAATAATCTTTCTTCTTCATGTTCTGAAAGGTTAGCACTAATAATAACAGGATATATCTTTTTCTCATCACGATAAGCATACTTCAAAGTGTCAGGTAATTGTTTCAATTCAAACACAAGATCACATTTAGGTGGAGGAGGACCTCCAAGAGTTTCAATAGGCAAATTGTGTTTCAGGAGAGGTTGTTGTTCAAAGAAAATTTGATCTATTTCATTTCTTTCACGCAAGTGCATATTGTTTTCATGGTCAAGCAAATATTGTTCTAATGGATCAGTAGGAGGCACGGAAACAGAGGCAAGACCAATTATTTCATCTTTACTAGATAATGCTTTATCGCGAGGTTATCTACTAAACTTGGAAAAATTAAACTCATGAGACACACCACCAAAACTGACACCGACAGTTTGTTTTTCACAATCTATCTTAGCATTGACGGTGCTCAAGAAAGGTCTACCAAAGATAATGGGACAAAAGTCATCCTGTGGGGATCCAAGAACTAGAAAATCAGTAGGGTATTTTACTTTCCCACACAAGACTTCAACATCTCTAACAATCCCCAGTGGATTGATGGTGTCTCTATTAGCAAGTTAAATAGTAACATCAATGTCCTCTATTTCAGCAGGTGCTATTTCATCCATAATTTCTTGGTATAAGGTAAAAGGAATAGCACTCACACTAGCACCCAAATCACATAAACCATGACAGCAATGATCTCCTATTTTGACTGAGACAACAGGCATGCCCTCTATGGTTCTATGTTTATCTTTTTCATCAGGTTTGGCAATTCTAGCAGCTTCATCACAGAAGTAGATAACATGCCCATCAATATTTTCTACCAAGAGATCTTTAACCATAGCAACACTAGGTTCTACTTTGATTTGTTCAGGGGGCTTAGGTGCTCTTATATTACTCTTACGAACCACAGTTGATACCTTAGCATGTTCCTTTATCCTAACTGGGAAAGGTGGTTTTTTTTTTCTTTTTTCTGTTTTTACTGTTTTTTCCTATTTAGGTTTAGGTTAATTAGTGTTTGGTTTAGGTTAGGGCTAGGTTTAGTTTAGGTTTAGATAATTAGAAGAAGAAGAAGAAAGATGAAAAAAAACTAAGAAGAAAAGAAAAATAAGTAGAAGAAGAGGAAAAAGGAAAAGGGAAGAAGAAGAAGAAGAAGAAGAAGAAGAGGAGGAGGAGGAGAAGAAGAAGAAGAAGAAGAAGAAGAAGAAGAAGAAGAGGATGAGGAGGAGGAGGAGGAGGAGAAAAAGAGGAGAAGAGGAAAAAGGAAAAGTAGGAAGAAGAAGAAGAAGAGGAGGAGGAGGAGGAGGAGGATGAGGAGAAGAAGAAGAAGAAGAAGAAGAAGAAGAAGAAGAAGAAGGAGAAGAAGAAGAAAAAGAGGAGAAGAGGAAAAAGGAAAAGAAGGAAGAAGAAGAAGAGGAGGAGGAGGAGGAGGAGGATAGGAAAGAGAGGGCCAGGGTGGCCTATCGGCGGAGGGCGTACCTCGGCGTCGATGGAACCCTAAATTTCAACTTGGCGGTGGCATCGTATTTTAAATATTTAGTTAGGTTGACGGAAAAAACAATAATGCTATGTTACTCATCTTTGGATTTCAATGTGCAGTTGTTTCGTCGCTGCGAGGGTCTGGTGTTCGACGACCTCCCCGTGCGTTGGACGAGCTCTGCCCCTGCGTTCGTGGGTGAGCACAAATGACTTCTCCTCCTCCCCCCTTAATTTGCTCTGTTCCGGTCTTCGTGCCGATGAAACTTGCTAGCTATATGTGTCTTCAATCATCAGTATGCGTGACCACTATGCGTCTCCCGTTCGAAAGGGCGACATCTATAAATATGCATGTCTTTGCATATTTATAACCGCTGTCCTTTCGAATTGTCCAACGTTATCCATGGACAGCCCGAGTATTTGTAGATTGGGTTCGTTTTCCTGTATGCTCTGCTCCGGATCCTATGCAGAATTTCGTCAGTGCCTCCCTGTTGTTCTCCGGGTACACATCCTCTCTGCTTATTGCCGAGACGTGTATCGGGAGAACAGCGTGGAGGTGCTGTCTAAATTCTGCGTCGGATCCGGAGCAGTGCATGAGAAAACGAACCCAGTCTACACATACTCGGGTGGGATTAGGACCTATCTTAACCTATTGGCGTGTAGGTTGCATGGACGTAATAAAACTGACAAACTTGATTAACTGATGAATATATATGCTGAATTATATATATATTTCTTGTGTGACTGATCGTGCGTGGATGTACACCGGTCACACCAGTCAGAAAGACATGACCAAAGAATGGTTAACAAATACCAAGGGGTTTGTGAGAGCCGCATTTGCAAATGGCCAGGAAAAAACATGGTGTCCCTGTCCCCGGTGTGACAACTTTAAAAGGCAGACAGAGGGTGAAATGGTTAAACACCTGCAGAAGTGGGGTTTTAGGCCTAATTATACGGTGTGGACTTTTCATGGTGAGTCTGCCCAACGTGCCAGAGCTGAGGTGGTTTGTCATCGCACCGACGAGCATGGTACCGGGATCGAAGACATGGTGCAAGACTTTGATGATGCTCGGGATTCGGACGATGAGATGGAGGAATCTGCAAAGGCATTCTATGAAATGTTGGAGTCTTCAAAACGTCCTCTCCACGAGCACACTGAGCTTTGTCAGCTGGATGCCATCGCGCAAGTAATGGCTCTGAAGGCTCAATTCAACCTGGGCAGAGAATGCTACGACGCGATGATGACAATATTTGGACGCTTTCTACCCAAAGGCCATGTACTGCCTGCAAACCTGTACCAGTCGGACAAAATCCTCCGTGTACTTAAGATGCCCTATGAGAAGATAGATGCCTGTGAGAGTGGATGTGCCTTATTTAGGCTTGAGTATGCGGACTTGAACTATTGTCCCATTTGCAAGTCTTCCAGGTATGTTGTCGTAGACAACGGTATGGGTGAGAAGATGCAGACCAAAATTCCTGTTAACGTTCTTCGCTGTATGCCAATCGTACCAAGACTTCAACGTCTTTTCATGGTCGAAGAGACGGCCAGACAGATGGCATGGCACAAATTGGGCAAAAGAACCAAACTAGATGCAGATGGGAATCAGATGTTGGTACACACTTCAAACGCTTTTGCGTGGAAGCACTTCGATGCATTACATAACGATAAAGCGGAAGATCCAAGGCATCCTCGAGTCGCCATCAGCACGGATGGGTTCAATGTGTTTGGTATGACGGCAACCCAATACAGTTGTTGGCCTGTATTTGTCATTCCACTCAATCTCTCCCCCGGGGAGATTATGAAAAGAAAGAACATTTTCCTGACGTTGATAATTCCAGGGCCCAACTATCCGGGGAAGAATATGAATGTGTACATGCAGCCGCTTAAGGATGAATTGCAACAAGCTTGGGATAATGGGATCAAGACATACGACGCCGCTACCAAAAAAACCTTCAAAATGCATGTGTGGTACATGTACTCGACGCATGACTTGCCGGCGTATGCCCTATTCGTTGGCTGGTGTGTGCATGGAAGGTTCCCGTGCCCCACATGCAAGGCAGCTCTTCAGTTCCGTTGGCTGCAGGCGGGTCACAAGTATTATTGCTTCGACATGCATAGACAGTTCCTGGATCCTCACCATAAGTTCAGAAAAGACAAGAAGAATTTCATCAAAGGTAGAGTTGTCAAAAACTCCGCACCACCCACGTTGACAGGCCAACAGCTCCTGGATCAGTTAAACGCTCTCGAGCCGGATCCAAATCGTCCTGGGTATTTCAAAGGGTATAATATGGAACACGCATGGACTCACAAGTCATGCTTATGGGATCTGCCTTACTTCAAAGACCTCCTTTGCCCACACAACATCGACGTGATGCACACTGAAAAGAATATTGTCGAGGCCATTTTTGGTACATTGTTCGGCATAGAGGGGAAGTCAAAGGATAATCCTAAGGCTAGAATCGATCAGGAGGCTCTATGTGACAGACCGTTACAAAACATGCGACAAGCGAAAGGAAAGCAGAACTGGACAAAGCCAAAGGCATGGTTCAATCTTGGAAGGCCGGCTATGAGGGAAATGATCTTGTGGGTGAAAATGCAGTTGATGTTCCCCGATGGTTATGCAGCGAATCTAAAGAGGGGAGCGAGTCTTGACAAACTGAAGATATTTGGTCTCAAGAGTCATGATTGGCACATATGGCTTGAGCGGGTAATGCCGGTGATGCTGCGTGGCTATATCCCTGAGGATGAATGGCTAGTACTGGCAGAGCTGAGCTATTTCTTCCGTTCTCTTTGTGCGAAAGAACTATCGCCTGGTGTGCTAGATGAAATGGAAGAGTTGGCATCGGAGTTGATATGCAAGTTAGAGAAGATCTTTCCACCGGGCTTCTTTAATCCAATGCAGCATTTGATTTTGCATCTTGCGACTGAGGCAAGATTGGGGGGCCCATGCAAAATCGTTGGTGCTTCGCAACTGAGAGGATGCAGAAGACGCTTCGAGCAAAATGTAAAAATAAACGTAGAATTGAAGCATCGATGGCCGAGGCATTCATTACTGAGGAGGCGGCAAACTTCGTGTCAGCACACTACGAAGCCAAAAATCGTCATTTGCATAATCCGAAGCCTCGGTACAATGATGGCGACCCAAAAAAAAGTCGATCCAACCTCAACCTATTCAAAGGGAAGCTCGCACCAGCCGGTGCTTCTAAAGCAAAAGCGTTGGATGTCGATGAATGGCGGACCATTTCGTTGTATATCTTCAACAACCTAACAGAAGTGCGGCCGTACATCGAGTAAGTTGTCGGTACATTTTTGTTTCGCAACTTGTAATTCCTTAGAACTGCTCTTATTCCCGGGTATTTGATATAGTCGATACGTCACCAAATTCTCGGATTGAGTGGTCATCCAAAAGGATTCCGTCGAAGAGTATGAGCTCCTGGCGAAGCATGGAGGCGGCTATCCCGGTTTCATCTCTTGGTTCAAACAAATGGTAATTACCATTAATGGACCATATCATTTCTTCGTCTTATTTGCGGCTAATGCAACAATCCTTTCGTATTAAACTTGTAGGCTAATTCAGAGTCTATGGACGCCGAGTTGAGACAAGTCGCTAATGGTTTTGACTATAAGGTCTGTTCATTTGACAAATACGACATCAACGGGTATCGCTTTCGTACCTTTGGCAAAGAGCTATCTATGCCCGACCTAAAGACTACAAATTGTTGTGTCTCTTCTATCGGCGAAGGAGGTACAGAGTACTATGGAAGAGTTGAAGCAATTTATGAACTTCTATTCTATGGTGAAAACCCACCGAACGTCGTAGTCTTCAAATGTCATTGGTTCCAGCCGAAGGAAACTAGAAGGACTCATGAACATATAGGGCTAGTCGAAATCAAACAAAGCACCCATTTAGATGTGCCCGATGTCTATATTACGGCTCAACAGGCGACCCAAGTTTTCTATCTACCGTGGGCCTGCCAAACTGATCCAAATCTGAAAGGTTGGGATGTCGTTTATGAAGTGCCGCCACATTTTAGACCACCTCCCCTCAATGAAGAGGATTATGAACCTCACATTAACCAAGACACATATGAAGGAGAATTTTCCAAGAAACACGCATTTCCAAAAAACGTTTCAAGAACCGCTCTACTTCACCCCGGAACATTGAAGTAGACAGCGACAATGAATCCGACTTAACACCTGAGCCGGAACAGGAAGAGCCGGAACAAGAAGAGGTTACTGATGCGGATGACCTGTCAATGCTTAACCGATTACATGAAGGAGGCCTTCCACACGTTGTTCCTGGTAGTGATGATGATCATGCATTTATTGATGATAGTGATGATGATGATGCATTTATTGATCCCGGAGAATATATAGACAATCAAGATTATTATTAATTCATGTCAGGTAATCAACATTTAGTTCATGTTAGGTATATGATGATACACTTAAATTATATACATTTTATTATTCATGTCAGTATTCAATTTTATGTTGTACTAATTTCGTTTACTATTTGTCATGGCAGTTGTTGAAAGATGGTGGGAAAGGGTCGAGAGCACTCCGCGGCTCCTTCGTCGGAGGGTGGTGGGATGGGTACTTCCATTCCTGCCGACTCTCTCTGGAGAGCGTTGCTCTCTAGTCTGCATACATCGGTGGCCGCTTCTTCATCGACCCCCGTGAGAGGAGGTCGGGGGAAGAAGAGAGGTAGTAGAGGTGGGAGAGGAGGCCACGGCAAAGGTAGGGTGGCTGCTACGCCTTCCTCGCCGCCACCCCAGCTGATTCACCCGAGCACAGGACTGGTAGGGTGGACCCGTCTGAGGACGAGGCTACGCGGACTCCGGTCCATGAGCCTCGGGTCGACGAGCCTTCGACCTACAAGACTCCTGTCCCAGAGGCTTCGTCCCACGAGACTCCAGAGCAGAGTAGGGAAGAGGGCACGTCCCGGCAGACCCCATGGGATACCTGGCCGGAGGAGCCTAGTGGCCATGCTGATGGTGGCGGGGATCGTTTTTCTGATAGCGACGAGGAGGTGGCTGAGGGGGCCACCGTCTACCAGCGTGGTATGACACGGCTCCCGCCCATGCCGGCGACCCGCGAACTGAGGTGGTCGATTAGGCCTGATGGGGAGATGTATGTGCATGTACTCTTTTTTAACCTTTTGCCTTCACGTTTTTTCAAATATCTAATGTGTTGGCTTTGTCATACTGCAGGGGTTGGCATCAACCCAAGGATGCCCGCAGGCCCAACAACATCCTTGGTGTCCTTGTCAGGCAAAACTTCCCGGGGTTTGTCACGTTGCCCGGTGAGGGTCAGGTTCCAGAGTTTGGACTGACCTGGGAGCACTACTTGGCTGCACCGGCCCCGCCTGAGGAGAGGATCGACGGTGTTTTGTGCCACATGAGGGTGGAGATGGTGATCAGACAGTTTTGGGTAATTTCTCCTTTACACAATTAAAAATCAACAATAGCTAGTTATTGTACTAATAAGTGTTGTCTCGTTTGATTGCAAACCTTCTACAGGTGTCAGGAGGGATACGAGGAGGCTGCGGCAAAGGTTATCGATCAGCAATGCAGGCGCCTACTGCAAAACTTTTGGCACGAGGCTCGGGTGTAGGCTGTTCGAGACTACTACGCCTCGCAGCGTATTAGGAAGGAGAAGTCGAGGTGCCGCGGAAAGAAGATGGAGAAGGAGCATTACATGAAGGTAATTACGTATTCTTAAGGCCTTGTACTTAGTTTCCTTCATTTGATTCCTACGCGTTGCGCTCAAATATCTCTTTATTAACTTAGGTGCCCCCGAGATGGTGTCTGGGTAAGATGGATTGTTGGGAGGCGTTGGTGGATGGGTGGTGCTCAGAACAATGGCTAGCCATCCACAACAATGCCAAGGACCGGCGTAACAAAATGGTTGGTGTGCCACACCATCAAGGGAGCGCCAACTTAAATCAGTTTGGTCAGAACTGGGTATGTGGTTAGCTTCATGATTCATGCAATTCATTCTTGATTCTAGCTTGAGCCCTTTACTAATACTTTGTTCCTCTCTCTCTCTTTTAGGCGCATCACAACAAAACGGAGGTGCCAGAGATGTACGACCTCTATGCGATGGCCCATACTGCCTCGTACAAGAAGGTCAAGGCATTCTCTGAGTCTGACCTCGATCATCCCGAGAAGTTCACGAACATCTCCTCCCACAACAAGCTCGTGAGGTACAGAGATGAGGGGAAGGCGAGGAAAGGGGAGGACTTTAACCCGAGCCAGGGGCCTATTGATCCAGAGCTGGTGATGATAGCTGGCGGCGGGAGGCCCCATGGCTCGATTGCCATTGGAGATGGCCTTATACGTTGTCCTAGCACTCTCCGGCAGATCAAGGTGCGCCAAACGAGCTCCTGTCCTGAGATAAGGCCTCGTCCATGGCCAGTCGAGCTCGCCATCGAGGTTAGTTATACGGACTCAGATATCTTTCCTCATTACGTTGTATGTGTGAACAAAGATGATTACAATGCTAACGAGGAGTTGTGTTGCAGGCTGCTATTCAGAAAGAGAGAAAGGCAACATAGGCGCTTATGGCGGCGAAGGAGAAGGAGATGGAGGAGAGGACGGCTAGGTTGTTGGAGGAGGAGAGGGCACGGTCCGATGCGTCTTACCGGGCCATCTACGAGCTCTTCGTGGTAAGATTCTTCTTCATATTTGTCAAATCTTGCATTTAATGTTTGTTTCATTAATAACGAATATCATTGACTTGTGAAAACCAAATGTGCAGACTATGTGCAAGAAGAATGGCCAGACCGCTCCGTTGATGCCAGTCATTACCACGGCTGCAACGGTGAGTTTCATTTGAATGCAATGATCTTTTCAGTGTCATCATGCTAACGAGACATTGCAAATCATCTTTGGTGCATCATAACTCCGGAGTCGCATCGCACGACCCTTCTCCAGGGCAGCCTTCTCTAGGTGAAACCGGCCCGAGCAACTGCGGTGCCTCTCCTCCGTGATGACGAGGATGGTAAGCCCCAATATGCCACTTACTTGGCTCATTTTCTCAAAGAAAGACAAACTTAGCACTTAGACAAACTTAGCTCCTTGTGAGAGTTTCATGTCTCTTCTTGATGGAGGAATCCCGACTGTTGTCGCGGGGGTCGTTTCTTCTTCTCCTTCTCTCGATATATACCTTGGTATATTGCGGGAGAGGAGAAGGGGAAATGACCATCACCAACGATCGAAATATTAGTGTTAGGTAGTGTCCACCAACATACACCACCATATAAGTGTGAGTGAGTGCGCACCATACACACCATGAGGCAAACCTCGAAAGACCTATCCTTCTTCCAATTTTGCCCGAATGACACAAATAAGCAATAAGAAGAAGAAAACAAGAGGAGAAAGAGAGAGATAAGAAAAACGCTTCTGCATCTTCTTCTTCTTCTAGTCTTCTTCATCTAACTTTCGTATTTCCCATTCTGCAGATTAGAGTCACTTCACGGAAGCTTGCATTGATGGAGTGCTTGTGGTTCATGGAGTGCTTATGATTTTGTATCGATGAATAATTTTAAACTTGCTACATATGTGAAACTTGCTACGTGTTGTTGGATGATATTTGTGCTTGTTGTTGGATGATAGGATGATATTTGTGCTTGTTGTTGGATGAATAGTGCTTGTTGTTGGATGATAGGATGATATTTGTGCTTGTTGTTGGATGATATTAATTTGTGCTTGTTGGATGATCATCAACATGGCAAGAATATTGTTATTGTGAAATATATACATATATAGCATATTTTGCCTGTGAAAATTGTTGGATATAAGAAAAAATAGAAAAAACAGTGGCATTATTGCCTCTTTGCCATCTGCCACTGACGGCAAAGCCCCTTTGCTGTCTGCCCCCGACGGCAAAGGGGACACGTGTCACTCACCTGTGCAAACTGGGAGTGCCAGGCCTCGGGCCATTTAGTCACTTTGCCGCCCGGGGGCAGACGGCAAAGGGTCGGATGCATGGCCTTCCGGGGGCAGACGACAAAGGTGCGCGGGGCATGGCCATCCAGTGGCAGACAACAAAGGCGCGTGGGGCATGGCCGTCCGGTGGCAGACGGCAAAGGCTGCCGTTAGCCACTAACGGGGCTAACTCCAATTTAGGCCATCCAGCCGCTTTGCCGTCTGCTGCCTGACGGCAAGAACACGTTGCCGTCCGCTGAGTAAAGGCAGACGGCAAAGCACTCCTTTACCGGAGTTCACAGTGCCGGAAATTTGGCCGTCTGCTGCCGAACGACAAAGCCTTTGCCGTCAGTGGTCCTACCCTTTGCCGTCCTCTATGGCAGACGGCAAAGTACCTGATTCCTGTAGTGATTATTACAGGATTAGAACATGTCCACAAAGTTTGAGATCAAATGGAGATACTTGACAATGTAAAGTTGATCAAATTTGGATCTGGACAGGAATGGTTTTGGGGCACGTTTGTGAACCAAAACCATTTAGATTGGGTTGAAACTTTACAAGATCATCACATTAAGCATATGTGACATGCTAGAATTTTACTGGATTTATTTGAAAATATTTCTTGCAGAAATATTTCAAATACTTGAAATATGCAGAAAGGGTTTTGGAGGATTTTGTCAAATATTTTGAACATCACCATGTGTTGAAACTCTTATATATGGAAAATATATGTCCACTAAGTTTCGTAAATTTTCTCAAATGTTTTGAAAGCATAAAAATAGTTTTTCCCTATAAAAGACCATTTCTGGCCTTAAGAAAAAGCCTTTAAATAAAATAGGAAAATAATCTTTAAAAATGATATTTAGTGGTTTTGGGAAGTCTTAAATATAATAGGTTTCAAATATAATTTGTGAAAGAATTTAAATACCTTAATTTAAGGACTTGTAGTTCAAGCCTCTACTAAGGGGTTTTTGAAAACCTAAATTAAATAAATGCTTTTTAGCCAAAATAATAATTTATAAAAATAGTTTTATGTCCTATACACATGGCATAATCATTGGGCAAAGCTTTGGATCAAGGAGATGGGTTTTGAGAGTAGAATGAAATTTATGAATTAAAGCACAAGCAAGCAAACAAGCAATCAGCAATCAAGTCAAGCATCACAAGCACACAAAAGTTTTTTGTTGGCCCTAATTATTGAGTCATGTTAACTTAGTCATGAGACAAAACACAGGGTGTGACAAAATGCCATGATAGGTAGGTATGGTGGCTGTTTTGAGGAAGGTATAAGGTGGCTTATGTGAGAGAGAGCGTATTATATCACAGGGTTTGGATGCACCGACGAATGTTTCACCAACTCTCGAGGTTAGAATGAGCAATGCATGGTACCGAAGAGTCTAGCTAATACGGAAAGGTGAGAGTGCGTATATACATGGATTCACATTAGTCATAAAGTACTCATATACTTATTGCCAAGCCTTATTAGCTCTCTCAAAGCAAAGTACTACCATGTACCCCTAGTGTCCATGTACTAAAGAACGGGGAACTTAGTACCCTGACCTGTGCAATAGACGACCACGGCCTCCGGACCAACAGGACCCTGCTGGGCTGGATCTGGACGCCAAGCTCTTCGTACAAGGACTCGAGCGAACCGGCAAGTCTTCCTTGCCGAGGGGCTCGGGCAATAGAGCACCCCCCAAGGCCTCCGCCCACCAATCTGTCGCTGCACGTAGATGGGCTGATTTTCCACATCGTGATGACGACATCCCTACTAATGTTGCACTCACATCCCCACCAGCTACACATATTGGACCAGTTACTAGAGCCCGCGCACGCCAACTAAATTATCAGGTACTTCCGTTTCTTGGAAATCCCTCTAATGTTCATGAACATATGATGCTGCCTAAATTAGATACTTTTGTTTTACTTATGAATGAAAGACCTAGCATGGGCAAGAAGGATGGCCATTGGAGCGGGATCAAGCATGGAGAAGAAGGTGTGCGAGCGGGAAGGAACAATGGACTTTCCAGTGGTGATTTTCGCACTTTGAAGCCACCATAAGGAGTGCTTGGAGGCTTGGACGAAATATGCAACATGCCACTTCATAAAATTCGTCCATAGGCTATTATAGGTGCTGCGTCACCTTATTTTTGGGCCAGGCCCATGTAATTTCGAAATACCATACTATAGGCTGTTTTTACAGTCCGTATGTGTGGGGGAAACTGAGTTAGGGCTGGTTTTGGACCCTCCTCCAAGGGGCCACGAAATCCCCCTCTATTCTCCCATATATACAGCCCTTAGGGCGTCGTTTTAGACTTGGGGTTTTGTTTAGATTGAAAGTTCGCCATAGTTGCAACTTCGTGTTCTTCGTTTGTGTGCCACGACTAGACAAAGGCGTCACAGAACCCCACTTTCATCAATAAAGCTTTCCTCTTATATTCGCAATATCCAGATTGCAATCTTAGTTTCTTGCTTGTTCTTCTTTTCCGTGCAGGAAATAGACCCTCGTGGTCAGGTTGATCATGCTCCGGCATGGTCAATAACCTCTCGGACTTTGTTTGGCGATTGCTAAGGCGTGACGTCCTCGCACATTCGTAGTCGGATCGTCAAAGTCGACTCTACCATAAACGATAGCCACATCTCATCGAAAGACAGGGACAACTTCGCCTCTATCAAGTGGTATCAGATTTCTAGGTTGCTCGGTGAGATTTTACCAGTTTTTTGTAGTTTAGATCCCATCTGTTTCGCATACCTATAGTCCACAAAAAAGCCACAAAAAATTAGGGTTAGTTCATCATATCCGAACCAATCTGAGCTTTTACATAATCTTTTCATTGTTTTTGCTTTGTTGAATTTGCGGTTGCATCGTCGTGTCGAGTTGCTAGTCTTCGGGTCTAGTCCTTTAGAGTTTCAAGTTCTATTCACAAGTTGCCACGCCGCCACCGCGCCATCTTCACCGCTGCGATATACCATCATCCACCACCATCATCACCGCTGCCATATACCATCACCCACCATCGTTGTCATCCTTGCCATATATTACCACCCACAATCTGGCATCAATCCGTATCCATATATCCACCACCAATCCGAGTCCATCCCATATTAGGGTTGATTTCGAGATTCCTTTGTTTTCGGTTTCGTGTTTCCTTGCCTGAGTAGGTCTCGGAAAAAATAGTCTGGCACAGTTTTCAGAGCACTTTTTAGGCCAAAATTTCGGCGGGTGAAAATATTTTTCCCTATCCTATTTTTAGGCTTTTCGGAGCGTTTTGAGACACTCCCCATCATAGTGATTTTTCGTCGCAATTTTGGGTCGTCGCAGCCCCTAATCGCTCCCGAAAAAAATTGTCAATTTTTTTTGTGCCTATCCTGTTTATACGTCCCGGGAAGACTTTTGAGACACTCGCCATTATAGTGATTTTGTTAGCAAAAAAAAGGAAAAAAGAGCGCAAAAAAAAGAGGCGCAAAAAAAAATTCAGAGTGTGCTCCTCCCTTGCTTACGTGTAGCGTCATCATTTTGTTAGTGTTCTAGGCTCGCGTCTCTAGTACGGTCTAGGCTAGGTCCGGCACGGTACCGTCGTTGAGCGTCTTTTCAACTTTGCATCTCAGGACTGATTATTGCTGACCCTTTTTGCTATCATATTATAAGCCTTCCCAGCTCCACATACATCTACATCGTGTGTTTGACACCACCTGGCAATTGCTCTATCCATGCTTTGAGAGTTTTGACTACAACGGTTGCCGATCACCACCTGCTGCTAGGTAAGAACTGGTAAGAAATTGAGATTTGCTTGACAGATTTGTGACACACCACCACCAGCACCACTTCCTCGTAGTCTGTAGGTTCATATTCTTGTGTGTTCCTATTACTGCTAACCATGCAAGGATCACAAGCTGACGAGGTCGAATGGGAGGTTATGACCAACAAGGAGCTCCATGACAAATTCCAGCAAATGATGGCTGGCCAGGTACAAGACTTCGTGACCAGCCTTGGAGAGGCCATGGAGAACCTTGATGGGGTGGAGAAGACGTTCGAGATGAAGTTGGACGCTAAGTTCAATGAGGTGCTTGCACGTCTACCACCAGCTGCACCGGTCATACCTCAGCAACAACAACAACAACATCGGCCGAATTTCGTGGGGCGCGCACGATGTGTGCCCCTCGAGGAAGGCCAACATTCTGGTGCCATTCCTACTGCTATGGCTTCTGTGGCTGCTGCTGCTACTACTATTGATCAGAACACTGACTACGTTGGTGATTACGATGATGAGGAAGAGGTTTCTCCAGATCAGCCTCAAGGGCAACCACCACCACACGCACCAGGTCGTCCACATGCCTACAATTGCAATGGTAGGGCTGCAGCACCCCCTCGGGTACCAAATCATGACCATCTCCCTAAACTTAAATTGAATATTCCTACATTTGATGGTAGATGTGTTCCTGATATATATCTTACTTGGGAGTTAGAAATAGAACAACATTTTACATGTTTACAGTTTCCAGAGGATAGACGTGTTGTTGCTGCTGTTTGTTCATTCACTAGTTTTGCTTGTGTTTGGTGGTCTGAACATTGTAGAATACATCATGCTAATATTCCAACTACTTGGGCTGCTTTGAAAGCTGCTATGCGTAATCATTGGGTTCCACCGTATTATCAACGTGAATTGCTTCAAAATTTGCAGTGTTTAAGACAAGGAAAAAATTCTGTAGAGGACTATTATCAGGAATTACAAACTGGCATGATTAGATGTGGTATTGTTGAGGAGAATGAAGCTATGCTTGCACGTTTCATGGGTGGATTAAATAGAGAGATTTAGACTATTCTAGAGTATAAGGAGTGTAACACTATCACTCGTTTATTTCATCTTGCTTGCAAAGCTGAACGTGAAGTGCAGGATCGATAGGCATTGGCGAGAACTAATTTTTCTGCAGGTCGCACTTCATCATGGACGCCACGTGCCTCCTCTACTTCCAGACGTCCTGGTGCAGCACCGCCTGCTTCAGCCTCCAACTCCAACCGAGATACCAAGAAATAGGCCCCTGCCCCACCCTTCGCGAAGAGCACACCTTCCAGGTCGGCACAGAGCTCTTCTTCATCCATTGCATCCACAGGTCAAACACATGAGGTTATATTTCATTGTTGCAAGGGTGGAGGTCACTATGCGAGGGAATGCCCATCCAAAACGTGTGATGATTGTGACAGAGGATGGTGGATACGACTCCGCTAGTGATTATGATGAGGAGGCTTTGGCTCTTATTGCAAATGAAGAAAAGATGTATCTAACCACCAGACCACATCCTGATCCTTATTACATCCAATGGTTCAACAACAGTGGCAAGGTTAAGGTAACACGTACTGTTCGTGTACACTTTAGCATTGCTACATATTCTGATTATGTTGATTGTGATGTGGTACCCATGCAAGCATGCTCCGTTTTACTTGGTAGACCATGGCAATTTGATAAAAATTCTGTACACCATGGTAGGATGAGCCAGTATACTCTTGTTCATAACGATAAAAATATAACTTTGCTTCCTATGTCTCACGAGCATATTATGAAAGATGACATTGCTAGAGCTAGTAAAGCAAAACAGAAGCAAAGTGAGAGTGAAAATCAGATTGTGGCAAAGGAATTTGAGCAACATAATAAGCCTAATAAACAATCATCTAGTGTTGCATCGGAAATAAAACTGAAGAGTGGTTGTTTACTTGCCACTAAATCTGATATTACTGATTTGGATGTTACTACATCTGTTTGCTATGATTTTGTATGCAAAGAGGTATTATTTTCATTCGAGGACATGCCTCCCTCTTTGCCTCCGGTTGTCACTAACATTTTGCAGGAGTTCGCTAACGTCTTTCCACAAGACGTGCCACCGGGATTACCACCTACTCGAGGGATTGAGCATCAAATTGACTTAATTCCCGGTGCATCGCTACCCAACCATGCACCATACCGTACCAATCCAGAGGAGACGAAGGAAATTACGCGTCAAGTATAGGAGCTGCTCCACAAAGGCTATATACGCGAATCTCTTAGTCCTTGTGCTGTTCCTATTATTCTAGTACCGAAAAAGGATGGTACTTCTCGTATGTGTGTTGATTGTAGAGGCATTAATAATATTACTATTCGTTATCGTCATCATATTCCTAGGCTAGATGATATGCTTGATGAATTAAGTGGTTCTACAATTTTCTCCAAAGTTGATTTGCATAGTGGATGCCATCAAATTCGTATGAAATTGGGAGATGAATGAAAACAACATTTAAAACTAAGTTTGGATTATATGAGTGGTTAGTCATGCCTTTTGGGTTTACTAATGCACCTAGCACTTTCATGAGATTAATGAAGGAGGTCTTACGTGCTTTCATTGGACGATTTGGGGTAGTCTACTTTGATGATATACTGATTTATAGTAGATCTTTGGTGGAACACTTGGATCATTTGCGTGCTGTTTTTATTGCTCTACATGATGCGCGTTTGTTTGGTAACCTTGGGAAGTGCACCTTTTGCACCGACCGAGTATCTTTTCTTGGCTATGTTGTTACTCCACAGGGAATTGAAGTTGATAAAGCCAAGATTGAAGCTATTGAGAGTTGGTCGTAGCCCAAAACGGTCACACAAGTGAGGAGTTTTCTTGGACTCGCTGGTTTCTATAGGCCTTTTGTGAGGGATTTCAGCACCATTGCTGCACCTCTAAATGAGCTTACAAAGAAGGATGTGCCTTTTGTTTGGGGTACCGCACAGGAAGAATCCTTCACAGTATTGAAAGATAAGTTAACACAAGCTCCATTACTCCAACTTCCTAATTTTAATAAGACTTTTGAGCTTGAATGTGATGCTAGTTAGTGGAATTGGATTAGGAGGTGTGTTATTACAAGATGGTAAACCTGTTGCATACGTATCTGAAAAATTGAGTGGGCCTAGTCTGAATTATTCGACTTACTTGTTCGGACTTTGGAAACATGGCAACATTATTTATGGCCCAAGGAATTTGTTATACATTCTGACCATGAATCTTTGAAATATATTAAAAGTCAATCAAAACTGAACCGTAGACATGCTAAATGGGTTGAATTCATTGAGACTTTCCCTTATGTCATTAAACACAAGAAGGGTAAAGAAAATGTTCTTGCTGATGCATTGTCTCGTCGTTATACTATGCTTTCACAATTTGACTTTAAAATATGTTGTTTGGAGACCATCAAAGATCAATATATGCATGATGCTAAATTTAAAGATGTGTTGTAGAATTGTAAAGAAGGGAGAACATGGAACAAGTTCGTCATTAATGATGGATTTGTGTTCCGTGCTAACAACCTATGCATTCCAGCTAGCTCCGTTCGTCTTTTGTTGTTACAGGAGGCGCATGGAGGAGGATTAATGGGACACTTTGGCGTGAAGAAGACGGAGGATGTACTTGCTTCACATTTCTTTTGGCCAAAGATGAGACGGGATGTTGAGCGTTTTGTTGCTTGATGCACTACATGTCAAAAAGCTAAGTCACGACTCAATCCTCATGGTTTATATATGCCTTTGCCTGGACCTAGTGTTCCTTGGGAGGATATATCTATGGACTTTGTTTTAGGTTTACCTCGAACAAAGAAGGGGAGGGATAGCATATTTGTTGTCGTGGATAGATTTTCGAAAATGGCACACTTTATACCATGTCATAAAAGTGATGATGCTACTAATGTCGCTGATTTGTTCTTTCGTGAAATTATTCACTTGCATGGTATGCCAAATACAATTGTTTCAGATCGTGATGCTAAGTTTCTTAGCCACTTTTGGAGATGTTTATGGGCTAAGTTGGGGACTAAACTGCTTTTTAGTACTACATGTCACCCCCAAACTGATGGACAAACCGAAGTAGTGAATAGATCATTGTCTACTATGCTTAGGGATGTTTTGAAGAATAACCTAAAAATGTGGGAAGAATGCTTGCCTCATATTGAATTTGCTTATAATCGTTCGCTGCATTCTACTACTAAGATGTGCCCTTTTGAAGTAGTGTATGGTTTCTTACCTCGTGCACCTATTGATTTGTTGCCTCTTCCATCTTCGGACAAGGTTAATTTTGATGTTAAAGAACAGGCTGAATTGATATTAAAGATGCATGAGTTAACTAAGGAGAACATTGAGCGTATGAATGCTAAATATAAACTTGGTGGAGATAAGGGTACAAAACATGTTGTCTTTGCACCTGGAGATCTTGTTTGGTTACATTTGCGTAAGGATAGGTTTCCTGAATTGCGCAAGTCAAAGCTAATGCCACGAGCTGATGGTCCTTTCAAGGTGTTAGAGAAAATAAATGATAATGCATATAAACTTGAGCTGCCTGCAGATTTTGGGGTTAGTCCCACTTTTAACATTGCAGATTTGAAGCCTTATTTGGGTGAGGATGATGAGCTTCCGTCGAGGACGACTTCAGTTCAAGAAGGGGAGGATGATGAGGACATCCCTACTAATGTTGCACTCACATCCCCACCAGCTACACATATTGGACCAGTTACTAGAGCCCACACACGCCAACTAAATTATCAGGTACTTTCGTTTCTTGGAAATCCCTCTAATGTTCATGAACATATGATGCTGCCTAAATTAGATAATTTTGTTTTACTTATGAATGAAGGACCTAGCATGGACAAGAAGGATGGCCATTGGAGCGGGATCAAGCATGGAGAAGAAGGTGTGTGCGCGGGAAGGAACAATGGACTTTCCAGTGGTGATTTTCGCACTTTGAAGCCACCATAAGGAGTGCTTGGAGGCTTGGACGAAATGTACAACATGCCACTTCATAAATTTCGTCCATAGGCTATTATAGGTGCTGCGTCACCTTATTTTTGGGCCAGGCCCATGTAATTTCGAAATACCATATTATAGGCTGTTTTTAGAGTCCGTATGTGTGGGGGAAACTGAGTTAGGGCTGGTTTCGGACCCTTCCTCCAAGGGGCCATGAAATCCCCTTTATTTCCCCATATATACACCCCTTAGGGCGTCGTTTTAGACTTGGTGTTTTGTTTAGATTGAAAGTTTGCCATAGCTGCAACTTCGCGGTCTTCGTTTGTGTTCCACCACCAGACAAAGGCGTCACAGAACCCCACTTTCATCAATAAAGCTTTCCTCTTATATGCGCAAGATCCAGATTGCAATCTTAGTTTCTTGCTTGTTCTTCGTTTGCGTGCAGGAAACAGACCCTCGTGGTCAGGTTGATCGTGCTCCAGCGTGGTCAATAACCTCTCGGAGTTGGTTTAGCGATTGCTAGGCGCGACGTCCTGGCACGTTCATAGTCGGATCGTCAAAGTCGATTCTACCATAAACGATAGCCACATCTCATCGAAAGACAGGGACAACTTTGCCTCTATCACATCGGCCAGGTGTCGAGTGGGCAGGCGGGTAGGTGAGACTAGTCGGGGCGCTTGGCTGCTTCCCTAGTTTACAACAGAGCTTTAATGACACCGGTCCCGTGGCGTGGAGAGGGAATAAGAGGTAGCTGGGTGAACGACACAGAAGGAGAGGCAATCCTTGCCGGGAGACGTCGCCAGCGTGCCACCTCACGGTGCATTTAATGAGTCTGTCCTAATCCATCAGAGTTAGGTATTTCCCACTACCGCAATTGCCAGCAGCTTTGGCAAATAGATATACATTCTTTATTATGTGCAAAGACCATTTTAGCCACCGTGGTAACCCCTTGGATTAGAAAAGGAGGTCCATGGCTACCTTTAGAAGGGTCGACTCTCTGTTCATTTACACGCGTAGCGACGCTCACGAAGCACCCTTGTCGGGCTACGACACTCTAGTACTGTGAACCCGAATAAACCACCCCACACAGGACGTAGGATATTACGCTCCGGCGGCCCAAACCTCTCTAAACCCTCGAGTGTGTAGTGTTCGGTGATGCTCTTTGCGCCAGAGAATTCCCTCACCCGAACCACGAAAGGGGCCTTGCTGGCCCCATAGATAGTCATACCCTTACATATTTGGTGCGCCAGGTAGGGGGACTCCCATCCCTCCCATGAAGGCTAAGGGCCCGGTGACGCCCGCCCCGTCCACATCCAATCTACCCTCACAGGTGGTGGCCGGTGACGCATGTGGAGGCGGCGCTCACGACCACCACGCCGGCGAAAGCGACAACAATAGTGTGCGGAGCTCCGCGAGCCGCGACCTGGACCCCGTCGTCATGGAGACGCATAATGCACCCGCGGCAACCGGAGCCGGCACCACAGGCGCAGCGGCCGCAGCAGCAGCAGCTACGGAAAAAGGAACCCCCGCTATCGGGGCAGGATGCATATGATCACCTATGGGGCTACGAGCCCCTTTGTGGTTTGGTAGGGATAAGGTCATGTTGCACAAAGAGCATAGGCCATGAGACGGCACGGCGATGAGTGATAACCCACAAGTATAGTGGATCGCAACAGTTTTCGAGGGTAGAGTATTCAGCCAAAATTTATTGATTCGACACAAGGGGAGCCAAAGAATATTCTCAAGTATTAGCAGCTGAGTTGTCAATTCAACCACACCTGAAAGACTTAATATCTGCAGCAAAATATTTAGTAGCAAAGTAGTATGGAAGTAATGGTAACGATGGCAAAAGTGACAGTAGCAGTTTTGTAGTGATTGTAACAGTAGCAACGGAAAAGTAACTTAGCAAAGATCAATATGTGATAAGCTCGTAGGCAATGGATCAGTGATGGATAATTATGTCGGATGGCATTCATCATGCAACAGTTATAACCTAGGGTGACACAGAACTAGCTCCAATTCATCAATGTAATGTAGGCATGTATTCCATATATAGTCATACGTGCTTATGGAAAAGAACTTGCATGACATCTTTTGTCCTACCCTCCCGTGGCAGCGGGGTCCTAATGGAAACTAAGGGATATTAAGGCCTCCTTTTAATAGAGAAACAGACCAAAGCATTAGCACTTAGTGAATACATGAACTCCTCAAACTATGGTAATCACCGGAAAGAATCCCAATTATTGTCACCTTGGGGTATGCGGACCATAACACATAATAGGTGTCTACAACTTGCAAGATAGGATCAAAAACACATATATACTCATGGCAACATAACAGGTTCAGATCTGCAATCATGGCACTCGGGCCCTAGTGACAAGCATTAAGCATAGCAAAGTCATAGCAACATCAATCTCAGAACATAGTGGATACTAGGGATCAAACCCTAACAAAAACTAACTCGATTACATGGTAAATATCATCCAACCCATCACCGTCCAGCAAGCCTACGATGGAATTACTCACGCACGGCGGTGAGCATCATGAAATTGGTGATGGAGGATGGTTGGTGATGACGACGGCATCGATTTCCCCTCTCCGGGGCCCTAAACGGACTCCACATCTGCCCTCCCGAGGAAGAACAGGAGGTGGCGGCGGCTCCGTATCGTGAAACGCGATGAACTCTCCTCCTCTATTTTTTTCTCCACGGATGTGAATATATAGAGTTGGAATTAGGGTCGGGGGAGGTCTGTGGGACCCACAAGCCGCCAGGGCGCGCCCTAGGGGGGGGGGGCTGGCTTGTGGCCAATGGGTGGACCCCCTCTGGTTGATTCTTTCACCAATATTTTTTATTAATTCCACAAATATTCTCTGTAAATTTTTAGGTCAATCCAAGAACTTTTATTTCTGCACAAAAATAACACCAAGGCAATTCTGCTGAAAACAGCGTCAGTCCGGGTTAGTTCCATTCAAATCATGCAAATTAGAGTCCAAAACAAGGGCAAAAGAGTTTGGAAAAGTAGATACGATGGAGATGTATCAACTCCCCCAAGCTTAACCCATTGCTTGTCCTCAAGCAATTCAGTTGACAAACTGAAAGTGACAAAGAAAAACTTTTACAAACTCTGTTTGATCTTGTTGTTGCAAATATGTATAGCCAGCATTCAGGCTTTCAGCAAATATTATGAACTAACCATATTGACAATAACATTTAGGTCTCACATTTACTCATATCAATGGCATAATCAACTAGCGAGCAATAATAATAAGTCTCGGATGACAACACTTTTTCAAAACAATCATGATATGATATAACAAAATGGTATCTCGCTAGCCCTTTCTGAGACCGCAAAACATAAATGCAGAGCACCCCTGAAGATCAAGGACTGACTACATTGTAATTCATGGTAAAAGAGATCCAGTCACAGTCATACTCAATATCAATTAATAACAATGCATACAAATGACAGTGGTGCTCTCTAACTGGTGCTTTGTATAAGAGGATGATGACTCAGCAATAAAGTAAATAGATAGGCCCTTCGCAGAGGGAAACAGGGATTTGCAGAGGTGCCAGAGCTCGAGCTTTTAAAACAGAGATGAATAAAATTTTGAGTGGTATGCTTTCATTGTCAACATAACAACCAAGATATCTCGGTATCTTCCATTCTAGATACATTATAGGCGGTTCCCAAACAGAATGATAAAGTTTTTACTCCCCCTCCACCAATCAAACACACTCCACGGCTAGCCGAATCCACGGGTACCGTCCATACAAACAACAATCCTGGGGGAGTTTTGTTTCATTATATTTTGATTTGATTTTTGAGCATGGAACTGGGCATCCCGACTACCAGCCACTTTCTCGTGAATGACAAGTGAATAAACACTCATTGTGAGAATAACCCACCTAGCATGGAAGATACTGATAGCCCCTAGTCATTATATGAGCGATTCGGGCATACAAAACAGAACATTATTTGAAGGTTTAGAGTTTGGCACATGAAAATTTACTTGGAACGGCAGGTAAATACCGCATATAGGTAGGTATGGTGGACTCATATGGAACAACTTTGGGTTTAAGGAAGTGGATGCACAAGCAGTATTCCCGCTTAGTACAAGTGAAGGCTAGCAAGAGACTGGGAAGCGACCAACTAGAGAGCGACAACAGTCATAAACATGCATTGAGATTAACCAACATTGTGCAAGCATGAGTAGGATATAAATCACCATGAACATAAATATCGTGGAGGCTATGTTGATTTTGTTTCAACTACATGTGTGAACATGTGCCAAGTCAAGCCACTTGAATCATTCAAAGGAGGATACCATCCTATCATACTACATCACAACCATTTTAAAATGCATGTTGGCACTCAAGACAAACCATTATACACTCTTAGCTAATTAAGCATGGCATGCGTAACTATAATCTCTAATTGTCATTGCAAACATGTTTCATCCATAATGAGCTGAATCCAGAATGATGAGTTAATCATATTTACAAAAACAAAACAAGTCGGAGTTCGTACCAGCTTTTCTCCAACTCAATCACTTCATCATATATCGTCATTATTGCCTTTCAATTGCACGACCGAACGGTGTGAATAATAATAAGAGTGCATGTGCATTGGACTAAGCTAGAATCTGCAAACAATTATTTAAAGAAGAAGACAAGGTAATATGGGCTCTCTGTAAGATAAACAACAATGCATATGAGAGCCACTCAACATTTTCATCGTGGTCTTCTCCTCTCGACCCAAAGAAAAGAATTTCAAAACAAGAACGAGAAAAACTATTTACACGGGAAAGCTCCCAACAAGCAAAAGAAGAACGAGAAATATTTTTGGGTTTTCTTTTAATACTACAACTAAACATACTAGAAAGTAAAACTAGAGCTAATTTTTTTTGTTTTCTTAAGGTTTTTCTGACACACAAGAAGAAAGCGAGAAAAAGAAATAAACTAACATGGATAATACAATGAAAAAGTATGAACACCGACAACTGGAATGAGTGTGTGAACATGAATGTAATGTCGGTGAGAAATACGTACTCCCCCAAGCTTAGGCTTTTGGCCTAAGTTGGTCTATGCCCATGGATCAAAGTAGCCTCTCCTGGGTACTGAGGAGGATCTTCCCTATAATGAAAGTGAAAGTTTTGCACGAAGGTATTAGTGAGTAAGAGGTATTGGTCACACTTATCGTGGAGGAAGTTGGTGATGCCTGCATTCTCCGCCAAATAGTAAAAATCATTATAAATTCTGGCCGCCTTCAAGAATGCATCACTTGGCCATTCACATGGCGGAACCTCCGCGGTGCGGGGAAGATTGTATTTGGGCTTCTCTTTCTTCTCATTTTCATTTTCTTTAGAACCCCGGCTTGAAGAGCCTCTTAACAATCTCCTCATCATTTTCTTCCTCTCAAAAATTTCTGAAATTTTAGTAACTCAAAATAAAAGTGAACAAAACTCAACAAAATTCAAAGCAACTACTCCCATAAGTGCCTAGAGGCTATATCATGCATCAAAACTACTTGGGACCATACAAATTTAACATGCAAGCTCAAGAACAAGGTCACCACAACAGCAAAAATTTGCAATATATAAAGCACTAGAACAAAAACTAATTGGACCATTGGAGGAGTCACATACCGAAGAACAATCCCCCAAAACAGTTTTGCAAATGGAGCTCTGCACAGGGAGATCGAAAATGGCAACAAGATGACCTAGGACACGGGTTTGAGCAATGGTGGGATTTTTTATGGAGGAGGACGGAGTGGATGGGTGCTGGAATAAGTGAGGGGGGGGGCACGTGGGACCCACAAGCCACCAGGGCGCGCCCTGGGGTGGTGGGCGCGCCCCCTGGGCTTGTGGCCCACTAGTGCAGCCCCCTGGTGTGTTCTCAGTGCCAAATGTTCTTAAATATTCTATAAAAAATCATACTAAATTTTCAGGGCATTTGGAGAACTTTTATTTCCAGGTCATTTTTTTGTTGTACGGATAATTTAGAAAACAGAAGTATAATAGTATTTTTGCTTTATTTATTCTAAACAACAGAAAGTAAAAGTTGGGTACAGAAGGTTGTGTTTTCTAAATTCATCCATCTCATGCCCGTCAAAAGGAATTCATTAACAAGGTTGATCAAGTCTTATTAACAAACTTCTTTCGAGTAACATGAAACCAGAGAATTTTCGAATAACACTAAGTTACCTCAACGGGGACAGGCATGTCCCCTACCATGATTATTTCATATTTCTTCTTGACAGTAGGGAGAGGGAATTTAAAACCTCCAATAGCAATTGTTGGAATTTCTCCAATAGAGTTGATACTATGAACTTGAGGTTGTTTCTTCGGAAAGTGCACCGTATGCTCATTACCATTAACATGAAAAGTGACATTGCCTTTGTTGCAATCAATAACAGCCCCTGCAGTTTTCAAAAAGGGTCTACCAAGGATGATCGACATGCTGTCGTCCTCGGGAATATCAAGAATAACAAAGTCTGTTAAGATAGTAACGTTTGCAACCACAACAGGCACATCCTCGCAAATACCGATGGGTAAAGCGGTTGATTTATCAGCCATTTGCAAAGAGATTTCAGTAGGTGTCAACTTATTCAAATCAAGTTTACAATATAAAGAGAAAGGCATAACACTAACACCGGCTCCCAAATCACATAAAGCAGTGTTAACATAGTTTCTTTTAATGGAGCATGGTATAGTTGGTATTCCTGGATCTCCTAATTTCTTTGGTACTCCACCCTTAAAAGTATAATTAGCAAGCATGGTGGAAATTTCAACTTCCGGTATCTTTCTTTTATTAGTCATAATATCCTTCATATACTTAGCATAAGGAGACATTTTCAGAATATCAGTCAAGCGCATACGCAAAAAGACAGGTCTAAGCATTTCAACAAAGCGCTCAAAATCCTCATCATCCTTTTTCTTGGATGGCTTAGGAGGAAAGGGCATGGGTTTCTGAACCCAAGGTTCTCTTTCTTTACCATGCTTCCTAGCAACGAAGTCTCTTTTATCATATCTTTTATTCTTAGATTGTGGGTTATCAAGATCAACAGCAGGTTCAATCTCCACATCATTATCATTACTAGGTTGAGCATCAACATGAACAGCATCATTAACATTATCACCCAGTTCATGTTCATCACCAGGTTGTGTTTCAGCATCAGAAATAGAAATATCATTTGGGTTTTCACGTGTATCTATAACAGGTTCACCAGCAGCATGCAAAGTCATATCATCATTCTTTTTCCTTTTATTACTGGGACGAATGCACACGATCACCTATGGGGCTACGAGCCCCTTTGTGGTTCGGTAGGGGTGAGGTCACATTGCACAAAGAGCAGAGGCCATGAGACAGCGCGGCGATGAGACACTGGTGTTTTACCTAGGTTCGGGCCGCTGAGAAGCATAAAATCCTATTCCTGCTTTGGTGGATTGATCAGAGGAACACGAAGCACGCGCAACACTCAAACCCGGCAAGGTTGCCTTCGGGGGAGCTGCTACGCGAGTAGAAGTGTCCAAAGGTCCGAATCTAGAGCTAGGTTGCCTTGGGCCTCCTTTTATAGGTCAAGGGGCAACCACAGTGGCAAAACAGACATTATCTATCGATTAGATAGCTAACAGTGCAATCATACCTAACTCTGGCACTTAGGACAAAATGCAATAAATGCTAGCCTAGGTGGCGTGCGCGGGTGCATCCCCGGACAGCTTTTATCACCGCTTGGCCGTCTGTTGCTTAATATCTTGACACGCCTCTGGACGGGTGTCAAATGGATATAATCTGTCTTCCGGCACGTCGCCACGTGCTTAGCGAGAGCCACTTAGCCACCTGAGGGCTCGACACCGCATCGACAACTGACTGGCGTTGCGATGTGGTGGAGCGGTGGCTGCTTAGCTCGCGCCTGCCGGGGGACGGCTTGCCGGGTCTTCTTGAAGGTGCGTGCGCCTTGGTCCCCGGCAGGCACCGGGGACGCGGCTGGAGCGGCTTGGGCCCGTTCTGGGCCGTTGTATCGTCCTTGCCGGTGTTGCTAGCCAGGGCTGCCTCTGCCGGGGTCTTGGATGTTGGCTTCATCTTCTTGATGCGCTCCTCAATCTCACGTAAAGCGGCTTCTTTGTCTTGGGTTGGTGTTGATGGGGTCATGCTACTACTGCCTGTGCATAAGTCAGGGGCACTGGGTACCCCATTCCTAGTGCACCGACACCCGCCACAGCCTTCTCAAGACCACCGCGACCAACACCCCCAGGGTGGCAACCCTGGGCGATGCACGGACAAGACCCACGCACGTCCATCTCAGGACACACAGGGCCGAGCTCGACAACAGCCTCCTAGAGGGAACGAGCATCGCGCGATGGCTCTAGGAGACACTCCTCCTAGCGCCTCTAGGAGTAAGAGCGCCACCCACGCCTCGCACCGCTCCATGTCCAAAACTACGGAGGAAGCTCTGGCGTAGGCCCACCTATTATTGAAGTATCTGCCCGCACCACAGAAAATGGAAGAGTAGAGATCTATGATCCAGAGCCTGCTGAGCTTTGCAAACCGCGACAGGCTAGAGGTAGCAGCCCGTCAATCGCCCTCTATGCGGCTCCGGGGGCTCCCACCGCCGGACGCGATGCTCGCAGGGCGCACACGGTGCAGTCTCCCCCTGAGCAGCAACCTACCCGCCGGACCGACATGCAAGACGAGGTATCGTACGCCTCGATGGACCCGTGGATGAACAAGGACGAATGACAGGTCTTGAAGGACAGGCGCAAGGAAGACGCCTGCGCCACCATTGAGAGGCGGCGTCAAATGCGCCAGCAGTCTGATGGGCATGCGGACCCAGCCATCCACGTGCCCATGAAAGGGGTGCCCGGCAGCCTGCCTTATGAGGTAGGTTGCTCGGCGTTCACCCACGACCTACGGCAAGTCCGCTGGCCTGCCAGCAGGCCCTTCAAGCCTGAGCTGCCCGACAAGTATGACGGCAAGATCAGCCCTTCCGAGTTCCTCGGCATCAACACCATCGCCGTACATGCTGCCGGGGGATGTGATGAGAAAATCTTAGCCAACTACTTTCCGTTGGCGCTTAAGCCCAACGTGAGGAGTTGGTTAATGAACTTGCTGGAGGGGTCCATTTCCTCTTGGGCAGACCTGTGAAACCAGTTCGTTGGCGCATACAATGTTGGTCACAAGCTTCCAGGGAAGCCCAGTGACTTGCACGTGCCCCCACAGAGAGAAGGTGAATCCCTCCGCAAATATATCCAAAGGTTCAGCCGCATGCAGCACAACATCCCTAACATCCACCCAGCCGTCGTGATTGCCGCGTTCCACATGAACGTGTGCAACCGACGAATGCGTGAGGAGATGAGCATCAACAAACTGCGGGATGTCGCCGAGCTGTATGCCATGGCCGACAAGTGAGCACGGGCTGAAGAGGGAAGAAGGCTCCCTGGAAAGGATGCCGGCGCAAAGGTTGACTCGTATGACAACGAAGATGCGCCGGCGTCCAAGAAAAAGGGTCGGAAGCGCAAAGGAAAAGTGATAATGGCCGTCATGGGGAACGAGAATTCTGACTCCGGCAAGAAGGCCAAGTCCGACGGGTCACGCACGAGTGCTGCCACGTGCTCCGGAGACGACGAGGCCGCAGCAAGAGAGAAGACCGGCAGGCTGTACTACAAGATCCACCTCACCAAGAGCCACGATATCACCGAGTGCCGCCAAGTAGAGCAGCTTGCTGGGAAGCAGAAGCAAGAGTACGAAAGGCGTGACAAGGAGAAAGGACAAGATGGTGCAGGTGGTTCCGGCAAGAAAAGCAGCAGTAGCCATGGTGGCCCTGCGGCAAGCCAAGCAGCGCAAGGAGAAACCTTCTAGAGGCCGAGACAAGAAGTCTGATGACGAAGACGATGATGACGATGGAGATGAAGAAGAATCTGAAGGCCAGGAATTCCAGAAGGCTATCAATGCCATGTGCGTTGACGGAGGCGCATCTTTGTACTCCTCTCACCGGCAGCTCTTGCAGTGGGCCCGTGAGATCAACGCAGCAGAACCAACGGCAGAGGCGAGGAAACCCCTCAAGTGGTCCAACACTCGCATCATCTTCGACGCTGAGGACCACCCTGTCCGCATCACTACCGTCGGGTGCATGCCGTTGTTGGTTTCGCCAACAATACACAACCTCAAGGCCATGAAGATGCTGGTCGATAGTGGGGCCGGGTTGAACTTGATTTCACCCGACGTGATCAAGTGGTTGCAGATTCCTGACACGGATCTCAAGACGACAAGGTCCTTCCAAGGGGTCAACCCGGGAAGATTTCAGCCCAAGGGGAAAATCACTCTGCCAGTCACGTTCGACAGCGAGCTCAACTTCAGGATGGAGAGGGTAGTCTTCGACGTCGCAAGAATGTCGCTGCCGTACAATGGGATTCTGGGCCGACCGGCACTGGCGAAGTTCATGGAGGCAACACATGACGCCTACAACACTCTCAAGATGCCAGAGCTTATAAGCGTCATCACCGTCCGTGCAGACAACAAAGATGCAATCCTCTGCGTCAACAAGCTCTTCCGGGAGGCAGTGGCAGCGTCTGCCGACGAGGCACATGCTCCTGCCGACAAAGTTCCCGAGGGGAAGAACACGAACAAGAGCTCTGGCGAATCTCGTAAGGACTCCGGGAAGGGCGCCAAGAGGTGCACCACGCTCGTCGATGACCTAGCAGAGACCTCTGCCGCCAGGAGCAAGAAATATAAAGTGACCATCCCCAAGACAAAGCAAGTGTCGGCGCGGGAGAATGGCGAGGGCGGCACTTTCACCATAAGTGCCACCCTCGACAGCAAATAGGAATGCGCGATCGTCACCCTCCTGCAGGCAAATGTCGATGTGTTTTCCTGGCAACCGTCTGACATCCCCGGTGTTTCTAGGGAGGTGATTGAGCACCACCTTGCCGTTTGTCCCCATGCGTGCCTCGTCAAGCAGAAGGTCCAGAAACAAGCCCTGGAGAAGCAATAATTTATTGCCAAAGAAATCAAAAAGTTAGAAGCAGCAGGTCTGATCAGGGGCGTAATCCACCCAACTTGGTTAGCAAATCCTGTGGTGGTGCACAAGGTGAATGGCGGAATGGAGGCTCTGCATCGACTTTACCGATGTCAACAAGGCTTGCCCGAAGGACCCGTAGCCCTTGCCGCGCATTGACCAGATTGTGGACTCGACCGTTGGCTACGACCTTCAGTCCTTTCTTGATGCAAATTCTGGCTATCACCAGATCTTCATGGCCGAGGAGGATGAAGAGAATACGGCGTTCATAACACCCAGCGGCGCGTACTGCTTCAGATGCAAGCCGTTCGGGTTGAAGAGCGCCGGATCAACATTCGCGAGGGCAGTTTAGATTGGTCTGGGACCGCAACTACACTGGAATGTGGAAGTGTAGATGGATGATATAGTGGTCAAGACCAAGAACAAGGACACGCTGGTGCAAGACCTGGAAGAAACCTTCGCGAATCTACGCAAAATCAATTTGAAGCTCAACCCTGAGAAGTGCGTGTTTGCGGTCCCTCTAGCAAGCTCCTCGGGTTCTTCATATCACAGCACGGGATTGAAGCCAACCCCGCCAAGATTGAGGCGATTGAACAGCTGGAGGAGCCCAAGCTCATCAAGGACGTGTGCTGCTTCGCGGGTTGCATCGTCGCCCTCGGTAGGTTCATTTCCAATTCCGCCGAGCGCCCTGCCGTTTTTCAAGATCCTGAAGAAGGCAGGCCCAATGGCATGGACCCCGGAAGCAGAGGCAGCGTTACAAGACATGAAGAAATACCTGTCCTCAATGCCAATCCTAGTCGCACCAAAACCAGAGGAACCGTTGTTGTTGTACTTGGCAGCGACAAACCAAGTAGTCAGCGCTACGCTGGTTGTAGAGATGGAAGCTGAGGAAGATGAGGCAGAATCTACCAAGACGACAGCCCCGGCAGATCAAGTAGCGAGAAGCGCAAATATGACACAAGAGGCAGACCAGCAAACTGTCAAGAGAAATATGGTGCAGCGACCCGTGTATTTTGTCAGCTCCCTCCTGCAGGGGGCTAGATCAAGATACTCTATGATGCAAAAAAATGCTTTTCGGCCTCCTTATGGCCTCCCGGAAGCTGCTTCACTACTTCCAGGCATATCATATCACCGTCGTCACTCGGTTCCCGCTGCACCGTATCCTGAGAAATCCAGAATCAACTGGTAGGATCGTAGACTGGGTGTTGGAGCTGGCCAATTTTAACTTGAGCTTCAAAAGTACGGCAACAATCAAGAGCAAGGCTTGGGCGGAGTTAGCAGAATGGATGCCGACGCCAGAGGAAGAAATCCTGGAGTCAACACTCCATGGCAAGGAGGCGCCTCAAGAGTGGATCATGTACTTTGACGGAGCTTTCTCGCTACAAGACGCCGGTGCTGGAGTGCAACTTATAGCACCCATCGGAGAGCACCTCAAGTACGTGGTCCAGATGCATTTTCCCTGGGAGGAATCAACAAATGACACGGCTGAGTATGAAGGGTTGCTTGCCAGACTACGGATAGCAGCCGATCTTGTCATCAGAAAGTTGATAGTCCGGGGGGATTCACAGCTTGTCGTGCATCAAGTACAAGGATTACCAGAGCCCCCTGATGGAAGCATATGTTGATGAGGTACGAAGATTGAAGGATCGCTTTGACGGTCTACAAATGGAGCACGTCCCCCGAGACGAAAATGACATTGCCGATGACCTGTCAAAGAGAGCCGTGTAGAAGCTGCGTGTGGAACCGAGCACTTTTGTTCTCCGATTAACTCAACCTTTAGTCACTCCATCGGCGAGGCAGAGCAGAAAAAGGGAAGTCGGTTCTGGTGACTACCTCCTGGCAGAGCCACCAGTGGTCGTCAAGAGAGTTGCCGGGAATGACGACCCGCTTGCCGGTGGACCTCGAGCTCCAGTATACCCAAGGGTTCTTTCCGTGGAAGCTAGTGTCCCCGCAGCGGAAGAAATGCCTTGGGTCCTTGTCGTCGAGCCACAGGCTCCGGCATGGGCACAGCAGATAGTCCAGTACCTCCAAACAGGAGATCTTCCCGAGGAACCAGAAGAAGCCGAAAGAGTAGCCCGGTGGTCGAGCACATACCAGTTTGTGGACAACACCTTGTACAAAAGGAGGCCGAACGGTGTGAAATTGAAATGCATTCCTCGAGAGGAAGGACGTCGGCTTTTGGGTGAGATACATGGAGGAGTCTGCGGCTCCCACATCAAATCACGAGCCCTTGCCGAGAAAGCATTCCGACAAGGTTTCTATTGGCCGACGGTCCTTCAAGACTCTTTGGCAGTGGTGACGACGTGCGAAGCATGCCAATACTGCGCCAAGCAGATACATCAACCAGCACAACACCTTCAAACCATACCGCTCTCCTGGCCCTTCTCAGTCTGGGGGCTCAACATCCTCGGGCCCTTCCCCCATTCTGCCGGGGGCTTCGAGTTCCTGTTCGTTGCGATCGACAAGTTCACGAAGTGGACTGAGGTAGAACCGGTGAGAAAGGTAACGATGCAGGTAGCAGTCAAGTTCCTCAGAGGGATTGTTTGTCGTTTTGGTGTTCCCAACAGGGTCATCACCGACAATGGCACGCAATTCACCAGCAGCAGCTTCATGCAGTATTGCCAAGACATCGGCCCAAAGATATGCTTCGCATCGGTCGCTCACCCAAGTAGCAACGGGCAAGTAGAAAGGGCAAACGTTGAAGTGTTGCGGGGACTCAAGACGAGGACTTTCGACAAGCTGCACAAGCACGGAAGGCGATGGATTGATGAACTCCCAATAGTTCTTTGGTCGATCAGGACGACAACAAATCGAGCCACCGGCGAGACACCCTTCTCCCTAGTTTATGGTGAAGAAGCAGTTCTCCCCACCGAACTCACATACGGGTCACCGAGAGTGCATGCCTTTGATGAGGACCAGCAAGAGCAACTGTGGCAATATGACCCTGTGCTCCTCGAGGAAGATCGTCTCCAGGCCGCGCTATGTGCCGCAATGTACCAGCAGTCCCTGTGCCACTATCACAGCCATAGGGTGTGCGCCAGGAGCATTGAGGAAGGCAACCTTGTTCTTCGATGGATTCAGTCCGCAAAGGGATCAAACAAGTTGACGCCTAAGTGGGAAGGCCCTTACCTGGTAGTACGAGTCGGTAGGCCTGGCGCAGTCCGCTTGGAGACCGAAGATGGCACCCCAGTGGAGAACTCGTGGAATATCGAGCATCTTCGCAAGTTCTACCCATAAGGCGCGGTTGCCGGGCCTCCCGGTAGCCCCTTTTGTATTAGTTCGCCTCCGAGGCGTGTAATCCTTTGTACAAAGCCAGGCGACGACCCTGAGCGTAGTCAATAAAGCTAACTGTTCTTCAACTCTCTATCAAAGTACATATTTATCTTGTATCTTATGCGAGATGTTGTGATCACTTTTCAATTGCATAAGGCGGCTGGTGAACCACCTAAGTTCCTAGCCTCTTTCATTTTCTCTTCTTTCTTTTTCTCAAAAAGGAGAAGAGGGGCCCTCGTGCGCAAGTCTTCCTGGGGGAGAAAGGCAGTACATGCACCTACAGATGTGTTCAGGATTGGTCGCCTTGTGGCAAGAAACGCAACAAAAAGAAGCTAAGTTGCGGAAACTCTTTAAAAATTCTCAAACATTTCTCTCTGATAAGCTGGTACTTGTGTAAGAAAACCTGCACGCTAAGGGCCCTTGTCGAAATAGTTGCGTGCTTGAGTGTCGGAAGCATGCCCAACATCATAAGTAGTCGTGGCGAGGATGATGGGATGGCCTTGCCAAGAGTTACACTGCCACAAGGGTGCTGGAGATTCGTCCTTAGAAGCGCCCGCGGTAGGAATGTACTCACCAGCAAGCGCCAAGAGTCAGGAAAACACACAAGCGCGGTTTCATCGCGATGGACTTTCGTAGACGCGCGATGAAACTTTAACATCTAAAATATACCCAATATTTTCTCTTCATTTCCTCGCAGGGTTACATTGGGTATGATCTAAACACAAAAGTAGATCTGCCACTACGATGTGTCAATCGATCCGGAAACGAGGTCTCATGGATGGAGCCTTGTTCCCGCATCTCTAAACCCTATCTACGACGCCGAACGCGCCTAGTCGGAATCCTCCTGTTTGATGCCAAAGGTGTTGCCGTCATCATCGCTGTCGCTGGAGGAGTCGTAGTCGCTGCCGCTTAATATCTCCGCGCAACACTCCAGGCGGACGCCGAACATCCCGAAGATCTTCATGAAGAGGGTGGCAGAGCCGTCAAACCTGATGTGGAGAAGGTGCCTGGGTCCCAGACCATGGGAGCGGGCAAACGACTTCCACCCCCGCGTGAGGAACATGGCGCTCCTGACGGAGAGGTCGACACCCACCCAAGCGGGGCCGTTGCAGCGGTTGTCCGCCCGAAGCCAAAAGCCTCGAGGCCGGCTGCACTCCATTGCCCGCGCGAAGGGGTCGGGGAGGCAGAGTCAGCTCCGCTGCTGTCGGCGGATCGCCACGATGAACTCCTGTACCTCCTCCCCCGCGTGGATCCCAGTATGGGGCTACGAGAAAGGTGCGCCGCTATGACCACCGCGTATGGACGGAGCCGTCTCTCCATGGCCCCGGGATGCCGCCGCTCCGTGGCCCCTGGACGTCGTCCTTCCATGGGAGCTGGAGCCAACCCCCGCCCCCGTCACCACAATCTGCATTGGGCTCTAGGGGGAGCCCCTCGCCGCGGTGCCGACCCACGAGAACGACCGCAATCCCTTGCCATGACGAAAATGGCGCGCTGGAGGAGATGGCGAAAAGAGAGAAGAAAAGACGTCGGTCGGGAGGCTGGAGCAGGAGGGCGCGGGTGAGCAACGCTTCCTCAAAACTCCCCCTCTTTATAGGGCCGGAGAAGAGGAGGGGCTGGCTCTTCGCGACCCAGGGCGAGCACGCACCGGCACAGACCCGGTGCTGGCAACCCCCTTTCTCAGCCAATGCCAATCCTCACGCGTGACACGCGTCGCACAGGTTGCAATTAAGAAGGGGGGGATAGAGTGGAAGGTACAATGCTAGGCGCATTGCTTAGGCGGCCGCCCCTCTCGCCCAATAACGAGCCCCGTATGAAAACACGCGGTACAGGATGCGCTGCCTCGGGCTGACGAAACACGGTTTTTCACGCGTATCTTTTCAACGCCTTCTCACCCCGCTTCCCCAGCATTTTGCACTCAATGCATATTGCCGGAAGGGGCGGGGGGGATAATCAACATAACCGCAGGTAATTGTGACCGCGTGTGTCTTGTGCATTGTTTTTGGGCCAAGCCCAAACAACGTCACGGACGCAAGTGTGGCCCAGGCCCGGGGGCTCCTGTTCGTGTACTAAAGAACGGGGCCCTTACTACCCTGACCTATGCACCAGACAACAAAGGCCTCCGGACCGGCAGGACCCTGCAGGGCTGGATCTGGATGCCAAGCTCTTCGAACAAGGACTCGAGCGAACCGGCAAGTCTTCCTTATCGGGGGGCTCGGGCAATAGCGCACCCGCCAAGGCCTCTGCCCACCAAGCTGTCGCTCCACATAGCTGGGCTGATTGTCTACATCGGCCAGATGTCGAGCGAGCAGGCGGGTAGGTGAGACTGGTCGGGGCGCGTGGCTGCTTCCCAGGTTTACAGCAGAGCTTTAATGACACCTGTCACACGGCGTGGCAAAGGAATAAGTGGTAGCTGGGCGAACGACACAGAAGGAGAGGCAATCCTTGCCATGAGACGTCGCTAGCGTGCCACCTCACGGCGCATTTAATGCGTATCTCCTAATCCGTCAGAGTGAGGTATTTCCCACTACCGCAATGGAAGCAGTTTGGCAGATAGATATAGATTGTTTATTATGTGCAAAGACCATTTTAGCCACGGTGGTAACCCCTTGGATTATAAAAGGAGGTTCATGGCTACCTTTAGAAGGGCCGACTCTCTGTTCATTTACACGCGTAGCGACGCTCCCGAAGCATCCTTGTCGGGCTGCGACGCTCCTGTACTGTGAACCCGAATAAACCACCCCACACAGGACGTAGGGTATTACGCTCCGGTGGCCCGAACCTGTCTAAACCCTCGAGCGTGAAGTGTCCAATGATGCTCTTTGCGCTAGAGGATTCCCTCACCCGAACCACGAAAGGGGCCTTGCCTGCCCCATAGATAGTACCCCGACACCTAGGGATGAGGTTAGTAGGAGTTAACCATCGCGTGCCCCCGATTCCAACAACAGAATATGATTTTATTTCAGACATAATAATGCTCACAAATCATCACCATGCCATGTTAATACTTAGATGAATAAACAATAACAAGCTTTAATTACTAATATTTCTACTAACCAACAATCATGTACTCATGCCATTTCATATTACTACATCAATATAATCAACTCATGTTTCTTCTTTAGGGAGCTACATGTAAGTTTTTATTACGCCCCTTGAATACCTATCCTTTTTGGACTTGTCTTATAACTCGTGTCATTTATCGTTCCTATTTCTTATTATACTCACAAAAATATTTAAGTGAAGAATGAGAGTTCAATCGTTTCTACAAAACTTAGACGCCGTCGTGCTCTAAAAGATATAAGTGAAGGACTTGAGCAACTGCCTATCTGAAAATATATAAGTGAAGCATATAGAGTATTCTAAACAATTATGATGACCGCGTGTCTCTCTCAAATATGTGTGTCTAGAAAACAATGATTGTGGCAAACAAAATGAAAAGAAAAATATAATACACGACACTCCAAGCAAAACTCATATCATGTGATGAATAAAAATATAGCTCCAAGTGACATACCGATAGATTGGAGACGAAAGAGGGGATGCTTTTCGGGGCATCCCCAAGACTAGGAACTTGGGTCTTCCTTCAATATTACCTTGGGGTGCCTTGGTAATAACCAATCTTAGGGTCTTGCCGCTCCTTATTCCTTCTTACTTTAGGTACGCTTATAAATTGATTCATATTTCATTATTGCATAATAGGTACCGTATTCTAACTTCTTCGTGGCTTATACCCCCGATACAATCCATAGCATCATCAAAACAAGCAAACTATGCAAGCAAAAACAAAATTTGTCTAAACTATACTCCGGTAACTCCGAAAATTCTAAAAACGTAGGACAACCTGGTAATTTTGTAAGCCAATATAGTGTAAAAAATTTAGATAAAAATACCTTCCAGTAAAATAAGAGAAATTCTATAGTTGACGCAAAAGTTTCTGTTTTGCATCGTATATTCTACTATCTTCCAAATCATACCAAAGGCTTTACTTGGACTAATTTAAACATAAAAAAACCATTACAGTAGCAATAATCATGTAAACACACCAAAATAGAAAGGAAAATAAAAAATTAAAGATAACTGTTGGGTTGCCTCCCAACAAGCGCTATTGTTTTATGCCCCTAGCTAGGCATAATGTATAGTATTAAGTGTTATCTTTCTTCAAATTAATTACATAGGTGGCCCTCATAATAGCTTCATAAGGTAGTTTAATTCTGTTTCTAGGGAAGTTTTCCATCCCTTTCTTTAATGGGAATTGGAATCTTATATTACCTTCTTTCATGTCAATAATAGCACCTATAGTTCGTAAGAAATGCCTAACAAGTATAATTGGACAAGACAAATTGCATTCAATATCAAGCACAGTCGAATCCACGAGCACATTCGCCAGAATAATAACATCATTTATTCTACCCAATGGTTTCTTAATAGTAGAATCCGCTAGATGCAAGTTAAGGGAACATTCATTCATATCGGTGAGACCTAGCACGTCACTTATATATTTTGGTATTGTAGAAACACTAGCACCAAGGTCACACAAAAGATTTCATTCATAATCTTTCAGTTTAATTTTAATAGTAGCTTCCCATTCATCATGTAATTTTCTAGGTATTGAAACCTCTAACTCAAGATTCTCCTCATGACCTTTTATCATAGCTTCTACGATATGTTTAGTGAAAGCTTTATTTTCTTCGTAAGCCAGCATTAGGTGAGCTAATCATGGATTGTAGCAAGGAAATACATTCAAATAAAGATAAAATTTCATAATTAAAGTCCTTGTAATCCAAAGTAGTGGGTGCATAACTATTTAAAGTTTTGACCTCTCCAAACCCACTTTTTTCATTTTTATCAATAAGATCATCACCCTCCAAACAAACGGGACGCCTTCTAGATAAATTTGACTCATCTCCAATCATGTTATCATCAACTTTTAGATTAGTAATTAAATATTTAATAGGCGAAACACCAATCATTTTAATATCTTCATCATGATTATGGTAAAAAGCAGGAGGAAGCGCCTTTTCTAGGAATTCTCGCTTAGCTCTCAACCTAGCGGTTCTTTCCTTACTTTCATAAACAGATATTTGGATGGATTTATTAGACTCATTAATATCATGCTTGGGTGGAAAAGTTTTACTTTTAAGAATTTCTACATCATGAGCAATCATATCCATGTTTCTAGCCATATCGTCAACTTTATGTAGTTTTTCTCCTACCATAGTGTTAAAAATCTTTTGAGAAATAATAAATTCTTTAATTGTGTTCTCAAGATAAGAGGGCATCATATTATTACTATTGGAAGAATTACCATAGTAATTGCCATAATTATTAGAGGAATTACCGATACAGGGTTTAGGACTGAAATTACCTCTATAAGCATTGTTGTTGAAATTATTTCTAGAGACAAAGTTCACATCAATAGCATCATTATTTCGCTCAATAAAAGTGCATAATGGCACATCATTATGATAAACATGAGCATTCTTATTTGCAAACATATTCATAAGAGAATCCAATTTATCACTCAAAGTAGCGATTTCTTCAATAAAATTTACCTTCTTAGCAGTTGGAGCTCGTTCGGTGTGCCATTGAGAATAATTTGTCATGATATTATTCAGTAATTTAGTTGATTATCCCAATGTAATCTCCATAATGGTACCACGTGAAGCTGAGTCTAGAAGATTTCTCGACACAAAGTTTAGTCCCGCATAGAAATTTTGTATTATCATCCATAGGTTTAAGCCATGAGTGGGACAATTCCTAATAATCATTTTCATTCTCTTCCATGCTTGTGCAACATGTTCTTTCTCATGTTGTTTAAAATTCATAATTTGGTTTCGGAGAGATATAATCTTAGAAGGAGGAAAAAACTTGGCAATAAAAGCATCCTTACACTTATCCCCTGTTTCAATACTATTGGGAGGCAAGGGTGAAAATCAAGTTTTAGCTTTATCTCTTAATGAGAAAGGAAATAATTTCAATTTGACCACATAATTATCCATATCCTTTTTCTTTTGCATATCACATAATTCAACGAAGGTATTATGATGTGAAGCGGGATCCTCATTAGGACTTCCCGAAACTTGTTCTTTCATAACAAGATTTAGCAAGCGGCATTAGTATCCACAGCTTCTGCACTAGTGGCGGATGGTATTGGAGTCCTAATAAAGTAATTATTAGTGGTATTTGAGAAGTCACACAATTTGTATTTTCTTGCGACATAGTGGAAAAGCAAGTAAACTAGCAAGAAAACAAGTAAACTAATAAGTAAACTAGATAACTAAGCAAACAAGCAAATTAAAATATTTTGTATTTTTGATTTTTGAGATGTGATTTCTTATGCATGGTGGTAGCTACTCACCCTTTGGTATAAGTGCATTTTTTTATATATGATGTTTCGGGTTTCAATGGCATTGGCACAAGTGCATTTTTGTTGTATAGAAATGGCCTTTTCTCACTTCATTTTGTCTTTTTATTGCCTTTTTTGCACAAGTGTCTTTTCGTTGTCTAGAAACGACGTTTTCTCACTTCTCTCATTATTTTTGCTTGCCTTTTTGGCATAATTGCCTATTTGCTTGCCTGGCTGGTTCAAAGTCATGATATATTCGTTATAGATTATTTTTAGAGTCCAAAATAATGTACCAAATTAATTAGAGATAAAAATTGGGGCCATGTGTAGCTACCACCATGGGTAGTAAATTATTTCTGTTTGATTTTTATATCAAGTAAAAAATAACAGAAAATAAAAAGTAGAACAAGTGAAAGATAATTTATGTGTAGGGACCTACCGAGAATTTGATGATGCTACCCAGCAACGGCTCCATAAATTCTTCCTGCTTCTTGTTAGCTGTGTTGGGATTTTCCCTGAAGAGGAGAGTAGATATAGTACAATAGAGATAAGTAATTCCCTCAGTGAGATAAAGCTTATAAAAACAATAGGAGAACCAAAAAAATTCCTTTCAACAACACTTACACACACAAAACCAAACATTTGCACCCAACACGGGCAAGAGAGTTGTCAAGCCCCTTGAACTCGTTACTTGTGTAACAGCCCGAGACCGACGCTCGGGAAGATTCCCCTTTCATTCCATTGTCGCCGTGTGATTTATTTGGTTTTTGCATTCATCATCGCATCATTCGCATCATCCGCATTGCAACGGCACAACATTGCCATCAATTTTTTCAAAAGGTGCATCCGTTCGTAGTAGACGGTTCTCTCTGTGCGTGCCGTTGACCGTCTCGAGATCAACCACACATGCACACGCCCGCGACATCGTCAAAATATCGTTTTAAAACTACGTATAAAACATTCTTGGAATGGGACGAAACTTGGTGAGCGGTCGTAATATTTTGTAGGTGGCCAGCCTGCCAAATTTCATTGCATTCGGAGTCCTTTTGGTACCCCAACGGATAAACCTATAGCGACACTATAGCCGGTTAAATCGCATACGTTTTCGTTATTGTAAAACTGATGTCGGGCTGCCCGTTTTCCCTCTCGTCTCCGCCTAGCCTCGCTTCACAGTGCACCGACCTGCTCGCAACCTAGTCCAAAATCTCCCCCGGACCCGAATCCGGCGGTCGAGACCGTTGGGTCCGGATCAATCCCGAAATACCCCAAACCATCATCCGTTTCTCAATTGGATGCCCTAACCTATTTATATCGACCGTCTGATCCAAATCTGAGGATCCAAATGACCCTAAACCTAGCCCACTTGCTATATATAGTCCAATCCTAGTCCATTTTGATCAACCCTAAAATATAGGAGCTTTGTCCCTCCTCCGCCGCCACTAGCTCAATCCCCCTCGGGATCCTCCCAGATGCCCTGATCCACCAACAGGCCTCCACCTTCCTCGATCCAACCACCGGGCACCGCTGCCCCCTCCTTCCCATGCTTCCCCTCGCGAACGGAGCAGCAGCAGCTTGCTCGTTGCCCCGACGGTCGCGCGTCGCCCCAAGACCTTCCTACGCCCGCCTCCTCCTCAAGGAGATGTTCCTCGCCCGAGCACCGGCGATCCAAGGTCGGCCCTCCTGTAGCTCTTCTCGTCGGCGGAGACCATCATCGGAGGTCAATCCTCTCGTCCCTGATGCTGCCTCTTCCTTCCCTCCCCTCCCCCGGTCTCCCTTCTCCCGGCCATCTCCCTCACCTCCTCCTGTTTTCCTCCCCTGTTCTCTCCCTCATCATCTCTCTCTGAACCAGGAGGACTTCAGGAGCTCTCCTTCTCGACGCCATGGCCAGGCCGCCGCCACTTGTAGCTTCCACACCCCTCCGCCTCAACTCCGTCCGGATCGACTCCGTTCCCCGCCATTCGGGACCTCCTCCAGTCGCCCTCGCCGCTTGGAACAGAGGAAGACAATGTCCGCTTCTGTGCCCGCCCGCTGTTCAGATCGAGCAAGAGGATCTCGCTCGGTCCAACAGCGCGTTGACGGCGCTCCTGCCAGGCCGCCTCTTCACCAAGGCCCAACTTCCCGCAGCCCCCGTCATCGACCGCCCAATCTGGCCCGAGGTGAGCCTCCGCTCGCTGTCGTATCTTGTGTAGTCAAAGCTCCATCATAGCAGAAGCGCCCTTGTAGTCCGACTTGCAACCGAGCGAGATGCTCTTCCAAGAGGTCTGGGGTTCGAATCCCAGACACGCCCTTTTTGCCTTTCATTTGTTCGACTATGCCATTTGTTTTCCTGTAGTTCAGATCCGTCGCGTAATTACTTCACAATGTATCAAACTGGTTGTTTAGCATAAAGGCAGGGCAGTCCAGCTGGTCGGCTTGCTCGTTTATCCACACGAGGTCCTGGGTTTGATCCCAGGCACCCCAAATTTTTGCCTATTGTGTTTTAATTTTGCACACACACGCTCAGCCTCACACTTAGCCAATTCCACAGTGTCCCCTTTGTTTGTTTGTCTTCAACAACATTTAGCATATTTCTAATTGGCATAACTTTTATTCTTGGCATCATATGGAATTGTGGGTCATATGAATTTTGATCTACATCATGTGAACTATCCATTAGTACCATTTTTTTCCATGTTAAAAATTGCTAAAATGTTGCTATCTCCGATTGAAAAGTGCATGAGGATATAAAGGACAGAATCTGTTAAATGTTGCGACTTTGAATATGCCTAGCTTTTGATACATTGTTCCGTTGCAAACAATTTAGGTATGTAAAATGCTTAGATTTTCACGTGGTTTCACAATATCACACTATGAACCAGGTTTACAAAAATGTTTAAACTTGTTGTTTGATTAAATTTGCATAATGCCATGTTAAAAACGGTTTAATGCATATCTAAATAACCGTGGCTCCGAATAAAATGATCTACATATGTAACTTGCTTAGAAAAATGTATAGAATCACATGGTGCAATTTATTTCCCTGTTTTATAAATATAAAATATGTTTCAGACAGATCTGGACCAAATTCATAATTTTCATACGGGGTTGTTTCGGAAATGCTATATGTTGCTTTCGGCCTCATTTAAAATGCTTAGATGATGTGGTTGTTCATGCTTCACCTCTTGCCATGATTAACAACATTTAAAATGATTGTTTAGTTAAAACAACATTAACCGCAATTCTCTTAATATGGAGAGTTATTATTTTGTTATATGTATGTTCTCCTTCTCTATTTAAAATTTCTTTACCATCTTCACCTTATGCCATGACCACCCATGTTAATAACATTTAATATTGATGAGTACCTAAATGAGAGTGAACTAACTAATTCGAACGTGGAGTTTCGTCAATATGCAACTCATTGCATATTGAACTTCACTTAATCTATAGTGTTTGATTGTTGTGTTTGCCATGCCATGCATAATTAAAAAGGACATGCATCATGCTTTTTTGCGCATCATGTCATGAATATGTTGTGGTGTTTAGCGTGTGATTTTTTTGTGTCCGGACCGCTTCTTCTCGATAGAGTTTCGAAAGTGTTTGAAGTGTGAGGATTCGTTCGACTACCTCCCGTTCGTCTACTTGACGGATTCGTTCTTCTTCCAAGCGGGATCTCAGGCAAGATGAACATTTCCCTGGATACCACTACTATCATTGCCATGCTAGTTGTCTCGTTTCTATCGCTATGTCTTGCTACCTACCACTTGTTTTGTCAAGCCTCCCAAAATGCCATGATAAGCCTCTAACCCTCCACATCCCAGCAAACCATTATTTGGCTATGTTTCCGCTTGCTCAACCCTTCTTATAGCATTGCTAGTTGCAGGTGCAGGTTGTTTCCATGTGACAACATGGATATCTTGAGATATCACAATATTATTGCTATTTAATTTAATGCACATATATACTTGGTATAAGGTGGAAGGCTTGGCCTTTTGCTCGGTGTTTTGTTCCACCTTTGCCGCCCTAGTTACTTGTGTACCGGTGTTATGTTCCATATTGAGCGCTCCTAACATGCTTGGGGTTGTTATGGGGACACCCTTGATTTTAGTTTTGGGATAAAACACTTCTGGCAAGACCCAACATTGGTACTATTTGCTTAATAACAACTAATAAAATATGCATAGGGCATGATCACCCCGTGGATAATTAATCAACCCCCGGGCCAGTGCTCCTCATGAGTTTTGGTCCAAACTAGAGTCGTGTGCGGGGCCAACCCGGGGCAACTCGGAGATTTCTATCAGGTCACTGTATGTTGTGCTCATCCGGTCGTGTCCTGAGAACGAGATACACGGCTCCTATCGGGTTCATCGACACGTCGGGCGGTCTTGCTGGATTTGTTTTACCTTTCTTGAACGTCTTGTGCATGGGATTCCGAGGATACTTTGGGCTATCTCGAGGTTGAGGTTTTCCACCGGGATTCCGAGGATACTACGGGCTATCTCGTGGTTGAGGTTTTCCACGCAGATTGTGGCTAGTTTGTGATGGATGAGTTGGAGCACCCCTGCAGGGTTAAATCTTTTTGGAAAGTCGTTCCCGCGGTTATGTGGCAACTTGGAAATTTGTTTAACATCCGGTCATAGAAAACTTAAAGTAAACTCAAGTAAAATGCACCAACCGTGTGTGTAACCGTGACTGTCTCTACTCGTGAATTCTGAACCGAGAGAGAACATGGTGGGGTTATGTTTGACCGTAAGTAGGTGTTCAAGATCACTTAGTGATCATTACTAGTTCACGTCCGTTTATGCGTAGATCACCCTTCTTATTATTGTACTCGTCCGTTAGCCACTCAAATAAATGTATAGTGCTCGCTGTAGCCCCACCACTTAACCATACCTCACCCATTAAGCTTTGCTAGTCTTGATACCCTTGGAAATGAGATTGATGAGTCCCTGTGGCTCACAGATTACTACAACAATAGTTGCAGGTACAGGTAATGTGATGCTTGACGTGAGAGTGATGCTTGTTTGATTTGGAGTTCTTCTTCTTCTTCATCGATCATAGGATGGGTTCTAGGCCGGCAGCCTGGGTAGCAAGGATGGATTACGCTTTTATCGTTTGATTTCGTCCATAGTCGGACCCTGCTCTTCTATATGGTGACTGAATGTATTTTTGTATTTGATATGATCATGATTTAGTTTGTGGCGAGTGTAAGCCAATTCCATATGCTCATCTCCTCTTTACATGTACTTGTAACGATATGCATTCTTGCAAAACGACGAAATGCGCTTCTATCCCTATGGAGGCCCTAGAGCCAAAATAAGTATAGGATCCCATCTTGGGCGTGACAAGTTGGTATCAGAGCCATACCGACCTAGGAGCCCCCTTGATTGATCGAACTTGGCCGAGTCAAGTCTAGTGAGAAAAAAAATATTTTGAGTCTAGTTATGTATCGGAGAGTAGGATTCTTTTTACTCCTCTTCTCTGCTTTGGTGTGGAATCCTGACGTAGGAATTTTAATTCTACCGCTCTTCTCACTCAATTTTTTTTTGGATCACGCGGGTATTTTGGAACCTCTATGATGTCGATGTGACGGAATTATGTACTTGGTGCCTCCTGTTTCCGGGGAGTAGAGCTCTAGGGGGTTCTTGACACATCTTTATCGTTCATTTTCCTTAGTATCTCAGGACGAGGATGTTCGAAATTGCTTCAATACTATTTGTGGCGAGAGGAGTTTGGCGTCACCCAGTACTGCGGAGAGCGTCCAGATGTACTGCCATGTTTAGTATCGTTGTGATTGCGAGGGTCTAAGGTAGATGAATTTCCGAGGCCTCTGGTTATGTGTTGACGGATGTGATACATTGTAGAGTAGTATTACTGCTAGGAGTTCAGTGATGGATTTTACTCCGTGTATCTGTGGACCTAATTGCATAACCAAAGTATTTCGGGAGTTCTTAGGTGGGAATTCAAGTAGTTACCTAGGATATCATCAAACAGATGCATGATGTGAGGTTGGGGTTCGACATCTAGTGGTTCGTTTGTTCACGGTCTTTCTCACATAGGATAGTCTCGGTATGCTTTGTCAAGCCTTGTAGTTCGCTATTCCTAGGGAGCATATTCGAGCATCATTTCAATATGACAATCCAATGTACGATCGAGCCCGTGCGAGCCTTAACACAAAAATATCAAACGAAATCTCTATCATGAATTTGTTTCTGGCTTAATTTGCAAGCCTCATCCTTTTTTTGTTGGAGTATGGTAATTCGAGTTGTTTCGATGTCAAGTGTTGATTTCATATCTTTCCTAAGTGGTGTTCTCATATTTCTATGGCAGTGCTGATTCTTTTGATCAATCAAATTGTCATGTCAAATCTTATTCCTAACCGGAGTGCTTCTCTTCAAGTGAATTTAATCCTCTCCAATATTTGCAAGATCAATCCTGATGTTTCTTTCCGGAGTTCTTTTCATCTATCTAAGTTGTTTTTGTTTTTCCCACCCACCCACCCTTTTTCTTCCAGAGCCAGACATCTCGAGTCAAGTGTCCTGTTATTCAGGTGAAGTCTCTGTATCCGTTTTCTTCAATGTTTCAATCCGATGTTTCTCATACGAAGATGCTCAAGTGCTAAGTTTATCATTCTTCGTTTTCGTTTCTTCCCCGGTGGAGTTGATTCAACCTCTCGGTGTTCATCATATCTTTGTCATTCGTTATATGCTTTCCCATGTTGGAAATTCTTATTCAAGCCTGTCTTGTTTATTCACCTCTCACTATTCTATCTGGAGTGGCAAAGATATCTCAGAGGATCCGTGTTTCCTTTAAAAATCCTTTCAAATTATTTCGAGGTTATCACCTCATCAAGTTTTCATTTGTACCGGTGCAGTCTCTCTTTCTATGCAATCGTTACAACGGTGTTTCTTTTCAGTGGGCCCATAACCCACAGGTCTTTCCTAGGATCTTACCTGACTCTTTTAATCTTTTCCGGAGATCTCAAGTTCTTTCAAATATGACGTAAGAATGAATTCCATCAGTCATATTCCTTCTTCAAGACCACATTCAAATTCTTTTCTTTTGGCTCAACCTTGCTCTTTATAATTGTTTCAGAATGCTTCAACAAGTGATGGTGCTATTTCCCGTCATCGTTCTCAGCTTGGAAGAACGAAGAGGAGTTTCTCTTTAATCTTGGTCCATTTTCTTGAAGATTCATGTTTCTAGCTTGATGCTATTCTTTCAAATTGGTTTCAATCATCAGAAATTCATCCCATATCTATCCGAAGTATTTCAGTGTTGTGTTCATTTCTCGATCCTCTGAAGGCCCTCATTTCAGAAGATTTCTTTGTTCTCAGCTTTCAGCTTTCGTCTCAAATTCTTCTCAATTGATGTCTCTTTGTTCGTTCAATATTTTCTTCATTCGTGTTTCTTTTCTTACCGGTGGCTTGTTAAGATTTCTTAGTCGCATCATGGTCTCCTCGTTCTCATCTATCACCATTCATTCGAAGTATCCCTCATTCGTTTCAAATTCTTACCGGTGGTTCGTTCAAGAATTCTTCCAGTTCATGCGATCCCTCTCCAATCTTTTCATGAAGAATAAGTAGTATGCCAAATACGTTGCTTGTCCACAATTTAACTTGATGAAGGATAAGCATCACATAATTCTTGTTCTTCTTTCTTTGAAGTGATTGTATTTCTTCTTCCGGAGTTGTTTATGATATCAAATTCTCTGTTTTAAGTTGTTCACCTTTTCTTTCCGGAGTTCCAAGTTTTCTCAAGTATCTTTTCGTGAAGTTCGATCTAAATCTTTGCAAGATCATAATCTTAGTCTTTTCAACCTTCATTTCTTTTGATCATTCTTTTGTATACGAAGGTTCTTCATGGTGGTTCATTAAGGATGCAATTCTTTCTCGAAGAGTTCTCGAAGTTTCTTGTTTGAGGATCTCAAGTATTGGTGTCTTGCATTTCAAATTGCAATCCTTTCTCCATTATCCTTTGAGATGGTGTTATAACATTCGTGATTCACGTGGAGTCTCGAAGAGAAGGTATCAAAAATGAGATAATTAAACCCATCATGTTCTTCATTGGAGTTATCTCGGATCGGATTTCACCTAAAGCGTTTCCTAAGGATTGTTGCAATTTGCGGTGTTTAACTTGATGCAAGTTTTCTCCTCCTCCTCTTGGTGAAAGAATTTTTCATCCCTTTGTTAATCTCAATAAAATCAATTGTTTCTGTTAGTGGCCGCATGTCACCTCATAATTTTGAGATGTTTCAATAAGCCCACAACATGCTTATTCTTTTCGTTGTTGATGTTTCAACAACTCCGTTCCATCCTTGTAAAGATGCTTTTCAAATTCAATGGTGGTGCAAGTTGTCATTTTTCTTCTTCATTCTTTTCTTTCCAACGATGTTGTTTCTATTCTTTTGTTCCAGAGGCATTGTGATGTTTCTCCCTTTGTTCCATCATATTGTTTTGTCAAGTTCATGTTCTTCCCTTGCTTGTCTAATTAGCCGGAGTGTTGTGTTCTCTTTTCAAGTCCTTTCCATCGTATCAAGTTTTGCTTCTCTTTTCTACCGAAGTGCTGCCCAAATTTCTTTAGAATTATTGTTGTTCCTCGTGCCATTCTTCATCTCTTTTCAACCTCGAAGTTGTGTTGGTTTCATTCGTTGGTCAAAGAAGCAACTAAGTTTTACCTCTTCCTTTCCTCTTTCTCTTCCTCTTCTCATTCTAATATCTCGGGTCGAGATCTCTTGTTAGTGGAGGAGAGTTGTAACAGTCCGAGACCGACGCTCCAGAAGATTCCCCTTTCATTCCGTTGTCGCCGTGTGATTTATTTGGTTGTCACATTCATCATCGCATCATTCACATCATCCGCATTGCATCGGCACTCTGCTGCCTCATTTTTTTTTAAAAGTTGCATCCATTCATAGTTGCAGGTTCTCTCTGTGTGTGCCGTTGACCGTCTCGAGACCAACCACACATGCACGCGCCCACGGAAATGTCAAAATATTGTTTTAAAAGTGCATATAAAAAATTCTTGTAATGGGACGAAACTTGGCGAGTGGTCGTAATATTTTGTAGGTGGACTGCCTGCCAAATTTCATTGCATTCGGAGTCTGTTTGATACCCCAACGGATAAACCTACAGCGGCACTATAGCCGGTTAAATCGAAGACGTTTTCGGTATTGTAAATATGATGTCGGGCTGCCCGTTTTCCATCTCGTCTCCGCCTAGCCTCTCTTCACAGTGCACCAACCCATTCGCAACCTAGTCTGCAATCTCCCCCGGACCCGAACCCGGCGGTCGTGACCGTTGGGTCCGGATCAACCCCAAAATACCCCAAACCATCATCTGTTTCTCAATTGGATGCCCTAACCTATTTATATCGACCGTTCGATCTAAATCGGAGGATCCAAATGACCCTAAACCTAGCCCACTTGCTATATATAGTCCAATCCTAGTCCATTTTGATCAACCCTAAAATATAGGAGCTTTCTCCCTCCTCCACCACCACTCCCTCAATCCCCCTCGGGATCCTCCCAGATGCCCCAATCCACCAACCGGCCTCCACCTTCCCCGATCCTACCACTGGGCGCCGCGGCCCCCTCCTTCCCGTGCTTCCCCTCGCAAACACAGCAGCAGCAGCTTGCTCGTCGTCCCGACGATCGCGTGTCGCCACAAGACCTTCCAACGCCCACCTCCTACTGGATGATATGTTCTTCGCCCGAGCACTAGCAATCCAAGGCCGGCCCTCCTGTAGCTCACCTCGTCGGCGGTAACCATCGTCGGAGGTCAATCCCTCATCCCTAATGCTACCTCTTCCTTCCCTCCCCTCCCCCGGTCTCCCTTCTCCCGACCATCTCCCTCTCCTCCTCCTATTTTTCCTTCCCTGCTCTCTCTCTCATCATCTCTCTCTGAACTAGGAGGACTTCAGGAGCTCTCTTTATCGACGCCATGGATAGGCCGCCACCGCCTGTAGCTTTTGCGCCCGTCCGCCTCATCTCCGTCCGGATCGACTCCGTTCCCCTCCATCCGGGACCTCCTCCGGTTGCCCTTGCCCCATCCAGTCCCATCCTCTTCGTGCTGCTCGCTCTGCTTGGAACAGAGGAAGACAACATCTGCTTCTGTGCCCGCCCGCTGTTCAGATCGAGCGAGAGGATCCCGCTCGGCCCTGTAGCGCATTGATCGTGCCCCAGCCAGGCCGCCTCTTCGCCAAGGCCCAACTTCCCGCAGACCGCGTCACTGACTGGCCCAATCTGGCCCGAGGTGAGCCTCCGCCCGCCGTTGTATCTTGTGTAGTCAAAGCTCCATCATAGTAGAAGCGCCCTTGTAGTCTGACTGGCAACCGAGCGAGACACTCTTCCAAGGGGTCTAGGGTTTGAATCCCAGACACACCCTTTTTGCCTTCCATTTGTTTTCCTGTAGTTCAGATCCGTTGCGTAATTACTTCACAATGTATCACACTAGTTATTTAGCATAAAAGCACAACAGTCCAGCTGGTCGGCTTGCTCATTTATCGACACGAGGTCATGAGTTCGATCCCAGGCACTCCAAATTTTTGCCTGTTGTGTTTTAATTTTGCACACACACGCTCAGCCTCACACATAGCCAATTCCACCGTGTCCCCTTTGTTTGTTTGTCTTCAACAACATTTAGCATATTTCTAATTGGCATAACTTTTATTCTTGGCATCATATGGAATTGTGGCTCATATGAATTTTGATATACATTTTTGTCCATGTTAAAAATTTCTAACATGTTGCTATCTCTGATGGAAAAGTGCATCATGATATAAAGGACATAATCTACTAAATGTTGCAACTTTGAATATGCCTAGCTTTTGATACATTGTTCCATTGCAAACAATTTAGGTATGTAAAATGCTTAGATTTTCATGTGGTTTCACAATATCAAACTTTGAACCATGTTTAAAAAAATGTTTAAACTTGTTGCTTGATTAAATTTGCATAATGCCATGTTAAAAACGGTTTAATGCATATCTAAATAACCGTGGCTCCGATTAAAATGATCCACATATGTAACTTGCTTAGAAAAATGTATAGAATCACATGGTGCACTTTATTTCCTTGTTTCATAAATATAAAATATGCTTTAGACAGATCTGGACCAAATTCATAATTTGCATATGGGGTTGTTTCGGAAATGCTATATGTTGCTTTCGGCCTCATTTAAAATGCCTAGATGATGTGGTTGTTCATGCTTCACCTCTTGCCATGATTAACAACATATAAAATGATTGTTTAGTTAAAACAGCCTTAACCGCATTTCTCTTAATATGGAGAGTTTTTATTTTGTTATATGTACGTTATCCTTCTCCATTTAAAATTGCTTTAATTCCATCTTCACCTTATGCCGTGACCACCCATGTTAAAAACATTTAAAATTGATGAGTACCTAAACGAGAATGAACTAACTAATTCGAGCGTGGAGTTTCGTCAATATGCAACTCGTTGCATATTGAACTTCACTTAATTTGTAGTGTTTGATTCTTGTGTTTGCCATGCCATGCATAATTAAAATGGACATGCATCATACTTGTTTGCGAATCATGTCATGAATATGTTGTGGTGTTTACCGTGTCATTTGTTTGTTTCTGGATCGCTTATTCTCGATAGAGTTCCGAAAGTGTTCGGAGTGTGAGGATTCATTCGACTACGTCTCATTCGTCTACTTCACGGATTCGTTCTTCTTCCAAGCGGGATCGCAGGCAAGATGAACATTTCCCCAGATACCACTACTGTCATTGCCATGCTAGTTGTCTTGTTTCTATCGCTACGTCTCGCTACCTACCACTTGTTTTCTTAAGCCTCCTAAAATGCCATGATAAGCCTCTAACCCTCCACATCCCAGCAAAACATTGTTTGGCTATGTTACCGGTTGCTCAACCCTTCTTATAGCGTTGCTAGTTGCAGGTGCAGGTTGTTTCCATGTGACAACATGGATATCTTGAGATATCACAATATTATTGCTATTTAATTTAATGCACATATATACTTGGTAAAAGGTGGAAGGTTTGGCCTTTTTCTCGGTGTTTTGTTCCACCTTTGCCACCCTAGTTACTTGTGTACCGCTGTTATGTTCCATATTGAGCGCTCCTAACATGCTTGGGGTTGTTATGGGGACCCCCTTTATTTTTGTTTTGGGATAAAACTCTTCTGGTAAGCCCCAACATTGGTACTATTTGCTTAATAACAACTAATAAAATATGCATAGGGCATGATCACCCCGTGGATAGTTAATCAACCCCCGGGCTAGTGCTCCTCATTATACTTGGTTCAAACTAGAGTCGTGTGCGGGGCCAACCCGGGGGAACTCGGGTGATTTCTATCAGGCCACTGTACGCTGTGCTGATCCGGTTGTGTCCTGAGAACGAGATACGCGGCTCCTATCAGGTTCGTCGACACATCGGGCAGTCTTGTTGGATTTGTTTTACCTTTCTCAAATGTCCTGTGCACGGGATTCCGAGGATACTTTGGGATATCTCCAGGTTGAGGTTTTACACCGAGATTCTGAGGATACTACGGGCTATCCCGTGGTTGAGGTTTTCCATGCAGCTTGTGGCTAGTTTGTGATGGATGAGTTGGAGCACCCCTGCAGGGTTAAATCTTTTCGGAAAGATGTGCCCGCAGTTATGTGGCAACTTGGAAATTTGTTTAACATCCGGTCATAGAAAACTTAAAGTAAACTCAAATAAAATGCATCAACCGTGTGCGTAACCGTGACTGTCTCTACTCATGAGTTCTGAACCGAGAGAGAACACGATAGGGTTATGTTTTACCGTAAGTAGGTGTTCAGGATCACTTAGTGATTATTACTAGTTCACGTTCGTTTATGCGTAGATCACCCTTCGTATTCTTGTACTTGTAAGTTAGCCAGTAAAATATATGCTTAGTGCTTGCTGCAGGCTCACCACTTAACCATACCTCACCTATTAAGCTTGGCTAGTCTTGATACCCTTGGAACTGAGATTGCTGATTCCCTGTGGCTCACAGATTACTACAACAATAGTTGCAGGTACAGGTAATGCGATGCTTGACGTGAGAGCGATGCTTGTTTGATTTGGAGTTCTTCTTCTTCTTCATCAATCGTAGGATGGGTTCCAGGCCGGCAGCCTGGGGTAGCAAGGATGGATGTCGCTTTTATCGTTTGATTTCGTCCATAGTCGGACCCTGCTCTTCTGTATGGTGAAAGAATGTATTGTTGTATTTGATATGATCATGATTTAGCTTGTGGCGAGTGTAAGCCAGTTCCATAAAATCATCTCATCTTTACATGTACTTGTAACGATATCCATTCTTGCGAAACGACAAGATGCGCTTCCATCCCTGTCCAGGCCCTTGAGCCAAAATAAGGATAGGATCGCATCTTGGGCGTGACAACTTGCAAGGATTAAATCTTGATAGAATAGATATTGTAAAAGAGAAATAAAGTAAAAGTAAATAATATGCATCAAGGTAATTTAGGATTTTTTGTATTTATGTTTAAGTAGACCCAGGGCCATAGTGTACGCTAGAGGCTTCTCTGTCAAAAGTAGCATACACTGGGTAGACAAATTAGTGTTAGGCAACAGATAGAATAGCGCATAGTTATGACATATTATTCACGACAATGATCATGTATATAGGCATCACGTCAATAAACAACTAGACCGAAACGATTCTGCATCTACTACTATTACTTCATGAATCGACCGCTATCCAGCATGCATCAATGGTATTAAGTTCATAACAAACAAAGTAATGCTTGGAGCAAGATGACATGATGTATACAAAATACGACAAGCAATATGTTCAGATCCTGTCGTTTTATGCTTAATGGCAACAATACAAATACGTGGCTTGTCCCCTTCTTTCACAAGGATAGAGCAACGCAAGATTGAACCCATTACAACGCACCACTCCCACTGAAGATAAATCAATCTAGTTGGCCAAACCAAACTGAAAGATGAGAGAGAAATATGAAGCTATAATATCATGCATATTGAAATTCAGAGAAGACTCAATAACTTTTCATGAATAATCTGATCATAAACCCACAATTCATTGGATCCCAACAAACACACCGCAAAACAAGATTACATCTAATAGATCATTGCGAAGATTGCGGTGAACTTTGTATTGAACATCAAAGAGAGAGATGAAGCCATCTAGGTACTAGCTATGGACTCGTAGGTCTGTGGTGGACTACTCATGCATCATCATGGAGGCAGCAAGGTTGATGTATATGGCCTCCATGATTGATTCCCCCTTCGCCAGAGTATCGGAAAAGGTCTCCAGATGGCCTCCCGGCAGAACAGAGGCTTGCGGGGGCAGAAAAAGTGTTTCGGGTGGCTTTCTGATGGTTTCCCAATATCTGATAATTTATAGAAGTGCAATTAGGTCAAATGAACCCACAGGGGGCCCCCAAGGCATCAAGGCGCGCCTACCCCCTGTGCGTGCCCGGTTGCCTTGTCCTCTCCTCGTGCGGCTTCCTGACTCCTCCCAAAGCTTCTTGTGTCTCTTTTGTCTAGGAGAAAACCGTCAAAAAGTTTCATAACATTTGGACTTCGTTTGGTACAGATTTTCTGGAAAACCAAAAACAAGTAGAAAACAACAACCGGCACTCGGCGCTGGGTCAATAGGTTAGATTTAAAAAATGATATAAAATAGCATATAATTGCATATAAAGCATCCTAGATTGATAATATAATAGCACGGAACAATCAAAAATTATAGATACATTGGAGATGTATCAGAGTCACGTTGAGTAGACACGCCATCATTGACTTTGGACAGCCTATCCCAGATCAGCTTTGAGGACTCCAAAGTACTCATTCTGCCATACTGTACTTTGCTTAGATGCCCGCAAATGCTATTCTTCTCTTGCTTGTCGAGTTTCTTGAATCTCTTCACATTGGTGGCATTGATAATGGGACCAACACCAGGGATGCCCTTGTGAACAACATACTAGAGGTCATTGTCAATGGTCTCAAGATGCATATGCATCTTGTTCTTCTAGTAGGGGTCGTCACTGCCTTCAAAGACCGGACACGTAGTAGAAATCTTGATCATACCTGCGGTCGACATAACTAAACCTCCATGTGGTTAAACCAAAATCACACACAACAAGGGAGTACCTTTCTCTGATACCAATTGAAAGTGCGTTAAATCGGGCAGAGGGGGTTGATTGGCCGATTTTTACAAATTCGTCACCGAGGAATTTCTGGATGGGGAAATAGCTGCGTGACAAAAAAACAATGCAACGGTTAAGTACCCAGGCATATGCAAAATACATGAACTTCATGGTCGTCATGAAGAATTGAACCATATGAGTGAATGAGTAACTAGCGTTCAGGACAAGTGTAGTGACTGAAGAATTGGGTTGAGCAAATAGAGGAAGTCTTCACTCAAAGTATTCACAAAACAACAAGAAATTTCTTCAAGGTACGAGTAAGTAAGTGAGAGTATGAAGAAATATAACTAGGATGCTCGATGAAACAATGGATTTGTTCGACCAGTTCTAATTGTTGTGACAGTCGTACGTCTGGTTGGGGCGGCTGAGCTTGCCCTCTGAAGACACTTAGTCCTCACCGTATTCCCCTTGAGCTAAAGTCACTTAGACTTTGCCCAATCACTTGTGGTTAGTCTTCAAGTTAGACTTCAAAAACCTTCACAAAATGGTCACCTGACAATCCACAATGACTCTCGGAAGCTCTATACCATACGCCTAACCATCTGGAAGATACACAGTCTTCAAAGGTAACAAGCACCGGTTCCACACAGGACAATTTCTTAAGTGATGCTCAATCACTTTAAGGCTCTGGGTGTATGGTTTTTTTCCTCACTTAGGTTTCTCTCTAAGTCGTCAGAGGAATGGGTTGCTCTAAATGACAAGTGTCAATCTATCTCTCGGAGCAGCCAACCAACGAGTGGTTGTCGGGGGTGGCTATTTATAGCCTGGGAGCAACCTGACATGATAAGACATAAATACCCTTCAATTATCTTACCGTTGTTAGGATAAGATCGTTTCGGCACCTGGCACTAAGCGCAACAATGGTGAGAAATTGGAACTTTCAAATTCGTCGGGGCACTCAAAGTCGTCACGGTAGACACAACACAATGGAGATGTCCTAACTCCTAAGTCAGACCAGAGACGTCGGCGACCAAAAGAAATTTTTCTTTGTCATTAAAGAACTTGTCTGCGATGTAAGAGATGTCCAAAGTCTTCACTCGAAGGATTAGGATTGTAGTTTATGAGCATCACTTGGAAATGCGTTTGTGCTTCACCTAGACCCCCTTTAACAGTACGGTGTTTCCTCTGACTCAAGAAAGAGGAAATGAAATATGAAAACAAAGTCTTCACATCAATTTGTTCATGGTAACACCGAATTATTCACTTCAATTTCTTTAAGAAATATATCAAATTTGTCATCTGAAGAAATATAATTTTAGGGGTCTTCTTTCGTCGATTAAACCAAACGCTTCACGCACTATAACACCTGTGTACACTAAAAACATATTAGTCCCTTAACCTATTTATCGTCAATACTCCAAAACCACTAAGGGTTCTATAGGACGGCGGTTCGACCCGCAACGTTGTATGTCGCTGAGTGCTGGCCAACCAAAAGGCGACATGTGCAACAGTTAGGTGTGGCAGAGATGCGCATGTTGAGATGGATTTGTGGCCACACAAGGAAGGACCGAATCTGGAATGATGATATACGAGATAGAGTTGGGGTAGCTCCAATTGAAGAGAAGCTTGTCCAACATCGTCTGAGATGGTTTGGGCATATTCAGCGAAGGCCTCCAGAAGCCCCAGTGCATAGCGGACGGCTAAAGCATGCTGATAATATCAAAAGAGGCCGGCGTAGACAAAACTTGACATGGGAAGAGTATGTAAAGAGAAATCTGAAAGATTGGAGCATCACCAAAGAACTAGCCATGGACAGGGGGTGCGTGGAAGATTGCTATCCATTTGCTAGAACCACGGGTTGGTCGCGAGATCTTATGGCTTTCACCTCTAGCCTACCCCAACTTGTTTAGGACTAAAAGCTTTGTTGTTGTTGTACTCCAAAACCACTAAGGGGGCACTAGATGCACTAACACCCTTCTTATTGCTATGGTATCCCATGTGTCGATGTTACAAGATGGGATCTCAACAAAATGATTCCAAATTTCTTCCAAGTAAGGTTCTCCTATTTACCATCAATCATCTGATGCATCTCCCACCAAGTTGCGGGGTGTATCGCTACGTAGTGTACCATATCAATCTCTTCAATCGCACTGGTCCTCATGTGTTCTTCCATCTTCTAGATCCACAGTTCTTCTTCTAGCTGGGTGAGTGCTCCGGCAAATGTGAGGCTCTCGAAGTCACCTTCACCATCCTTATGGTCTGACATACTAGCTCGATCCTTTCCCTCAGGTTTTAGCTTCTCTTCTAACATCACAAGTCCAACAGCTCTTTTTATATCCTTCCCAAGCTTTCCCCATGTAAATAGTACGCATGTCCTTACTGCTGCTTCACGCTCTCTATACCAGTTGAGCGTGTTGCCTGCTAGATACGACCGGGCATAGTTAATCTTGTTTTTGTCCCTGTTTCTGTCCTTCCTCAATTCGTTCTCAACAACTGTAATCCAACTACTAACCTCTGCTCTAGTTCCTGGCGCAGACAGAATCAGTCGCTAATGTCTAATACAAAAATTTATTCTTGTAGACTTTGTTGGGCCTCTATAATGTCCAACATGCGGTCCTATCCCTATTTAGGCTCGAGGGCCTCGATGGGGATAGAAGCGCATCTCGTCATTTCACAAGTATAGAAATCATTGCAATACATGTAAAAGAGGACATGAGTATATGAGTTGGCTTACACTCGCCACAAGCTAAAGTACAATTACATACAATCATCCAGAAATGCAGGGTCCGACTAAGGATGAAATCAAACGACAAAAGCAAATGATATCTATCTCGCTAAGCCCAGGAAGACGACCAAGTAGCTCCCATACTCGTCCGGGTAAGTCACGTACATACGCCCAGTCTCCTCGTCGAACTCCCACTGTAGCTGGGAAGCGTCAACTGGATCGAACTCATCAATACATGTACCTGTAATGTTGTAGTAATCTATGAGCCACGGGGACTCAGCAATCTCATTAACCCGGGTATCAAGACTATGTAAGCTGGTGGCTAAGGTATGGTTAAGTGGTGAGGTTTGCAGTAGCACTAAGCATGTATTTGAGTGGCTAACTTACGAGTACGAGAGTAAGATGAGAAACTACGCATTTCGGTCGAGTACTAGTTATGATCACTAAGTGATCCTGAAAAGCTACATACGCTTCAAACATAACCCCACCGTGTTCTCTTTCCAACTCCCTTGAAAAGAGACAATCACGATTACGCACACGGTTGGTGTATTTTATTTGAGTTTACTATAACCGAATGTTAATAAATCTCCAAGTTGCCACATAACCGCGGTCACGCCTTTCCGAAAGATTTAACCCTGCAGGGGTGCTCCAACTCATCCATTACAAACTAGCCACAAGCTGCATGGATAACCTCAACCACGCGATAGCCCATAGTATCCTCAGAAATCCGGTGGAAAACCTCAACCTCGAGATAACCCGAAGTATCCTCGGAATCCCGTGCACAAGACATTTGAGAAAGGTAAAACAAGTCCATCAAGACCGCCCGATGTGTTGATGAACCCGATAGGAGCCGCGTATCTCGTTCTCAGGACACGACCGGATGAGTGCAGCGTTCGGTGGCCTAATAGAAATCTCCCGAGTTGCCCCGGGTTGGCCCCGCACAAGACTCCTGTTTGGACGAACACTCATGAGGAGCATTGGCCCGGGGTTGATTAATTATCCATGGGGTAGCTAAGCCCTATGCATTTTTATTAGGTTGTTATGCAAATATAGTACCAATGTTGGATCTTTCCAGACAAGTTTTATCCCAAAACAAATAGTCAAGGGGGTCCCCATAACAATCCCAAGCATGTTAGGAGCGCTCAATATGGTTTTTCATGGCATGCAAAATTACCAGGGGCTAGTACACATACCAAGGGACAATGTTCATGTTGACAAGTTTGTCCAAGAGTGCAAGGATTAAATCATACAAAAATAACAAAATGACATCTTGACACAAAATAGCCTCCACACAAACTTGCTCAAATGACCAAACTAGTACCACAGATGGATTCATTGGATTTGTGTACCCAAAAAACATATATCATAAGCCTACGTTGTATTAGGAAATCAAGCCACATTTCACTTGCAAAAATTGCCAACTAAGATAAAACCTAGGATATGCCATATTTGGCACATACCTAAAACAGAAAAAAAGAACGTTGCTAACTGTACCCAGGGGCTAGCCAGCCACTATCTATGACCTGAGGGCCTGGTGCCACGTGTGCGGGTGTGAGACTGATAGAAAGGGACCGGCTGTCATAGACCTTCATAGAAAGAAATAACAAAAACTATGCTGCGCGCCGGCGGGGTTCGAACCCACGACCTCGCGCGCTGGTGAGGACGTGGCTGAGTCGGGCTAGGAGGGGGGTGCGATAAAATAGGGGTCTTGCGCCATATCTATTAGGCCTCGGTGCTAACTGACGAAACTGAACTCGAACGAGAATGCTGCGGCGGCTGGCTCCAGTTGGCTCGTCGCCGGCGAGCGTGCGGGCGAGCAAGCGGCGCGCTACGGAGCGAGCGGGGGCAAGGAGAGGTTGCGCCGCGAGCGGGCAAAGGCGTGGGCTAGCGCGAGGTGAGCATGTGGACATGGGCCAACTCGCTGCCATGGTTGTCCATGGCATGCTCTCCTCGGGTGGGACGAGGTCGACAACAATGGCTACGGTGGGACGACGAGGAAGAGATGGGAAGGAGGAGAGGCTCACCACGGCACCGCAAGGCTCGACAACGTGGCTGGGGTCGAAGGAATGCAGCGTCGGAGATGCAATGAAGCTCCGGAGCGAGCGGCGCGTCGGAGAAGATGATGCCGAGGCTTCGGCCTCCCTGGACGCGGGCGAGGCAACAGCAGACGGCAGAAGCCGAGGGATCGCTCTCCCCGTCGTCGAGCGGAGGAGGAAGGCGTTGGTCAGGCCGGACTCGAGCTCAAGCTCGGCACGGCCATGGCGTCGGCTGGAGCGGGTGGACTTACGCTGGCAGCGGCAACAGGGATAGGGGGGGAAAATGGAGGGAGTAGAGAAACTAGGGCATCGGGGCACGTTTTATAGGGGCCTAGGGGGCTCTCCGGCAGTCAACTCAAGCCGACTGCCGACATGGAGCCTCCTGATGCCGTGCCGTACAGGAGGAAGAGGATGAACAGGCGAGCGCTCGAAGGCTGGGCCGCGCATGAGGATTGTGAGGCTAGTGGCCCGCGGCGCTGGGCTTGCGGGAGTTGTCTCCGTGCCTCGTAAAACCCTTTTATAAAAAAAACCTGCTGCACAAAAGAAAAAAAACCTGGGAAGATTGGAAAAGAATCTGAGTAAAAGAAAATTAGTTTTGGGATGCTGGAATTATATACCATTTTATAAAATTGGTTTTGGGAATTTTAAGAGAGAAAATAAAATGCCCTTTTTATCACCATTTGATACTTATTTGCTATTTATAAAAAGGTAGAGAGGGTAGCTAATGGATAAGAATGATTTTTTCAAATAACATACAGAATATTAGCCAACTCCACAACATTTTTAGGAAGGTCCTGGATGAAGCAAAAAATCCAACTTCTCCTAATATTTGAATTAAAGAGAGATGGAGGTTTTGATCAAACAAAATAATTTGAAGGCATCCACAAGATCACACCACCACATGCAAAGCACACCATCACCACACATACACTCCAACCACATCACATGATGCAACAATATGGAATGGATGACATGATGCCATGATGCAAAATGAATGACATGAAGCAAATTTTATTATCTCAAACCACGTGATGGCATAACACGGAAGGTTCGCACATGGAATTTGTTACATGCATGACTTGGAAAGGTGCTCTTGGGCTGTTACAGCCTCCAAGCACAGAGTTTTGTAGGACAGTAGCAAATTTCCCTCAAGTTGATGACCAAATTAAGGTTTATCAATCTCTGTGAGGTGTAGGATGAAGATGGTCTCTCTCAAACAATCCTGCAATAAAATACAAGCTATCTCTTGTGTCCCCAACACACCCAATACGATGGTAAATTATATAGGTGCACTAGTTCGATGAAGAGATGGTGATACAAATGTAGTATGGATAGTAGAAATAGGTTTTGATAATCTTAAATAATAAAAACAACAATTTAACAAGTGATAAAAGTGAGCACAAATGGTCTTGCGATGATTAGAAACAAGGCCTAGGGTTCATACTTTCACTGGTGCAATCTATCAACAGTGCTAACATAATTGAATCATATAACAATCCCTCAATGTGCGACAAAAAATCACTCCAAAGTTCCTATCGAACAAAGTAGGATGAAAACATGTATTAATATCAATGCCTAGATTACCCCAATGTCACCACGGGAATTCGCAAGTTGATTACAACAACATATGTCAAGTGATCTCGATAACTTACCCCATTGTCACCACGGGTATCTACAAAGACATACATCAAGTGATATCAAATAATCCAAAGTATTCAATCCAACATATGAAACTTCAAAGAGCAAGACTCAATTCATCACCACAAAGATAGAGATGGCAGAACACCATATGATCCAACTATATTAACAAAGGTCATGGTACATTAAGATCGTGACCTATCAAGATCACGAGAGAGAGAGAGAGAGAGAGAGAGAGAGATTGCAAACATAGCTACTGGTACATACCCTCATCCCTGAGGGTGAACTACTCCCTCATCATCATGGAGACCGCCAGGATGATGAAGATGGCCTCTGGTGATGGCTTCCCCCTCTGGCAGGGTGATGAAAATGGTCTCTAGATGAGATCGCTTCCGAATAGAGGTTTGCGACGACGCAGTAAAAGTTCTAGGTTACCTCTTGGGGTTTCTGGATTTGTAGGATTTTCAGCTTTGGAATCTGACGGCTCTATATTTTACGCATTTTTAGAGCTCATTTTTTGCATCTTCTGTCTATATATCATGTCCCATTGAACATAATAGTTTTCCATTATGCATGTTTACCGGTATTTGTACTTATCATTGTGAGCATTGTACATTTAGTGTTTTATGTGGTTTGTATTAGTTTTGTTGGTTTTCTTGCGTCTACTGGTGTCTTCGAGCAATCTAGGACCAAGCACGATGAAAAACCCAAGGATGGGTTCGATACGGAGTCACTCAAGGGACAAACTTAGCCATTCAGGAGGTTAGAAAAAGTGTTTTTTCAAAGTTCTCCAAATCAAGATCCAAGACAAGGAATGGATTGGCACTATTCATATGAATTCAACAAGCCCAAGAACGTCAAATTTTGATTTCGTATGAATATTTGGCGGCCGTTTTACTGGAGGAGGACAAAGAGAAAGGTGACTTTTCGAACGACCGCGGGCGGTCGTTTTGGCAGTCATTTGATATGCACACAACTCCTAAAGGTGCCCTTCCAGACAGGATTCTTCACCGATTTCATCCCGTTTGTTCCCACAAGATCCCTGGCTCATAAAGAAGATATTGGGAGAGGATTAGGCTCATCTTGAGCACTTGGATGAAGCCCATCAACAGAGGAGGCTAGGGAGGCTCCTTATAAACACCTCCTCAACCCTAGCGGACGCCATATCATCTCATTCACCAAGAACACATCCAAGACCACCTCCATTGTTGCTCCACCACCAGAGAAGAAGGTAGAACACCAAGGTAAGAAGGAGGAGGCTCCGTCACCATGGGCATTGGCCCGAATCGCACCGGCGCCACCACCACCACTGGTGGCACCCCCATCTCCATCACCAATGGCAACGCTCTCACCATCATCACTGCGCCGCCATGCCTACTCCCTTCACCGGCTTGATGTCAGCTTGTAACTTGCCCCTAACCTTCATATCTATGACTGAGTAGTTGTACTAGTTCTTGAGGATACGGTTGAAGCCATTATGATAATTGTTGCGATCCAATATGACGTGTTCATGATTCGAGTTAGTAGACTTCGCGAATGTTGCGAGGAGCACTCACTCACATTTGTGCCTTGTGCCGTGAAGTATGTTACAGTCCTTGTGATGGTTCGATATATTGGGGTAATTTGAGGTGACAGTAAAAGCCTCGGTTCCTCGCCTTTGCAAAGGATTGGGAAATTACGGAGAACCCTTAGAGAGGCCACGTCCACGGGGCAACCCTTAATTGTCATGAGTTGTAATCCTATGGGGGAGACTATGATGGTGTCGTGCATGGCACGAAGTCTACCTGTACTCGGCTCCGCCCACTTATGCATTTGACCAGTTACTAGAGGATACGATAGTTCATATATGGTAGTGATTCCAGACCCCTCGAGAACGCTTTACTACTCAAGCGTCTTCCTTACTAACTTAGTGTCTTTCATTTCCTTTTTTATTATTCTTGTTAGTAGTTAAGTTAAATTCCTTTTTATCTAGTTCTACTAGCAACTTATAAAGTAGAATATTTCCAAACTCCGGTTTGGGTGCGTACGTGGCTGCATGAAAGTGACGGCATAGTTGCGGGGTTCGTGGTGCCTTCCTATAAGCTCCCTGTGGTTTCGACACTCTGCTTATCACACGAAAATGCTACAACAGCTATGTGCACTTGCAAGACATCAAGCATTTTTTGGCGTCGTTGCCAGGGAGCATAGCGCTTGGTTATTACTTACCCGCTCGCACTTAGTTTATTTTGTTTGTTGCTATTTATCTTATAATTTTTATATTAACCCAAAAATACCAAAAAAACAAGTGTTGCTTTGAGATGTTGGATGAAGACTTGGAGGCTGCAATGAAACAATACCATGAAAAAAGAGGATACTTGCAGAATACCAGAGTACCGATAAACATAGAGAAATGGGTGAGAAATTTATGGAGTTAGTGATTCTAGCTGATGATATCCATAAAGGCTGCATCCAGTGCCTATCTCTTGTCCACATGAGTTTTTATGGCATAGATTACCCACATCCGGTTGTGAGATCATTCAACTATTTTGAACATCCTCTTGAAGATGTTGACGTAATTGAGGAGATTATGTTAATGCTTAGATCACATGAGCTTTTAATGTGGATTGGCAGGTTTGCCGAAGAACATACTTCGTTGACTAAGCATGAGGACTTGGTCGGAGAAATTTATAACTTTTGCCTAAATAATAATTTTGATGAAAATCCTTTAGTTATAAACTAAGACTAGCGGATGACCGACATCTACCAAGTCAAAATTACGCAAGAACGTGACCCTATGCAAGAACAAGAAGAAGAAGTTATCATCGAGCCACAAGAATAAAAATGTTCAGAAAATGATGATCCAGAGGAACACGGAGATGACGGATGGAACAATCGATGTCCAGAAACTCCCACCAATGGTAGTTGCTTTGACATGATTAATGTGCAGATTGATGAAAGCTATGAAGGTTATAATTTACCTGCAGCTCCTCATCCTCTCCATTATAATATTACTATGAAGTTGCAGCCACTAACTATCCAGACATCTCCACTTGTCTCAGTGCATCGGTACTCACCAAAGAGCGAGTACGAATTATCATATATGATGCCGATGCACTGTATGCGAGTGCACCTCCGACCGAGCTTTGCTATGAGGTGCTCCAAACCCCGGTCGGAGGTAGGTCTCACGCTCGGTGTTGATATCCCTTGGGATCCGGGTGGATAACCTTATGGAGCACCAATGCCTAGATATATTGCTATAAAGAAAACACTGCCTAGGAGGTAACCCGGAAGTTCGTAGGTGACTTTTTTTAGTTTTGTGTCTTGAGTCTAGTTGCATTTCATGTTGCATTGGCACTTCTGTTTTTGTTTCAAGTAGTTGCTATTTGAGTTGGCTTTCTGTTGTTTCCATCGGTAAAATTTATAGCATGTCGGTAGCACGTTTTTGTTGCATGCCTCCTCCTACTTTTATTGCAATACTGCTATGTGCCTAACATGAGGAGGAAGCACAAGAATTTTCATGCAGTTATGCAGCTCCAGGAGAAAAGACAGCATTCCATACGACCATCCCGGTCGCACAGACGCCCATATGAGTTCGTAGCAGCAAATAACAAGAGAAACAAAGTAAAAGACGGCATATCGTACGAGCGCTTGCGGTCATTTGGGCGGTCCTATCACCTGGCGGCCACAAAGGAGCACCTCTACAAAGCAAAAGACGATGTACCGTGCAAGCGCCCGCGTTCGTACGTGTGCCCGTATGCCAAGTCCACCATAACTAGAGAATTACAGAGTAAATGACGGTGCTTGTCTGAGAGGGGGACGCAGGGCATTGACTATTAAAACGCACGACGACGTTCCATACGACCGCAACTGGTGATTTGAGCATCCGTACGAGGGTAAAAACACCTCTATCTGTTTCATTTTCGACGTCTGAGGTCGACGAGGTGTTTTCTAAATGACTATTTGCTTTTTAATTAGTTTTAATTACCTCTGAAACTCCGTAGACAATAATTCTCTATAGCAATGATATTTTCATTTATTTCTTTTTGTCGGTTGGGTATATTGAATCAATGTTGTATTCGTATGTTACTTTTGCTGGGGCTTGGACCTTATGTGGTGGCATGTGCGGTATGGTGCCAACTGTATAAAAGACCCACACAAGCCATTTGGTTGCTTCAACATGACGAACTTCACCTACAAGTGGCCAATAAAGTTCTCCAATTCAAACCTCACTCAAATAAAAGTTGCTTTGTAGTGAGTTTCTCACCCTAAGTGAGGATCTCCCTTTTAATTAGGCACCTAGGGGCTATACACTTGTGCCTATATTTCGTCTAGCCCGCACATCATCCAAAACTAGGAGGGATCCACTCCTAGATGTAGTTTATCATATTAAGCGAGGTGCTTTGGTAGATGAACCGATCATTGTGAGGCATTTATCACTTGTGATGCTAATCCTTTGTGCAAGAAAAAAAATGAAAAAAATCTTAAAAGCACAAAACTGTCTCGTCGTCTTTTTAGTTTCTTCTCAGCAGGTTCTATTGGAGGGCAGCCACCGGACCACAACAAGGAAATCATTGAAGCAAGGTCCATGTCTATTAAAAGAGAGGTCATATGCTTCTCAAAGGTAAAACTTTCTAACCCTTGCTTAGACGTAAGCTTGGGGAGGTAAGCACTTATCGTGTTCTCTTTTAATAACTACATTTTATTTTTACTTTCGTAACTTCTTTTAGTTTAGTATTGCAAGGTCCTAAGCGTGGGGAGGTTACTTTTTGCATGTGTAGTGTCTTGTGCAATGTTCTTTATCATATGGTTTTCGTGCATTAATGTGTCCCGTTGTTTTCAAATGCTTGCTTTGCACTTGTTTAACTTAGCTTGTGGAATCTTGTTATCTTCTGAAAAACATTGCCATGTGCTTTTATCAAAAACCCAATAAAGGAGTCCTTTGCACTGATGCCTTTCTTTCACCTAATTACATAAGTTGAGGACTCTAGTAGTGGCTTGATTAGCGACTGAATGAGTGTAGAGGCATTTTTGTGACGAACCTAGCATCTTTGGTTGATCCGGGATGTGTAACGGGGTTTATCTCCGCAAAACTATCCCCTTGGGGTATTTATCTTTTGAATCTTATGCAACATGACACCATGATGCTCTTGTGTAGTGTTGAGTTCTTTATGACTAAAGCAAGTTCGAAGCATTTTGCACTTCTGTTCATCTTATTTGGCTAGCCTCTATGGTATCTTGCATTTCCAACTCTCACATTGGGATTTGGAGCAAACTTCGCACGTACATCCAAACCCGCGGGAGGACTTTCTCTTGTTCTTATACACATAAGACATCCCATCCCCGCAAAACATCCACCACATCTACGTACATGGCATTTTCATAGCCATTCCGATCATGTCGCCATGCACTACCATCATTTTACATTACATGATTAGAGACATGTTTTCATTTGCCTTGCATGATCATAGTAAGGCTAGTTCGACATTTCCATGGCTTGTTAGTTTTTTGATGTCTATGCTACGCTTGATCATTGCACATACTGGTACACTACCAGCAGCATCATCATATAGAGTTTCTCTCATGTTTTCAGCTTGGAGTTATGATTGCCTTCAGTTGAAGTGAGTCATTGTAAAGTGCATTGTTCATCCTTATAAGGTGTTGCTCCTAAAAAATAAAAAATAAAAAATAGACAAAATAAAAGATGCACCAAGGAGGTGCCATAATAGAAGAAAAAAAAGGAAAAATGATAAAAAAGAAAGAGAAAAGGTGAGAAAGAGAGAAGGAGCAACACCATCATCCTCTTTATTATACGCTTGTGCTTCAAAGTAGCACCACACTATCAGACTCATCATCCGAAGTAGTAGGCAACTCCTGCTCTGACTCCGTCCACTGGCAGTGCTTCTTCATCCACTCCTCCTCGTTAGTGATTCTCTCCTCAGATCCGCTAGCAACCTCCAGTCCAACCTGCCTCATGATCATCTTGTCAGGACTGCGAGCCTTATTTGCCTCCACATGTGCCTTGTACTGACCTTGAGCCTGGAAACAGAAAAGCTTCTTCACCTTAGACTTAAAATTGGATGTTCGTGAAGGTTCGGTCTCAGACAGTAAAGCATATGTGTAAGTTAGCTCCTCCTCATTATCACAATCAGTGGGGGCAATCTCAGGAATAGCCGATGCAATGCCTCAATTCTCCTTTACACGTAGCTTAAACACACCATGAGACACCATGTTCTCTGTGACAAGGTACTCGCCAGGAAACTCAGCAGCCTAGGTATCCTCAATCAGCTTATAGAGATAGGGGCCATGGATGGGCACCTTCTTGTCAAACACAGCAGAATGAAGCTCACGCCACATAATGTGGGAGACATCCAAAGTAGAGACTATGCCCTTCTCCTCAATGCACATCTGCAGCAAATTCATGAGATATGAGTGCACCTGATCCTTGTTCCCAATGCGAGGGAAGAGGGTGTTGCGAAAGACATGGTGCATAATATCCAGGAAGGGGGTGATCTCAGTGCAAATGCCCTTGCTAGTCTGCACCTGTCAGGAATAGCGAATCAACTTGGACATGAGAATCGCTGCAGTGTCCGTGTGAGGCATGAGGCCACGAGGTTCATCCAACCCCTGATCAGCATACCCCAAAGTGTTCATAAAAGTCTTCCAGAGACTTCAATAGTCTTCCACCAGTCATCCATGTCATGTTCCTCTGGTGATCAGCATGAAAGTCCACAGTGGCATAAAACTGAGCCACAATCCCACAGTCAAAATCCTTGTTGAATCCCATGATTGGAAACATACCCTACTGCTGGCACAGAGCATGACCTTCATCAAAGTAATCACTATGAGCGGGGTTGCTCATGTGCTCCGTGTTGATAGACTTGACATCCACAAATTAGTTCTTCTTGGCCTTCAAAATGCCAACATAGATGAGAGATTGCTCCCTGGTCCAGAAGGGACGACCAACAAGCGCCTCTACCAGAGGACGGCGATATGGGTTGCGCTGACCGAATTCAAAAACTCCTTAGAGGGCATCTCATCAGGAGAAGTGATATTCTTCTGCTTGCTTGCAGTCTTCTTGGTACTTTGCCTCTGGGGTTGAGCACTAGAACTAGCCTCAACTTCATCTGCGGTACGGAAACGCTTGGAACCACCTTGACGGTTTGGATTTTTGCGGCAAGCTTGATGAGCAGATCTACCATCACCTGGAAAAGCAGGTGTAAAGCCATTGCATAAGCCAAAGGATACAAAAAGTGATAATAGAAGATGCAAAAACAGAAAGTCTGGATTTCTATGGCACAAGCGGTAGTACCGCGCCAAGCAGTGGTAGTACCGCGGAACAAGAGAAGTAGTACCGTCAGAGGCGATAGTACCATTAGGGTTCCAGCGATAGTACCGCCCAACCTGTGGGGAAACTTCCGTGGCATGGATCCGGTAGTACCAGTGACGTAAAAAGCAAAACTTCCGGTAAGCATCGTCTATTCTCCTATCTAGCAGTCATTCCACATCCTACTCATGCCAAGATTTAGTCAGAAATCTAGGAAACCACATGCATTGCCCTAGATCCAAGATTCAAAAAATGGAACCATATAGGAAGAGAACAAGGGTGATATCGGTGTCCATGGAACAAGGAAGAGGTGGGGATTGATCCCACCGGACGGAAACTCGGAAGACGACACGGAATCGGAGAGCCCAGGCTGGCCTCTGGGGCAGTTCGAGAGCGCGTGAGAGAGAGAACTCGGGAGAGGGATAAGTGAATGGGTATGGGGGAGTTATAACTACCCGTGCCCACCACTTAACCAGTCCAGGAATGGTCGAAGCGGTAGTACCATGGAAGGGAGCGGTAGAACCGCTAGCATGGTAGTACCGGCCACCAGCCAGCGGTAGTACCGCCGTAGTGAAGTGGCACAGGGCCAACTGCACCGCTCCCAATGGTAGTACTGACCGTAAGCACGGTAGTACTGCTTGCGCGGTAGTACCGGCCACCACCAGTGGTAGTACGGCTTGCAACCCATAAGAACTGCCAAGTTCAATTAGAAGAGAGGGCTTATGCAATTATGATAAAGAGGTTTGTGAGATAGAAATGGCTTGGGTTGGAGACACAAAAACCAGAAAATGGCAAGGGACACTCCAAGTTCCAAATGACAAATAGAAATAAGAGCAAACTTGGAGTGACACAAATCAAAAACAAGCTCTAAAAAGCAAATACCTCACTAGGAGAGGGGTGGTGGCCGTAGCCACCTATGTTTGAGTCAATTGTATGGCACCGTGAAGATTTTAACCTTGGTCCCATGACCAAAACTCGTCTTTGAAGCACAAGTACCATAAAAATGGCTAATGTGAAAGACTTGATCGATTTATGCATCATGGGGGAGGGAGAGTTCATTGAGAGAACAACACTCCCCCTATATCCATGCCTACATCTAAATAAGACAAAATATTGAGTGCGGTGGGGTGTGCAATACTTCAAGCCACATTACTCAAATCAATTTAAACATAAAAGGTGGCTGGGCAACTCGCCTCCCTGGCTGTCCCCCGATTTGAGCCTTCGTTGCCCGTCCGATCGGCCTTCTCGCGTGTCTGAGCCGTTGGATCTTCACAGCAGTTAAACTCGATTTTCACTCTACGGTTGTTTTTGCTGGCCAATAACATGTGGGCTCACGTTACACGTTGGTTGGCTGGGTTCGTCCGCTCCGCGTGCCCTAGGTTTTTGGCCAATCCGCTCCGCGCGTCTCGTAGCCAATCTTGCCCTCGCCTCGTCCCACTCTCACACGAGCCGCCAAACAAACCCTAGCCCCTTTCCCCTCATCCCCACAACCTCTCCCGACTCCTCCATCCCTCCTCCTCGCGCCGCCATGGCCTCCGCCCTAAAGCCTCGCCGACGCGTGTTATTCCTCCTCCCTCATCGTTGTCCGTCTCCGAGGACCGGCTCACCCCACAACTTCTACTCCACCCATGACCTAGGGTTGGGGAGGCCGGGTCTTCTTGCTGGGGAGGGCCACGAGGCCGGCGGTGGGGAGCAGCTAGGCCGGCCTGTCTTCTTGCTGGGGAGGTCCAGGAGGCCAGCTGTGGGGAACAGCGAGGCCGGCCAGGAGGCCGGTGGTGGGGAGCAGCGAGGCCGGCCTGCCGTCTCTCCCCCAGTTCTGGTTAGCGGCCGAGTTGGCTGGCTGGGATAAGGAGTTCGTCCTCCTTGCGGGTAGCCATGGGGCTCGGCCGCCGTGGGCAGCAACAGGGTTAGGTTCCGGGCGGCGCACACTTCATGAGGTGTAGGGGAGGACAGGGTGACCACCAGGGCCAGGCAAGGAAGCAGGGGGTGACGGGGTCGGATCTGGCGGTGGTGGGTCAGAGCTCAAGCTAGAGGCCGAGACGGGGAAGGTCTGAAAATGGAGAGACCGGATGGAGGTGCTCTAGGCGGAGGAAGCTCGAGCTGGAGATGGTGAGATCCCCCTCCCCATATCCATTATCTCAGTTTTTCCGTCTCCAAACCTTCACTGATGGTCTCTCTCCCTCAGCACAACTAGCGTCACTGGCCATCCCATGGGTTGGAGCACGGGGTAATGCTCCCATCGCGATATGGTGGAGTTGCAGAAGGGGGAGGCTGGTGACAGGGAACCGGGCAGGGGAGAAGGCAAGGTATGTGTTGTCCCGTGTTTTTTTCTGGTTGCATTTTTCTCCTACCATGCATCTATTTGTTGTCAGAGTGGCTTCATGCCACCAAATTCTTGGACAAATAATGAGTGCCAAGATATGTATGCTGACATGTGAGTTAATTATTATTTGGAAAATAATCATATATGTATTGCCAACAATTTTTATATTTGAAGCAACCAATTTTGTGAAAAGAGTAGAGAGAAAGATACATGCGCAATTTTCTTGATGTTACAGCAGATGGATCCCCGATGTTTCAAGGTCATATATAATTTACTACGTATGATTCATATGAAAATCGTGCATATATAATTTACTACGTATGATACATGTGCAATTTTCTTGATGTTACTACATATTTAATAAATGAAAGGTGGTTCGTTTTGCTCACTGTTTGCTAACAGTAATGAGTATAGATGTATGAATCGTAGATCGTGCGCTGCTGCTACAGGTTCCATGTTGTTTAAGCTAGACAACGCGACGGTGCTTGCGTTATGTATAGTTGAAGTGGCAGTTTATTATTCTTTGCTCGATGCTTGTGTTATATGTGGTTCAAGGAACAACCCTGTTAGTTTGCATGGTCTATGTTAAGAAGGGACAATACAATGCTTATTAAGTTTGTTAATATTCTGATGGCTGTTGAATTTTGGCCAATGGAGATGTGAATTTCTTATGTAGATAGGTACTATCCATAGAATATTTTACTCACCGGTGATAGGTAGTTTAAGTGAACTTCTGAAAATTCCTATCTAGGTTTTCTGTGTTCCATTCAGGAAGAGCGCAGAGTCCGCACCGAGGTATAAAATTATTTACTGCTTACCTTTGTGCCTTGACAAATGCTTGTGATGTATTGTCCAACCAGAGGCCAGCTTTATCCAGTATCATAGCGATGCTACAACTGCCTTATTTACTACTTACCTTTGTGCCCCGATGATACGTCTCCAACGTATCTATAATTTTTGATTGTTCCATGCTATTATATTATCTGTTTTGGATGTTTTATATGCATTAATATGCTATTTTATATTATTTTTGGGACTAACCTATTAATCTAGAGCCTAGTACCAGTTTATGTTTTTTCCTTGTTTTTGAGTATTGCAGATAAGGAATATTAAACGGAGTCCAAACGGAATAAAATCTTCGGAATAATTTTTCTTGGACCAGAAGACATCTACCAAGCTTGGAGACCAAGGCAGGAGAGCCGCCGTGTGGCCACAAGCCACAGGGGCACGTCCAGGGGGGTAGGGCGCGCCCCCCTGGCTTGTGGGCCCACGACAGCTCCCCCAACCCTATTTCCCGGCCTATAAATTCACAAATATTCCCTGGATACCAGAGAGAGCCACGAAAACACTTTTCCGCCGCCAGGAGCCTCGGTTCCTGTGAGATCCAATCTTGGAGCCTTTTCCGGTAATCTGCCGGAGGGGGATTCGATCACGGAGGGCATCTACATCAACTCCATTGCCCCTCCGATGATGCGTGAGCAGTTCACCACAGACCTTCGGGTCTATAGCTAGTAGCTAGATGGCTTCTTCTCTCTCTTTGCTCTTCAATACCATGTTCTTCATGATCTTCATGGAGATCTATCCGATGTAATACTCTTTTGCGGTGTGTTTGTCGAGATCCGATGAATTGTGGGTTTATGTTCAGATTATCTATGAATATTATTTGAGTCTTTTCTGAATTCTTATATGCATGATTTCATATCTTTGCAAGTCTCTTCGAGTTATTGGTTTGGTTTGGCCAACTAGATTGGTAATTCTTGCAATGGGAGAAGTGCTTAGTTTTGGGTTCAATCTTGCAGTGTCCTCACCCAGTGACATAGTAGGGGTAGCGAGGCACGTATTGTATTGTTTCCATCGAGGATAAAAAGATGGGGTTTTCATCATATTGCTTGAGTTTATCCCTCTACATCATGTCATCTTACCTAATGCGTTACTCTGTTCTTCATGAACTTAGTACTCTAGATGCAGGCAGGAGTCGGTCGATGTGTGGAGTAATAGTAGTAGATGCAGAATCGTTTCGGTCTACTTGACACGGACGTGATGCCTATATGCATAATCATTGCCTTGGATATCTTCATAATTATTCGCTTTTCTATCAATTGCTCGACAGTAATTTGATCACCCACCGTAATACTTGCCATCATGAGAGAAGCTTCTAGTGAAATCTATGGCCCCCGGGTCTATTTTCCATATTATACTTTCATATCTAAAACCAAAAATACCAAAAATATCTTGCTGCAATCTTTTTACTTTTGTTTTACTTTACTTTCAAGCAATCATATCTATCTATCTCTATCAGATCTCATCCTTGCAAGTAACCGTGAAGGGATTGACAACCCCTTTATAGCGATGGGTGCAAGTGTTTGATTCTTTGTGTAGGTACATCTATTGGGGACTTGCTTGTATCTCCTACTGGATTGATACCTTGGTTCTCAACAACTGACGGAAATACTTATCTACTTTGCTGCATCACCCGTTCCTCATCACGGAAACCAACGCATGCTCGAGAAGTAGCACTCGACATATGCTTGTGGTGCATCGTCCAACGAGAGGCCAGCTTTATCCAGTATCATAGCGATGCTACAACTGCCTATTGCTTACTCCACTTATTCTCACCTGATTTCTCATATATAGGTATTAATTTCCTTTCATGGAAGGCCTTCATTACATTTCAGGATCTGGCGAGAATTAATTTGGATAATAGTCCAGGGGTAGAACATGGAAACATCTTTGACTGAATGAAAACACTTGATTACATGATTTATAAGTCATTTTCAGAATGGTTTGTTTGCTTTGACAACTATTTACAGTGTGGTTTCTTTTGGTTTCACCATATTTGTATGTGCATATTTTCGTAGGTTGTGTATTGCATAGGATCTATTGATGAAACCTGAATGTCTACAGTATAGTGGCAGCGAGATGTTTAACACGAAGTGTTGCAGGTAGGTACCTACTTCACCCGTTATTGTGTCCATTCTGCAGCTACTACTTTTGATTTTAAAGGATGTTTAGAATCAGAACAAAACTACATTTGGCTCTATATGACTGATCTGATTTGCACACAGATGTCAATCAAGTAAAATCTGGAAGGAGGCGTAAAGGAATCAAAGAAAAGTAAAGATTCACAATAAATTTTCGCTCATTGTTTGCTTTTTCACATAGATTGTTCTTGGGTTCAGCTTTTGCTAGCATGTTGTTGTAGGCCGGCATTTCTATCACGACGGGTGGGAATATTAGAATGTTTTTAACAGAGTTAGCCATGTCTCTTTGAATTGCCATATGTACTCCAAACTCTTATTATAAATTATGCAACTATCTAATGATTGAAACTTCAGTACTCAGCTTTATTAGGTAGGACAATCACATGTTAGTTGTCCTTTTCTTGCTACATATGTAGTATTAATTCTTATTATTGAGGCTTTTTGGCTCTTGTGCTCCATAGGAGGTTACCCAAGAGGTTGATCCAAGTTAACTTCTATGTTCTATGTAACAACATTTTTGACAGTGTTGGCCTAATCAAAGAGAAAACTTATATAATATATTTTGTTTGTGCCAAGACTGTGTGTCACCTCCATGCTAAACCTATCCAACTAACTACGTATCTGCACCACAATTATGCATGGGGGAATAGAACATAGAAGCTTCGGGGTTGACGTTAAGTTACCATAATTTAAAGCAAGTGCAACTTGTTTTAAATTATGTAGTTAGTTGATTTATATAAGGTACATATACGTACTAATATAATATAAGTGGATTTTTTTAGAAGTTAAGGTACCATAATTTAAATCAAGTGCAGCTTGTTTGCTTCCTTATTATTTTATTGCATTAGATATCTTTAATATTATGACCATCTAAAAATGCAGAGCAGATCTTTAGTATTTTGAATTTTCAGCTACATCTGTTCATGAGTTGTGAGATGCATATGATTCTGGCATCCTTCACACGGCATTATAGCAGACCATTCCTGTGGTTCATTCGGTTTGGTTGGTTGATGCTGCCACTTTAATTTTTATTAAGCTTGCCATTTGGTTATGTGGTAGAGTGTGAATCTGGTGGCTGCCCAGATCTGAACGGCGTGTGGGGGTGGGTGTTCTCGGCCAGAGTTGGGCGTTCTCACTGACTTTCTGTCTAACCTATCCACATGTATACTAGCCCATTTCTGTTTCTTCGATTTTCCTTTCCAAGTACATGCTTTAGTTTATCCTGGTTTGCGTACCTTTTTTTATGTTACCTTGGTGGTCGATGTAGAATCACAAATGCAAAACGAGAGATGCAAATATGAGGATAGACCCATGATACAGTTTTACAACTTGTTCTTGTTAAAAGAACTACTCTACATGTTCGTTGCAAGTTAATTGTGAGGATATGACACCTTATAGAAATGATGCCTTAGTGTTTCTTGCTTGCATCTGCATCGTTACATGCCATGATTGTGTTGTGACCAGTTATTTTCTGTATTTTACAGGTTGTACGATCTCGTCCGTTGCTGCATTTCTGTTCTGCTCGTTGCTTCATCGCCATTGAAATTTTTGAGATATGTAAGCTGACGTCTTGAATAGTTTAGAACAGTCAGTCGGAACTGCAGGAGCCATGTTGACCTTAATCTAAAAATAAAAGGTTTTCCTTTTGCTAGACCTCTAAAAAATCTGCAAGGGAGTAAGCGCTGGCATTACCTATTGCTCTGGTTTTTGAAGTTAATTGCATCTGGCAAAGCTTGCACTGATGTTTTGAGTTCCACCGCTCGCTGTGTGGAAGCTACATAATTCTATAGTTCTGTGGAATGCTTGTTCTGGTCTGGCCATCTTGTAATTTTAGTTTTTGCAGCTTGACGACTGTAGGGTAGACAGACTCTATACATAATGAAGAAATGTGCCTGTCCGGCGGTCCTTCATGCCCAGTTGCAGTGATAGCTTTGGGTGTTGTGTGCACCCTTTCATGTAATTGTGTTACCCGAAATTTATAACTACGATCTCATATATCTTGTACTGAGTTTATGAGGAAACAACTGGACTAATGTTAATGATCCAGTGTTGAGAATAAAAAAAGGTGGAAGCACATTGAGTGGCTTTAGTTTTGTTCCCCGGCATACAATGTACCTTTACTTTTTGAGTGAAGCAAAGAATTTGAAAACTTAAAGCTATATAAGTGAAGCAAAGAATTTCAAAACTTACACCTCTTTTTTTTCATGAGTTGTTGAAGCTTGATTGATAGTTTTTCAACTCTGATGAAGTGGTTAGGATGATCAGGTTTTGCAGATTCTAGAGATCGTTATACCTTCTGTAAAATGCACTGTTATTGATTCAGATAAACTGGGAGTGGTGCATGCCTTTGTATTGTGTTCCTGAACCTTGCTTTCTCTATGTCAAGTATTTTGTTCTAAGAAACAAACTCTTTTGTGGCATCCACATTAACCATATATATTTCTATTTCCATTTTCGAATCGTAATTTGTAGCTATCTAAAACTTGTTGGTACAAAATAAAGGCCTTAATTTGCAAATAGCTCTTGGTTTAAATCTGGGCCTTGTGGCATGTGGTTGAGAAGGACGATTGGCACGCATTCTTCTCAGCTATTTTCTCCTCTGATTGGGTCCAACCCAGTAAACATTCATGTGCTGGATAAGCTAATCTTGGAAGCTTTGGTATATATTTTGATTCAAATATTTCTTTTTTTTAACATAGTACAATCGAAGACGCTCACATATACGAGCATATACTTATCTATATGAACGCACACACACACATCCTATCAATATGAGTATTTCTGAGAGACTAAGCTGACACATCATCTTGAGATTGACGAAGTCGACACAAACATCTTTGTAGTCGACGGGAACGTCTTCTTTCACCGAACGTACATCACTGGAAGGCCTAAAATAAATCCAGGAAAATGCAAACACCAATGTTAAGTCTGGGACTTGAACTCTGATGGACAAGGGATACCACTCTACTCCTAACCATCCAACCAAATGTTGGTTTGCATTTCTTTAATGCTTAATAGAACATCCAACAACACATCAATATATGTAAAACCATTGGCACCATTGGCATATATTATAGGATAAGAAATATCATCTACCATGCTAATCATCATTTGCAAAGTTATCTAAAAATATCATATCAATTCAAATAACAAGGCCATTGTACCAAGATAACCCAAGTGCATTCTTATGTTAAGCAAAATACTTGCATTTAATTCTTTCTTTGCCATTTGGCACAACAAGAGTTTGCATGTTTGGATAGCCATATCTTAATAAATTATGGGTTTGATCTCCAAATGTGCTTGGACATAATCAAGTCAAGGAAGATGTCGCATCGCATCTTCGTGGAATGTAAAGTTGTCTGTCATATACCTACCTTGCGTCATTTGGACAAAAATGTTTTCTTTTAAACTCAGATTTCTCAGTGTAGTAACCATATTTTCAAATAAAAAATGCTTCGTTAACTGGTCTATACATATTATACAAATATGTTTGTTTACCAAACTCAGGTTCCTTAGCGAGATAAACATATCGAATAAGTACTTGCAAAATGTAACTATTTTCATCGACAACATGGCTTTAGTGGGTCTCTGCGCCATTTGGCGCAACGGGTCAACTAGGGATATTTAACAAATGCCTTAACTCGCGAAGTCTTGCTTCATCCAATAGCTTCATGAAAATATCTACAAGTTGTTCATGGGTGTTGCCATAAAGAAGATCAATCTCTCCACGCTTGATATGCTCCCGGATAAAGTAATGACGAATCTCAATATGCTTCGTCTTGCAATGTTGAACCGGGTTGTGGGAGATCTTGATAGCACTTTCATTGTCACATAAAAGAGGCACTTTGTCACAAATGACATCGTAATCCTATAAAGCTTGCCTCATCCATAGCAACTGTGCACAACAACTTGCGGCGGCTACATACTCAACCTCAATGGTAGAGAGAGAAACACAATTTTGTTTCTTTGAAGACCAACTTACCAAAGAGCGACCAATGAATTGGCACCCTCCAGAAGTTGACTTCCTATCCACGCAGTCTTCCGCCCAATCCAAGTCCAATATCCGATGAGATCAAATGAAGCACCTTTAGGTTACCATAAGCCAAAGTTTGGGGTATGAGCTAAATATCAAAAGATTCGCTTGACTGACACAAGGTGGATTTCCTTAGGTGCGGCTTGAAATAGTGCACAAATTCCTACACTCAACATAATATCCGGTCGAGATGCACAAAGATAATGCAAGGATCCAATCATGGAGCGATATACCTTTTGATCCACGGCGTTACCATTGGGATCAATGTCAAGTTGGCACTTGAGTTGCATAGCAGTATTGGTCGGCTTGACATCATCCAACTTGAACCTTTTGAGCATGTCTTGACTGTATTTTGCTTGGTTTACGAAGGTTCATTGTCTTCGTTGCTTGACTTCAAATCCGAGAAAGAACTTCAACTCTCCCATCATAGACATCTCAAACTTTTCGGTCATTAGTGCGGCAAACTCATCATTGAAAGATTTGTTAGGAGAACCAAAGACAATATCATCAACATATAGTTGGCATATGAAAAAGTCCCCTTTAACCCTCTTCGTGAAAAGAGTGGGATCAATTTTCCCAATTTCAAACCCACGGTCTTGCAACAACTGGGTAAGGTGTTCATACCACGCACGTGGGGGCTTGTTTAAGGCCATAGAGTGCCTTATCGAGCTTGTATACATGATTGGGGAACTTGGGATCCTTGAACCCCGGAGGTTGCTTGACATGTACCAACTCCTTAAGAGGAACATTAAGAAATGCACTCTTCACATCCATTTGTTGCAACTTGAAATCATGATGAGATGCATATGCAAGCAACATGCGAATAGATTCAAGGTGAGCAACGGGGGAAAATGTTTCACCGTAGTCAATACCCTCGACTTGGGAGTAGCCTTCTGCTACCAATCTTGCCTTGTTGCAAGTGAAAACACCGTTCACATCTTGCTTGTTCTTGAAGATCCATTTGGTTCCAATGACATTGTGGTTCTCCTTTGGTCTTGGCACCAATTGCCACACCTTGTTGCGCTCGAAGTTGTTGAGTTCAACATGCATGGATTCAAGCCAATCCGTGTCCTCGAGCGCCTCTTGTACCTTTAGGGGTTCAATACAAGGAACAAACGCGTGATGCTCAAAAAAGTTTGTTAATTGTTTATGAGTGGTTACCCCTTTACTCAAGATCCCAAAGACATTTTCCAAAACATGTTGGTTATGCTTAAGCTTGGAAGCGATCTTGGCGGCTCAGCGTTCTAATAGCTCCTCCATAAAAAGTTGAGGAGCACCATCTTGACAATCTTGAGCGCCGTCATGAGCTTGCTCTTGATCTTGAGCTTGCTCGGGGCATGGGCTTGATCTTGGGCATCTCTTGGTGAATCACCATCATCATGAGGTTGATCTTGTCGTTGATATTGTTCACTTGGTTGAGGGCCTTCACTTTGTTCTTCGGAAGCGTGTGGGTCTTGCGTTGGTGATGGTTCCACGTGCGTAGAACATTGTCCTTCTCCTTCGGCCACAAGGGGTTCCTCAATGGGGAGGATTTGACCAACTCTCATTCTTCTTATGGCTTGGGGAGGAATTTCATCACCTACATCACAAAGACCACTTTTCTCCACTTGGGAGTCATTATTTTCATCAAACTCCATGTTACATGTCTCCTCAATGAGTCCATTGGACTTGTTGAGGACACGATAAGCATGAGAGTTTGTCGCATAACCAGCAAATATGCCCTCCTGAGCTCTAGGTTCAAATTTAGACAAACAAACACCTTTCTTAAGAATGAAACACTTACAACCAAACACCAGGAAGTACTTGAGGTTGGGCTTGTTACCTGTAAGTATCTCATATAGAGTCTTGTTCAAGCCTTTGTGGAGGTAGAGACGATTAGATGCATGACATGCAGTGTTGATGGCTTCAGCCCAAAAGTTGTACGGAGATTTGAATTCCGTCATCATGGTCCTTGCCGCATCCATCAACGTATGGTTCTTCCTCTCCGCAACACCATTTTGTTGAGGGGTATATGGTGCGGAGTATTGATGCTTAATCCCCTCATCACTAAGAAACTCATCCAAGGTGTAATTATTCAACTCGGTGTTGTTGTCACTTCTAATCATCGTTATCTTTGCCTCATGTTGACGTTGAGCTTCATTTGCAAAGTCGATGAAGGTCTGTTGGGTCTCACTCTTCCTCTTGAAGAAGTATACCCAAGTATATCTTGAGTAATCATCCACAATCACCAAGCAATATTTTCTTCCCCCAAGACTATCGAAGGATGAAGGACCGAAGAGATCCATGTGAAGGAGCTCCAAGGGCCTCTTCGAATAGATGGTAGTCGTGGGTCGGTGAGTTGTCTCATGTAGCTTCCCTTCGATACAAGCACTGCAAGCACGGCTTTGGCAAAACTCACATTTGTTAGTCCACGAACGTGATACCCTTTGAGGAGACTTTGCAAAGATCTCATATTGACATGGGCTAGCCGGCGATGCCAAAGCCATCCCACATCAACTTTAGCCATTAGGCAAGTCGCAGTCTTAGTGGGTCGCTTCGAAAAGTAAACCGCACACAGACCATTTTCGACATGCCCAACAAAGGCTACTTTAAGAGTCTTGCTCCACAAAAGGGCCACGGAATTAATATCAAAGAATGTTGCAAATCCCATGTGTAATGCCCAAGATGCGGTCCTATCCTTATTTTGGCTCGAGGGCCTCGACAGGGATAGAAGCGCATCTCGTCGTTTCGCAAGAATGGATATCATTACAAGTACATGTAAAGAAGAGATGAGTATATGGAATTGGCTTACACTCGCCACAAGAAAAATCAGATCACATCAATACAGCAACATATACAATCACCATACAGAAGAGCAGGGTCCGACTACGGACGAAATCAAACGATAAAATGACATCCATCCTTGCTATCCCAGGCTGCCGGCCTGGAACCCATCCTATGATCGATGAAGAAGAAGAAGAACTCTAAATCAAACAAGCATCGCCCTCACGTCAAATCATCGCGTTACCTGTGCCTGCAACTGTTGTTGTAGTAATCTGTGAGCCACGGGGACTCATCAATCTCATTTCCAAGGGTATCAAGACTAGCAAAGCTTAATGGGTGAGGTATGGTTAAGTGGTGAGGCTGCAACGAGCACTAAGCATTTATTTGAGTGGCTAACTTACGAGTACAAGAATAATGGGAGATGATCATCACGTAAACGGACGTGAACTAGTAATGATCACTAAGTGATCCTGAACACCTACTTACGAGTCAAACATAACCCCACCATGTTCTCTCTCGGTTCAGAAATTCTCGAGAAGAGACAGTCACGGTTACGCACACAGTTGGTGTATTTTATTTGAGTTTACTTTAAGTTTTCTATGACCGGATGTTAAACAAATTTCCAAGTTGCCACATAACCGCGGGCATGCTCTCATGAAAGATTTAACCCTGTAGGGGTGCTCCAACTCATCCATCACAAACTAACCACAAGCTGCGTTGGAACTCCTCAACCGCGGGAGAACCCATAGTATTTGCGGAATCCCGATGGAAAATCTCAACCTCGAGATAGCCCGAAGTGTCCTCGAAATCCCGCGCACAAGACGTTCGAGAAAGGTAAAACAAATCCAGCAAGGCAGCCTGACGTGCCGACAATCTTGATAGGAGCCGTGTATCTCGATCTCAGGGCACAACCGGATGAGCACTACGTACAGTGGCCTGATAGAAATCCCTCGAGTTGCCCCGAGGTGCCCCGCAAGTGGCTCTAGTTTGGACCAACACTCATGAGGAGCACTGGCCCGGGTTGTTGATTAATTATCCACGGGGTGATCATGCCCTATGCAAATTTTAAGTTGTTATTAAGCAAATAGTATCAATGTTGGGCCTTGTCAGATGAGTTTTATCCCAAAACAAAAGTCAAGGGGGTCCCCATAACAACCCCGAGCATGTTAGGAGCGCTCAATATGGAACATAACACCGATACACAAGTAACTAGTGCGGCAAAAGTGGACCAAAACGCCGAGCAAAAGGCCAAGCCTTCCACCTTTTACCAAGTATATATGTGCATTAAATTAAATAGCAATAATATTGTGATAGCTCCAAAACATCCATGTTGGCACATGGAAACAATTTGCACCTGCAACTAGCAATGCTATAAGATGGGTTCAGCAAGCAGTAACATAGCCAAACAATGGTTTGCTGGGATGTGGAGGGTTAGAGGCTTATCATGGCATTTGGGAGGCTTGACATACAAGTGGTAGGTAGCGAGACAAGCGATAGAAACTAGACATCTAGCATGGCAATGATAGTAGTGGTATCCAGGGAAATGGTCATCTTGCCTGATATCCCACTTGGAAGAAGAACGAATCCGTGAAGTAGACGAAGGTGACGTAGTCGAACGAACCTCACACTCCGAAACGCTTTCGGAACTCTAGCGAGGTGAAGAAAATCCGGAAACAAACAAATGACACGGTAAACACCACAACATAAACATGGTATGCTGCACAATCAAGTATGATGCATGTCCGGTTTAATTATGCATGGCATGGCAATCACAACAATCAAACACTACAAATTAAGTGAAGTTCAATATGCAACGAGTTGCATATTGACGAAACTCCACGTTCAATTCTTATGTTCGGTCTCGATTAGGTACTCAACAAGTTTAAATGTTGTTAAACATGGCAAGAGATGAAGCATGAACAACTACAACATCCAGGTGTTTTAAATGAGGCCGGAAGCAACATATAGTATTTTTTCTGAAACGGTCTCATATGCAAATTATAAATTTGGTCCAGATCTGAACAAACCATATTTTATAGTTGTTAAACAAGAAAATAAAGTGCACCAAGCTATTCTACACGTTTTTCTAAGCAAGTTACATATATTGTTCATTAAAAATGGAGCTACGGTTAATTAGTTATGAGACAAACCGTGTAGCAAGTCATTAGGCAATTTTAATACATCATTTTAAATGTTTTTAACATGCATGAGGATGACACGATCAAACCAATACATTTTTTAAGAAATCGAGAACATATAACATGATATGAAGCATTCGTCACCATGGCGGAAAGAAGGGGATGCCACGACATCGAAAACGGAAACGATGCCACGGCAACATTCCGGTGATCCGGCGACTCGTTGAGATACCGATGCAAAGATCAAGTATTGGATGTGCAGACGTGCAAGAGATGGTGATGTGGCTCAACACACTAACCAGTGAGATGGGTAGGTGTTGGTGCTTAGAATGGGGCTCAGCCCAACATGAAGAGAAAGCTGGCTGGGTCGCGGTGAGGCAAAATTGATGGAAAAATAAAAATAGGTGCAGCTGTGGGGATTTGATCTCTGGGCTCCCGGAAGAAACAAGTGCCGCCAACCACTATGCTATAGCTCAGATCCAGATGCAAAAGAGACTTTACTGAATATGAAGCATACCCTAGCATTGATCTGAATGGAACTGAAAAACAGAGTACAGAGACAGCGTGCTCTGTCGATCAGCAGGCAGAGCGCAGCTGCGTGAAGTGCTAATGTGCGCGTGTAGCAGATAACTGAACAAAACAAAAGAATAAATGTGATGATTGGGTTTTGAACCCCAGATCCCTTGCGTAACAACAAGTCGGGATAACCAACTGAATCTGAAATTGGTTCGTGTTGCTACTGCAGATCAGTTTTACTTGAACCGAACGACATGAAGGATCTTAACTCCAATAGAAATCATAAAAGGGCCGGCCTTCCCTCGGTGACACGACGATGTTGCTTCCTGTCCGGCGCAAGCAGAGCGACCAAGAGGCAAACCGTGGGGCACAGCTGGCTTGCCGGAGCAACGCCCGGCGCGGCGTGGGCGCGTGCACAGCTGTGAGAGCATGCATGCACGCATGGGGCAACAGGGTTGCTTGCGGCGTGAGGTTCATGCGTGCAGGAGGTTCACGAGCTCGCAGCAATGGCGAACATGGTGGCTCGAGCTCCAACTCGCGAGGGACGGCGTGCCGGGGCTGCGGGCGTTGCTGCGTGGGTGCGCAGGTGTGAGAGGATGTTGTGTGCGTGATGGGCATGCAGAGGGCTGCGGGTGTGGTGTGTGCATGGGGGCGAACAGAGGAGCTAACTCACGAGAGCTCGTGAGCATGTACCCATGGCGATGACTCTTCCACCTACACAGATAGGTGACTACATCGCAAGAATGCACGGGAGGGAGACGACGGTGATGCGGATTCTCACCAAGGTTCCGTTTTCGAGGTTGGGGAGCCGCGGGAGGCAGCGAGGAGGAGATGAACGGTGGAGGTGCTCGGCTCCGTGACGAAGAGGAAGCAGGGGAGCAAGTCGGGTGCGAGGTGATCCAGGCTTGAGACGCCTGCGCGGGGTCGTCCCGAGGAAGAAGACGGCCGGCGGCGACGTAGACTACGCCGGGCTCGAGCTCTGCTTGGCTCCATCAGCCATGGCGGAAGCGACGGCGGGGGCGCACGGGTGCCTTACCTGGAGCGGCGGCGGCGTGGAGGAAGGGGAGAATGCAGGAGGGAAACCCTAGGGGGATCCGTGAGAGGGTTTTATAGGAGGATAGGAGGTGTGGTTGGTGCTGGCCTCGCCACGGCGGCCATGTGCGCTGGGGTGAGGTGGAGTTACTGTGAGAGGGAGGGGGTCATGAGGAGGAAGAAAAAGAAGGAGAAGAGAGAATGACAGGTGGGGGAGGCTGGGTGCATGTGGGAAATTACCAGGGGGAGTGAGGAGTTGGGCTGGAGGCAACAAATGGGCCTCCTCTCTGTCCTTATTTATTTCCTTTTCGGATTTTTAAATAGAACCAGAACTCTAGGAAAAGAACAGAGAGTTTGGAAGGGAATTGAGGACAGATAAAAATATCTTTGAAGACCAGGAAGTAACCCCAAATTTATAAAAGTGGTTTGGTGAATTTTACAGACTATAAATTTAAACAAGTTTGAATTTTAGTTCAAGCTTGCCTGAATTTAAAACCTAACCAAACCAACCTCAAATGGGATTAAGTTTTGGAGGGGCACCCTACATAAGAAACATGATTTACGGGCACAAGATGAACATTTATGGAGGAAGTAAAAACCCAAACATAACGAGTTAAATTCGTTATGTTTGAATCCGAACTCCCTTTTAAATAAACTATGGATGGGGTGAATATTTGAGAGGGTGTCTAGACAGAATGCAAATGAACTATAGGCAAGGTTTTGGGCAAGACTGTAATACAACTAAAAATATAAAGAATAGGGAAAGCATGGAATTTGCACTCTGGGTTTAGAAACTTTGGTGCAAAACTTGATGGAAGTGACATGGGGTTTTGGAAGGATCACATCGAAGGAGAAGGCAATCACATTAACAAGGCAAAAAAATCAAACACACAAACGTTATGGAGATGATGCATGATGTAAAAATAAAATAGAACACACATCACAAGCATGCAAGTCATGAGCCTATCATAAAAATACTGGAGGGCTTGGTCTCGAAACGGTCAACAACGACTTCCGGGAGAACCGGCAACTATGAACGGATGCAAGGTTTTTACAATGATGGCAACAGAGTGTCGATGCAATGCAGATGATGCGATGATGAATGCAACAAAAAATTAAATCACACGGCGAAACTCGAAAAATCTGGAAGGCGTCTGGAGCGTCGGTCTCGGGCTGTTACACCATGAGTGCAAGTTGACGAACGGAAAGTAAATTATATGCAAGGGTCTCAACAAGCATGACCTTCTCAATATATAAATCTTGAGAGATGACCACCTTGCCAAGACCCAATACCTTAGATGTTGAGGAATCACTGAATTGGACATGGGTGGGCATAGATGGGATTGGTTGCACGTCCTCCACCAAGTCCTTGCTCCCGGTCATATGATTTGTTGCTCCACTATCAAGTAACCATGACACCCCACCAGAAGCAAACTCCTACAAGAGATCAATGCTTGGATTTAGGTACCCATTCTTTAGTGGGTCCTTTTGTGTTAGTAACAACGGTCTTAGGAACCCAAACAGACCATTCAATATACTCATAAGAAGAACCAACAAATTTGGCATAAACATGCCCATCACTAGCACGACATAACACACAAGAGGGGTTAAAGTTGCCGACTTTGTTTGAAGGGGTGGTCTTGCCCTTCTTGGCATTACCACCCACACCCTTGTCCGTCTTCTTCTCATGGGCATGCTCCTCCACTTTTACAAAGGTTTCCTTGAGCGGGAGAGGTTGCTGGGTCTTGCTCTTCTTCTTCTTTGACTTGGGTGCAAACCCAATCCCTTCCTTCACCACAACTTCCTTTCGATTGCTCAAAATATCATTGAGGTTCTTTTCACCTTGTATACACGTCACTAGGCCTTTCTCAAGTTGCTCTTTCAACTTGGCATTCTCCTCCACAAGATGCACATGCTCACAACAAGGGTTAGTAGCATGGGCATTATCATAACACAAAAGGAGGACACGTGGATATCTCCTTAGTAAGTTTTACTTGGAGTTGATCATGAGACTCCTTAAGAGAAGCATGAGAACTCTTCAAAGCCCTGTGAGCCTTGTCAAGTGTGTCAAACTCTTCCTTGAGTCTAGCATGGTCAACCCCAAGTGCAACCTTTTCGGATTTGAGCACACGAGTAAGAACAAGAGCATGATCATGATCTTTTCGTAATTTAGCAAAGTCATTGTTGTGTGACTCCTCAAGAGTCAAACGAAGATCTCGCTCTTCCTCAAGAGCAATGGAAAGATCCGCTATCTCATCGGCATAGTCACGACTATGCCCTTCCATCTTAGAGATGGTTTCCTCATGAGATTCAATGATATCACTGGCCTCATCAAGTTGTTCCAACAGAGCAACAAAGTGCTTCTTGGTCTCACCTTTGAGTTTACCCATGAACTTGTCAAACTCATTCTCATCTACTTTCACCTCCTCATGTTCATCCACACAATCCAACAAAGAAGCAGTAGTAGTGATGGATTTTTTGATGTTGGAGGTTACCTTGTTGATACCTTTGGCCATGAGGCACTTGGCGATGCGGTTCTCGTTGGGGGAGTCGAAGAGAGACACCTTGGTTGAGGAAGAAGTTGCAATGGCCACTGTGGCCATCGCCGTTCCTTCACCACTTGCATCTTCATCATCATCATCATCATCATCGGAGATGTACTCTTTGTGTGACACCAACACCTTTTGAGGCACCTTCTTGGTGAAGTTGTTCTTGTTGGGGAAGGACTTGGCCTTGTCTTTGCGAATGAGCTTGCCACCATTGTCTTCCCACTTCTCATATGGAAAATCCACCACAAAGTGACTCACATTGCCACAATTATAGCAAGTCCTCACATGTTGCTTGCCTTTTGAGCCACTTGAGTTGTTCTTGGACAAGTTGGGCCTTGAGTTTCTCTTGTTGCCCCAAAATTGCCTTGACGCAAGAGCCATGTGCTCGTGGTGAGCATATTTGGTGTCTTCGGGGCAACTCTACTCTTCTTGTTATTCTTCTTCTTCCGGAATTGCCTTGGCCTTCAAAGCAAGGTTGGGTGAGGCTTTCTTTGACCGTTGGACACAAGCTAGAGCGTTGCTGGCGGTCTTGTTCAAGATGTTCATGGCAATAAATTCATCCAACACATCGGTTGAGGACAAGGTGTGGAAGTCCGGTCTTTGACGGATCACGGAGGACATGGCCTTGTTGAATGGCATGATGGCCTTGAGAAACTTATGCTTGATCCAATTGTCATTTGCATGCTTACTCCCATGATCTTGAAGAGAGACCGCGAGAGTTGTCAATCTCCGATAGAGCTCACAAGGATCCTCATCTTCATTCATCACAAACTCATCGGCTTCATCAAGAACCACCTCAAATTTGGACCGTTGAATACTCGAGCCTCCCTTATATAATGAGACAATATGTTCCCAACTGTCCTTTGCATGAGTGAAGGGACGCAAGTGAGCTAGATCTTCAAGAGGCACTACGGTTTGAAGGACGAACAAGGAGGAGTGATTGTATTGATTGTTCGCCTCTTCTCTTGGGGTGAGATTGTTTGGATCATGCGGGTAGTAACATTGCTCAATGATTCTCCAAAGGTTAGTTGAGTTGTGATTCAAATGAGACTTGATACAAAAAAACCAATTAGCGAAATCATTCTTCACAAGTTTAGGAGGAGGACCAAGATTGTTAATATGAGGTGTGTGGACCGGTCCTCCATAGACCGGGAGAGGGGAACCTAGGTGTCGGGGATATTACCCCGCGGTATAACCCGGCCGGAAGTATGACCCGGCCGGGACTCGGCGACTCACTGCTGCGCCAACCGAGCTTGGCAACTCATTGGTAATCCGGCTGGAGGTATGACCCGGCAGGAGGTGTGACCCGGCCCATCGTATGGCGGCTCATAGGTCACCTCTATTACCGGGTCACAGGACGACCTGGCCCAAGGCCCAGCGTGTAAGCCGGCGCAGGCGGCTCACGGAGAAGGCCCAAAGGAGAGGAAGGATTCCCTTACAAGATAAACAAGAGCCGGATTAGGACTCAAGAGAGACTAGTCCTAATCCTACTCCTAGTAGGATTCTACATGTAAACCTACCCCTTCCACTTATATAAGGAGGGGTAGAGCACCCCTAGGGGGACAACTTCAAGTCATTAGAAATAGACAGATTAGAGGCTCTCGAGATGAGAGATAGCGATCCCGCACCCTTGTAATCGAGATCATCCTCATCATCAATATAGACACAAAGCAGGACGTAGGCTTTTGCCTCCATCGGAGGGGCCGAACCTGGGTAAACTCGCGTCTCTCGATTCCGACCAATCCCTCTCAAGCCGCCACATAGCTGCGATGGCCTCACACCTAAGTTCTCTCACGAGAACATCTTGCCGTGACAAAACCACGATAGTTGGCGCCCACCGTGGGGCTGACGCACGGTGGTATTGAATTCTTGGAGGGATCTCTTTCAAGGTCGAGAAGTTCACAGTTTTCCAGATGAAGAAGAGTCGGCAAGGAGGATCTACATCGACTCAGAGTTCATCAGTCAAGATTGAAAGAATTTCAACGACAAACATAAATCAGATCAGAGTAAAAAGCAACTCCAACGCGGCACCCCGTATACATCATCGAATCTGGTTTCTTCCGATCGGAAATTGTTGCTACTGCGTACGAGCAACCTGAGGCGTTTCAAGTTTTGATGCGGAGCGGTTTGTCCAGATTTTATTCCTCCACGTGGTCAAGTCAGTACCATACTATGAGTTTCACAAGAGAAGGCAAGCTATCCCAAAAAAATACAACATCAACATAAGACAAAATTTCGAGCCTGTACGGACACAGACGAGTCACCACTACTTTCCCCATCAGCCAAGAGAAAAGCTACGCGGAGAAACCTCAGATGGAAAGTCAAATCAAGGTCAAACACCACAATTTCTAGCTGTGCTCACTCCGCCTCCGCCACCATTGAGCCGGCCAGCCGCGGCAGACTCGCCTCGTTGCACCTGCCGCAGTCGCCATAGCTCACCTCGCTACAGTCCGTATCCACCGAGCCGCCTCGCTGCTGCGCCCGGCCGGCTCTACCTTCGCTCCGTTTCACCTCGCCGCGCTCTCTTGGCCGCGAGTCGCCTTTGCGGTTCCCGCGCTGCTCCTGTACGGACTCGGCCTCCAAGCCGACCTCATCCGTCTTGGACTCGACCTCACTTTGAGTCGCCTGCCTCCCCGGCCGGCGCCCTCAGGCCGTGGTCTGCCTGCCGCCTCCATGCGCCACCCGCGAGAACTTCGCCCCGCTCCCGCTGGCCGCTGCCGCGCCCCATCGCCGGCTCGCCGCAACCGCCCGTGAGCCGCCACGTCAGCCTCAAGCTGGGTCTCCACCGCAGCCGCACCGCAACCTGCCTCGAGCCGCCGCGGCTGCCGTGACCCGCGCAGTTCTTCTCCTCGCCGCAACCGCCCGTCAGCCCCTCCGCACTTTGCCTCCGCCACGAGCTCATTTTCCCTATGTCGCCTCCGCCGCCTGGTCGCGCGCCTCCGCCCTGAGCAGGCCTCGCCTCCACCTCACCTACTGCCGCGTCGCTCCGCACCAGCCGCCACCACCAGCCGCCTCTGCTTCGACCGCGCGCCGCGCCCCCGGCCGCCGGCTTCGCTCAAGCCTCTCCAAGCCGCCGCTGCGAGCCGCCCCTACGCCTCCGAGCTGCTCCAGTCACGCTGTGCCTACGCCGCCGCCAGCTCCGCGCCGCGCCTCCGCAAGCGCCGACCGCAGCCGCACTTCGCCGCCGGCTCAGCGCGACCGCCAGCCGCAGCCGCGCCGCGCCGCTGGCTCCGCCTCGCTGATCCCCCTGTGCCTGCCGGCTCGACGCCCCTCTCGGGCCTGTTTGGATGGATATAAGAGGTGGGGGAGCCAGTTAAGAAAAGTGTGGTGGATAAAAAAAAGGACCCCGCACGTGTGTGACGATGATCGTCTGGGGCGGGACGTGCACGTGCGTGACGACGACCGTGGTGGCTGTGCTCCGCCGCAGAGATGGCCGAGAGCTCATGACAGCATCGACCGCCCCGCCCTGCACTCACTACGCACACCTTCCTGTTGTTTTCCTCTGAAGCTCAGCACCGGTGTCCGTATTTCGTCCAACAGAAATAATCAGGTGATATTTTTCTAACTATTATTTACTATAATTGAATATCATCGAAAGGTTTTATTTCCGAGCTATGCTATTATGCAGGTCGATTAGCTCATGGCCAGAGTACGGTCCGATCCTCGCGCGCCTTCATCGGAGGCCGCGTCCGCATATGTGCTATGACAAGCTACCGGACGGACATATACAACCCGCCGTTCATACGGCCGGGTCTACATCAACGCACCGGCTTACAACGCCACAGCCGCCTCTCGCGACCGCTCCGACTTACAATGCCGCGGCCGTCTCTCGCGACCGCACTGGCTTACAACGCCGCGGCCATCTCTCATGACCGCGCCGTCTTCAAACGCTGCGGCAGACTTCTACATATACATCAACACACCAGGGGCCGCATACACCAGTACGAGCAGCCCAACGGACGCTTATGAGCTACCGCCCTGTGGTCTGATCTACATCAACCTACCGGTGCGGTGCTCGCCTATACGAGCCGCCCAACGGACGCACGCAAGATGCGGCCCCCGTGGTCTGATCTACATCAACATACCGGTGCGGTGCTCGCCTATACGAGCCGCCCAACGGACGCACACAAGACGCGGCCCATGTGGTCTGGTTTACATCAACACGCCGGTGCCGCGCCTGCTCACTTGAACTGCCCAACGGACGCGCGCAAGCCGCCGTGCCCGCGGTCTGGTTTACATCGACTCATCGGTGCAGGGCTCGCCTATCTGAGCCGCCCAACAGACGCGCCTTCATCACATTCAAGTGTTTTCGGTGTCAACTATATGCCAGTTTATGCCACGGTCAAGTATGGAGAATCTCAAGCCAACTCTTCGAGTCGACTTAAGACTCGGGGGCTACAGACATGGCTCGACACACTTGGTCGTTTTCAACAAGAACCCGGGTCATTGCAAGGAAGTTAACCCGATCCCAGGGGCTACTATATTATTGGCGGAAGAATTAAAAGTTGCTCAAGAGGACGAGCCGCCATGATGCACCGTTCAAACATGGGTGCCCTGAGTTACTGGATCATCATAAAGTCACTTGGGGGCTTCTGCTGTTTCTTCTTACAAGATGGCGGTTTACAAGATGGCGGCTTTCAAGATGGTGCAACAATGTTGATACTTCAACAAGGTCATTTGGGGGCTTCCAACCCGCCGGGTTTAGCTTACACACCCTCTTGATCGGCTCTTCAGCCACCGTAAGGCCGGGTTGTATACCCAAAAAGTTGACTCCTTCAACAAGGTCATTTGGGGGCTTCCAACCCGCCGGGTTTAGCTTACACACCCTCTTGATCGGCTCTTCAGCCACCGTAAGGCCGGGTTGTATACCCAAAAAGTTGACTCCGTCAACAAGGTCATTTGGGGGCTTCCAACCCGCCGGGTTTAGCTTACACACCCTCTTGATCGGCTCTTCAGCCACCGTAAGGCCGGGTTGTATACCCAAAAAGTTGACTCCGTCAACAAGGTCATTTGGGGGCTTCCAACCCACCGGGTTTAGCTTACACACCCACTTGATCGGCTCTTCAGCCACCGCAAGTTCGAGCTAAACCTGCTTGTATGCTGCTGCTGCTCCGCTAGGTGACCCGCTGAACTCTTGTCAGTTAATCTCGATTAGAGACCCTGAGATGTTCAAAATATTTGACAGTCACTCTCGCTAGAGACCCTGTACTGGTCAAGGTTAAACCGGCGGCTCTTGTCACGTGAGGGCCGGCTTACGAAAAGCGAGGATAAACTCACCCATCTGCTGCATACTCTCCGCTATGTGGCCCGTTCGTACTCTTAAAACAGTTACTCTTTTAAAGACCCTGCACTGTTTAAGGTTCAAACGACGGATTTATGTCACGTGAGAAGTAGCTTATGGGCCCGGAGGGTGCTCATGCCCTACTGCGCCTCTCTATGGTTCGTTGTGCTCTTGCCAGTTAATCTCGCCTAGAGACCCTGAGCCGCTCAAAGGAGTTGACGGTCACTCTCACTAGAGACCCTGTACTGTTAAGAGTTCAAAACAACGAGTTCATACCAGGAGAGCCGGCATATGAGTTTTCGAAAAAGAAAAAGCAAGAACATATACAAGAGTTGATCTCTTCTGGTTGTGCCTTCAAAGCAAGAACATCATACATTGCATCATCTTACCATGCATCATATATGCATGGATATCCTGGTCTACATTGCAGGAACGGGTTCTTTCAAACCGGATTACATTATTCAAATCAAGATTATATCAAGTATGCAAGTCCCATGTCACTGCAAGCATGCACCACGGCACTTGGGGGCTAATGCAAGTTGCTTTTTCAACTCATCACATTATCAACGAACCCGGTTATCTCAGGGAGATGAGCCGGCCTTTAGTCATTTTTTAAGTCTTAGCCCAGTATTATTTTACTGAGCTGACCCTTGGGGGCTACACATTGCTCATCAAGTCTACATAAATCAGCTCTACAGAAGTCTCTGCTCATTATTGCATAATGACCCGGTCCTTGGGGGCTACAGTATTCAGCTGTCTAAACCAATTACGAGGTCCAAATTGAAGACCCGGCCCATCACACACTGATGAGCCGGCCCTTGGGGGCTACACATGTGAAATTCAAGTCATTCAACCACATTGGGCGACTTAGATGACAACCCGGATTTTCTCCAAAGCTATATATCTACACCAAGTTCAAAGTCCCAGGCTATTGCAGGCAAAGCAACCCGGCACTTGGGGGCTACACTGGCTGAAGTTTTATAAGTATAAGATAGTTACAAGTCCCAGGCTGCTGCAGGCAAGACAACCCGGAACTTGGGGGCTACACAGTCCAATATATTATTTCAAAGCACCAAGTCATCATGAATAAACTTGGAGCTTGGGGGCTACAACATTGAAAGCCAGCTCAGCATCACCCGGGTTTCTTTATTCCCAATAATGTTATCAAGTCAACTGGAGTCCGCTTGTTTTGACCCGGCGTCACCAACGATCATGACAAGACATTGTCAAAAATCATGACCCGACAGATTCTATATAAACAACCCAGCTCCACAGGTTGAAGTGGTTTAAACAATGGATGAAATTCTGTTTCCCAATATTTTTATCAAGCCGAAGCAATGGAAGCCGGCTCAACTTCATATGGTTTTCTTATCTCCAAATAATTTCATCAAGCCAAAGCATTGGCGGCCGACTCAACGGCATATGGGTGTTTTATTCTCAATATTTTGCAAATGACATGGACCTGCAACATGATCGTGAAGACGGCTCGTTAATATGAAGAAACCCGGATTTTCAAGGAGCCACTTCATTAAGCCGGCCAGTGGAGCAAGCCGGTCCTTTAACATATTTGTTATTCTTATTTCAGGAGCTTACCATGAATAAATTCAAGCTAACCTGGGGGCTAATGTCGGGGATATTACCCCGCGGTATAACCCGAACGGAGGTATGACCCGGCCGGGACTCGGTGACTCACTGCTTCGCCAACCGAGCTTGGCAACTCATTGGTAACCCGGCTGGAGGTATGACCCGGCAGGAGGTGTGACCCGGCCCATCGTATGGCGGCTCATAGGTCACCTCTATTACCGGGTCACAGGACGACCAGGCCCAACGCCAAGCGTGTAAGCCGGCGCAGGCGGCTCACGGAGAAGGCCCAAAGGAGAGGAAGGATTCCCTTACAAGATAAACAAGACCCGGATTAGGACTCATGAGAGACTAGTCCTAATCCTACTCCTAGTAGGATTCTACATGTAAACCTACCCCTTCCACTTATATAAGGAGGGGTAGAGCACCCCTAGGGGGACAACTTCAAGTCATTAGAAATAGACAGATTAGAGGCTCTCGAGATGTGAGATAGCGATCCCGCACCCTTGTAATCGAGATCATCCTCATCATCAATATAGACACAAAGCAGGACGTAGGCTTTTGCCTCCATCGGAGGGGCCGAACCTGGGTAAACTCGCGTCTCTCGATTCCAACCAACCCCTCTCAAGCCGCCACATAGCTGCGATGGCCTCACACCTAAGTTCTCTCACGAGAACATCTTGCCGTGACAAAACCTCGACACTAGGCATGGGTTTCCGTCCCATTCTTTCCTTGAAGAAACTTATCCTTATCACTACTGTCCCAATCCTTACCAGATTTGGCATCCGACTCCAAGTTAGTGGGGTTAACAACTTGCAACGGATCGATAGAAAGTTTGAGACCATCAAGGAATTCTTTAAACAAGGATTTGACCCCGTCGTCATAGAAGATTTAATTGAGGCAGTTGCCTCATTTAAATCCTCGGGAGTGACCGCGTTCACTCCCTCAGCCTCGGGTAAGTCTTCAACCTTATCCCCATCGTCAAGGATACTCTTCAGGCGGTAAATCCATTAATAAAGAGACGAGGCTCTGATACCAATTGAAAGGATCGATATGGTTGACTAGAGGGGGTGAATAGGTAACTACCAATTTTTAGCTTTTCTTAACAAATTAGGTTTAGCAACAAATAGGTTGTCTAGATGTGCAACTAGGTGAACAACCTATATGATGCTAACAACAACAACAACAACAACAATACAAGCAAGCAAAGGATACCACACAAGAAACGCTTCCACAAAGTAAAGGTAAGAAATAACCACAAGTGGAGACTGTGGAGATGAGGATGTGTTACCGAAGTTCCTTCCCTTTGAGGGGAAGTACGTCTCCATTGGAGCGGTGTGGAGGCACAATGCTCCCAAAGAAGCCACTAAGGCCATCGTATTCTCCTCACGCCCTCACACAATGCGAGATGCCATGACTCCACCAGTGGTGCCCTTGAAGGCGGCGACCGAACCTTTACAAACAAGGTTGGGGCAATCTCCACAACTTAATTGGAGGCTCCCAACATGACTACGAAGCTTCACCACAATGGAATCTGGCTTCGAGGTGACCTCTTTCGTGTAGGGTTCTCAAACACCCAAGAGTAACACGATCTGCAAGGGATTAGTGGGGGAATCAAATTTCTCTTAGTGGAAGTGTAGATCGAGGCCTTCTCCTCCAAACCCTACAGCTTCAACAAGATTCGATGGCTAGGGAGGGAGATCGGGCAAAAATGAGCTTAGGAGCAACAATGGAGCTTTAGGGGAAAAGAGGTGAGTCAACTAGGGGAAGAAGACTCACTTATATAGTGGCAAGAGGAATCCAACCGTTATGCCATTCTGCCCGTGCATAAGCGGTAGTACCGCTCGGGTGAGCAGTACTTCCGCTTGCATAGAAGTTACTCCCACTTAGTGTAACTGAAAAGCTCAAGGGGGTGGTAGTGGCGCCAGAGCGGTACTACCGCTCCTACCAGTGGAACCTCCGCTTATTGCTGCATGAGCGGGAGAACTAGCAGTAGTGGAGTGGGGTAGCGCGGTAGTGATGCTTGGAGCGGTACTACCGCCCACTACAGTCGCTCAACTTCCGCTCAGAAAATCAAAGTGGCCAAAGAGCAAAAGATAAGTGGTAGTTCCAGCGTAGAACATCCCGGTAGTACCGCTGGATCGGTACTACCTAATCTGCAGGCATGGACGGTGGAAATAGGGCAGTGGTATGAGCGCAGTATCGCAGGAGCGGTACTACCGCTCAAAACTACTGCTCTACTTCCGCTGCCAATGTAAGCGGAAGTGGCAGCAGCACTAAACTGCAGTAGTACCACTGGAGCGATACTACCGCTGGTCAGCGCGGTACTACCTTGTAACGCCCAAGATGCAATCCTATCCTAATTTTGGCTCGAGGGCCTCTACAGGGATAGAAGCGCATCTCGTTGTTTCGCAAGAATGGATATCATTACACATACATGTAAAGAAGAGATGAGTATATGGAATTGGCTTACACTCACCACAAGCTAAATCAAGATCACATCAATACAACAACATATTCAAACATCATACATAAGAGCAGGGTCCGACTACGGACGAAATCAAACGATAAAATGACATCCATCCTTGCTATCCCAGGCTGCCGGCTTGGAACCCATCCTATGATCGATGAAGAAGAAGAACTCTAAATCAAACAAGCATCGCCCTCACGTCAAATCATCGCGTTACATGTGCCTGCAACTGTTGTTGTAGTAATCTGTGAGCCACGGGACTCATCAATCTCATTTCCAAGGGTATCAAGACTAGCAAAGCTTGATGGCTAAGGTATGGTTAAGTAGTGAGGCTGCAGCAAGCACTAAGCATTTATTTGAGTGGCTAACTTACGAGTACAAGAATAAGGGGGGTGATCATCGCATAAACGGACGTGAACTAGTAATGATCACTAAGTGATCCTGAACACCTACCTACGAGTCAAACATAACACCACCATGTTCTCACTCGTTTCAGAAATTCACGAGAAGAGACAGTCACGGTTACGCCCACGGTTGGTGTATTTTATTTGAGTTTACTTTAAGTTTTCTATGACTGGATGTTAAACAAATTTCCAAGTTGCCACATAACCGCGGGCACGGATTCTTGAAAAGATTTAAATCTGCAGGGGTGCTCCAACTCATCCTTCACAAACTAACCACACGCTGCGTGGAAAACCTCAACCATGGGATTGCCCGTAGTATCCTCAAAATTCCGGTGAAAAACTACTACCTCGAGATAGCCCAAAGTATCCTTGGAATCCCGTGCATAAGATGTTCGAGAAAGGTAAAACAAATCCAGCAAGACCGCCCGACGTGTCGACGAACCCGATAGGATCCTTGTATCTTGTTCTCGGGACACGATGGATGAGCTATGGTTACCACGCCAATCACCAAGTTGCCTCGGGTGGCGTTAATAAGCTGCTGTGGATTGGACCAACACTCATGAGGAGCACAGGCCCGGGTTGTAGATTAAAGATCCTCGGGTTAATTACTCCCTATGCAGGTTTATTAGTTATTAGGCAAATGTAGTACCAATGTTGGGCCTTGCCAGAAGAGTTTCATCCCAAAACGAAAATCAAGGGGGTCACCATAACAACCCCAAGCATGTTAGAAGCGCTCAATATGGAACATAACACCGGTACACAAGTAACTAGGGCGGCAAAAGTGGAACAAAACACCGAGCAAAAGGCCAAGCCTTCCACCTTTTACCAAGTATATATGTGCATTAAATTAAATAGCAATAATATTGTGATATCTCAAAAAGATCCATGTTGTCACATGGAAACAACTGCACCTGCAACTAGCAATGCAATAAGAAGGGCTGAGCAAGCGGTAACATAGCCAAACAATGGTTTGCTGGGATGTGGAGGGTTAGAGGCTTACCATGGCAATGTTGGGAGGCTTGACATACAAGTGGTAGGTAGCTAGACATAGCGATAGAAACGAGACAACTAGCATGGCAATGATAGTAGTGGTATCCAGGGAAATGTTCATCTTGCCCGAGATCCCGCTTGGAAGAAGAACGAATTTGTGAAGAAGACGATCCAACATAGTCGAACGAATCCTCACACACCGAACGCTTTCGTTACTCTACCGAGAAGAAGCAATCCGGAAACAATAATCAACACATGATAGACACCACAACATATGCATGACATGATGTGCAAACAAATATGATGTGTGTTCATACAATTATGCAAGGCATGGCAAGATGCAACAATCAAACACTACAAATTAAGTGAAGTTCAATATGCAACGAGTTGCATATTGACGAAACTCCACATTCGACTTACTTAGTTCACTCTCGATTAGGTACTCAACAAGTTAAATGTTGTGACATGGCAAGAGGTGAAGCATAAATAAATTAGACATTTAGGCAAGTTTAAATGAAGCCAGAAACAACATATAGCATTTCCGAAACGGCCCCATAGGCAAATTATGAATTTGGTCCAGATCTGAACTAACCATATTTTATATTTATTAAACACGGAAATAAAATGTGCAATTCGATTCTACTCGTCATTCTAGTCAATTTACATATACAGAACATTTGCAACGGAGCTACGGCCTAAAAGATATGACACGCACAAGATGAATATGTCATGAATGCAAAATACATGCAATCAACAACCATAAACATGTCAAATCATGGATGCAACAATATATTATGAAACTACATGAGATTCTAAGCAAGTTTCATGTGCAACATGTTCAAAACGGAGCTATGGTTCAACAATAACAAGCAACGCAAGTTTTATTTAAAATCTGCCCAAAACAGCTACATAGCATATTGCAACCCACAAATCGACAAGCTACAGCCATCTAAAATGCACAATAAGGACATGATGATGTAGTGTATATGATGCGCAAAAATTCATCTCATTGCATCAAATTGAATGGAAGTATGGATCAATAGGAAATAAGCTCACAAGATGACTATAAAATATAGCAGATTAGGACTTAGTGAAAATAACAGTTTTTAGCATAGCAGTTTTTCATGAAGGCATATTGGCAACAATAAAACTATATGCTACAGGGCATATCATGGCATGAAAATCTACAGCATGGTAGAGGACATGATGCACTACAATTCATTCCATAGTGGCAAGTCTAATTATGCATAGTAACATGGCTAGTATCAACACAACATGGCGTTTTGAAGAAAACAGATTCTCAAACTTGGTGAAAATTAGACTAGACATGAGCAGCAGCTTTTAACAGATTGGCATGTTGGACAACGGAAATACATATGATGAAAAACCTATACATGGAAACTAATGGCACAACATGATAGAGCATAACATGGTTAACAAAACATTCCATTGAGGCAACACCAAAAGAGTCCTAGAACACTAGAAAATCATATGGCAACATGACACCAAATAACAGTTTCAGACTTAGAATTATTTAGACCCCTCAAAACAGCAATATTTTATAGCATGTTGGCAACAAGAAACTAACACCTAAATATGGATTTCTATAGCAACCAAAATTACCACGGCCTAGCACACATCACAAAGGGCACATCTCATGTTCAAAATAATTCATATGATGCATGGATTAATTCACACAAAATAAACAAAAGGGCATCATGGCAAAAATAACATGCACACAAACTTGCTCAGAGGACAAAACTAAATGCACAGATAAATTATATAGATTTTTCTACCCCAAATTCATATATAATATGTGGGTTTTAACTATAAAACAAATGACACAACATTTATGCTAGATTAGGACATAAACCGTTTTAGCAAGTTATTTACGCAAATTGAATGCAAACATCACATTAAACATTTCTAGCATGCATGAAAATGCGATATAATTAATCTACACATTTTATATATAGGACATGTTTAATCCCGATGCACGGTTAATCATTTATGAGCAATGCAATTCATGACATTTACGCAAATTAGCAGAAAATGGCATGTTAAACATTTTTATCATTTGCGAAGCGGGATATTACGAATCTACACGAACTTCTACACATTTTACATATATAAACATTTTGATCCGGTGCACGGTTATTAAATTATTAGCAATGTAAAAACATGCATTTTTCTGTAATTAATGATATATCCTGGCATATTAGAGAGATTTGTAGTCACTTAAAAAACAACTACGGGCCAAATCTTTGAACTGGGCTACACAACAGCCGAGCGTAACATAAAAGAATTGCGCCTGGGCGAGGGATGGGGTGCTGCTCACCATGGGCTTGGCCCGTCGGTGGAGCTAGCTTGAGGCTGGCTGGAGCGGACTGGGCCACATGCGCTGGGCCGACGCGAGCACCAGGAGTCGGTGGCCCATGCGGTTGCTGCGAATTGGCAAGCAGGGCACCTCGTCCTCCCGCGGCCATGGCAGGGCTGGCGTAGAGGCAACGACGACGAAATCCGGCAAAGCACAACAGCCTGAGGCGAGATCCGGCGGGGTCCTGATCGGATCCGGACATGGCACGGCCGAGGGGCTCCATTCCGGCCGGAACCAGGACGAGACCGTGACCGGCGGCATGGATCCAAGGCCATTGCGGGGAAGTTCCTGCAGGGGGGTCACAGGGAGAGAGAGCACTGAGATGAGAGAGAGAACGTGGGAGAAGGAGGGAATCAGCAGCGGGGCTTGCCTGGATGAGGTGGTCGCCGGCGGCGGCACTGCGGCCCTTGGGTGAGGCGGCGGATAGGGTGGCTCGGGGTCAAGGGGCTCGGGGGCTCCCTCCCAATCTAGATCGAGGAGGAGCTCTCCTCCTGGCTGCGGGGAGCGGCGGTGTATCCGAGCCCAGGCGGGCTACGTGATGGGCTTGGCGGGCCGCGGTGGATGGTGGGGAGGCCAGGGCGACGTGGTCGCGTCTGGTTGGTCGGGGCGCGGCGGCTGGCCAACGGGGCGCCGCCAAGTGGTGCTGGAGGGCTGGCCGGCGCCAAATTTGAGGTGGGCGGCAGGGAGAGCTGGCTGTCGGTGCGAATCCCGAGGAGGATGGAGGCTAGGGTGGTTTTTGTCCCGAAATTGACCATTTTCGGACCTTCGGATCTCAATCCGACAGCTCCGATTAGAGGGAGGGGTTTGGCTGGGCTAGTGTCTGTGTAGAGGGGCTTGGGCCAAGAAGAGAGGGAGGTTTTGCGGCCCATGACAATTTTTATAATCCGAAACATCCGCGAATTCACCGATGACGGCGCTGCTACAATTGTCCGTTGGGGTATCAAACGACCCACGAATGCGACGAAATTTGCAGGCGGTCTACCTACAATATATTAAGACCGCACGCCAACTTTCGACCCAGTCCGAGAATATTTTATATCCACTTTTAAAAACAATATTTTCAAGATGCCGCGGGCACATGCGTGTGTGGTTGGTCTCGAAACTGTCGACGGCACGAAGGAGAGAACCGGCGACTACGAACGGATGCATGTTTTGAAAAATGACGGCAACGGAGTGCCGATGCAATGCGTATGATGTGAATTATGCGATGATGAATGCGACAACCAACCGAATCACACGACGACATGAAATAAAACGGGAATCTTCTAGAGCGTCGGTCTCGGGTTTTTACAACTCTCCTCCACTTACAAGAGATCTCGACCCGAGATCTTAGAATGAGAAGGGAAGGGGAAGAGGAAAGGAAGAGGTAAAACTTAGTTGCTTCTTTGACAAACGAATGAAACCAACAAAACTTCTAGGTTGAAAAGAGATGAAGAATGGCACGAGGAACAACAAGAATTCAAAAGAAATTTGGGCAGCACTTCGGTAGAAAAGAGAAGCAGAAATTGATAAGATGAAAAGAACTTGAAAAAAAGAGCACACATCACTCTGGTTAAATGGATAAGCAAGAAAATATCATGAACTTGATAACACGAGGTGATGGTTCGAAGAGAGGAACCTCCGGAACAAAAGAATAGAAGCTAGATCTTTGGAGAGAAATAACGAAGAAGAAAAGACAACTTCTACCACAATCGGATTCGAAAAGCATCCTAACAAAAAGAGATTGAATGGAGTTGTTGGAAAATCAACAACGAGAAGAATAAGCTTGTTGTGGGCTTATGGAAACATCTCAAAATTATGAGGTGACAACCGACCACTAACGGAAACAATTGGTTCTCTGGGAACAACAAGATAAGAAAACTTCTTTCACCAAGAGAAAACATTTAGAACTTGGATTATTTATGAGCATCTCAATGAGCAACAATCCCTAGGAAAAGCTTTAGTTGAAATCCAATCCAAGATAACTCCTAGAAAGAAATTATGGGTTTAAATATCTCATTCTTGACAAATTATCATCGAGACTCCTCATGAATCAAGAATGCAATAATACCATCTCAAAAGATGATATCATCGATGGTCTTTGGATCCATCGATGGAGAATGAATTTTACTTTGAAATGCAAGATAAAGAATACTTGAGATCCTCCAACAAGAATCTTTTAGAACTCTTTGAGAATTAATTAAATTCTCGAAGAACCTTTGGAAGAACTCCGGAATAAAAGGATGATAGAAAAAATTGAACGTTGCAGAAAGAACAAGATTGAGGCCGTGTCATGATTTAGATGAAGCATCGCGACGAGATACTTGAGAAAAACTTGGAACTCCGGGAAAGAAAAGATGAACGACTTAGAATCGAGAATTTGATATCATGAACAACTCCAGAAGAAGGATTGGAATTGACTGATGAAACAAGAATAAGAATTATGTTATGCTTATCCTTCATCAAGTTAAATTGATGACAAGCAACGGAGTTGGCATACAACTTATTCTTTTTGAAAAAGATTGAAGAGAGAGCTAGAGCACAACCTTGAAGAAGTCTTCAGTGATACACCAGTGATAATTGAAACGAATGAGGATACCATGCATGAATGAGAATACATGAGAACGAAGAGATCATGATCCGCCTAGCAGAAAACTTGAACGAAGCACCCGAATAATTGCGATACGAACGAAGAGACAACAATTGAGAAGAATTAGAGAACGAAAGCTGAAAGTTGAGAATGAAGAAATCTTCTGAAATGATGGCTTTTGGAGGATCGAGAAATGAAAACAATTCTAAAAATACTCCGGATAGATATGGAAGGAATTTCTCATGATCGAAAACAATTTGAAAGAATAGCATGAAGCTTGAAACCATGAAACTTCGAGAACGGATCAAGATTTAAGAGAAGCTCTCCTTCGGTCTTCAACGCTGAGAATGATGGCGAAAAACACCACCAATAATTACTGAGAACTCTGGAACAATGAATAAAGAAGGGTTGAGCCAATGATAAAAATGATTTAGAATCGAGCTTTGAGAAGGAATATGACTGATGAAATTCATTCTTACATCATATTGAAAAGAACCTGAGATCTCCGGAAAGATTAGAAGAGCCAGGTAAGATCCTGGAAAAAACCTGTGGGTTATGGGCCCACTCAAAAGAAACCATCGTTCAAACAATTGCTTCGGAAGAGAGATTGCACCGGTATAAATGAAAACTTGATGAGGTGAGACCCTCGAAATAATTTGCAAGGATTTTGAACAGAAACACTAATCTTCTGGGACAACTTGCCACTCCGGATAGAATAATGAGAGATCAATAAACAAGAGAGGCTTGGACAAGAATTTCCACATGAAAAACATATAACAAATGAAAAAAATATGATGAACACTGAATGCTTGAATTGAATCCACCGGGGAAGAAAACAAGGACAAAGAATGATGAACTTAGCACTTTGAGGATCTTCACAAAGAATCACCGGATACAATATAGAAGAACAGATAGCGGAAGCATCACATGAAAAGAAAAAGGACCTGGACGAGAATTTAATCGTTGAAGAAAAAGGGCGGGAGGGTGGGAAAAAACAAAGACAACTTGGGACGGATGAAACAAACTCCGGGAAAAAGGAAAGATGAGGATAGATCTTGCAACTATTGAACAGGGTAGAATTATCTTGAAGATGGGCACACTGGTTGGAAAGAAATTGTCATGACAATCTGATTGATCAAAAGGATTGGCACTCCCACCGAAATATGAGAACATTGCTTAGAAAAGATATGAAATCACCACTTGACATGGAAGCAACTCGAATTACCATATTCCAACAAAACAAAGGATGAGGCTTACGAAACAAGCCAGAAACAAATACATAACCCATCATGCATTTGTTGGAAGGATGATCCTAGGTAACTATTTGAATTCCAACCTGAGAACTTCCGAAATCTTCGGTTATGCAATCGGGTCCACGGATACAAGGAGTAAAATCCATCACTCAAGTCCTAGGAGTAATACTACTCTCCAATGTATCACATCTGTCAACACACAACCAGAGCCTCAGAAATTCATCTACCTCAGACCCTCGTAATCACAACGATACTAAACATGGCAGTACATGTGATCCCGCTCCCCAGTACTGGGTGCCGCCACACTCTTCGCACCACGAATAGTATTGAAGCAATTTCGAACATCCGCGTCCTGAGGTACTAAGGAAACTGAACGATAACAATGTGTCATGAATCCCTTGGATCTCTACTCCTCGGAAATAGGAGGCACCAAGTAGAATTCCATCACATCGGCATCATAGGGTTGTAAAATACCAGCGTGATCCTAAAAAAATTTGTGTGAGAAGAGGGATGGCATTAAAATTCCTACGTCAGCATTCCTCACCAGAGCATAGAAGAGGAGTAAAAAGAATCCTAATCTCCTATATATAACTAGACTCAAAATATTTTTTTCACTAAACTCGACTTGGCCAAGCTCGATCAATCAAGGGGGCTCCTAGGTCAACCTCGCTCTGATACCAACTTGTAGCGCCCAAGATGTGATCATATCCTTATTTTGGCTCGAGGGCCTCTACAAGGATAGAAGCGCATCTCATCGTTTCGCGAGAATGGATATCATTACAAGTACTTGTAAAGAAGAGATGAGTATATGGAATTGGCTTACGCTCGCCACAAGCTAAATCAAGATCACATCAATACAACAACATATTCAAACATCATTCATAAGAGCAGGGTATGACTACGGATGAAATCAAACGATAAAATGACATCCATCCTTGCTATCCCAGGCTGCCGGCCTGGAACCCATCCTATGATCGATAAAGAAGAAGAAGAACTCCAAATCAAACAAGCATTGCTCTCACGTCAAAGGATCGCATTACCTGTACCTGCAACTGTTGTTGTAGTGATCTGTGAGCCATAGTGACTCGACAATCTCACTTCCAAGGGTATGAAGACTAGCAAAGCTTAATGGGTAAGGTATGGTTAAGTGGTGAGGCTGCAGCAAGCAGTAAGCATTTATTTGAGTGGCTAACTTACGAGTACAAGAATAAGGGGGGGGGGGGGTGATCGTCGCATAAATGAACGTGAACTAGTAATGATCACTAAGTGATCCCGAACACCTACCTACGAGTCAAACATAACTACATCATGTTCTCTCTCGGTTCAGAAATTCACGAAAAGTGACAGTCACGGTTACGCACACGGTTGGTGTATTTTATTTGAGTTTAATTTAAGTTTTCTATGACCGGATGTTAAACAAATTTCTAAGTTGCCACATAACCGCGGGCACGGCTTCTCCAAAAGATTTATCCCTGCAGGGGTGCTCCAACTCAACCATCACAAACTAACCACACGCTGCGTGGAAAACCTCAACCACGGGATTGCCCATAGTATCCTCAGAATTCTGGTGGAAAACCTCATCCTCGAGATGGCCCAAAGTATCCTTGGAATCCCGTGCACAAGACATTCGAGAAAGGTAAAACAAATCCAGCAAGACCGCCCGACGTGTCGACGAACCCAATAGGAGCCGCGTATCTCGTTCTCAGGACACGACGAATGAGCTATGGTTACCATGCCAATCACCGAGTTGCCCCGGGTGGCGTTAATAAGCTGCTCTGGGTTGGACCAACACCCATGAGGAGCATTGGCCCGGGTTGTCTGAAACTGTTATTTTGTGTCATGTTGCCATGTGATTTGCTAGTGTTCTAGGACTCTTTTGGTGTTGCCTCAATGGAATGTTTTGTTAACCATGTTATGCTCTATCATGTTGTGCCATTAGTTTCCATGTATAGGTTTTTCATCATATGTATTTCCGTTGTCCAACATGCCAATCTGTTAAAAACTACTGCTCATGTCTAGTCTAATTTTCACCAAGTCTGATAATCTGTTTTCTTCAAAATGCCATGTTGTGTTGATACTAGCCATGTTACTATGCATAATTAGACTTGCCACTACGGAATGAATTGTGGTGCATCATGTCCTCTACCATGCTGTAGATATTCATGCCATGATATGCTCTGTAGCATATAGTTTTATTGTTGCCAATATGCCTTCATGGAAAACTGCTATGCTAAAAACTGTTATTTTCACTAAGTCCTAATCTGCTATATTTTATATTCATCTTGTGAGCTCATTTCCTATTGATCCATGCTTCCATTCAATTTGATGCAATGAGATGAATTGTTGTGAATCATATAGAATACATCACCATGGCCTTGTTGTACATTTTAGATGGCTGTAGCTTGTTGATTTGTGGGTTGCAATATGCTATGTTGCTGTTTTGGGCAGATTTTAAATAAAACTTGCGTTGCTTGTTATTGTTGAACCGTAGCTCCGTTTTGAACATGTTGCACATGAAACTTGCTTAGAATCTCATGTAGTTTCATAATATCTTGGTGCATCCATGATTTGACATGTTTATAGTTGTTGATTGCATGCATTTTACATTCATGACATATTCATCTTGTGTGTGTCATATCTTTTAGGCCGTAGCTCCGTTGCAAATGTTCTATATATGTAAATCGACTAGAATGACAAGTAGAATCGCATTGTGCATTTTATTTCCCTGTTTAATAAATATAAAATATGGTTAGTTCAGATCTGGACCAAATTCATAATTTGCATATGGGGCCATTTCGGAAATGCCATATGTTGTTCCGGCTTCCTTTAAACTTGCCTAAATGTCTAGTTTATTTATGCTTCACCTCTTGCCATGTCACAACATTTAACTTGTTGAGTACCTAATCGAGAGTGAACTAAGTAAGTCAAATGTGGAGTTTCGTCAATATGCAACTTGTTGCATATTGAACTTCACTTAATTTTCAGTGTTTGATTGTTGCATCTTGCCATGCCTTGCATAATTGTATGAACACGCATCATATTTGTTTGCGCATCATGTCATGCATATGTTGTGGTGTCTATCATGTGTTGATTGTTGTTTCCGGATTGCTTCTTCTTGACAGAGTACCGAAAGCGTTCGGTGTGTGTCGGGGATATGGCTCCATGGTATGACCCGCCATACTGGGCCGGGTTAATATATCGACAATTCTGCAACCAAGTTTAAATGGGCCGTGTCATCAAGAGGAAGACAAACGAGGCGGTGGCTGACTAGAGTCGCTAGACGGCCCAGCACCTGAAGACGGCGGCTTGAAGCCCATGAAGCTAAAGACGCCGATTGAGTTTCCTTAAGGTACAAGACAAGTTAGAGATGTTGTAGGTCACATGTCATGACATGACACGGACTCTATTGTAAACCCTATGGCTTGACCTGTATATAAAGGCAGGCCCCTGGGGCCGAAAGACTTAAGTTACAACCTCTCGATAGCTAGGTTAGCGACTCCGCACCCTTGTAATCGAGATCTATCCATCAAATACAGACAAAGCAGGACGTAGGCTATTACCTCCGTAGGAGGGGCCGAACCTGGGTAAACCCGACTCTCTCTTTCGTTCAACCCCTTCGAGTTGCCACCAAGCGGAGATGGCCTCACACCTAAGTCCTGTTACGAGGACATCTACCGGGTTGACAAAACCACGACAGTTGGCGCCCACCGTGGGGCTCTCGCCCGGTGGAGTTGAGTTCTCGAAGGGAACCTTCCAGGGTTCGGGAATTACGTGGTCGGTCATATGACCAAGAGCCGTCGCGGCAAGATCTACATCGACGACTCTAGCTGGGGCCCTGCTGCCGACTCAAATGAGTATGGTTACCGAGTCCCCTTTGGTAGGATCCAAGTCTTCATCGGCAAGATCGGCGTGACGGTGCCCGAGCTGGACATCTGCTCCAACATCGTCGAGCCGGCTCGGCGTACTCAATCCGACTGGCGTCAAGCCGGCCGAAGTCACGACTTGGTCGGACTTCTCGACGGGTCGGCCCTCTGGACGAGCCAGCCGTCAAAGAAACAATCGTCATCAACTCGGACTCTAAACTTGGAGGTTCGCCCATGACGGAGACTTGCGAGGAACGTCGTTATCCCCCTCTGCAGATTTCGGCTCACTCTATGATAAGTATGGCGGCGCAGGTGTCACTCACATCCGGAGCCCTTGGCGGCTCTGATGAAGCACACGACGATTCAGGAGCGGAGCTCCAGCAACATGATGGCCAAGGTTACTAAATTGTGGTCAATACCACGTGTTCACCACCAATACCTACAAGCGGGATAGCAAGGTCGAGAGCAGGGCTGTCAACATGGCTGAGCCGGCGGTCCCTAGGTACGTTAACTGGTCCGAACACGCAATCACCTGGAGCAGAGAGGATCATCCCCCCCGGGTTGATAACCCAGGTGGTTTGGCTTTGGTGGTGGCACCGCAAGTTGGAGGATACCCTCTGTTCAAGGTTCACATAGATGGAGGCAGCAGCATAAACATATTATATTACGAGACCTTCCGTCGAATGAATTTATCAGAAAGCACTTTGCTCCCTTCGATGACGGTTTTTCATGGGATCGTCCCCGGAAAGTCGGCTTATCCGATTGGGCGGATTAAACTCGATTTGGCTTTTGGAGATGAGTTCAACTACAGGTGCGAGTCATTGATATTTGAAGTTGTCAAGATAAAAAGCCCTTATCATGCTCTCTTTGGGTGGCCGGCTTACGCTCGTTTTATGGCCCGCCCGTGTTACGTCTATCTCAAGCTCAAGATGCCGAGACTCAAAGGGACCATAACCGTGGACGAAAACCAGAAGATTGCTCAGGAATACGAGGAAGGAGACGTGGCCTATGCTGAGTCGGCCTGTGCGGCAGAGGAGTTGAAGTTCTACACCGCCAATGTTGACCCGGCTGACATGAGCCCGCTCAAGAAATCCAACACTAAGTCAGAACCCGATCTCAAGTTCAAGCCGGCTGAGGATACGAAGCAGATCAACTTCACACCGGGCAACTGGTCCAAGAAGTTCACTATTGGGACCGGCTTGGATCCCAAATAGGAAAGCGCGCTCATCAAGTTCATCTGTGAGAATCGGGACATCTTTGCATGGAAGCCATCTGACATGCCTGGAGTTCCGAGAGAACTTGTTGAGCACCACCTTAATGTAGATCCCAAGATGAAACCAGTGCGCCAGTACCTCCGTCGTTTTAATGAGGAGAGACGCAAGGCCAATGGAGAAGAAGTGGCCCGGCTCCTAGCTGCCGGGTTCATTGTGGAGGTTTTTCATCCTGAGTGGTTGGCTAACCCGGTGCTGGTTTTGAAGAAAAATGGCACTTGGCGCATGTGTGTCGACTACACATATCTCAACAAAGCCCGTCCCAAGGATCCTTTTGCCCTTCCACGTATTGATCAGATCATTGATTCTACGACGGGTTGCGAGAGTTTATGCTTCTTGGATGCATACTCTGGGTATCATCAGATCAAGATGGCTATTGAAGATCAAGAGAAGACGGCTTTCATCACTCCCTTTGGGGCTTTCTGCTATGTCTCCATGCCTTTTGGACTCAAGAGCGCCGGGGCGACTTACCAGCGCTGTGTCTAGAATTGCCTTAAGCCACAAATAGGACGTAATGTTCATGCATGTGTTGCTGACATCGTGGTAAAATCTCAGAAGAAAGAGACACTCTTGGATGACATCAAGGAAACCTTTGGAAATCTTTGAGTATACAAGATGAATCTTAACCCGGCGAAGTGTGTTTTTGGCGTTCCCGCGGGCAAGTTGTTAGGGTTTCTGGTCTCTGAGCGAGGCATCGAGGCCAACCCGGACAAGATCAAGGCTGTGACGTCGTTATCCGAGCCGGCAAATGTGAATCAAGTTCAGCGGCTCACTGGACGCATTGCAGCTTTAAGACGGTTCATAAGCCGCCTAGGGGAGAAGGCGACCCCTTTTTACCAGTTATTGAAGAAATCTGGCGACTTCAAGTGGACATACGAAGCCGGCAGGGCTTTTGAAGCGCTCAAGCAATAGATTGTTAACCCGCCCATCTTGGCTGCTCCCATGGAAAAAGAGCGTATGCTCCTGTACATTGCTGCCAACTCCAAAGTGGTAAGTGTTGCAGTTGTGGTCGAGCGAAAAGAAGAGGGAAAGGAATATCCAGTTCAGCATCGGGTTTACTTTCTCAGCGAAGTCTTAACCCTATCCAAACAGCGGTACCCACATTGGCAAAAGTTAGTTTTCGGGGTCTTCATGGCGAGCCGGAAGTTGAAGCACTATTTCCAGGAACACCCGATAGCTGTGGTTAGTTCGGCGCCTCTTGGTGATATCATACAAAACCGAGAGGCCACGGGCAGAATAGCCAAGTGGGCCATTGAGCTTGGTGACCATCACTTGAAGTACATGCCCCGAACTGCCATCAAGTCTCGAGCATTGGTGGATTTCATCAATGATTGGACAGAGATACAAATTCCATAGGATAGGCCAGATACCACGTACTGGACTATACACTTCGACGGGTCTAGGCAGCTGGAAGGCTCGGGGGCTGGGGTCGTGCTATCTTCTCCAAAAGGTGACAAATTTTGTTATGTCTTATGGCTCATGTTCCCGTGTACTAACAATGCAGCTGAGTACGAGGCCCTCTTACATGGGCTTCGGATAGCCAAAGAGATGAACCTTAGCCGGGTCAGATGTCTGGGCGACTCAGAGATAGTGGCACAACAAGTTTCAGGGACTTTGGACTCTAAAGACCCTCTAATGGCGGCTTATCGACGAGCAGTCTCTGATGTGGCGGGTCATTTCCAAGGTTATCAAGTCGATCACATAGATCGCCGGCTTAATGAGGCGGCAGATGCTCTGTCTAGGCTTGGCTCGCAGAGCAAGCCGGTGCCACCTAACATCTTTTTGGACGTCCTTCACAATCCATCGATCAAGTTTCCATCGGAGAAGGATATAGCTATCCCTGACCCGGAAGCATACCTGGCGGCGGCTTTACATGTCACCCTGATTGGACTGCGCCATAATGCACACAAACTTGCTCAGAGGACAAAACTAAATGCACAGATAAATTATATAGATTTTTCTACCCCAAATTCATATATAATATGTGGGTTTTAACTATAAAACAAATGACACAACATTTATGCCAGATTAGGACATAACCCGTTTTAGCAAGTTATTTACGCAAATTGAATGCAAACATCATATTAAACATTTCTAGCATGCATGAAAATGCGATATAATTAATCTACACATTTTATATATAGGACATGTTTAATCCCGATGCATGGTTAATCATTTATGAGCAATGCAATTCATGACATTTACGCAAATTAACAAAAAATGGCATGTTAAACATTTTTATCATTTGCGAAAGCGGGATATTACGAATCTACGCGAAATTCTACACGTTTTACATATATAAACATTTTGATCCGGTGCACGGTTATTAAATTATTAGCAATGTAAAAATATGCATTTTTCTGTAATTAATGATATATCATGGCATATTAGAGAGATTCGCAGTCATTGAAAAAAACAACTACGGGCCGAATTTGTGAACTGGGCTACACAACAGCCGAGCGTAACATAAAAGAATTGCGCCTGGGCGAGGGATGGGTTGCTGCTCACCATGGGCTTGGCTCGTTGGTGGAGCTGGCTTGAGCGGACTGGGCCACGTGCGCCGGGCCGACGCGAGCAGCAGGAGCCGGTGGCCCACACGGTCGCTGCGAACAGGCAAGCAGGGCACCTCGTCCTCCCGCGGCCATGGCAGGGCTGGCATAGAGGCAACGGCGACAAAATTCAGCGAAGCACAGCAGCCCGAGGCGAGATCCGGCGGGGTCTTGGCCAGATCCGGACACGGCACGGCCGAGGGGCTCCATTCTGGCCGGAACCAGGACGAGACGGCGACCGGCGGCACGGATCCAAGGCCATTGCAGGGAAGCTCCTGCAGGGGGGTCACAGGGAGAGAGAGAGTTGAGACGAGAGAGAGAACATGGGAGAAGGAGGGAATCGGCAGCGGGGCTCGCCTGGATGAGGTGGTCGCCAGAGGCGCCACTCCGGCCCGCCGGTGAGGCAGCGGGTAGGGGCGGCTTGGGGTCAAGGGGCTCGAGGGCTCCCTCCCGATCCAGATCAAGGAGGAGCTCTCCTCCTGGCTGCGGGGAGCGGCGGCGGATCCAGGCCCGGGCGGGCTGCGCGATGGGCTCGGCGGGCCGCGGTGGTTGGTGGGGAGGCCAGGGGCGACGTGGCCGCGTCTGGTTGGCCGGGGCCTGGCGGCCGGCCAACGGGGCACCGCAAAGTGGCCCTGGAGGGATGGCCGGCGCCAAATTTGAGGTGGGCGGAGGGGTGAGCTGGATGTCGGCACGGATCCCGAGGAGGATGGAGGCTAGGGTGGTTTTTTCCCCGAAAATGGCTAGGGAGGCTGCTTAAATAGGCAAGTTTAGGGTTAGGGGGTTTAGACCGTTTTCGGACCTTCGGATCTCGATCCGACGGCTCCGATCAGAGGGAGGGGTTTGGCTGGGCTAGTGGCTATGTAGAGGGGCTTGGGCCAAGAAGAGAGGGAGGTTTTGCAGCCCGTGACAATTTTTATAATCCGAAACGTTCGTGAATTAACCGATGAAGGCGCTGCTACAGTTGTCTGTTGGGATATCAAATGACCCACGAATGCGACGAAATTTGCAGGTGGTCTACCTACAATATATTAAGACCACACGCCAACTTTTGACCCAATCCGAGAATATTTTATACCACTTTTAAAAACAATATTTTTAAGATGTCGCGGGCGCATGCGTGTATGGTTGGTCTCGAAATGGTCGACGGCACAAATGGGGAGAACCGGCGACTACGAACGGATGCAAGTTTTGAAAAATGACGGCAATGGAGTACCGGCGACTACGAAAGGCGGGGTGCAAAGTGACTGTGTATGTGATGATTCCACCCGAACCTTTCTGAAGCATACCCCCTCTTGATAGTACGGATTTCCTACGACCCAAGTCCACCAACCTTAAATCGTCACAAAATAACTGTGTCGGGGCACGGATGCTTACGATCACCTATGGGACCAGAGGCCCCTTTGTGGTTCGGCAAGGGGGGGGGTCACGTTGCACAAAGAGCGGACAGCGTGAGACGGCGCGATGATCAGGACTCAGGCATTTTACCTAGGTTTGGGCCGCTGCTAAGCGTAAAACCCTACTCCTGCTTTTGGTGGATTGATCAGAGGAACACGAAGAACACGCAGCGCCTAACCCCGGCAAGAGCTGCTATCGAGGTGAGCTACTACGCGAGTACAAGTGTCCAAAGGTCCGAATCGCGAATCCTGAGCTAGGTAGCCTTGGGCCTCCTTTTATAGTGCAAGGGGTTACCACAATGGCAAAAAAATCATTATCTATCGATTAGATAGCTTAGCAGAGCTATCATACCTAACTCTGGCATTTAGGACAAAATACCATGATTACTAGCCTAGGTGGCGCTCGGGGGTGCATCCCTGGCAAGCTCTTGCCACCGCTTGGCCGGTCGTTGCTTATGGTCTTGACACGCTGCAGGGCGGGTGTCAACTGAGTATAACTTGCCTCCCGGTGTGTCGCCACATGTTTAGCGAGAGCTGATTAGCCGCTTGAGGGCTCGACACCGCATCGACAAGTGACTGGCGTAGCGATGCGGTGGAGCGGTGGCCGGTTAGCTTGCGCCTGCCCGGGGATGGCTTCCCGGGTCTTCAGGAAGGTGTGCATGCCTTGGTCCCCGGCAAGCATCGAGGACGTGCTTGGCGCGTTGCAGTCCAGGCTTGGGCTGCCGCATCGAGCTTGTTGGAGTCTGGTCTTGAAGGGTTCAGCTACTACCGCCTGTGCATAAGTCAGGGGCACTGGGTACCCCTGTACTAGTGCACCGACAGGAGCCCCCGGGTCTGGCCCACACGCGCTCGCCAAGTGCCGTTGGGTCAGGCCCAAAATCTATGCACAGGCGCGCAATGGGAGGGAGTAACTGCCAATTTATTGGTTCGCGCTGACCCACCACCTCAGGCCGTTTCCGCCACGCGCGCCGCATGCATAGCGGGGAGTTAGCGACGGGCGCGCGTGACTTAAAGCCCTGGTCGTGGCAGAAACCGCAGTGACATGGATTGGAGAAATGTGGCGGTTACCTGTTCGCCCGTGATTGTGGGCGATGGAATTGGTGGAGATGGGCGGCGACCTTTGGAGCGAAGGAGAGCCAGCCCCCACGCTCTCCCCTATAAATTGGGGATCGCGAGGGGCGATGCTCATCTATCCTTTCTTCCTCCTCGAGTCCGAATCCACAGAGCTCGCCCTTCTGCTTCCTTGTCTTGAGCCGCGCTCGCCGCTAGCATGCCCAGGGGACAAGGGCGTCCTCTGGCCTCCGCCTCAACGGCGAGGGGTTCCCATCGGGATCATGCCACCGCTTCAGCCACGGAGGTGGAGGGCGGTTCAAGTGCGTGTAGTGGAGGAGCCGGAAGGGGCCGAAGTCGACGCGGGGCCTACGGCCGGGGAAGACGGAGTGCTGCTTCTCTTCCTCCTCCGCCATCAGACCCTCCCCTTGAGGAGGCCCATGCCGAGGGAACGACGCTGGAGTTCATCATCAAGCTGCGTGGTCCACCCCGAAGCCGCCTGCGCCTCCCTCACCCTTTCTCCGGGGTGATGGAGGTTGATAAGCCGCACGCCCTATGGCTGCGGGCGCACAGTTGCTGTAATGGCGCCGTGCGGGCGAATGTCGAGTACCCGGAGCGTCGTGTCATGCTTCTTAGGCGCGGGTGGAAATCCTACGCACGTGCCCACAATCTCACGGGTGGGCACGTCCTTCGCTTCAAGTTGATGGAGGCCGACCTGCTCTCCGTCAAGATTTATGGGCGTTCGGGCGCTCGCCTTGGCTGCTGCGAGGAGAGCTCGAGTGATGTCGAAAGCTCCTCCTCGAGCGATAGCGACGGGGAGGACCGTGTCGGTGAAGACGACGACGACAAGCCCCAGGCCGTCAAGTCGGAGTACGATGACCTGGGCTCCAGCTGATCGTCGGTCGCACCATCACCGTCATCGCGCTCCTCCTCCTCCTCCCGGCAGAGCGATTTGCCGGGGGTGTAGGACCGAAAGTATGTCTAGAGGGGGGGTGGTTAGACTACTTGACCAAATAAAAGTTTTGCCTTTTCCCAAATTTTAGAGTTGGCAGTTTTAGCATTTCATGGCAAGTCAAGTACACCCTACACATGCATGTCTAAGAGTATAGCAGCGGAAAGTAACAACAAGCATGAGTAGTAAGGGATAGGGTAGGAAGATCAAACGCAATTGTAGACACGATGATTTTTTCCCGTGGTTCCGATAGGTGGTGCTATTGTACGTCCATGTCTATGGAGTCTTCAACCCACGGAGGGTAACGGTCGCGAGAGTCCACGGAGGGCTCCACCCATAAGGGTCCACGAAGTAGCAACCTTGACTATTCCATAACGGCTTCCGTCCACGAAGGACTAGCCTCACTATGGGTAGATCTTCATGAAGTAGGCGATCTCCTTGCCCTTACAAACTTCTTGGTTCAACTCCACAACACGAAGTAGGAGGCTCCCAAGCGACACCTAACCAATCTAGGAGACACCACCCTCCAAAAGGTAATAGGCTTGGTAATGTCGATGAACTCCTTGCTCTTGTGCTTCAAGATGATAGACTCCTCAACACACAATCACTCTCTCACAGATTTGGCTTGGTGGAAGAGATGAGATTGGTGGAAAGCAACTTGGGGAGGCTAGAAATCAAGATCCATATGGTTGGAGTGGAAGATCTTGACCTCAACACAAGGGTAGGTGGTTCTCTCTCAGAAAACTGGATGGGGCAAGTATGGAATAGTTCTGAGTGCTTCTCTCTCGAGTAGGTGGTGGTGGAGGGGTATATATAGGCATCCCAAAAATCCAACCGTTACACACAAAATGACCAACTCGGTGACACCGATGTGTAAATCTCGGTGGTACCGAAGTGACCAAAAGGTGGCAACTTTTGAATCTCGGTGAGACCGATATCGGAAACTCGGTTGCACCGATAAGGTGACCAACGGTCAGATTCCCAATCTCGGTGACGCCAATCCAACAATCTCGGTGGTACCGATATTGTGAATTTGCGTAACAGAAAGTTGGCAACCTAAACTCGGTGGCACCGGGATTGAATCGGTTGCACCGAAGTGGCTAGGGATTGGCTGAGTCTGTCTGAGGTTGAGAATCGGTGGCACCGGGATGGAAATGTTGGTTGCACCGATTTTGAGTGTATGGCTTTGGACAGACTTTGGTGGGAGAGCTTGTGGGTGTTTTTGGTGACTATCACTTGTGCACGTATGAGCATTTTGTTCACCAACAAAACCTTACCCCCTTTTAATAGTATTGGCTTTCCTATGGACTCAAAGTGATTCCTCACAAATGTAAAATGTAGAGTCCTCTTCCTTGAAGCTTTGCCAACCTATTTCCTTGCATCTTGGGGTATTCCACAATCTCCACAATCCCTTTCCCAATCCTATCATTGAACATTTTCTGAAATATACTTAGTGGAAACATTAGTTCAATGACTTATATGTTGTTATTAATTACCAAAACCACCAAGGGAGCAAATGTGCTTTCAGGGGGTTCTTGACTCGGGCGCCGCCTCTTCTTCTCAGCTGGCCCCCGACAGGTTCGTGGACTTCGGTTTCGTCCTTCTTGTCGGTGGTCTCGCCGAGCCGTCCCCCGACAGTCTTGACGGGGTCAGGCTAGGCTTCTGCTTGGGTCCTCCCTCTGCTCTTTTTCTCTTTGTAATCTACCCCTAGGGGAGAAAGCCAAATAAAGAGTTATTAAAAAGGGGCGCCCTCTTATGTAATCTTTTATCCCATTTGTATCGGAAATGAATGAGAAACGGTGTTGTCTTTCTCTCGCAAGTACTATTCCTTTTACTTCCTTATATCTACTGCATCAGTATGTTTTGTCCTTGCTACACGGAGCTACTTGCCGGGTCATCATTCGAACCACGAGTGCTAGAGAGGGAAAACGAGCCCCCGGCAGCAGGTTGGCGTTGTTCCCCGGCAGAGCTCCTTGTCGGTGTCGGCGCCGCCACCCCTCCCCATAGTTGCTAAACAAGGACAGGGGGACGGCTCGTCCCGAGAAGGGTTTTCACCACGTGGATGACTCCACCACCCGCAGTAAGGAAGATACTAAGGATTTCCTTGAGGAATCGAAAGGTACTGAACTTGGGATATGCGATATACTTATCTTTTCCAAGCAGTATCCCCTTTTTATAGTCTGATGGGCCGCCATCCTTGTTTCTTTGTTTCCCTTCCCTGTTTTTCCGATGGTCAAACATGTAGGGTGAGAACAGTAACAAATATTACGGGTTCATCAAGTATTCTAGCAAATCTTTATAACTTAAAAGCGATAACATTGCAGTCATAAAAAATGCGTAATGAGCATGTAAAAATGATGACATGATGCAATGTCTAGCTTTATTATTGTTGTATAGGGTCCGCGCCTGGCTTAGTACAAAGGGTTACATGCAACATCGGCAAGGCTTGTACAAAAGGTGGCTGCCGGGGACTGAGCCCGGCAGCCGCGCCTTACGGGTAGAACTTACGAAGATGCTCAATGTTCCATGAGTTAAGCACCTTGGTGCCATCTTCGGTGGCACCGGGATTGAATCGGTTGCACCAAAGTGGCTAGGGTTTGGCTGAGTCTGTCTGAGGTTGAGAATCGGTGGCACCGGGATGGAAATGTTGGTTGCACCGATTTTGAGTGTATGGCTTTGGACAGACTTTGGTGGGAGAGCTTGTGGGTGTTTTTGGTGACTATCACTTGTGCACGTATGAGCATTTTGTTCACCAACAAAACCTTACCCCCTTTTAATACTATTGGCTTTCCTATGGACTCAAAGTGATTCCTCACAAATGTAAAATGTAGTGTCCTCTTCCTTGAAGCTTTGCCAACCTATTTCCTTGCATCTTGGGGTATTCCACAATCTCCACAATCCTTTTGCCAATCCTATCATTGAACATTTCCTGAAATATACTTAGTGGAAACATTAGTTCAATGACTTATATGTTGTTATTAATTACCAAAACCACCAAGGGAGCAAATGTGCTTTCAATCTCCCCCTTTTTGGTAATTGATGACAACATACAGATCAAAGCTTCGACATATGATATAATCAATGAATATAATCATCGCTTTGAGAAGTATGTGATAAGAAAGAGCTCCCCCTAAATTTGTGCATTATTTTAAATTTGCGTTTGAATGCAAATGCACAATCGATTAGGTACATGGGGCACTTCTTCCATGTCACATACATCTTGGTGGTGTGCGAGAGTAATTAGAATGAACATCATAGCACAACACAATCAAGCAAAAGTGAATGATCATCTTATAAGCAATAAGATGATAGGAAATAGTAGCATCACACATAATGCGTATGATCAAACACCACAAACATGTATCAAAAGCAACCAAAAGATCAAATGTTTTGAAAAAGCAATAAACACCAAACGCTCTCTCACTCGAAGCCTAAAGATCTATATACACTTCTCCCCCTTTGGCAACAAGTTACCAAAAAGTTCAAAGGCATATATCTAAGCGTTCTTGGGCTGATCTCCTCCGGTTGTTGATGAAGGAGTCGAGAGAACAGCGTCGGCGAAGATCTCTGCAGATGTCGTGGATGGAGTTGGAGTGGCGACTGGAGGAACTGAAACTGATGGAGCAGGAGCTGATGAAGAGGGCCTCAAGTCTGGAGCTGGCACAGTGGCTGATCTGGCCTGAGTGGTAAACTATGTGCCTGGCCTGAGAGGAGAACCATCCTCCTCATCATCATCAGAAGAAGTCTGAGGAAGAGGCACTGAGTCAACTTCCTTCTTGAGCTCATTTACTGTTCTAGTCAGCCCATCCACCCTATCATTAAGGGTCTTGATCCTGTTCTCGAAGATCCTCACAAGACTGTTCTGGTTGTCCAGAATCCCCTTAATGTCCTTCTTCATGCCCTGAACTGATGAGATCAAAAGATCCATTTTCTCGTTCCTGGATCTAGGAACCTGAGCACTAGTGGCTCTAGCTGCCTCTGCCTCTGCCTGAGCTGCAGCTGAAGTGGGATGATCTGGGTTCATCACCACAACGTTGTCCTCGAGATCTGGCTGTAGGGGCAAGTGGGGACGATCTAGAGCAAATATGTGCTTCTCCAACTTTGAGTTGATGAGCATCTGGATGTAGGGTGCATAACAGCAAGAGCGCTTCTGATCAGCAGCAACCCTCTTGATTGTCTCAACAATCAAGTCCATGACTCTAATCCTGGTGTGTCTGTCGAGGTGGATCAACATGTTAATGGAGTAGCCTCGGATCATCTTGTCATCTCCTGACTTGGGCATCAAGGTATGCCTCAGAATGGTGTTCATGGTGCGGAGGCCAGCCTGAAGAAAGTAGATAGATCCTATCCTGTGAGACTTCACATTAGCAGCAGGAATCTCATTGTACATGTTGGCCATAGCATTGTGGTTTGCCTTGGATTCTGAGTAGACATCCAGGTCACCATCCTGTACCTCTGGGACTCCTAAGATTTCAGCCCACTCCTCAACAGTAGACTCATACCTCATACCTTGCACCTTCAGTCATCCATACAATCCTACCATCTCCATAGAAATGTGCAGTGGAGTAGAATTGCATGATCATCTCATCATTCCAAGCAGTGAACTCTTTGCCAACAAACTCATCCAAACCAATGCAGTGGAAATTATCTTGGACATTTGGAAAATAGTCCTCATTCTCCTTGATGAATTTCCAGTCCACATACCGCATATCACTCACAACTGGACTCTTGTTAAACAGCACAGTTTCATAGAAATCATGTTGCTCTCTGGTGAAGAATCTGTAGTCCACAGCTGTCTTCTTCCTTTGGGCATATGGATCAGCAGCTCTCCATGCCCTCAAGCCAGAGTCCTTCCTCTTCTTCATATCCTCAGCAAGTGGGTAGCTGGCATTATGTACTGAAAGGTGTGGCCTAAGCTTCATTAGGGCAGACATAGCATCCTCATCCTCAACTCTGGAGGCAGTCCCTTTGTTCTTCTCAGATGCTGGAATTTGCCTGGACAATCTCTTGGGCTTCTCAGCAGCAGGCTTCTTGGGTGCAGATTTAGTGCTCTTGGATGTGCCAGTCTTTGGCATAGCATCAGCCATAAGCTTCTTTTTCTTCTTGGGAGGGGCTTTCTCAACTTGTTCTTCCTCCTCAGCAGCAGCAGCAGCAACAGCCTCCTCAGGGTCCTCAAACATGGAGGTCTGCCTGCCAGTGGCATAGACTATCCTCTCCCTAGCACCCTTCTTCTCCCCTGCCTTCTTAGGGGGTGACTCAAGGTGAAGAGCCATCTTTGTCCTAGCACCTTCAGGTGCTCTCATAGCCTCAGAGCTAGCATACTCTTTCCTGACAGCTCTCCTTGAAGGGTTAGCTTCATTTGCAGCTTTCTTGGCAGCCTTTTCTTGCTTCTTAGCAAGAATCTCTTCTGGAACGAAGTCTGATTCCTCCTCATCTGAATTCAGCTTCTTCCTGGCTCTTGTAGCAGCCTTGGGCAACCCATGAGAACTGGGGGTGCCTGGATCTGAAGATGAACTAGATTCAGGACTAGTGCCAGAATCCAATTCAACACTCTTCTCTCTGAAGTTGTTCTCACTGTCCTCAGCACTTGACATACTGACCCTGTGAACAGAATATAGAGGAGCAGAAAAGGATAAGTCATCACAAAATGTGGCTGGTTTTTGAAAGATTGAACACAAGATTTTCAAAGTTTTGCATTCTGTCACATGCAAATCGGTACAGCCGAAGTAAAATTGTCGGTGCCACCGAGACTGACTATCTCATTAACAGAAACTTGGCACTCTTTTCGGTGGGACCGAAAAGAAGTACTCGGTTTCACCGAGACAGTTCTCAGCAACACAGACAGACAAATCGGTGAGACCGGTTTGTTCACTTCGGTTCTACCGAGTTCCATCGGGCGGAAGGCAAACCCTAGAAAATCGATGGTTCGCTAATCTACGGAGTTTTCTCGTGGATAGAACGATGAGCAAACTGTGGCTTATAGAGAAAAACAACTTTATTGCGCAAGAATCAGACGGGAGCGCAAGAAAGATCGAATCCGTACCCTAGCTCGGTGACGGATCCGCTACGGCGGCGACGGCGGCGAAGATGCCCGTCGACGGCGAGGATTCCCAGCGGCGGAGAGGCTCGGGAAGGCAAGGCGATGACCAGGGGGTCCTTCTGCGGCAGCTTAGGGTTTGAGGCGCGACGATTTGAAGATTGAAATTTCGAACCGTCGGGACCACAAACTATATACCCTTCACTATCGGTGATACCGAGTCTAAATTGTCGGTGTCACCGAGTTCCTCAACTGTCAGCTGACAGGGAAACTCGGTGTAACCGAGAATATGGAATCGGTAGTATCGAGATAGAAAACCAGATCAACCCTAGGCATTTAGTGAGACCGAGATTTTGGGGTTGGTTCCACCGAGATGCACTTGGGAGGTTTTAATGGTCAGTCCTTGTCGATACGGAACTCCGAGTGCTCCACACACAGAGGGATCGAAAAGTACTTTTTCATATTTTGTGATGCAGCATGAATAGAATATGAGGTGAGAAAGCATAGATAGCTAAAGAGTGGTCCTAGGCATTCTTGTCCATCCAATTGGCAAAATATAAAACAAAAGCCAAATAGCAACAATTGGATGTCCTCGAATGAGAAAATAAATGCAGACCAACATGCTCACACAATAAGATGTCAAATGAAATCATGACAAACATGCACATACACACTAGCATCTAACAAGCACTAGGGCGATGACGAAGTCATCTATATATGAGTATTTGACTTAGGAGCCAAGTAAGAGTACTTGATCATAGGTCATACTCATCGTTTAAGCACAAGTGGGGTTACCACTTTTACATAAAGCATTTAATGTTGTCACATACTAAGAGATGCTTTGACTCAAGTCTTAGAGTAAAGCTCCCCCTTGATGTGACATCCCCCCATAAGAGGGATAGACTAACCTTGGGTTTTGTCGATGAAGACTTCATGTTGGTGAGGTAGTGGTGGATGCTCAAGGTTGATGAAGATCACCAAGAGTTGGGAGCATCCTTGTTGTTTCCTTACTCTTCTCACCTACATGGGTTAGTCCTAACACACAAGAGACAAATACAAGGATATCTATGGACATGGAGTGCAAAACATGTGTGATGATGTCCATTGATTTGTTGATTACCTTGTCCCTTGCTTACCTTTGAGGGAATGTGTGACTCCTTGAACTATTGCATAGAGTTGATGTTGATTGCAAATAGTTCTTGCCAATAATGAATGTGAGTGAATTTCATTGGCGGAGTCACCCCTCAAGAACTCACTAGTTCTTCTTCTTGGGGACCCACATCAAGTTGATGGGGATCCTTGGTGTTGTAGTAGCCTTTGTAGAAGTTGAGCTTGACGTAGCCATGGGTACCCACTTCACCATAGCTAGGGATCCATCTTCATATGAGTCAATGTCCTCTTGAAGCTTGTTCTTGCCCTTGAGCTTGTGGTCTTGTGGTGGAAGGTCATCTTGAGTTCTTGTCCCCTTGGGAAGAGTATTTTCATACTTCTCCTTTTGAGGAACAAACTTGGGCTCGGGATATTGACCTTCTTCCCATTCAACTCCATTTGCGTTGAAGTAGCCAACACCACGATTCTTCCGGTATCCTCCGTGCTTGCGTACAATTTCCTCAAATTGCTTACACCCGGCAAGACTCTTGTAGATACCTTTTTCTATAATTCCTTTCAATAAAGCATTTTCTTGCTCAAGTGTAACTTGGCTAAGAGAATCATCATTAGTGGAATCAATAGAACTACTAGAAGCAACATCATTGGTTTTAGCATTTTTATTGTTGCTACTAGATGAAGAACCTTTCTTGCCTTTGTTACTAGTTTGTTTAGATTTAACTTGTGGCATGAAAGTAGACAAGAGTAGTCGTTTGGCTAGATAAGATGAAGTCTTCTTTCGGAGATCGTCATTGATAGCTTTAAGAAACTCATGCTCTTGCTCCAAGTTGAGCTTCTCGAAGCGTAGCTTCTCATGAGTTCTTACAAGCTCTCTATGATCTTCAAGAGTAGATTCATGAGCTAACTTAAGAGTGTTTAGTTCTTTAGTTAGTTCTTCTATTTTCATCTTATCATCATCAATTGACTTATCTTGACTAGCATGAGAATTATCAAGTTCATTTTGACTAACATCACTAGTTTTATCAAAGAGCAAGTCATCATCACAAAGCAAATCATCTTCATCACTATCGAAATCAAGATACTCGGGGTGTGATACCTTGGGGCCTTTAGCCATGAAGCAACTTCCACTCCCTTCGTTTGGTGAGTCAAATAGATCATGGGAGTTGGTAGTCACTAGAGCAATTCCGGCAACACCATCATCTTGACTATAGTCGGAGTCGGAGTGATAGCTTCTCTCGGAGTTGTCATCGGAGTCGGAGCCGGAAACCCATTCACCAACATGAGCTTGATGTTTCCTTCTTGTGTAGCTCTTGGTGTACTTGTCCTTCTTCTCCGAATCCCTACTTCTCCTTGAGTGTGTTCGTTCATAACGATCATCTCTACTCCTTCTCTCTCTTTGAGGTGATTCATTCCTTGAGCTTCGTCTTCTTGGTGACTCTTCTTTTCGTTTGTAGGGAGCCGTGCACTCATTTGAGTAGTGTCCGGGCTTCCCACAATTGTAGCAATTGCGGCACGACTTGACGAACGCTTCTCATCATATCTTGAGTTGGAGCTTCTTTCTTTGCCTCTATTCTTGTAGAACTTGTTGAATTTCTTGACCATGAGGCTTATCTCTTCATTGGTGACAAGGTTGTTGCTTGAGGTTGCGGGAGCATCACTTGTGGCTTTGTAAGCACCGCTAGACTTGTGATGAAGCTCTTCCTTGTCTTTGAGTGTCATCTCATGAGCAACAATCCTTCCAATGACTTCCGTAGTCTTGAGATCTTTGTAGTTGGGCATCATTTGGATCAATGTGCACACGGTGTCGTATCTCTCATCCAAAGCTCTAAGTATCTTCTTGATGATGAATTTGTCGGTCATTTCTTCGCTTCCTAAGCCGGCAATCTCATTGGTGATGAGAGCTAGCCTAGAGTACATCTCTGTGACTCCTTCACCATCCTTCATCTTGAACTTGTCAAGCTGACCTTGAAGAACATCCAACTTGGAATCTCTCACGGACTCAGTTCCTTCGTGCATATCAACCAAAGTATCCCAAATCTCTTTTGCATTCTCAAGACGGCTGATTTTGTTGAATTCTTCTGGGCATAGGCAGTTGAATAGAATGTCGCATGCTTGAGCGTTGTATTGCAACATCTTCAATTCTTCCGCGGTCGCTTCACGATCCGGTTCCTTTCCATCTCCAAAGAATTCACCTTGCAAGCCAACACGAACAACAGCCCAAACGGCGGGGCTATGACCAAGAATATGCATTTTCATTTTGTGCTTCCAACTAGCAAAATTAGTGCCATCAAAGTACGGACCTCTACGATGATAATTACCCTCACTAAACGCCATACTCTCCTAGGTTGTGAGACCAATGCAATGGAGACCAAAGCTCTGATACCACTTGTAGGACTGAAAGTATGTCTAGAGGGGGGTGATTAGACTACTTGACCAAATAAAAGTTTTGCCTTTTCCCAAATTTTAGAGTTGGCAGTTTTAGCATTTCATGGCAAGTCAAGTACACCCTACACATGCATGTCTAAGATTATAGCAGCGGAAAGTAACAACAAGCATGAGTAGTAATGGATAGGGTAGGAAGATCAAACGCAATTGTAGACACGATGATTTTTTCCCGTGGTTCCGATAGGTGGTGCTATCGTACGTCCATGTTTATGGAGTCTTCAACCCACGGAGGGTAACGGTCACTAGAGTCCACGGAGGGCTCCACCCATAAGGGTCCACGAAGTAGCAACCTTGACTATTCCATAACGGCTTCCGTCCACGAAGGACTAGCCTCACTATGGGTAGATCTTCACAAAGTAGGCGATCTCCTTGCCCTTACAAACTTCTTGGTTCAACTCCACAACACCAAGTAGGAGGCTCCCAAGCGACACCTAACCAATCTTGGAGGCACCACCCTCCAAAAGGTAATAGGCTCGGTAATGTCGATGAACTCCTTGCTCTTGTGCTTCAAGATGATAGACTCCTCAACACACAATCACTCTCTCACAGATTAGGCTTGGTGGAAGAGATGGGATTGGTGGAAAGCAACTTGGGGAGGCTAGAAATCAAGATCCATATGGTTGGAGTGGAAGATCTTGACCTCAACACAAGGGTAGGTGGTTCTCTCTCAGAAAACTGGATGGGGCAAGTATGGAATAGTTCTGAGTGCTTCTCTCTCGAGTAGGTGGTGGTGGAGGGGTATATATAGGCATCCCCAAAAATCCAACCGTTACACACAAAATGACCAACTCGGTGACACCGATGTGTAAATCTCGGTGGTACCGAAGTGACCAAAAGGTGGCAACTTTTGAATCTCGGTGAGACCGATATCGGAAACTCAGTTGCACCGATAAGGTGACCAACGGTCAGATTCCCAATCTCGGTGACGCCAATCCAACAATCTCGGTGGTACCGATATTGTGAATTTGCGTAACAGAAAGTTGGCAACCTAAACTCGGTGGCACCGGGATTGAATCGGTTGCACCAAAGTGGCTAGGGTTTGGCTGAGTCTGTCTGAGGTTGAGAATCGGTGGCACCGGGATGGAAATGTTGGTTGCACCGATTTTGAGTGTATGGCTTTGGACAGACTTTGGTGGGAGAGCTTGTGGGTGTTTTTGGTGACTATCACTTGTGCACGTATGAGCATTTTGTTCACCAACAAAACCTTACCCCCTTTTAATAGTATTGGCTTTCCTATGGACTCGAAGTGATTCCTCACAAATGTAAAATGTAGAGTCCTCTTCCTTGAAGCTTTGCCAACCTATTTCCTTGCATCTTGGGGTATTCCACAATCTCCACAATCCCTTTGCCAATCTTATCATTGAACATTTTCTGAAATATACTTAGTGGAAACATTAGTTCAATGACTTATATGTTGTTATTAATTACCAAAACCACCAAGGGAGCAAATGTGCTTTCAGGGGGTTCTTGACTCGGGCGCCGCCTCTTCTTCTCAGCTGGCCCTCGGCAGGTTCGTGGACTTCGGCTAAGTCCTTCTTGTCGGTGGTCTTGCCGAGCCGTCCCCCGACAGTCTTGACGGGGTCAGGCTAGGCTTCTGCTTGGGTCCTCCCTCTGCTCTTTTTCTCTTTGTAATCTACCCCTAGGGGAGAAAGCCAAATAAAGAGTTATTAAAAAGGGGCGCCCTCTTATGTAATCTTTTATCCCATTTGTATCGGAAATGAATGAGAAACGTTGTTGTCTTTCTCTCGCAAGTACTATTCCTTTTCCTTCCTTATTTATACTGCATCAGTATGTTTTCTCCTTGCTACACGGAGCTACTTGCCGGGTCATCATTCGAACCACGAGTGCCAAAGAGGGAAAACGAGCCCCAGGCAGCAGGTTCACGCTGTTCCCCGGCAGAGCTCCTTGTCGGTGTCGGCGCCGCCACCCCTTCCCATAGTTGCTAAACAAGGACAGGGAGACGGCTCGTCCCGAGAAGGGTTTTCACCACGTGGATGACTCCACCACCCGCAGTAAGGAAGATACTAAGGATTTCCTTGAGGAATCGAAAGGTACTGAACTTGGGATATGCGATATACTTATCTTTTCCAAGCAGTATCCCCTTTTTAGAGTCTGATGGGCCGCCATCCTTGTTTCTTTGTTTCCCTTCCCTGTTTTTCCGATGGTCAAACATGTAGGGTGAGAACAGTAACAAATATTACGGGTTCATCAAGTATTCTAGCAAATCTTTATAACTTAAAAGCGATAACATTGCAGTCATAAAAAATGCGTAATGAGCATGTAAAAATGATGACATGATGCAATGTCTAGCTTTATTATTGTTGTATAGGGTCCGCGCCTGGCTTAGTACAAAGGGTTACATGCAACATCGGCAAGGCTTGTACAAAAGGTGGCTGTCAGGGACTGAGCCCGGCAGCCGCGCCTTACGGGTAGAACTTACAAAGATGCTCAATGTTCCATGAGTTAAGCACCTTGGTGCCATCTTCGGTCTCCAGACGGACTGCGCCAGGTCTGGTGACTCGTACTACCAGGTAAGGGCCTTCCCACTTTAACGTCAACTTGTTAGCACCCTTGGCAAACTGAACACGCCTAAGGACAAGGTCGCCTTCCTCAAAGCTCCGGGCATGGACCCTGCGGCTATGGTAGCAGCGCAGGGCTTGCTGGTAACGTGCAACACGCACCACAGCCCGGAGACGGTCTTCCTCGAGGATCATGGCATCATCATGCCGTAGTTGCTGTTGCTCTTGATCGTAGGCAAGCACTCGAGGTGACCCGTATATGAGTTCCGTGGGGAGTACTGCTTCCGCCCCATACACTAGGGAGAAGGGCGTCTGGCCAGTAGCTCAATTTGGTGTCGTCCTGAGGGACCAAAGAACCATCGGCAGCTCATCTATCCAGCGCATGCCGCTCTTCTGCAGCTTATCAAAAGTTCTTGTCTTGATCCCTCGCAGCACTTCAGCATTCATGCTCTTGACTTGCCCGTTGCTTCTCGGGTGAGCAACAGAGGCGAAGGAGACCTTGCTTCCAAGGCTTTGGATATATTGCATGAAGGCGCGGCTCGTGAACTGGGTGTTGTTGTCAGTGATCACTCTGTTAGGCACTCCAAAGCGGCACACCAGTCCTTTCATGAACTTGATAGCTGATTGTGCGGTCACCTTTCTCACCGGTTCCACCTCAGGCCACTTTGTGAACTTGTCGGTTGCCACGAACAAGAACTCAAACCCCTGACAGCACGGGGGAAGGGGCCCAGGATATTGAGCCCCTAGACCGAGAATGGCCAGGATAGAGGGATTGTTTGCAGGGCTTGTGTTGGTTGATGGATGTTCTTGGAATGGAACTGGCAGGCTTCACACTTGGTGACCAGCTCAGTAGCGTCCTGGAGAGCAGTGGACCAATAGAAACCCTGTCGGGAAGCTTTCCCGGCAAGGGCCCTTGATCCAATGTGGGAACCACATACTCCTCCGTGGATCTCCGCCAACAGCTTCAGTCCATCCTCCCGGCAGATACACCTTAATTTCACACCGTTCGGTCGCCTTCTGTACAGGGTGTCATCGACAAACTGGTACATACTTGACCGACGGGCTACTCTTCCGGCTTCTTCTTGCTCTTCGGGGAGTTCTCCTGTTTGAAGGAAATGGACTATGTGCTGCGCCCAGGTTGGATCCTGCGGCTAGACAACAAGTACTAAAGGCATCTCCTTGTCTCCGGGAGCGCTTGTCTCAACCGCGAGAACCTGAGGTCCTGCAGGAGGGAGCTGCTCGTCAATCGGAACGAGATTTTCCCCAGCAGCTTCTCTACCAGCGGCTTCGGGAAGCTCTGCTGGGAAATGCTTGCCGGAGTTCAGCTTCCTTCTCTTTTTGGACATCGCTGATGGGGATACTGATGGTTGAGTGAGGCGGAGAACGAAAGTCCCTGGTTCCATAGGAAGCTTCTGTGCGGCGCACTTTGATAGATGGTCAGCAATGCAGTTTTTTGCTCGTGGCACGTGCTCTGTTTGCAGTCCATCAAAATGCTCCTCCAATTTCCTCACTTCTTCCACGTATGCTTCCATCAGCGGGCTCTGGTAATCCTTGTTGACTTGCTTCACCACAAGCTGAGAATCTCCTTGGGCGATCAGCCTCTTTATTCCCAACTCTACTGCGATTCTGAGTCCGGCAAGGAGCCCCTCGTACTCAACGGTATTGTTGGTGGCTTCCTCCTGGGGGAAGTGCATTTGGACAACGTACTTGAGGTGCTCTCCGGTGGGGGCAATGAGGAGCACGCCTGCTCGAGCGCCCTGGAGTGAGAAAGCACCGTCAAAGTACATGATCCAATCCTTGGGTGCTTCTTTGCCGGGGAGGATTGTCTCCGGAGCTTCATCATCTGGCGTGGGTGTCCATTCTGCAATAAATTCCGCCAACGCCATGCTCTGAATGGTGGAAGTGCTCTCATACTTCAATCCGAAACTTGACAATTCTAATGCCCACTCAACTATCCTGCCAGTGGCTTCGGGGTTCCTCAGTATGCGTTGCAACGGGAAACGGCTAACAACTGTTATCTCATGGGCATGGAAATAGTGGCGCAGCTTCCTCGAGGCCATGATGAGGTCGAAGATCAGCTTTTGTACTCCAGTGTACCTTGATCTAGCCCCCTGTATCAGGGAACTGACAAAGTACACGGCCCGCTGCACCATTTTCTTCTTTGCCACCTCCTTGGATTCGATGTCGCCCATTTGCTGAGGTCCCCCTTGATCTGTATCGAGTCCTGCCGCAGATGCTTCTTTCTCGTCCCCAGTAGCATCAGCAGTAGCTGCTGAATCTCCATCCACTTCCCGCTGCGCCACCAGCGCTGCACTAACCACTTGATTCGTCGCTACCAAATATAGCAGCAGCGGCTCCGGTGTAGAAGCGACCAAGGTGGGAGCAGAGGATAGGTAATTCTTCAAGTCTTGTAGCGCTGCATCTGCCTCCGGGGTCCACTTCATCGGGCCGGCCTTCCTCAAGATCTTGAAGAACGGCAAGGCGCGCTTAGCAGACTTGGAGATGAACCTACTTAACGCGGCAACACATCCGGTCAATCGTCTGATATCCTTGATAGTCTTGGGTGCTTGTATCTGTTCAATCGCCTTGATCTTGTCGGGATTTGCTTCTATTCCCCGCTGAGATACAAAGAACCCAAGCAGCGTGCCGGATGGGACACCGAACACACACTTTTCAGGGTTGAGCTTCAGGTTGATTTTGCGCAAGTTTGCAAAAGTTTCTTCCAGATCTTGTATGAGAGTGGCTTCATCCTTGGTCTTGACCATGATGTCATCCATGTAGGCTTCCACATTTCTGTGCAGCTGAGGTCCAAAACCAATCTGAACAGCACTGGCGAAGGTTGAACCGGCACTTTAACCCGAAGGTCATACGCACGAAACAGTACGTGCCACAGGGAGTTATGAATGCGGTCTTCTCCTCATCTTCTTTAGTCATAAATATGTGGTGGTATCCGGAGTAGGCATCCAAAAAGGAGAGCAAGTCACATCCGGAGGTGGATTCAACAATCTGATCTATGCGCGGCAAGGGGAAAGGGTCCTTCAGGCAAGCTTTGTTCAATTTAGTGAAGTCTATGCAAAGCCTCCATTTCCCATTTGCCTTACGTACCACCACCGAGTTTGCCAACCAAGTTGGATGCAACACCCCTCTGACCAAACCAGCTGCTTCAAGCTTCTTGATTTCCTCGGCAATGAACTGCTGCCGCTCCAGGGCTTGCTTCCTAACCTTTTGCTTGATGGGCCGGGCATGAGGACAGACATGAAGGTGGTGCTCAATTACCTCCCTGGGAACACAGGGGATGTCAGATGGTTGCCAGGCAAACACATCAACATTCTCCTGCAGGAAGGTAATGAGCGCGCTTTCCTATTTGGTAGTAAGGGTAGCACTGATGGTGAACATGCCACCAGTGCCGTCCAGCCTTGCCGGGATTTTCTTCGTCTCAGGATAGGTGGCATTGGTCTTCTTGCTAGTGGAACTCCCCGGCAGGTCATCGTCGGGTGCGGCCCACTCTGAAGAGGCGCGCTTCCCGGAGTCCTTGCCGGTGTTTGTGCTAGCCTTCTTCAATTTCTCTGTATCCTTAGTCGGAGCTGGGATTTCTGTGGTTTTAGTTGCTACTGCATCACGATACATCTAGTCCACGCAGATAACTGCGTTCTTCTTGTGGGATGGGATGGAAATGACCCCAATGGGCCCTGGTATCTTCAAGGTATTGTAGGCATAGTGAGATGCCGCCATGAACTTTGCGAGAGCTAGGCGACCGAGGATTCCGTTGTAAGGCAGCGGGATCTCGGCGACGTCGAACACTATCCTCTCTGTCCGGAAGTTCAGTTCCCCGCCAAATGTCACAGGCAGAGTGTTCTTTCCCTTGGGTCGTCTCCTGCCGGGGTTGATTCCTTGGAATGTACTCGTAGCCTCGAGCTCTTCATCAAGGATCTGCAGTTTCTCGGCCACTTTAGGGGAGATTAAGTTCAATCACGCCCCGCCGTCAACTAACATCTTGGACACCTTGAGGTTGCGGATTGTCAGAGAAACCAACAATGGAAAACACCCGACCATAGTGGTACGGTCGGGATGATCCTCTTCGTCAAAGATGATAGGCGTGCGGGACCATTTGAGTGGCTTCCTAGATTCTGTAGTTGGTTCCATAGCATTGACCTCGCGTGCCCACTGCTTGAGTTGGCGGTGAGAGGAATGCAAGGACGCACCCCCGTCAACGCACAAGGCTTCGGTTGCTTTCTGAAACTCCCTGTCACTGGAATCCTCATCATCATCCTCATCCTCACTCATATTGGGTGTTTCCATCTTCTCTCGGCCTCTGGCGGGTTTTTCCTTTTGCCGCGTGATACGTCTCCAACGTATCTATAATTTTTGATTGTTCCATGCTATTATATTATCTGTTTTGGATGTTTTATATGCATTAATATGCTATTTTATATTATTTTTGGGACTAACCTATTAATCTAGAGCCTAGTGCCAGTTTCTGTTTTTTCCTAGTTTTTGAGTATTGCAGATAAGGAATATTAAACGGAGTCCAAACGGAATAAAATCTTCGGAATAATTTTTCTTGGACCAGAAGACATCTACCAAGCTTGGAGACCAAGGCAGGAGAGCCGCCGCGTGGCCACAAGCCACAGGGGCGCGCCAAGGGGGTAGAGCGTGCCCCCCTGGCTTATGGGCCCACGGCAGCTCCCCCAACCCTATTTCTCGGCCTATAAATTCACAAATATTCCCTGGATACCAGAGAGAGCCACGAAAACACTTTTCCGCCGCCAGGAGTCTCGGTTCCTGTGAGATCCAATCTTGGAGCCTTTTTCGGTAATCTGCCGGAGGGGGATTCGATCACGGAGGGCATCTACATCAACTCCATTGCCCCTCCGATGATGCGTGAGTAGTTCACCACAGACCTTTGGGTCCATAGCTAGTAGGTAGATGGCTTCTTCTCTCTCTTTGCTCTTCAATACCATGTTCTTCATGATCTTCATGGAGATCTATCCGATGTAATACTCTTTTGCGGTGTGTTTGTCGAGATCCGATGAATTGTGGGTTTATGTTCAGATTATCTATGAATATTATTTGTGTCTTTTCTGAATTCTTATATGCATGATTTCATATCTTTGCAAGTCTCTTCGAGTTATTGGTTTGGTTTGGCCAACTAGATTGGTAATTCTTGCAATGGGAGAAGTGCTTAGTTTTGGGTTCAATCTTGCGCTGTCCTCACCCAGTGACATAGTAGGGGTAGCGAGGCACGTATTGTATTGTTGCCATCGAGGATAAAAAGATGGGGTTTTCATCATATTGCTTGAGTTTATCCCTCTACATCATGTCATCTTACCTAATGCGTTACTCTGTTCTTCATGAACTTAATACTCTAGATGCAGGCAGGAGTCGGTCGATGTGTGGAGTAATAGTAGTAGATGCAGAATCGTTTCGGTCTACTTGACACGGACGTGATGCCTATATGCATAATCATTGCCTTGGATATCTTCATAATTATTCGCTTTTCTATCAATTGCTCGACAGTAATTTGTTCACCCACCATAATACTTGCCATCATTAGAGAAGCCTCTAGTGAAACCTATGGCCCCCGGGTCTATTTTCCATTTTATACTTTCAGATCTAAAACCAAAAATACCAAAAATATTTTGCTGCAATCTTTTTACATTTGTTTTACTTTACTTTCAAGCAATCATATCTATCTATCTCTATCAGATCTCATCCTTGCTTGTAACCGTGAAGGGATTGACAATCCCTTTATAGCGTTGGGTGCAAGTGTTTGATTCTTTGTGTAGGTACATCTATTGGGGACTTGCTTGTATCTCCTACTGGATTTATACCTTGGTTCTCAACAACTAAGGGAAATACTTATCTACTTTGCTGCATCACCCGTTCCTCTTCACGGAAACCAACGCATGCTCGAGAAGTAGCAAGAAGGATTTCTGGCGCCGTTGCCGGGGAGATCTACATCAAGCCTACCAAGTACCCATCACAAACTCATCTCTTGCATATACATTATTTGCCATTTGCCTCTCGTTTTCCTCTCCCCCACTTCACCAATTTGCCGTTTTATTCGCCTTTTTTCTCCCCGGATCTCTTTTTGTCTACTTGTGTTACCATGTGCCTTCTATTTGCTTGCATCTTTGCTTGCTAAAAATCTATTGTTATGGATCCTCATCCACTTGCTAATCTTTTCAAAAGACCAAATTATGATGAACCAATTGCTAGTGAGTTGAGTGCACTTGATTATCTCTATGAAGTTTTGTTTGAAAATCATGAATCTGAAAATTTTGATGAAGTGTTGAAAGAAGAAATTTATAATGTGATTCATGATAGCTCCTTGATTGAAAAGAATGATTGCAATGATGTTACTATAAATTCTATTAATGTCAATTATGCTAATGATATGCAAAGCCACAAGCTTGGGGATGCTATGTTTGATGAAGATGATATTTTTTATCCCCCAAGTTTTGATGAGCAAATTCATTATGATGATTGCATGCTCGTGTATCATGAAAAGAATGATTTATGTGATAGTTATATTGTTGAATTACTTCTAGATGCTACTGAAATTTATTATGATGGAGGAACATATGCTTGTAGGAATTGCAATAATATCAAGTTTCCTCTCTATGTGTTCAAAGTTTTGAAGTTATGCTTGTTTTGCCTTCCCGTGCTAATTGATTCTTGTTCCCATAAATTGTTTGCTCAGAAAATCCCTATGCATAGGAAGTGGGTTAAACTTAAACGTGTTTTTCATGAGATTCATGATGCTCTTTTGCATATTTCAATTAATACTTTTTATGTGAGCATCATTGAAATCGTTATGCCTAGGTAGGGGCGTTAAACAATAGCGCTTGTTGGGAGGCAACCCAATTTTATTTTATGCTTCTGTTTTTTGCTTCTGTTTTTGAGTTTTCCACACATTATTACCTCTGTAATAATTGTGTTTTCCTGTTTAAATTAGTGTTTGAGCCAAGTAAGACCTTTGGGATAGTCTACGGTGTTTGCAATTTGATTTTGCTGAAAAACAGAAACTTTTGCTCTCATTCCAGGATTTTTTTAAATTCACTGGAACGTGCTTTTGATCTGAACTTTTTACACAAGATTGATATACAAATTTCCCTGTTTGTCCTAATTTTTCATAATTTTTGGAGTTACAGAAGTATTCTAAGTCTATAGATTGCTACAGACTGTTCTGTTTTAGACAGATTCTGTTTTCTTTGTGTTGTTTGCTTATTTTGATGAATCTATGGGTTGTATCGGGGGGGGGGGGGGGGGTATGAACCATGGAGAAGTTAGAATATAGTAGATATTACACCAATATAAATAAAGAATGAGTTCACAATAGTACCTAAGTGGTGGTTTATTTTTCTTATACTAACGGATCTCATGAGTTTTCTGTTGAGTTTTGTGTTTTGAAGTTTTCAAGTTTTGGGTAAAGATTTGATGGACTATGGAATAAGGAGTGGCAAGAGCCTAAGCTTGGGGATGCCCAAGGCACCCCAAGCCATATTCAAGGATACCAAAAAGCCTAAGCTTGGGGATGCCCCGGAAGGCATCCCCTCTTTCGTCTTCAATCCATCGGTAAATTTACTTGAGGCTATATTTTTATTCACCACATGATATGTGTTTTGCTTGGAGTGTCTTGTATGATATGAGTCTTTGCTTTTTAGTTTGCCACAATCATCCTTGCTGCACACATCTTTTTGAGAGAGACACGCTGAATCTTGAATTTATTAGAATACTCTATGTGCTTCACTTATATCTTTTGAGCTAGGCAATGTTGCTCTAGTGCTTCACTTATATCTTTTTAGAGCACGGTGGTGTTATATTTTATAGAAATTATTGAACTCTCGTACCTCACTTATATTATTTTGAGAGTTTCTTAAAACAGCATGGTAATTTGTTTAGGTTATGAATTTAGTCCTAATATAATAGGCATCCAAGAGGGATATAATAAAAACTTTCATATTAAGTGCATTGGATACTATGAGAAGTTTGATTCCTTGCATATAGTTTTGAGATAATGGAGATGGTAATATGAGAGTCATGCTAGTGAGTAGTTGTGAATTGGAAGAGATACTTGTGTTGAAGTTTGTGATTCCCGTAGCATGCACGTATGGTGAACCGTTATGTAACGAAGTCGGAGCATGATTTGTTTAATGATTGTCGACCTTTGTGTGAGGGTCGGGAGCGCGCGATGGTTAACTCCTACCAACCTCTCCCCTAGGAGCATGCGTCTAATGCTTTGTTTGATAACTAATAGACTATTGCAATAAGTATGTGAGTTCTTTATGACTAATGTTGAGTCCATGGATTATACGCACTCTCACCCTTCCACCATTGCTAGCCTCTCTAGTACCGCGCAACTTTCGCCGGTACATCAAACCCACCTTCCTCAAAACAGCCACCATATATTTTCCTCAAAACAGCCACCATACCTACCTATTATGGCATTTCCATAGCCATTCCGAGATATATTGCCATGCAACTTCCACCGTTCCGCTTTTCATGACATGCACCATCACTTTCATATTGCATATAGAGTCATATTTTGTCATAGGTATCGAGTTGTAATTTTCCTTTTGAGTTGTAAGTAAATAAAAGTGTGATGATTTTCATTATTAGAGCATTGTCCCATGAGAGAAAAGGATGATGGAAGCTATGAATCCCTCACAAGTTGGGATGAGTCTCCGGACTTTACAAAAAATAAAAGAGGCCAGCGAAGCCCAAATAAAAAAAAAGAGGCCAAAGAGGCCCACCAAAATAAAAAAAAAAGGAAAAAAAAGAAAAAAAAATGAGAGAAAGAGAGAAGGGACAATTGCTACTATACTTTTCCACACTTGTGCTTCAAAGTAGCACCATGATCTTCATGATAGAGAGTCTCCTATTTTGTCACTTTCATATAACTAGTGGAGTTTCATCTTGCACGACCACTTAGTTTTCTTTTTGAGCTTCCATACACTTATAGCTCTAGTGCACCCGTTGCATGGCAATCCCTACTCACTCACATTGATATCTATTGATGGGCATCTCCATAGCCCGTTGATACGCCTAGTTGATGTGAGATTATCTTCTTCCTTTCCCTTGCAACCTCCACCATATTCTATTCCACCTATAGTGCTATATCCATGGCTCACGCTCATGTATTGCGTGAGAGTTGAAAAGGTTTGAGAACACCAAAAGTGTGAAACAATTGCTTGGCTTGTTCATCGGGGTTGTGCATGATTTAGATACTTTGTGTGGGGAAGATGGAGCATAGCCAGACCATATGATTTTGTAGGGATAACTTTCTAAGGCCATGTTATTTCGAAAGGACGCGATTGCCTTGATGGTGTGCTCGAAGTATTACTATTTTTATGTCAATATTATACTATTGTTTTGAATCTTACGGATCTGAATATTCATGCCACAAAAAAGAATATTACATGGATAAATATGTTAGGTAGCATTCCACATCAAAAATTCTGTTTTTATCATTTACCTACTCGAGGACGAGCAGGAATTAAGCTTGGGGATGCTTGATACGTCTCCAACGTATCTATAATTTTTGATTGTTCCATGCTATTATAATATCTGTTTTGGATGTTTTATATGCATTAATATGATATTTTATATTATTTTTGGTACTAACCTATTAATCTAGAGCCTAGTGCCAGTTTCTGTTTTTTCCTTGTTTTTGAGTATTGCAGATAAGGAATATTAAACGGAGTCCAAACAGAATAAAATCTTCGGAATAATTTTTCTTGGACCAGAAGACATCTACCAAGCTTGGAGACCAAGGCACGAGAGCCGCCGTGTGGCCACAAGCCACAGGGGCGCGCCCAGGGGGGTAGGGCGCGCCCCCTGGCTTCTGGGCCCACGGCAGCTCCACCAACCCTATTTCTCGGCCTATAAATTCACAAATATTCCCTGGATACCAGAGAGAGCCACGAAAATACTTTTCCGCCGCCAGGAGCCTCGGTTCCCATGAGATCCAATCTTGGAGCCTTTTCCGATAATCTGCCGGAGGGGGATTCGATCACGGAGGGCATCTACATCAACTCCATTGCCCCTCCGATGATGCGTGAGTAGTTCACCGCAGACCTTCGGGTTCATAGCTAGTAGCTAGATGGCTTCTTCTCTCTCTTTGCTCTTCAATACCATTTTCTTCATGATCTTCATGGAGATCTATCCGATGTAATACTCTTTTGCGGTGTGTTTGTCGAGATTCGATGAATTGTGGGTTTATGTTCAGATTATCTATGAATATTATTTGAGTCTTTTCTGAATTCTTATATGCATGATTTCATATCTTTGCAAGTCTCTTCGAGTTGTTGGTTTGGTTTGGCCAACTAGATTGGTAATTCTTGCAATGGGAGAAGTGCTTAGTTTTGGGTTCAATCTTGCGGTGTCCTCACCCAGTGACATAGTAGGGGTAGCGAGGCACGTATTGTATTGTTGCCATAGAGGATAAAAAGATGGGGTTTTCATCATATTGCTTGAGTTTATCCCTCTACATCATGTCATCTTAGCTAATGCGTTACTCTGTTCTTCATGAACTTAATACTCTAGATGCAGGCAGGAGTCGGTCGATGTGTGGCGTAATAGTAGTAGATGCAGAATCGTTTTGGTCTACTTGACACGGACGTGATGCCTATATGCATAATCATTGCCTTGGATATCTTCATAATTATTCGCTTTTCTATCAATTGCTCGACAGTAGTTTGTTCACCCACCGTAATACTTGCCATCATGAGAGAAGCCTCTAGTGAAACCTATGGCCCCCGGGTCTATTTTCCATATTATACTTTCAGATCTAAAACCAAAAATACCAAAAATATCTTGCTGCAATATTTTTACTTTTGTTTTACTTTACTTTCAAGCAATCATTTCTATCTATCTCTATCAGATCTCATCCTTGCAAGTAACAGTGAAGGGATTGACAACCCCTTTATAGCGTTGGGTGCAAGTGTTTGATTCTTTGTGTAGGTACATCTATTGGGGACTTGCTTGTATCTCCTACTGGATTGATACCTTTGTTCTCAACAACTGAGGGAAATACTTATCTACTTTGCTGCATCACCCGTTCCTCTTCACGGAAACCAATGCATGCTCGAGAAGTAGCACCGCGGCGACCTCCTCTACCGCCACGGCCTTTCCCGGCAGCACCGTCATGGCCTTTTTCTTTGTCGCGCTTCTCGTATTCGGCCCTCTGCTTCTCAACAAGTTGCTCGACTTGTCGGCATTCTTGGAGATCATGGTCCTTGGTGCGGTGAATTTTGCAGTACGGCCCGTCGGACTTCCCGGTCTTCTCAGCAGCAGTAGCCTCCCGGCAATCAGCGCACGCGGCAGCTCCCTTGCCGGGTTTTTTGGCTTTCGCCTTCTTGCTTGCACTGAGGTCTCCGGAGCTCTTGACGGCCAATACTGCTTTTCCCTTCCGCTTCTTGTTGCGCTTCCTGCTTCTTCCCTTTGGGTCGGGGGCGTCGTCGTCGTCATCGGAGTCCATTTCGACGTTCGCCTCCTCACCGGGAACTTGCCTTCCTTCTTCAGCTCGAGCACATTTATCCGCCAAGGTGTAAAGCTCATTAATAGTCTTGGGGAGCTTGACATTCATCTTGGCTCGCATCCTCCTGTTGGGCATGTTCGAATTGAACGCGGCAATCACCGATGTGGGATGGATCTCTAGGATGTTGCGGTGCACTCGGCTGAATCTCTGGATGAACTTCCTCAAGGTTTCTCCCTCCTTTTGCGGGAGGACTTGGAGATTGCTGGGCTGGCCTGGTTCTTGATGACCACCGGTAAAGGCGCCAACGAACTCGTTGCATAGATGAGCCCATGTCGAAATTGAATTTTCCGGCAGATGCATCAGCCATGATCTCACGTTCAGCTTAAGTGCCAAAGGTAAATAGTTGGCGAGCACCTTTTCATATCTTCCCCCCGCAGCTTGAACAACTATAGTGTATATGCCCAAGAATTCTGCCAGGTCAGCTTCCCGTCATATTTCTCAAGAAGCTCAGGTTTGAAAGCTCGGGTCGATGGCCAGCGGACCCGTCGCAGCTCACTAGTGAAGGCAGGGCAACCAACCTCGTAGGGAAGGTACCCGCCAGCACTGGGCGCGGGGTCGCCGACGTCTGGACCATTGCGCTCGTCAGATTGACGATGCGCTTCCCGGCGTCGCTCGATGGTGATGCGCGCGTCTTCTTTCCGTTGGTCTTCAAGGACACGCCGTTGATCCCAGTGGTCGCGTGGACCAGACGAGACTATGGACGCCTCGTCGTGTTCATTAGCATGTGAAGCTTGCTGCGGCTGCCTCTGGGCCTGTTGTCGCGGAGGAGACTGCACCGTTGGGGTGACCCCTTCGACGCGCTCGCTGGCCCGGGCTGCTACTGCTGTTTGCGTACGTCGTGACGGCTTCGCATGCTGGGGCTTGTTGGCTTTGACGAAAGAAACCAAACTCTGAATGGTGGCTCTCCATTCATCCATCATATCAGCTATTGGCATAAAGTTGAGCAGCATCTAGACTCGCGCCATGGCTTCCTCTGTGGTGCTCGGCATGGTGAAAGAGGCGGACCGCGACGTCGCTCGACTCCTGGTAGGATCATGAGAAGCGTCGCCGCGTTCTTGATGCCGTGCGCCGTTCGCCAGGGCTATCTGGCGTGTAGGGGGTCGATCCTGCGGGGCTGCGGCCCCGCTTGGCACCCTATCTCGTTCCACACAGGGTGCACGCCCAGCAGTCTCGCCGGCGACGAGTGCGGCCGGAGGATCACGGTTCGCACCAGACCGGGCACCGCCGAGGCGGCCGCGGCCATTCGTGCGGCGGGGAGGTGATGAGCGGTTGTTTTCCTCGCCCGCGGCGCCGGGGCCAGGCTCGCCAAGTTGTTGTTGTAGTCGCTCCCCTCCGGCGTCTCCTGCTCCATCTCCGGCCGTGAAGGACCGGACAGGGGCGCCGCCTGCGCCGACCGTGTCGTCCACGATGCTCGCCTCACCCGCAGCCACCGCGGCGTCGACGGCGCCGGCAACCGCGTGTGAGGGAGCCTTCAAAGTGGAGGGATGCGTGGCCACGCCGAATTTCTTCTTGGGAGCCATTGTTGAAGAAGATGATAACGAAGATCGATCCGCCGTTCACGAACTCGGGTTCGCGCAAATGATGCACGCCCCCCTACCTGGCGCGCCAAAGATGTCGGGGTACGGATGCTCACGATCACCTATGGGACCAGAGGCCCCATTGTGGTTCGGCAAGGGGGGGTCACGTTGCACAAAGAGCGGAGAGCATGAGACGGCGCGACGATCAGGACTCAGGCATTTTACCCAGGTTCGGGCCGCTGCTAAGCGTAAAACCTTACTCCTGCTTTTGGTGGATTGATCAGAGGAACACAAAGAACATGCAGCGCCGAACCCCGGCAAGAGCTGCTATCGGGGTGATCTACTACGCGAGTACAAGTGTCCAAAGGTCCGAATCGCAAATCCTGAGCTAGGTAGCCTTGGGCCTCCTTTTATAGTGCAAGGGGTTACCACAATGGCAAAACAGTCATTATATATCGATTAGATAGCTTAGCAGAGCTATCATACCTAACTCTGGCATTTAGGACAAAATACCTTGATTACCAGCCTAGGTGGCGCTCGGGGGTGCATCCCCGGCAAGCTCTTGCCACCGCTTGGTTGGTCGTTGCTTATGGTCTTGACACGCTGCAGGGCGGGTGTCAACTGAGTATAACTTGCCTCCCGGTGTGTCGCCACGTGTTTAGCGAGAGCTGATTAGCCGCTTGAGGGCTCGACACCGCATCGACAAGTGACTAGCGTAGCGATGCGGTGGAGCGGTGGCCGGTTAGCTTGCGCCTGCCGGGGGATGGCTTGCCGGGTCTTCAGGAAGGTGTGCATGCCTTGGTCCCCGGCAAGCGCCGGGGACGTGCTTGGCGCGTTGCAGCCCAGGCTTTGGCTGCCGCGTCGGGCTTGTTGGAGTCTGGTCTTGAAGGGTTCAGCTACTACCGCCTGTGGATAAGTCAGGGGCACTGGGTACCCCTGTACTAGTGCACCGACAAACTATCTTCTCTTTAAGCGCCGAGGGGAAATCAAACGTCTCGTGCCACCTGATAATCTCTAAAACCTAAATGCACACGGTTAGTCCGCAAAGGGCATTATCATCAATCACCAAAACCGCTTCGGAAAAATTATGTTCTAACACATGCTAGGCTCATCAAGCTAACCAAACTATTTCCGCATGTGTAAAACTGGTGTACACCCATTGTATGTGAACGTAGAGTTTATCACACCAGCTCATCACGATGTGCTTCAAAATGACAAACTTTCGCAACGGCGCATACTAAGGGAGAACACTTTTATCTTGATATTAAGTGTGAGGGATCATCTTATAATGATACCGTCGTGATGTAAGCAAAATAAGATGCATAAAAAAGACAAACATCACATGCAAGTATAATGTGACATGATATGGCCTTTTCTTCTTGTGCCTTTGATCTCCATCTCCAAAGTACCGGCGTGATCCTCATCACCACTAGTATGACAAGTCAATCCTTGGTGCCATCATATAGTTGTCTCCACCAACTATTGCTTCTGCAACTATTGCTAACTCGTAGCGATAAATTAAAGTAATTACATGGCGTTTAAACATTGGCACGCATGTCATACAGTAATATTAAGACAACCATATGGCTCCTGACGGTTGCCGTACTCATCGACATGTAAGTCGTGAAAGATTACAAAACATGATCATCTCATACATCACATAAATCACATCATATCTTGGCCATATCACATCACATGCCCTGCAAAATAAGTTAGGCATCCCTACTTTGTTCTTACAAATTTTTACGTTGCTTCTAAGGACAGCGTATAATAACCGTTCTTATCCACACAAAGCCACAACGGTGATATACAAGTTGCCTTTTAACCTTTTTGGGATCACCGTTGTCAAATCAGATTTTAACTATAGTGGAAGAGACAGACACCCGCCATCCGCTTTATGTAAGACAAGTTACATGGCAAGCGTGGAACTAGTCTCTTGTGCATAGATAAGTAAAGTTGGTCTAGACCGCTTCATCCCATTATGCCGCCAAATCCAAAATAATAAAGGAGGGTAGCAAGATGAACATGAACGCCCGCAATAAAATTGTGTTCTACTCGTGCAAAGCATCTACGCATAGATGGGGCTCTGATGCCACTAAAGGGATTAACAATTTTTTTACTACGAGAGAATGAATTCACCCAAGATCTAATCTACTAGATGCTAGCAAAGAGTGGGAGAAAGTCTACGTACCCTTATATACCGTGAGCGGAAATGTTATAACGAGTGTGGTTGGTGTAGTCGTACTTTCTTCGCGATCCAATCCGATCAAGCACCACATGAACGACACCTCTGAGATATGCACATGTACAGCTCGAGATGTCTCCTTATTCTTGATCTAGCAAGGAAGAGGGAGAGGTAGATGAGATCTAGGCCAGCAGCACGATAGCATGGTGGTGGAGTTATGGTGGAACTCCCGCACGGCTTTGCCATGCTTCTGCAGAGAGGTGGGAGGAGTAGCTGGAGGGGAGGCGCCTAGGGTTTTGGGTTGGCTGCTGCCCCCAGCGCCTCCCTCCCTTTATATATGCATGGGGTGGGGGCTAGGAGGCTTTTCCTCCAAGCCCTAGGGCTGGCGGCCAAAAGGAGGACTTGGCCTCCAAGTCCCCCTTCTTAATTTCTAGGGATTTGATCTCATCCCTTATCCCAGACGCATGGACAAAGTGGGGCTGTGGCGCCTGGACCATGTATGGCTGGTGCGCCACCCTTTGGGTCCATGTGGAACCTCCAGGACAGGTGGGCCCCACTATGGGACCCTCGAAACATTTCTACGAAACTTCGATACAATACCAGAAAATTCCCGAACCTTTCGGGAACCTTGGAATCCATTTTCCTTATTTGAAACTTTATCTCTGGACTATTCTGAAGCTCCCCATGATGTCCTGGATCCCATCCGAGACTCCAAAACATCTTCTGTCTCACCATTATGAATACCCCATTACTACCCTAGCGTTATCGAACATTAAGTATGTGACCCTACGGGTTCGAAAACATGTGGACATGATCGAGATAACTCTCTGATCAATGATCAATAGCGAGACCTGGATGCCCATAATGACTCCCACATATTCAATGAAGATCTTTATCAGTTTGAACTAGAATGTCGAGGATTGAAACAATCTCGTATTCCATTCCCTTTGTTTTCGCGATATTTTACTTGCCCGAGATTCAATCGTCGATATCACCATACCAAGTTCAATCTTGTTACAGACAAGTTCCCTTTACTCGTTCTGTAATACAATCTCCCCATGACCAAACACATTAATCACATCCTTGCAAGCTACATAGGATGTTGTATCACCGAGAGGGTTCGGAGATATCATTCCGTCACATGGAGTGACAAATCCCAGTCTTGATCCATGCAACCCAACTAGTACCTTCTGAGATACCTGAAGACCACCTTTATGATCATGCAGTTACGAAGTGACGATTGATTTGATCTCATGGTGTAAGGAATAGATAATTGACGTTAAGAAAGGTATATCAATTTAAACTTAGTGTCACGATCAGATGCTAAGCTTATTATTGGGTCTATCCATCACATCTTTCTTCTAATGATATGACCTCGTTATTAAATGACAACTCATGTAATGGTTAGGAAACCTTAACCATCTTTAATCAATGAGCTAGTCTAGTAGAGGCTCACTACGGATACAGTGTTTGTTTATGTATCCACACATATATTTGAGATTGCGGTTAACACAATTATAGCATGAAGAATAAACACTTAACAAGAACAAGGAAATATGATAATAACAACTTTATTATTGCTTCTAAGGCATATTTGCAACATATCGAAGCAGCATCAGCATTGCATGCCACACACACGCTCCCGAGAAACCCTCTCGTGTCGTTGGAGGAGAACATTCCATGTAGGCTAGTGGCACCAAGAGATGTCTAACTTATGGACGCCGCCGCCTCTGAAGGCGCGACCTTTCGCTATACGACAAAATGGTGGCTTCTCCTCCCACGCTGAGCCACTTGCATGTCTCGACTTTTGGGCGCTGATGGGGCCTCATCGCTCAGGCACCACCTCTCTGCCCGCACACACCGAGGATGCCGAGGCCATCATCGATAGCCACAAGAAGAGAAGAAGTGCGCCAGAAGGCTATAAGTCTGCTATTGTACTTGCTCTAAACCAAAAGCCGGTCAAAACAAGCAAGTTCTCTCAAACTAGGTTTTTGCCCTACTTTTACATAAAGCAAACATCCATACAGCCAAGTACGAATCACAATGGCAAATAAGGCGGCTGGGGCCATAGCACAATCAAGCCCAAGAAAGAAAGAAGAAACATAAAAAGGCCACCGGGTGGCAAACTAAGAAGTCGTTGTACGGGCGAAAAGTCGGCGCGCGGAAGCTAGGAGAGCATCCATGAGAAGCCCAAGTCGGTCGCGGTCCCGTTGTCTAGCGAGCGGATGCAACTGCTACAAGAAGACAAGAAATTAGAAGAACGAGTCAGAAGCTTGTCGCGCAAAGATACGCTCAATCATCGTTTTATTGTGAGTCGTCCAAAGGGTCCACGCCATTGCCGCAAAGATAAGCCAGAATAGGCGGTGCTTGCGTCCCACCTGGGTGGCCCTGGATTGGAGGAACTCTGCAAGGTCCCAGGCCTCCCAATCCGGCCCGAGGGCCTCGCGGACAAAGCTCCAGAGAGACTGTGCTGCGGTGCAAGAAACCATAATGTGGGTTCCCGTCTACGGGACATTACACAGAAGGCATAGGCCATCGCCCGGACCGTGTCGCTTAAGAACCTCTGTCCCAGAAAGTAAGCGATCACACAAAAGATGCCAAACGAAATTTTTGATCTTGAGGGGCATCAGCGCCTTCCACAATGGGGATAAACACTGTATGACCGGCTGGCGGCAGAGCGCCTGGCACGCAGTGCTAACGGAGTATTCTCCCAAAGGAGAGAGTCTACAGGAAATGGTGTCAGGAGACTGGGACAACTCTCTAGGGACTACTTCCCTCAAACTCGCCCATTCTTGCACCTCCTCCAGCACAAATGAACAATGAACATGATGTTTCACTGCTCATCCAAACCAGTCATGGAGACATGTAGATGCGGGTCCTCGCGGATAGCAAATAACCTAGGAAACCGAACACGAAGCGGCTCCCCATCCAGCCAAGGGTCAATCCAGAACAGGGTGCCATTCCCATTGCCAACTAAGAAGGTAGCTGAGGGACTCCGGGACTAAGGGGTCCTCGGGCCGCCGGTCTGTCTCTTATGGGCCGGATAGGTGGGCCGCTCTATGATTATTGCTGGAAGGCCGAACTATAAGGCGGCACCGTGTTCAGGAAGGAAACCTTCGGTGCCTTGGTGTGTCCTCCAAGTCAAGATGGTAGAATCGGCATGTTTATTCCCTGATGGCAACCGACCATGTGTAACCTTAGGTACCCCTGGTGTCTATATAAACCGGAGGGTTCAGTTCGTATAAGGGGAGAACCATCATCCTACTCATCTAGTGTTTAGTTCATCTGATATCGTGGTAGATCGACTCTGTAATCGTCACACACATCAATATAATCAAGCAGGACGTAGAGTTTTACCTCTTCGAGAGGGCCCGAACTTGGGTAAATATTGTCCCTATGTTTCCTGTTCCCCGTTGATCCAAGAATTCACAGCTCGGGACCCCCTATGTCACGCACAATATGCGATCCTATCCTTATTTCGGCACGAGGGCCTCGACAGGGATAGAAGCGCATCTCGTCGTTTTGCAAGAATGGATATCATTACAAGTACATGTAAAGAAGAGATGAGTATATGGAATTGGCTGACATTCGCCACAATCTACATCAAGATCACATCAACGCAACAACATATACAATCATCATACAGAAGAGCAGGGTCCGACTACGGACGAAATCAAACGATAAAATGACATCCATCCTTGCTATCACAGGCTGCCGGCCTGGAACCCATCCTAGATTGATGAAGAAGAAGAACTCCAAATCAAACAAGCATCGCGCTCACATCAAAGCATCGCATTACCTGTACCTGCAACTGTCGTTGTAGTAGTCTGTGAGCCACAGGGACTCAGCAATCTCATTTCCAAGGGTATCAAGACTATTAAAGCTTAATGGGTGAGGTATGGTTAAGTGGTGAGGCTACAGCAAGCACTAAGCATTATTTGAGTGGCTAACTTACGAGTACAAGAATAAGGGGGGATGATTGTCGCATAAACGGACGTGAACTAGTAATGATCACTAAGTGATCCTGAACACCTACTTACGGTCAAACATAACCCCACCGTGTTCTCTCTCGGTTTAAAAATCACAACAAGAGACAGTCACGGTTACGCACACAGTTGGTGTATTTTATTAGAGTTTACTTCAAGTTTGCTATGACCGGGTGTTAAAAAAAGTTTCCAAGTTGCCACGTAACCGCGGGCACGGCTTTCCGAAAGATTTAACGCTGTAGGGGCGCTCCAACTGATCCATCACAAACTAACCACACGCCGCAGGAATAACCTCAACCACGAATCCCGGGATGTCCTAGGCAATGCCGTTGGAAAACCGCAACCACGAGATAGCTCGAAGTATTCTCGGAATTCCTCGCACAAGACGTTCGAGAAAGGTAAAACAAATCCAGCAAGGCCGCCCGAAGTGTTGACGAACCCGATAGGAGCCGCGTATCTCGTTCTTAGGACACGACGGGATTGTCCAAACTTCCGGTAGGCCAATCACAGAGTTGCCCCTGGCGGCCACCGGTGGTTGACAGGTTTGGACCAACACTCATGAGGAGCACTGGCCCGGGGGTTGATTAATTATCCACGGGGTCCGGAAAGTCCCTATGCAATTTTATTAGTTATTAGGCAAATGTAGTACCAATGTTGGGCCTTGCCAGACAAGCTTTATCCTAAAACGAAAGTCAAGGGGGTCCCCATAACAACCCCGAGCATGTTAGGAGCGCAAAATATGGAACATAACACCGGTACACAAGTAACTAGGGCGACAAAAGTGGAACAAAACACCGAGCAAAAGGCAAAGCCTTCCACCTTTTACCAAGTATATATGTGCATTAAATTAAATAGCAATAATATTGTGATAGCTCAAAAATGTCCATGTTGTCACATGGAAAACAATTGCACCTGCAACTAGCAATGCTATAAGAAGGGCTGAGCAAGCGGTAACATAGCCAAACATGGTTTGCTGGGATGTGGAGGGGTTAGATGCTTTTCATGGCATTGGGAGGCTTGACATACAAGTGGTAGGTAGCGAGACAAGCGATAGAAACGAGACATCTAGCATGGCAATGATAGTAATGGTATCTAGGGAAATGATCATCTTGCATGAGATCCCGCTTGGAAGAAGACCGAGTCCATGAAGAAGACGAACCAACGTAGTCGAACGAATCCTCACACTCCGAAGCGGTTTCGGAACTCTATCGAGAAGAAGCAATCCGGAAACAACAATCAACACATAATAACACCACAACATATGCATGACATGATGCACATCAAATATGATGCATGTTATGCATGACATGGCAAAGCACAACAATCAACTTCTACACATTAAGTGAAGCTCAATATGCAACGGGTTGCATATTGACGAAACTCCACGTTCGAATCATTTAGTTCACTTTCGTTAGGTACACGACAATATTAAGTGTTGTTAAACATTGCAAGAGGTGAAGCATAATGAAACTACACTATCTAGGCATCTTAAATGAGGTCGAAAACCACTTATAGTATTTCTGAAGCGACCCCATGTGCAATTTTAGAAATTGGTCCAAATCTGTCCTACCACAATTTTATATTTATTAAACATGAAAATAAAGTGGACCATGTGATTCTACACATTTTTCTCATCAAGTTACATATACAAAACATTTACATCGGAGTTACGGATCAATAGTTATTAAATAAATCATTTTGGCATGGCATTTACGCAAATTAATACAAACAGAAAGTTTAAATATTTTTATCATGGTTGAAAATGGCATATTATTAATCTACACAAAATTCTAGTCATTTTCATATAGGGCATGATTTATTATGCTGCACGGTTAATTAGATATGAGTGTTACAAAATGCAACACTATGCTGAAATTTCAGCAATTCTAAATGCATGAAAAAAAACAGCAGATACATAGGGGTGGGCTAGTCGTGGTCGATGACCCATGGGACCCAAACGGTGGTCAATTGGTCAACTCAAGATCAGTCAACAGAGCGCTAGGACCCGGGTGTCATAGAAACATCAACACATCAAAATTGCCAGCAAAACAAAAATATGGGGGCGCCTGGGACTTGAACCCACGACCTCCTAGATGGGGCTGTTTGCGCTAGCCAACTGGGCTACTAGTGTGTTCCTGGAAAAAAAAGGGGTGGCAACTGTATATAACAACTACGAGCCAGAACGGATCTACGAACTAAACTAAGTTTCAGTTACAGGAACTAACTCACATCGGGGAAACAGAGCGGCTGGCGGCCATCGCGAGAAAACGCCGAGGAGGGCAGGGGTGAGCTCAAGGAGGCACGAATCTGGGCATGGGGGTTGGAGGCTTGGTTCCCACTGAATCCAGGCGAGGACGGGGGCTGGCGTCGGGTCCCATAATCTCCACTCGTTTGGCTTGCAGCTTCAGGCGCCATGGATGGGTATTGCTGTTGCTGCTTCCTGTCAAGAGAGAGAGAGAGATGAGGGGAACGGGAGTAAGAGAAAACGAAGGAAAGGAGGCATGGCGCTGATGCTTTCGGACCTGGTCGCCGGTGTTGAGGTGGCCAGAGGGCATGGACGGCGGGGTCTCGGGCGGCGGCGGCTTGCAGCGATGCAGAGGAGCAGTGAAGCTGCGTCATGGGGACGAGGCTGGACAGGAGAGCGCTCGGGGAGACTCTAGCGGCTCGGGGCTGCTCCTTCTCGGGTGCAGGCGTGCCACGTGCGAGGACTGCGGGAGGAGCAAGAGGGCGAGGCCGAGGCCCTGCTGGTGCTAGTGCTCCTCCGGCAGGCCAACACGATGGCGGCCTGGGTCCTCGTGTGGGGCTCGTCTCCTGGTTACTTGCACGGCTGCGGGAGATCCGACTCTGTGGTCACGCGGACGCCAGCTGCTGCGGGCACCAGACATGACCAGGAGGCAGGAGAGGAGGAGCACGCGCTGGCTGTGGCTAGCTGGTGGCTACGGTGGAGCTGGTGGGAGAGGACGACGGGTATGAGGTGGTCGGATCGGGTGTTGGTTCGGGTAAGGAGGAGCTCGACGGTGTTGGTTGGTGGGATGGGGATCCCGAGGAAGGAGGGGACTGGCGGCGATGGGACAAGCTCCCGAGTTACAAGGAGGGGGGTGGCGGCGGCTTCGGGATTGGGGAGGAATGGACGGGACATCCTAGGTTTCGTGTTCTTAAATACGTAGGGGGATTTTAGGGGTTGATCCGGACCCTCCGATTTGATCGGACGGTCGAGAATAATAGGCTAGGGTGTTTAATTGGAAAACAGATGATGGTTTGGGGTATTACGGGGTTGATCCGGATCCAACGGTCACGACCGCCTGGTTCGGGTCCGGTGGGAGTTATCGGGCGCGCGCGAGGGGTCTGTGCACTGTGCGGAGGGGCTAGGCAGAGACGAGAGGGAAGACGCGGGCAGCCCGGCAACAAGTTTCAGAAAACCGAAAACGTCCGATAATTGACCGGCTATAGCCGCTATATATTTAACGGTTCGGGTATCAAACAACCTTCGAATGCGACGAAATTTAGCAGGAGGTCTACCTACAATATATTACGACCCCTCGTCAAGTTTCAACCCATTCCGAGAATATTTTTCGCGCACTTTTAAAAATATTTTTTAATGATGTCGCGGGCGCGTGTGAGTGGTTGGTCTCAAAACGGTCAACGACAAGAACGAAGAGAACCGGCGACTACGAACGGATGCGGGTTTTGAAAAGTGATGACGACAGAGTGCCGATGCAATGCGGATGATGCGAATGATGCGATGATGAATGCGACAACCAAACGAATCACACGAAGACAATGGAATAAAAGGGGTATCTTCTGGAGCGTCGGTCTCGGGTTGTTACAACTCTCCTCCACTAACAAGAGATCTCGCCCCAAGATCTTAGAATGAGAAGGGGAAGAGGAGGAAGAAGAAATGACGATGTAAAACTTAGTTGCTTCATTGACAAACGAGTGAAACCATCAGAACTTAGAGGTTGCAAAGAGATGAAGAATGACACGAGGAACAGGCAAGAATTCAAAAGAAATTTTGGCAGCACTTCGGTAGAAAAGAGAGGCAAAACTTGATAAGACGGGAAGAGCTTGAAATGAGGACACAACACTCCGGTTCAAGGAAAGAACATGATGTTGTCAAAACAATATGATGGGCGAAGAGAGCAACATGACAATGCCTCCGGAACAGAAGAATAGAAGCTATATCGATGGACAAAAATAATAGAGAAGGAAATGACAACTTCTACCACAAATGAATTTGAAAGGCACATGTTGAACGGAGTTGTTGAAAAACCAACACGAAAAGAATAAGCTTGTTGTGGACTTATGAAACACATCTCAAAATTATGACGTGACAACCTGCCACTGACAAAACAAGGATTGCTTGGGAGAAAAAGAGATGAAAAACTTCTTTCACTAAGAAGAGGAGGAGAAAACTTGGATCCTTGATAAGCACCATAATTGCCACAATCCTTAGGAAAGACTTTAGGTGAAATCCAATCCAACATAACTCCGAGAAAGAAAAGATGGGTTTAAATATTTCATTCTTGACAATTTCCTTCAAGACTCTTCATGACTCAAGAATGTTATACCACCATCTCAAAGATAAGGAAGAAAGAATTGCACTTTGGAATGCAAGAGAAAGAATACTTGAGTTCCTCCAACAAAATCTTGAAGAACACTTTGAGAATGAAAGAAATCCTTGACGAACCACCATAAAGAACCCTCGGGAAGAACTCCAGAATGAAAGGATGATAGAAAAGAATTGAAGGTTGAAAAAGAACAAGATTTAGGCCTTGCAAAGATTTAGATGATGCTTCGCGAAGAGATATTTGAGCAACCTTGAACTCTGGAACAGAAAAGATGAACAACTTAGAATTGAGAATTTGATATCATGAGCCACTCCGGAAGAAGGATTGAAATCACCTTGAGTAAAACCCATAATAAGAATTATGTTATGCTCATCCTTCATCAAGATAAATTGATGACAAGCAACGGATTTAGCATACGCCTTATTCCTCTTGCAAAGATTGGATAGAGAGATAGAGAACAAACTTGAAGAAGTCTTGAACGAACCACAGGTAAGAATTTCAAACGAGGATACTTGAGAACGAAGAAACCATGATCCGCCTAGCATAAAACTTGAACGAAGCACCGGAATAATTGAGATACAAACGAAGGGACAACAATTGAGAAGAATTTGAGAACGAAAGCTGAAAGCTGAGAACGAAAAAATCTTCTGAAATGATGGCCTTCGGAGGATCGAGAAATGAGAACAACTCTAAAATGCTCCGGATATATATGGAAAGAATTACTCATGATCGAAACACTTTGAGAGGATAGCAACAAGCTGAGATGACGAATCTTGGAAAGAAAAGACAAAGATTTAAGAGGAACTCTCCTTCGGTCTCCAACGCAGAGAATGATGGCGAGGAACACCACCAAGAATTACTGAGACACTCTGAAACAAGAATAAAGAACGGTTGAGGCAACGATGAAAATTATTTAGAAGCGATATTCGAGAAGGAATATGACTGATGAAATTCATTCTTACGTCATATTGAGAAGAACTTGAGAACATCTCCGGAAAAGATTAGAAGAGCCAGGTAAGATCCTGGGATAAACCTGTGGGTTATGGGCCCACTGAAAAGAAACCACTGTTGAAACGATTGCTTAGAAAGAGAGATTGCACCGGTACAAATGAAAACTCGATGAGGTGAGAACCTCGAAATAATTTGAAAGGATTGAATGAAACACAAATCTTCTGAGATATCTTCAGCACTCCGGATAGAATAGAGAGAGACGAATAAACAAGAGAGGCTTTAATAAGAATTCCAACATGGGAGAGCAATTAGAGAATGAAAAGGATATGATGAGCACCGAACGCTTGAATTGAATCCACCGGGAAAGAAAATGAGAATGAAGAACGATGAACTTAGCACTTGAGCATCTTCACAATGAATCACCGGATACCATATGGAAGAAAAGATAGCGGAAGCATCCATGAAAAGAAAGGCACTTGATTGAAAATTTAATCATTGAAGAAAAAGGGCGGGAGGGCGGGCAAAACAAAGACAACTTGGGACAGATGATCCGAACTCCGGAAAGAAATATGAGGATAGATCTTGCAAATATTGGAAGGATTGAATCATCTTGATGAGAAACACACCGGTTAGGAAAGATATGTAATCACCACTTGACATCGAAGCAACTCGAATTACCATACTCCAACAAAACAAAAGATGGGGCTTGAGGATTAAGCCGGAAACAAATATAAAACCCATTTGCATTTGCTGGAAGGATGATCCTAGGTAACTACTTGACTTCCCACCTAAGAACTCCCAAAATCTTTCTGGTTATGCAATCTGGTCCAACGGATACACGGATAAATTACTGAATAAACACTTAACTCCTAGCAATAATACTACCCACCGTGTATCACATCCATCAACACACAACCAGAGAAACCTCAGAAACTCATCTACCTTATACCCTCGTAATCACAACGATACTAAACATGGTAGTACATGTGATCCCGCTCCACAGTACTGTGTGCCGCCACACTCTTCGCACCACGAATAGTATTGAAGCAATTTCGAACATCCGCGTCCTGAGATACTAAGGAAACTGAACGATAGCGATGTGTCAAGAACCCCTTGGAGCTCAACTCCCCGGGTCCAATCCATACGTACGGGAGGCACCAAGAACATAATTCCGGTCACATCGACATCATAGAGGTTCCAAAATACCCGCGTGATCCTAAAAAAAAATTGAGTGAGAAGAAGGGTAGAATTAAAATTCCTAAGTCGTACTTCCTCACCAGAGCATAGAAGAGGAGTAAAAGAATCCTACTCTCCTATATAACTAGACTCAAAATAGTTTTTCTTTCTAGACTAGACTCGGCCAAGTTCGATCAATCAAGGGGGCTCCTAGGTCGGTACAGGCTCTGATACCAACTTGTCATGCCCAAGATGCGATCTTATCCTTATTTTGGCTCGAGGGCCTCGACAGGGAAAGAAGCGCATCTCATCGTTTCGCAAGAATGGATATCATTACAAGTACATGTAAAGAAGAGATGAGTATATGGAATTGGCTTACACTCGCCACAATCTACATCAAGATCACATCAATGCAACAACATATACAATCATCATACAGAAGAGCAGGGTCCGACTACGGACGAAATCAAATGATAAAATGACATCCATCCTTGCTATCCCAGGCTGCCGGCCTGGAACCCATCCTAGATCGATGAAGAAGAAGAAGAAGAACTCCAAATCAAACAAGCATCGCACTCACGCCAAAGCATCGCATTACCTGTACCTACAACTGTTGTTGTAGTAGTCTGTGGGCCACAAGGACTCATCAATCTCATTTCCAAGGGTATCAAGACTATTAAAACTTAATGGGTGAGGTATGGTTAAGTGGTGAGACTGCAGTAAGCACTAAGCATTATTTGAGTGGCTAACTTACGAGTACAAGAATAAGGGGGGATGATTGTCGCATAAACGGACGTGAACTAGTAATGATCACTAAGTGATCCTGAACACCTACTTACGGTCAAACATAACCCCACCGTGTTCTCTCTCGGTTCAAAAATCACGAGAAGAGACAGTCACGGTTAGGCACACAGTTGATGTATTTTATTAGAGTTTACTTCAAGTTTGCTATGACCGGGTGTTAAACAAAGTTTCCAAGTTGCCACGTAACCGCGGGCACGGCTTTCCAACAGATTTAACCCTGCAGGGGTGCTCCAACTCATCCATCACAAACTAACCACACGCCGCTGGAATAACCTTGACCACGAATCCCGTGATGTCCTAGGCAATTCCGTTGGAAAACCGCAACCTCGAGATAGCCCGAAGTATTCTCGGAATTCATCGCACAAGACGTTCGAGAAATGTAAAACAAATCCAGCAAGGCCGCCCGACGCGTCGACGAACCTGATAGGAGCCGCGTATCTCGTTCTCAGGACACGACCGGATTGTCCAAACTTCCGGTAGGCCAATCACAGAGTTGCCCCTGGCGGCCACCGGCGGTTCACAGGTTTGGACCAACACTCATGAGGAGCACTGGCTCGGGGATTGATTAATTATCCACGGGGTCCGAAAAGTCCCTATGCAATTTTATTAGTTATTAGGCAAATGTAGTACCAATGTTGGGCCTTGCCAGACAAGCTTTATCCTAAAACAAAAGTCAAGGGGGTCCCCATAACAACCCAGAGCATGTTAGGAGCCCAAAATATGGAACATAACACCGGTACACAAGTAACTAGGGCAGCAAAAGTGGAACAAAGCACCGACCAAAGGCCAAGCCTTCCACCTTTTACCAAGTATATATGTGCATTAAATTAAATAGCAATAATATTGTGATAGCTCAAAAATGTCCATGTTGTCACATGGAAACAATTGCACCTGCAACTAGCAACGCTATAAGAAGGGCTGAGCAAGCGGTAACATAGCCAAACATGGTTTGCTGGGATATGGAGGGGTTAGATGCTTTTCATGGCATTGGGAGGCTTGACATACAAGTGGTAGGTAGCGAGACAAGCGATAGAAACAAGACATCTAGCATGGCAATGATAGTAATGGTATCCAGGGAAATGATCACCTTGCCTGATATCCCGCTTGGAAGAAGACCGAGTCCATGAAGAAGACGAACCAACATAGTCGAACGAATCCTCACACTCCGAAGTGGTTTCGGAACTCTATCGAGAAGAAGCAATCCGGAAACAACAATCAACTCATGATAACACCACAACATGTGCATGACATGATGCACATCAAATATGATGCTTGTTATGCATGACATGGCAAAGCACAACAATCAACTTCTACACATTAAGTGAAGCTCAATATGCAATGGGTTGCATATTGACGAAACTCCACGTTCGAATCATTTAGTTCACTTTCGTTAGCTACACGACAATATTAAGTGTTGTTAAACATGGCAAGAGGTGAAGTATAATGAAACTACACTATCTAGGCATCTTAAATGAGGTCGAAAACCACTTATAGTATTTCCGAAGCGACCCCATGTGCAATTTTAGAAATTGGTCCTGATCTGTCCTAACACAATTTTATATTTATTAAACATGAAAATAAAGTGGACCATGTGATTCTACACATTTTTCTAGTCAAGTTACATATACAAAACATTTACATCGGAGTTACGGATCAATAGTTATTAAATAAATCATTTTGGCATGGCATTTACCCAAATTAATGCAAACAGAAAGTTTAAATATTTTTATCATGGTTGAAAATGGCATATTATTAATCTACAAAAAATTCTAGTCATTTTCATATAGGGCATGATTTATTATGCTGCACGGTTAATTAGATATGAGAGTTACAAAATGCAACACTATGCTGAAATTTCAGCAATTCTAAATGCAGGAAAAAAAACAGCAGATACATAGGGGTGGGCTAGCCGTGGTCGATGACCCGTGGGACCCGAACGGTGGTCAATTGGTCAACTCAAGATCAGTCAACGGAGCGTTGGGACCCGGGTGTCATAGAAACATCAACACGTCAAAATTGCCAGGAAAACAAAAATATGAGGGCGCCTGGGACTTGAACCCACGACCTCCTAGATGGGGCTGGTTGCGCTAGCCAACTGGGCTACTAGTGTGTTCATGGAAAAAAAGAGGTGACGACTGTATATAACAACTACGAGCCAGAACGGATCTACGAACTAAACTAAGTTTCAGTTATAGGAACTAACTCACATCAGGGAAACAGAGCGGCTGGCGGCCATCGCGAGAAAACGCCGAGGAGGGCAGGGGTGAGCTCGAGGAGGCACGAATCTGGGCATGGGGGTTGGAGGCTTGGTTCCCGCTGAATCCAGGCGAGGACGGGGGCTGGCGTCGGGTCCCGTCATCTCGACTCGTTTGGCTTGCAGCTTCAGGCGCCATGAATGGGTATTGGAGTTGCTGCTTCCTGTCAAGAGAGAGAGAGATGAGGGGCACGGGAGTAAGAGAAAACAAAGGAAAGGAGGCATGGCACTGATGCTTTCGGACCTGGTCGCCGGTGTTGAGGTGGCCGGAGGGCATGGACGGCGGGGTCTCGGGCGGCGGCGGCTTGCAGCGAAGCAGAGTGATACGTCTCCAACGTATCTATAATTTTTTATTGTTCCATGCTATTATATTATCTGTTTTGGATGTCTTATATGCATTAATATGCTATTTTATATTATTTTTGGGACTAACCTGTTAATCTAGAGCCCAGTGCCAGTTTCTGTTTTTTTTCCCTGTTTTTGAGTTTTACAGAAAAGGAATATCAAACGGAGTCCAAACGGAATAAAAATTTACGGTGATCATTTATGGACCAGAAGAAGCCCACAGAGCATTGGAGGTGGGCCAGAAGAGTCATGAGGCAGCCACAAGCCCAGGGGGCGCCCCCCCTAGGGCACGCCCCCCTGGCTTGTCGTCGCCTCGTGGCCACCCTTGACTTGATTCCAACGCCAAGTACCCCTATATATCCAGAAACCTCCAGAAAGAAACCTAGATCGGGAGTTCCGCCGCCGCAAGCCTCTGTAACCACGAAAAACCAATCGGGAGCCCGTTCCGGCACCCTGCCGGAGGGGGAAACCATCACCGGAGGCCATCTTCATCATCCCGGCGGTCTCCATGACGAGGAGGGAGTAGTTCACCCTCGGGGCTGAGGGTATGTACCTGTAGCTATGTGTTTGATCTCTCTCTCTCTCTCTCGTGTTCTTGCGATGACACGATCTTGATGTACCGCGAGCTTTATTAATATAGATGAATCATATGGAGTTTTCCCCTCTCTATATTCTTGTGATGAATTGAGTTTTCCCTTTGAAGTTTTCTTGTCGGATTGAGTCTTTAAAGGATTTGAGAACACTTGATGTATGACTTGCGATGGGATATCCGTGGTGACAATGGGATGTTCTATTGATCCACTTGATGTATGTTTTGGTGATCAACTTGTGGGTTCCGTGACCTTGGGAATCTATGCAAAGGGGTTGGCACACGTTTTCGTCTTGACTCTCCGGTAGAAACTTTGGGGCACTCTTTGAAGTTCTTTGTGTTGGATTGAACATGATGAATCTGAAATTGTGTGATGTATATCGTATAATCAAGCCCATGGGTACTCGTGGTGACATTGGAGTATCTAGGCGACATTAGGGTTTTGGTTGATGTGTATCTTAAGGTGTTATTTTAGTACGAACTCTAGGGCTGTTCGTGACACTTATAGGGATAGCTCATACGATTGGTCAGAAAAGATAACTTTGAGGTGGTTTCGTACCCTACAATAATTTCTTCGTTTGTTCTCCGCTATTTGTGACTTTGGAGTGAACTCTTTGTTGCACGTGAGGGATTTACATATGATTCAACTATGTCAGTATTGTTGAGAGATTGCACTAGCGAAAGTACGGACCCTAGGCCTTGTTTTCAAGCATTGCAATACAGTTTTTGCTCACTTTTGTTACTTGCTACCTTGCTGTTTTTATATTTCTAGATTACAAAAATCTATATCTACTATCCATATTACGCTTGTATCACCATCTCTTCGCCGAACTAGTGCACCTATACAATTTACCATTGTATTGCGTGTGTTGGGGACACAAGAGACTCTTTGTTATTTGGTTGCAGGGTTGTTTGAGAGAGACCATCTTCATCCTATGCCTCCCACGGATTGATAAACCTTAGGTCATCCACTTGAGGGAAATTTGCTACTGTCCTACAAAACTCTGCGCTTGGAGGCCCAACACGAGTCTACAAGAAGAAGGTTGCGTAGTAGACATCACGGAGGAGCCGCGAAGCTGCGGCATGGGGACAAGGCTGGACAGGAGAGCGCTCGGGGAGACTGGCGGCTCGGGGCTGCTCCTTCTCGGGTGCAGGCGTGCCACGTGCGAGGAGGACCGCGGGAGGAGCAAGAGGGCGAGGCCGAGGCCCTGCTGGTGCTAGTGCTCCTCCGGAAGGCGAACACGATGGCGGGCTGGGTCCTCGTGCGGGGCTCGTCTCCTGGTTACTTGCACGGCTGCGGGAGATCCGACTCTGTGGTCACGCGGACGCCAGCTGCTGCGGGCACCGGACATTACCAGGAGGCAGGGGAGGAGGAGCATGTGCTAGCTGCGGCTAGCTAGTGGCTATGGTGGAGCTGGTGGGAGAGGACGACGGGTATGAGGTGGTCGGATCGCGTGTTGGTTCGGGTAAGGAGGAGCTCGACAGTGTTGGTTGGTGGGATGGGGATCCCAAGGAAGGAGGGGACTGGCGGCGATGGGACAAGCTCCCAAGGAACATGGAGGGGGTGGCGGCGGCTTCGGGATTGGGGAGGAATGGACGGGACATCCTAGGGTTTCGTCTGCTTAAATAGGTAGGGGGATTTTAGGGGCTGATCCGGATCCTCCGATTTGATCGAACGGTCGAGAATAATAGGCTAGGGTGTTTAATTGGAAAACGGATGATGGTTTGGGGTATTACGGGGTTGATCCGGATCCAAAGGTCACGACCGCCTGGTTCGGGTCCAGGGGGAGTTATCGGGCGCGCGCGAGGGGTCTGTGCACTGTGCGGAGGGGCTAGGCAGAGACGAGAGGGAAGACGCGGGCAGCCCAGCAGCAAGTTTCAGAAAACCGAAAACGTCCGATAATTGACCGGCTATAGCCGCTATATATTTAACGGTTCGGGTATGAAACAACCTCCGAATGCGACGAAATTTAGCAGGCGGTCTACCTACAATATATTACGACCGCTCGCCAAGTTTCAACCCATTCCGAGAATATTTTTCATGCACTTTTAAAAATATTTTTTAACGATGTCGCGGGCGCGTGTGTGAGTGGTTGGTCTGAAAACGGTCAACGACAAGAACGGAGAGAACTGACGACTACGAACGGATGCGAGTTTTGAAAAATGATGACGACAGAGTGCTGATGCAATGCGGATGATGCAAATGATGAATGCGACAACCAAACGAATCACACGAAGACAATGGAATAAAAGGGGAATCTTCTGGAGCGTCGGTTTCGGGCTGTTACACCCTACCCGAGATCCGCCGGTTTTGACACCGACATTGGTGCTTTCATATAGAGTTCCGCTGTGGGATCGCCAAAGGATCGATGGCTCGCTTAGTCATGAGCGATAGCATACACAACGGGGATGTCTCCTTCCCCGGCCAGCTCTTCGCATTCGGCAGTATTGTTCTACACACCGATTCGGCCGGTCACCGCGACAAGATCAGCTGCTTCGCCCCGGAACAGAAGATCAAGTTTGGCAACCTAGAGTACGTCGCCAACGCCCGGGGCGACCGTGTCCTTACTGGGCTCTCGGCCTCACCCGACGAGCCTGGAAATCCCGAAGCTTTAACTTCAAGCCTCTTGCCCGACCCCGTTGCTGGATCGATGCTTACCTTGGATCCAGCTTTGACCTCAGATCTGATTGTAGCGTCCAAAGACTGGGCATCAGCCTTGGCCGTACATGCTCTCGGTCCCGACATGCCGGAAGTCAACTCCGAAAGACTCTCGAAGACTAATCCGGCTACCTCTCGCTATTGAACGAGACGCTGGCCCGGATCCTGATAATAAACATTATGAATGACCCATCCTCGACTCATTCTCGGATCGGTCTTGAGGCAGGCCACGGGGAATTTTATGTCCCACCCACCACCCACTTGGTAGCCACTATCGAAGATTTAACCGATATGCTGGACTACGCCTCTGAGGAGGCCGAGGACATGTATGAAGATGTCGACGCCACTACCCCCTCCCACCACTGGACGGTGGACAGCCACCTCCACCTACGATGTCTATATGGTGGACACCCCCAACGATAAGGACGATGGCACCACCGGGAAGAGCGGCGACGGCACCCCCAGAAAGAATGGCGACAAGCCCGATGAAGAGCCGCCCAAGCGCCGACGTCAGCGCAAACAATCCAATGGGCACAAGGGTAGGGAAAGCAACACGGGCACCAGAGAAAATGATACCCCGAACAATATGGAAGACCTCGGCGACCCCGTTGCCCCAAACAGCAACTCGATGACTCGGAGGGGCACGAGGATCAGTATAACCCTGAGGACCACAATGACTTCAAAGACAGCAACTACCTTCCTCCCTCTGAAGATGAGGTTAGCCTCAGAGCCAAGGATTTCATCGTCCCCGAGGACCTGCTGGACCAAGAACGGTTCAAGCTGTAACTTATAGCCATCGCCCAAAGCCTATAGAAGAAGCAGAAGCAGCTAAAAGCCAAACAAGATACCCTCAACGATAGATGGATGAGAGTCCTAGCAGCCGAAGAAGGGTACGACAATGAACGGCTGGATCAAAACAAAAGCTACCCGCGCCGACATTTGCTGCCGCAATTTGATGATCAGGTCCTTGAGCCAGCACCCCCCTAGATGCACTCAGGCCAACCAGCCAGACCACCCCCTCGAGGACGAGACAGGACGGCTGGAGAGACCGAAGATCCACCTGCACTCCCCAGCAGGAGAGGAAAGTAGCCACTACAACATGAGGATTCATATGACCTACGACACAACCTAGACGCTAGAGCAGGTCAGGCAAGATCCATCTATGGATCTAGAGGGTACACTCCTGCTAGACGGGAAGAATACCAAGCTTGGCTCGACCGAAACGGTAGAGCTCAGGAACAACACCGGACCCAAGGGTGTCATCATTGTCAGTGGCAACACCGAGCGCTCACTCCAAACTGAGGAGCACACGGCGGCTTTGGCAGCCGAAATCCAGGTCGGCAATGAAGCGTCAAAGTCCCAGTCCGTTGTCAAGGCACGACAGGCGAGCAAATGAGCCCGAGCTCTATCTCAGCTCCCAGAGTCTTCCCACGCTCAACATAAATAGGAACACGATGCCCACAACATGGCCCCGCTGGCCGCAAAGTATGTACCACGGAGGCACAATTTCGCGCTCAAAATACCATGGGCAGCTGTGGGGACCCACTAAGGACCAAGTGTTCGTCTTGACCGAGCCTTGGTCAAACACATCTTCGGGCAATAGTAGGTACCATCTAGGACCTACCAACATCAAGGTAACATACTACGGCGGCCTCTCAAGACCCTTTTCTCAAAGGTCCGTTCGCCGATCACCATCTCCTCTAAAGGAGCACACCCCCCCTCGAGAGCAAAGGCACATACGTGCAATAGGGCACAGTAGGAACGTCAAACCACTCGTAAAGGCCCTGTGTAAACCTTTCCTCCATAAAGTTTATTTTTTTTAAAAGACAAAGTATCTGTGACAGTTGCTTCGGCAGTTCGGATTGTACGTTTAGACGTCATGAGCTCATCGGAAATAAAGAACATTCTTTACGGTCCCATTGCAATCATTTATGTTGCATAACCTTTTTTCCGCTCTTCGACGCCGAAACAAACAAGTTCGGTACATATTTTCCTTAGATGCTCCCAGCTAATAGACCGGGGTCTTGACTATAAAACTCGCCCCAAGCATCACTCCGGCGCTATATTTTATCTTATGTGCTCGACGTCTCGGATATTGAATTATATGAATCGGTCCTGAATTATGTCTTGGGTCAATAGTTGGGTTGCCCGACTTCTGTATTTACCCTCTTATGTTCCGTATGTTCGTCTAGGAGGATAAAGGGAGAACCACTGCGATTGTACTTCCGGCTCGCCTCGTTAAGTACCTCAGTTGAGAAAGTCGAAAATTGACTGTCATAATAAGCGAGAACCGGTCGGCGATCCGATGACAAGTGTTAAACTAAAAATCGATGGAGGTTATGCTGTGTTATACGAAGGGTCTATATTCACACAAACTAAGTGATAATGGTTTCAACCTTGGCATACCCGGACATCACAAAACATTGGGGACTAGTCACTAGCACCCGCAGTCAAGCTTCTATGGATAAGTGAAAGCACTAATGCCACATAGTCTGATTGCCTCATTTCCCTTACACACTACCGCCTCCGGGCAGCGTGATGACGGCTGAGGGTCACAGTGCGGAGGTCGAAACACCCCTTGTAGCATCTACAAGGGGGCTGAAGCCGATGACTGGTAGCTTTCGGATTGAAACGGCCACACGAGAGTCAAAATAAACAAAACAAAGCATGATATACCATGCAAAGCAACGGCATCATAAAGCACAAGAGTTTAACTGTCATTTGATACATGATAGTATGCTCACTCATCAATTACATCTTTCGGGCACTAGGCCTCTATCGCCCGAGCACCATCCATTACGATGGGAAAGTACTGCCCGGGGCGACTATGCTCCTTCCCAGGAGGCGGGGGTCCATTGGCCATCTCAGCTGGCTTGATCTTCGGCCAATGCAACATGGTTTTGCAAAGGCCATCCGAGCTCCCTCGATGCATACGGAGCGCTTCAGGATGTCAATCTGGGGCGCGGTGTCGCACAGCTTCTGCACTAAGCTGAAGTAGCTGCTTGGCAGTGGCTCCGAAGGCTATAGCCTGACGCAGAGGTCCTTCATGGCTGGCTCCGCCATCCGATGTAACTCCATCAGCTGCTTCACTTGATCAGTGAGGAGGAGACGGTGCTCGGGGGCTGGAAACTGTGCCCAAAACAGCCTCTGCTCGACATTCCCCTCCCGGGACACAAAGTGCCTTGCCGCATCTGTCGCACTTCTCGGGAGATCCACAAAAGCGCCTGAGGAACGCCACACTCGTGTGAGCAACGCGAACCTGTTACCACTGAAGGCACATTGTAGTAAATACGGCTTACCATCCACAATAAGCTTGACTTGGCAGAGCTCCTCTTGGCAGTCTCGCGTCTCCACCCGCGCTTCCTGGATCGCCGACTTCAACGAGGTCAGCTCAGAGGCCTGATCCTTACTCTTTTGCTCAAGGGAATCACATTTAGTGATGTCATCCTTGAGCTCTTGCAGCACCTCGTCCACCCTAGCCTCGTGCTTATCACTTACGGTCTTTACCGACGTCAGTTCGGTGACCGCTCGTTCGGACACCGCCTTTTGTTCTGCGACCTCCTGCCTCGCCTTCTTCAGCTCAGCCTTGAAGTTCTCGACCTCCGCGGCGACAGCTGCACTTATAATAAGCACCCCGTGCTTTGGGATAAAACCCGAATACCTCACTTGTTGAGGAAAACCATGTCATTAAACTGACCAGTCCGGACTTACCTTGCGCTTCGTCAAACCGCTTGTTAAGAAGGTCGAGCTCCTCGTCGGAGCTCTTAAGCCTCCGATTCACCTCGGCCAGTGTCACACCCTGCGTTTTGCCTCATAACTAAGTTAACATGACTCAAAAATTAGGGCCAACAAAAACTTTTTGTGTGCTGGTGATGCTTGACTTGATTGTTGATTGCTTGTTTGCTTGCTTGTGCTTTAATTCATAAAATTCCTTATACGCTCAAAACCCATCTCCTTGATCTAAAGCTTTGCCCAATGATCATGCCATGTGTATAGGACATAAAACTATTTTTAAAAAAATATTGTTTTGGCCAATTAGCATTTATTTAACTTAGGTTTTCAAAAAACCCTGAGTTGAGGCTTGAACTACAAGTACTTAAATTAGGGTATTTAAATTCTTTCAAAAACAATATTTGAAACCTATTATATATAAGACTTCCCAAAACCACTAAATATTATTTTAAATATTATTTTCCTATTTTATCTAAAGGCTTTTTCTTAAGGCCATAAATGGTCTTTTATAGGGAGAAATTATTTTTATGCTTTCAAAATATTTGAGAAAATTTAGGGAAACGCATTGGACATATATTTTCCATATATAAGAGTTTCACCACATGGTCATGTTCAAAATATTGGACAAAACCCTCCAAAACCCTTTCTGGATATTTCAAGTATTTGAAATATTTATATAAGAAATATTATCAAATAAATCCAGGAAAATTCCAGCATGTCACATAGTTCATATGTGATCATCTTGCCATGTTTCATATCAATCCCGATAATTTTGGTTCACCAAAATGCCCCAAAACCCTCTCTGTCCGGATCCAAACTTGAACAACTGTACATTGCCAAGTGCCTCCATTTGTGCTCAAACTTTGTGCACATGTTCTAATTCTCTAATAATGCATCCACACCATGTGGTGCATCAAGGATAACAGATCCACCTGTCCAAATCCCCCCAAACCCATTTCTGCTGATTTCTAGAATTGGAAATTATTGCATTGTCAAGTTTTCCCATTTGGTCCCAAACTTTTTGGGCATGCTCTAATACCCAAATTATGTCACCACTCCAAGTGGTGCATCAAGGAGAATAGGTTTGCCTAACTAGATCTAAGCAAATCCATTTCTTCCCATTTCTAGGGTTTATAAAGTTTGCATTAGCAACTTTCCTCAAATAAGCTCAAACTTGGTGTTCAACCTCAATTCTATCTACTACTTGATACTGTTAAATATCATGGCAAGTAAGATCTTTTTATTTGCCGAAACAATCATTAAACACCTTCTGGTAGATTGGTAAAACTGCTGTTTTGATCCCCTTACACTATTCTCCTTGCTCTCAAATTTTTACCACAGTCACCCACATACCTATTCTACCTCGAGTATAAATTTCAAACCATGGATCAATCATTCATGGGGGTAAAACCCCAAGATTCCTCTCTGGACAGCCCGTTTTCTCTCTCTCTCCCTCTACCTCTCTCATCCTCCCTTGACTTTCCAGGGCATCCAAGGGCATTCCCACATTGTTTACTCACCCCTAGACCCTCTAGACGCAAGTGGCCATGACAATGACACACCAGAATAACGCGCTCCAGAGCGCGCTACAGTGCACACCCGCACTGTAGCCAGCGCCCAATCCCACCTCCCGACCACCTCAAGCCCCTCCCGCTCGCCAGCAAACCGCCCTCGGCGTCCACACACGCCAGAGTGTTGGGCCCCTCCTTCCTCGCCCCTACCATGCCCTCCCCGAGCACCGCCGAGGTCCGCCACTCCCTGTCCATGCGAGGGACCCACCTCGGGCCCGCTCTGCTCCTCCTCTCGCTCCCCAGCAACCTGAAATACTCCTACCAACGCCGTAGAGCAACGCTAGACTCCTCCCGCAGCCTTCAGGGCCATTGCCATGGACGCCCGCGAGCTCCGCCCACAGAACACCGGTGCCCGGCTATTTAAGCTGGCCCTCCTCACGCTCTTCCCTCTGTTGGACCCCTAGTACCCCCAATCGACCTCTGGAACCACCCACGCGAGCCCCTGGAGCCCCTGGGCTCGGATCAGGCCGGAGCTCCGCCACCTCGGTCCGTCGTCGGTTGCCTGGAGTAAGCCTTCCTCGGCCCTCCTTCTTCCTCCTCTGGAACCTCCGCGGCTCCCTGACCCCATCCCCCCTCTTTTCCGCTTCGATTGCAGCTCAGGGCGACAAGATCGAGCTCGGTCTGAAGCGCCACCACCACGCCTCATCATCGCTGGTGACTCGGGCACCCCCGACGACCAACTCCGGTGGCCCTCGATCGGCGACTCCACCTGAGGCCAACGGTGCCATCAGCTCCTTCCTTCGAGCCCCACATCGTCGGCGGCGATCTCCCGAGCCACCCTCCCGCGAGAAGGGAGATGGCAGGTGGGCCCCGCCTGTTATACTCCCGCCGCTCTCTCTCACTGGCCACCGAGTCCCGCTCGTCAGGTTCAAACTTGACGAGCGCGCGGGCCTCGTCCATCCGCTTAATGCCCAGGGCACAGTGCCCCTTTTCTTTTTCTTTCTTGGCATTTTCTTCTAAAATTCCACAAGACAAAATACCTGTACAAATTCAATGATTCAAATTCCTAAACTATTCGAAAAATCCAGCCTATCAATCGGCACAACTTTCATATTTTTCCACCACAAGTTTTTACTCTGTTCAGATTTTGTCGGGGCATAATGCACACGATCACCAATGGGGCTACGAGCCCCTTTGTGGTTCGGCAGGGGTGAGGTCACATTGCACAAAGAGCAGAGGCCATGAGATGGCGCTGCGATGAGACACTGGTGTTTTACCCAGGTTTGGGCTGCTGAGAAGCATAAAACCCTAATCCTGCTTTTGTGGATTGATCAGAGGAACATGAAGCACGCGCAATACTCAAACCCGTCAAGGTTGCCTTCGGGGGAGCTGCTATGCAAGTACAGGTGTCCAAAGGTCCAAATCTCAAGCTAGGTTGCCTTGGGCCTCCTTTTATAGGTCAAGGGGCAACCACAGTGGCAAAACAGACATTATCTATCGATTAGATAGCTAACAGTGCTATCATACCTAACTCTGGCACTTAGGACAAAATGCCATAAATGCTAGCCTCAGTGGCGTGCGGGGGTGCATGCCCGGCAAGCTTTTATCACCGCTTGGCTGTCTGTTGCTTAGTATCTTGACACGCCTCTGCACGGGTGTCAAATGGATATAATCTGTCTTCCGGCGCGTCGCCACGTGCTTAGCGAGAGCCACTTAGCCACCTGAGGGCTCGACACTACATCGACAACTGACTGGCATTGCGATGTGGTGGAGCGGTGGCTGCTTAGCTCGCGCCTGCCGGGGGACGGCTTGCCGGGTCTTCTTGAAGGTGCGTGCGCCTTGGTCCCCGGCAGGCACCGGGGACGCGGCTGGCGCAACTTGGGCCCGTTCTGGGCCATTGTATCGTCCTTGCCGGCGTTGCTAGCCAGCATAGGCTGCCTCTGCCGGGGTCTTGGATGTTGGCTTCATCTTCTTGATGTGCTCCTTGATGTCACGTAGAGCGGCTTCTTTGTCTTGGGTTGGTGTTGATGGGGTCATGCTACTACTGCCTGTTCATAAGTCAGGGGCACTGGGTACCCCATTCCTAGTGCACCGACAGGAGCCCCCGGGTCTGGCCCAAGCACGCTCGCACAGTGCCATTGGGTCAGGCCCAATATTTATGCACAGGCGCACAATATGAGGAGCAACTGCCGACTTTTAAGCCAGCACTTACTTGCTACCTCAGGCCGTTTCTGCCACGCGCGCCGCATGCATTGCGGGGAGTTTGCGGTGTGTGCGCATGGCCCACGGGCGTGGGAGTGGCAGAAATCGCAGCGCCAGGGATTGGAGCAACGAGGCGGTTACCTGTTTGCCCGTGATCATGGGTAGTGGGATTGGTGGAGATGGGCGGCCGCTTTGGAGCGGTGGAGAACCAGCCCCCGTGTCCTTCCCTATAAATCAGGGGGTTGCATCGGGCGATGCTCATCCATCTCCTTCTCCTCCTCAACCTCAAGTCTACATTGCTTGCCCTTCTTCTCTGGTTTGTCTTTGGATGCGCTAGTCTCCACCATGATGAGGGGGCGAGGACAACTCTCAGCTTCCGCCGCGGCGATGAGAGCTTCCCTTCGGCATCATGCCGCTGCTTCAACCGTGGCGACGGGAGGCAGTTCCAGTGCGCGCGGTGGGAGTGCTGGAAGAGGCCGGGGCCAGCGCGGGGCTCGTGGCCGGGGGAGGCGGAGCGCTGCACCCAACCCTCCTTCGATGCCGGTTCCTTCCCCAGCAACGAAACATACTGAAGGCACGGCGCTGGAGTTTGTCATCGGGCTGGATGGCCCTCCTCGTAGCCGCTTGCGACTCCCTCATCCTTTCGCCAGGGTGATGGAGGTCGACAAGCCGCACGCGATGTGGTTGCGCGTGCATGGCTACTGTAGTGGCGCCGTGCGGGCCGACGTTGAGTTCCCGGCGCCCCGCGTCATGTTCCTCAGGCGCGGGTAGAAAACCTTCGCACGTGCTCACAACTTCCCGGGCGGGTACGTCCTCCGCTTCAAGCTGCTGGAGGCCGACATGCTCTCCATCAAGATTTACGGGCGTTCGGGCGCTCGTCTCGGCTGCTGCAAAGAGAGCTCGAGTGATGACGAAATCTCCTCCTCGAGTGATAGCGACGAGGAGGACAGTGTCAGTGAAGACAATGACAGCGAGATCCAGCCGTCAAGTCGGAGTATGACGACCTGGACTCCAGCTGACCGCCGGTCGCACCATCACCGTCAGCGAGCCCTCCCAGTAGAGCGATTTGCCAAGGGTTCTTGACTTGGGCGTCGTCTTCTCCCCTCAATTGGACCTTGGCAGGCTCGTGGGTTTCGTCTTCGTCTTCTCTGCCGGTGGTCCCGTCGAGCCACGTCCTACCAGTCCCGGCGGGGTCAGGCTGGGCTTCTGCTTGGGTCCTCCTTCCGCCCTTTTTCTTTTTGTAGGCTTTTTAGGCAGTATCCCTTTCTGTAGTACGATGGGCCGCCGTCCTTGTCTCTTTGCCCTTCTTCTTTGCTTCCCTGGCGGTAAAACATGTAAGGCAAGAGGCCTCTGTCTGTGGGGGGAGAGAGTGTAGTAACAAGGATCACAGGCTCATCAAGTACTCTAGCAAATTTCTAGAACTTAAAAGCAATAATCATTGCAACATAAAAATTCATAGTAAACGTGCAATTTGATGATATGATGCAATGCCTAGCTTTATTATTGCGCGCACAGGGTCTGCGCTTGGCTTTGTACAGAGGGTTACATGCACTGCAGCAAGGCTTGTAGAAAAGGTGGCTATCGGGGACTGAGCCCGGCAGCCGCGCCTTACGGGTAGAACTTACGAAGATGCTCAATATTCCATGAGTTAAGCACTTTGATGCCATCTTCGGTCTCCAGACGGACTGCGCCAGGTCTGGTGACTCGTGCTACCCGGTAAGGGCCTTCCCACTTCAGCGTCTACTTGTTGGTACCCTTGGCGGACTGAACGCGCCTAAGGACAAGGTCACCTTCCTCAAGGCTCCGGGCATGGACCCTACTGCTATGATAGCGGCGCAGGGCTTGCTGGTAGCGTGCAGCATGCCGAGCAGCCCGGAGACGATCTTCCTCGAGGAGCATGGCATCGTCATGCCGTAGCTGCTTTTGCTCTACTTCATCGTAGGCAAGTACTCGAGGTGACCCGTATATGAGTTCCATGGGGAGAACTGCTTCTGCCCCATATTCTAGGAAGAAGGGCGTCTGGCCGGTAGCTCGATTCAGTGTCGTTCTAAGGGACCAAAGAACCATCGGCAGCTCATCTATCCAATGCTTGCCGCATCTCCGCAGCCTATCGAAAGTTCTTGTCTTGAGTCCATGCAACCCTTCAGCATTCATCCTCTCGACTTGCCCGTTGCTCCTTGGGTGGGCAACAGAGGCGAAGGAGACCTTGCTTCCAAGGCTTTGGATGTACTGCATAAAGGTGCCGCTCGTGAACTGGGTGCCATTGTCGGTGATCACCCTATTGGGCACTCCAAAACGGCACACCAGTACGTTCATGAACTTGACAGCTGACTGCGCGGTCACCTTCCTCACTGGTTCCACCTCAGGCCACTTTGTAAACTTGTCGATTACTACGAACAAGAATTCAAAGCCCCCGACAGCGCAGGGAAAGGGGCCCAAAATATCGAGCCCCCAGACCGAGAATGGCCAGGATAAAGGGATCGTCTGGAGAGCTTGCGTTGGTTGATGGATGTTCTTTGAATGGAACTGGCAGGCTTCACACTTGGTGACTAGCTCAGTTGCATCTTGGAGGGCAGTGGGCCAATAGAAACCCTGCCGGAAGGCTTTTCCGGCAAGGGCCATTGATCCTATGTGAGACCCACGCATGCCTCCGTGAATCTCTGCCAACAGCTTCAGTCCATCTTCCCAGCAAACGCACCTCAATTTCACACCGTTTGGTCTTTCTCTGTACAGAGTGTCATCGACAAACTGGTACATACTTGACTGACGGGCTACTTTTTTGGCCTCTTCTTGTTCTTCGGGAAGTTCTCCTGTTTGAAGGAAATTGACTATGTGTTGTGCCCAAGCTGGAGCATGTGGCTCGACAACGATGACTAAAGGCATCTCCTCGTTCGTGGGAGCGCTTGCCTCGACCGCGAGAACCTGGGGTTCTGCGGGAGGGAGCTGCTCACCAACCGAGACGGGGTTGCCCCCGGCAGCCTATCTACCGGTGGCTTCGGGAAGCTCTGCCGGGAGATGCTTGCCAGAGTTCAGCTTTCTTCTTTTCCTGGTCATCGTTGATGGGGATACTGATGGCTTAGTGAGGTGGAGGACAAAGGTTCCTGGTTCCATAGGGAGCTTTTGCGCAGCGCACTTTGATAGATGGTCAGCGATGTTGTTTTCCGCACGCGGCACGTGCTCTGTTTGCAATCCATCAAAGTGCTCCTCCAGCTTCCTCACCTCTTCCACGTATGCTTCCATCAACGGACTCTGATAATCTTTGTTGACTTGTCTCACCACGAGTTGAGATTCTCCTCGGACGATCAGCTTCTTGATCCCCAACTCCACCGCGATCCTGAGCCCGGCAAGGAGCCCCTCATACTCAGCAGTGTTGTTGGTGGCCTCCTCCTGGGGAAAGTGCATTTGGACCACATATTTGAGATGCTCTCCGGTGGGGGAGATAAGGAGTACGCCTGCTCCGGCGCCCTGAAGTGAGAAATCACCGTCAAAGTACATGATCCATTCTTTAGGTGCTTCTTTGCCTGGGAGAATCGTCTTTGGAACCTCTTCGTCTGGCGTGGGTGTTCATTCTGCTATGAATTCCGCCAACGCCCTGCTCTGGATTGTGGAAGTGCTTTCATACTTCAAACCAAAACTTGACAGCTCTAGCGCCCACTCAACTATCCTGCCAGTGGCTTCGGGGTTCCTCTATATATGCTGCAGCGGGAAGCGGGTGACAACAGTGATCTCATGGGCTTGGAAGTAGTGGCGCAGCTTCCTCGAGGCCATGAGAAGGCCGAAGATTAGCTTTTACACTCTAGAGTATCTTGATCTAGCCCCTTGTAACAAGGAGCTGACAAAGTACACTGGTCGCTGCACCACTTTCTTCTTCGCCACTTCCTTGAAACTACCTTCGTCTGCTTGCTTAGGTTCCCCTTGGCCTGTATCAGGCCCTGTCGTGAATGCTTCGATTCCACACCCCGTGACATCAGTTGCAGCGGTTGCGTCTTCATCCACTTCCCGCTGCGCCACTAGCGCTGCGCTAACCACTTGATTTGTTGCTGCCAAGTATAGCAGCAACGGTTCCTGTGGTTTAGGTGCGACCAAGGTGGGAGTGGAGGAAAGGTAAGCTTGCAGATCTTGCAGCGCTGCTTCTGCTTCTGGGGTCCACTTCATCGGGCCGGCCTTTTTCAGAACCTTGAAAAACGGCAGGTCGCGTTCAGTGGATTTGGAGATGAACCTACTCAACGCGGCAATGCATCCAGCTAGGCGTCTTATGTCTTTGACTGGCTTGGGTGCTTGTATCTGCTCAATCGCTTTGATCTTGTCGGGATTTGCTTCTATTCCTCGCTGAGACACAAAGAACCCAAGCAGCTTGTCGGATGGGACACCGAACACACCTTTTCAGGGTTGAGCTTCAAATTGATTTTGCGCAAGTTGATAAAAGTTTCTTCCAAGTCTTCTATGAGAGTTGCTTCATCCTTGGTTTTGACTACTATGTCATCCATGTAAGCTTCCAAGTTCCTATGCAACTGAGATGCAAATCCAATCTGCACGGCACTTGCAAAGGTAGAACCAGCGCTCTTTAACCCGAAGGGCATACGTACAAAGCAGTACGTGCCACATGGAGTTATAAACGCGGTCTTTTTCTCATCTTCTTTGGCCATGAATATCTGGTGGTATCCAGAGTATGCGTCCAAGAAGGAAAGCAAGTCACACCCGGAAGTGGAATCAACAATCTGATCGTTGCGTGGCAAGGGAAAAGGGTCCTTCGAGCATGCTTTGTTTATGTTAGTGAAATCAATGCAAAGCCTCCATTTCCCATTCGCCTTGCGTACCACCACCGGGTTAGCTAACCATGTCGGATGCAACCCTCCTCTGACCAAACCAGCTACTTCGAGTTTCTTGATTTCTTCGGCGATGAACTGCTGCCGCTCCAAGGCCTGCTCTCTAAGTTTCTTCTTGACGGGCCTGGCATGAGGGCAGACAGCAAGGTGGTGCTCAATTACCTCCCTGGGAACACCGGGGATGTCAGATGGTTGCCAAGCAAACACATCAACATTCGCCCGTAGCAAGGCAACGAGCGCGCTTTCCTATTTGTCATTAAGGGTGGCACTCATGGTAAATGTGTTGGAGAACGTTGCATGGGAAACAAAAATTTTCCTACGCACACACAAGATCTATCCATGGTGATGAGCATCTACGAGAGGGAGAGTGGATCTACATACCCTTGTAGATCGCTAAGCGGAAGCGTTAATAAACGCGGTTGATGTAGTCGAACGTCTTCGCGATCCAAATCGCCGAGCGTCCCGCGATCCAATCACGATCCTTCCGATCTAGTGCCGAACGGACGGCACCTCCGCGTTCAACACACGTACGGCTTGATGACGCCTTCACCTCCTCGATCCAGCGAGCGATGGTGAAGTAGTGGTTGAGTTCCAGCAGCACGACGGCGTGGTGATGGTGGTGAGGAACAATCTCTGCAGGGCTTCGCCAAGCACTACAGAGATTATGACGGAGGAACTAGAGGGCTAGGGTTGCCGGCACACGGCTTGGGAAATCCTGATGTATCCCGTGTGCTAGCCCTGCCCCTCTATTTATATGTTGAGCCTTGGGGTCTAAACTTGGAGTAAAAGCCTCCTCCGGGTCGGTTTTGCCCGCACAAGGTCGGTTTGGCCCGCAGGGAAAGAGTCCAACTCGGATCCCTGCCGAACCGCGCACAGCCGCGCACAAGCGGTAGTACCGCTTCACACAAGCGGTAGTACCGCTTGGGCGGTAGTACCGCTTCACACAAGCGGTAGTACCGCTCGGGCGGTAGTACCGCTTCACCAAGCGGTAGTACCGCTTACGCGGCAGCAAAACTACTTTTTGCACTTTCCAATACCTCGTGGGCTTTATCCCTTTGGCCCATATAAAGTGTTGTTGCACCCGAACACTTCGGTAAACATCCGGAACCCCTTCCGGTGAACTCCGGAACCCTTCCAGAGATCATAACACTATTATCACATATATCAATCTTTACCTCCGGACTATTCCGGAGATCCTCGTCATGTCCGGGATCTTATCCGGGACTCCGAACAACTTTCGGTCACCAACATAATAACTCAATTATACTAATCGTCACCAAACGTTAAGTGTGTAGACCCTGCGGGTTCGAGAACTATGTAGACATGACCGAGACACCTCTACGGCCAATAACCAATAGCGGGACCTGGATGCCCATATTGGCTCCTACATATTCTACGAAGATCTTTATCGGTCGAACCTCTATGTCAAGGATTCAGTTAATCCCGTATGCTGTTCCCTTTGTTCTTCGGTATGTTACTTGCCCGAGATTCGATCGTCGGTATCACTATACCTAGTTCAATCTCGTTACCGGCAAGTCTCTTTACTCGTTCCGTAATACAAGATCTCGTGGCTAACACTTTAGTCACATTGCTTGCAAGGCTCATTGTGATGTTGTATTACCGAGTGGGCCCTGAGATACCTCTCCGTCACACGGAGTAACAAATCCCAGTCTTGATCCATGCCAACCCAACAGACACCCTCGGAGATACCTGTAGAGCACCTTTATAGTCACCCAGTTACGTTGCGACGTTTGATACACACAAGGTACTCCTCCGATGTCAGGGAGTTGCATGATCTCATGGTCATAGGAACAGATACTTGACATGCAGAAAACAATAGCAATAAACTGACACGATCAAATGCTACGTTTACAGTTTGGGTCTTGTCCATCACATCATTCTCCTAATGATGTGATCCCGTTATCAAATGACATCTCATGTCAATGGCTAGGAAACCTTAACCATCTTTGATCAACGAGCTAGTCAACTAGAGGCTTACTAGGGACACAGTGTTGTCTATGTACCCACACATGTATTTGAGTTTCCAATCAATACAATTATAGCATGGATAATAAACGATTATCATGAACAAGGAAATATAATAATAACCAATTTATTATTGCCTCTAGGGCATATTTCCAACAAAATGAACCACCAGCGCCATCCTGCCCTGCCGGGACCTTCTTCGTCGCAGGATAAGTGACTTTGGATCTCTTGCTAGTGGAACTCTTCGGTAGGTTATCGACGGGTGCAGCGCACTCCGAAGAGGCGTGCTTCCCGGAGTCCTTGAAGGCGTCTCTGCTAGACTTCTTCCCTTCCTTTGATTCCTTCGCGGGAGCTGGTGCTTCCGCGACTTCAGCTGCTACCGCGTCTCGATACATCTTGTCCACACATATAACTGCGTCCTTTTTACCTGATGGTATGGAGATGATTCCTATGGGCCCTGGCATCTTCAAAGTGTTGTAAGCATAGTGGGATGCTGCCATGAATTTTGCCAGAGCTGGGCGACCAAGAATTCCATTGTAAGGCAAGGGGAGCTCGACCATGTCAAACACCACTTTCTCAGTCCGGTAGTTCAACTCCCTACCAAACATCACAGGCAAAGTGATCTTTCCCTTGGGTCGGCTCCTGGCGGGGTTGACTCCTTGGAATGTACCCATAGCCTTGAGCTCTTCGTCAGGGATCTGCAGCCTTTCAACCACCTTAGGGGAGATTAAGTTCAACCCCGCCCTGCCGTCAACTAACATCTTGGTTACTTTGAGGTTGCGGATTGTTGGGGAGACCAACAACGGCAAACATCCGACCGCAGTGGTGCGGTCAGGATGATCCTCTTCATCAAAGATGATAGACGTGCGGGACCATTTGAGTGGTCTTCTGGACTCTGCGGCTGGCTCCACGGCATTGATCTCATGCGCCCACTGCTTGAGCTGGCGGTGAGAGGAATGCAAGGATGCACCCCCGTCAACACACATTGCTTCAGTTGCCTTCTAGAACTCTCGATCACTGGATTCTTCATCATCCTCATCATCACTCATATCATCTCCTTCTTTCTTCTCACGGCCTCTTTCAGGTTTTTCCTTCTGCTGCTGGGCCTTGCCGCGACGGCCTCCTCTACCACCACGGCCCTTTCCGGCAGCACCATCTTGGCCTCTCTCCTTGTCACGCTTCTCATATTCAGCCTTCTACTTCTCAGCAAGCTGCTCAACTTGGCGGCATTCTTGGAGATCATGGCCTTTGGTGCGGTGGATCTTGCAGTACGGCCCGTCGGACCTTCCGGTTTTCTCTGCTGCTGCGGCCTCCCGGCAATCAGCGCATGCGGCAGCTCCCTTGCCGAGGGTCTTGGCCTTGGCCTTCCTACCAGCAGCGAGATTACCATAGCTCTCAACGGCCAATACTGCTTTTCCCTTGCGCTTCTTGTTGCGCCTCCGGCTTTTCCCCTTCAGGCCAGGGGCATCGTCGTCGTTGTCGGAGTCGATTTCGACGCCAGCCTCCTCTCCGGGGAGTCGTCTTCCTTCCTCAGCACGAGTACACTTGTCCGCTAATGTGTACAACTCATTGACAGTCTTGGGGAGCTTCACATTCATCTTGGCCCGCATCCTCCTGTTGGGCACGTTCGAATGGAACGCGGCAATCATGGCTGCGGGGTGTACCTCCAGAATATTGCGGTGCACACGGCTGAACCTCTGGATGTACTTCCGCATGGTTTCTCCTTCCTTCTGCGGAAGGACTTGCAGGTTGCTAGGCTGTCCTGGTTCCTGGTGGACACCTGTGAAGGCGCCAACAAACTCGTTGCACAAGTCAGCCCATGATGAAATAGAGTTCTCCGGCTGGTGCATCAGCCACGATCTCACATTTGGCTTGAGTGCCAAAGGGAAATAGTTGGCGAGCACCTTCTCATCTCTTCCTCCGGTGGCTTGAACGGCTATCATGTAGATGCCCAGGAACTCCACCGTGTTCAGCTTCCCGTCGTACTTCTCCGTCAGCTCAGGCTTGAAGGCTCGGGCCGATGGCCAGCGGACCTGTCGCAGCTCGCGAGTGAAGGCAGGGCACCAAACCTCGTAAGGCAGGTACCTGCCAACACTGGGCGAGGGGTCACCAGCATCTGGGCCGTTGCGCCTGTCGGATTGGCGGTGTGCTTCCTGGCGTCGTTCTATGGTGACGTGCGCGTCTTCCCTTCGCCGATCGTCCAGGACACGCCGCTGGTCCCGGTGATCGTGCGAACTGGACGAGACCATAGATGCCTCGTCAGGCTCGTCAGCAAGTGGAGCTTGTTGTGGTTGCCTCTGGGGCCGTTGTTGCGGAGGGGATTGCACCGTTGGCGCGACCCCCTCGATGCGACCGTCAGCCCGGGCCGCCGTCGCCGTCTGCGGGTATCTCGACGGCTCTGCATGCTGTGATTTGTTGGCTTCGATGAAGCCGATCAAACTCTGGATGGTGGCTCTCCATTCGTCCATCTTGTCAGCTGTTGGCAGGAAGTTTAGCAGTAGTTGGGCCCTTGCCATTGCTTCTGCTGACGTGGTTGGCATGGATAAGGAGGCGGACCGCGATGTCGCTCTACTCCTGGTGGAACCAAGACGAGCGTCGCTGCGTCCCTATCGCCGTGCACCGGTCGCCGAGGCGGTCTGACGTGGAGGAGGTCGATCTTGTGGGTCTACGGCCCCGTTTGGCGCTCCGTGTTGCTCTGGGCGAGGCACGTGCCCAGCAGCCGTGCCCGTGACAGGTGCTGCTGGAGGATCACGGCTGCCCCCAGATTGGGCGCCGCTGTTGCGGCCGCGGCCACCAGTGCGGCGGGGAGGTGGAGACTGAATGGTTTACCCTCCCGCGGAACTAGGGGCGAGCTCGCCAAGGTGTTGTTGCTGTTGTTCCTCTTCGGCGTTCCTCGCTCCAGCTTCGGTCGTGGGGGACACGACGGTGGCGCCGCCCGCGCCAGTGGAGTCGCCCACGACGCCCGCCTCATTTGCTGCCGCCGTAGTGCCAATGGCGCCCGCGGCTGCGTGCGAGGGGGCCTTCGAAGTGGAGGGATGCGCCGCCGCGCCGGTCTTCTTCTTGGGAGCCATGGATGAAGAAGATGACGATGAAGATCGACACGCCACTCACAAACTCAGGTTCGCGCAAATGACACCCCCTACCTGGCGCGCCAAAGATGTCGGGACAAGATGCACACGATCACCTATGGGGCTACGAGCCCCTTTGTGGTTCGGCAGGGGTGAGGTCACGTTGCACAAAGAGCAGAGGCCATGAGACGACGCGGCAATGAGACACTGTTGTTTTACCCAGGTTCGGGCCGCTGAGAAGCGTAAAACCCTACTCCTGCTTTGGTGGATTGATCAGAGGAACACGAAGCACGCACAACACTCAAACCTGGCAAGGTTGCCTTCGGGGGAGCTGCTACGCGAGTACAAGTGTCCAAAGGTCCGAATCTAGGGCCAGGTTGCCTTGGGCCTCCTTTTATAGGTCAAGGGGCAACCACAGTGGCAAAACAGACATTATCTATCGATTAGATAGCTAACAGTGCTATCATACCTAACTCTGGCACTTAGGACAAAATGCCATAAATGCTACCCTAGGTGGCGTGCGGGGGTGCATCCTGTTGGAAATATGCCCTAGAGGCAATAATAAATTAGTTATTATCATATTTCCTTGTTCATGATAATCGTTTATTATCCATGCTAGAATTGTATTGATCCGAAACTCAGATACATATGTGGATACATAGACAACACTATGTCCCTAGTGAGCCTCTACTAGACTAGCTCGTTGATCAAAGATGGTCAAGGTTTCCTGGCCATAGACATGAGTTGTCATTTGATAACGGGATCACATCATTAGGAGAATGATGTGATGGACAAGACCCAAACTATGAACGTAGCATATGATCGTGTCAGTTTATTGCTATTGTTTTCTGCATGTCAAGTATGTGTTCCTATGACCATGAGATCATGTAACTCGCTGACACTGGAGGAGTACCTTGTGTGTATCAAACGTCACAACGTAACTGGGTGACTATAAAGATGCTCTACAGGTATCTCTGAGGGTGTCTATTGAGTTGGCATGGATCAAGACTGGGATTTGTTACTCCGTGTGATGGAGAGGTATCTCAGGGCCCACTCGGTAATACAACATCACAATGAGCCTTGCAAGCAAAGTGACTAAAGTGTTAGCCACGGGATATTGTATTACGGAATGAGTAAAGAGACTTGCCGGTAACGAGATTGAACTAGGTATGGAGATACCGACAATCGAATCTCGGGCAAGTAACAATCCAAGGAACAAAGGGAACAACATACGGGATTAACTGAATCCTTGACATAGAGGTTCAACCGATAAAGATCTTCATAGAATATGTAGGAACCAATATGGACATCCAGGTCCCGCTATTGGTTATTGACCGTAGAGGTGTCTCGGTCATGTCTACATAGTTCTCGAACCCGCGGGGTCTGCACACTTAACGTTTGGTGACGATTTGGTATTGTTGAGTTGTGTATGTTGGTGACCGAAGGTTGTTCGGAGTCCCGGATGAGATCCCGGACGTCACGAGGAGTTCCGGAATGGCCCAGGGGTAAAGATTTATATATGGGAAGTCATACTTTGGCTACCGGAAAAGTTTCGGGTTTTTTCGGTATTGTACCAGGAAGCTTCTAGAAGGTTCCGAAAACTTCCGAAGGAGTCCGGAAGTCCACCAAGGGTTCCACCACGTCCCATGGGTTTGCATGGGCTGAGGAGAGGTGCCCTGGACTTATTGGGCCAGGCGCACAAGTCCCTCAAGGCCCATGTGGCTTGGGAGAGGTGGAAAGTCCACCTGTTTATGGAAAGGGAGGGAATTGGACTAGGAGTCCAACTCCTCCCCCTTGGCTGCGCCCTAGGGCTTGGAGGGGCTGATCTCCACGCCCCTCCACCTATATATAGAGGGGGGGGGCGCTCCAAGAGCACACACGAAGCCCTTGGCGCCCCTCTCTCTCCCTAGATCATTTTCTCCTCCGTTTGCGGTTTCGGTAGCGCTAGGCGTAGCCCTGCGGGGATAGCACCACCACCACCACCACCACACCGTCGTGTTGCCGGAGAACTCATCTACTACTCCGACCTCGCTCGTTGGATCGAGGAGGCGGAGACGTCATCGAGTTGTACGTGTGCTGAACGCGGAGGTGCCGCCCGTTCGGCACTAGATCGGGACAGATCGCAATTGGATCGTGAAGACGTATGACTACATCAACCGCATTATATACGCTTTCGCTAGCGATCTACAAAGGTATGTAGATACACTCCCCCTCTCGTAGCTATGCATCTCCATGGATAGATCTTACGTGTGCGTAGGAAATTTTTTGTTTCCCATGCAACGTTCCCCAACAGTGGCATCATGAGCTAGGTCTATGCGTAGATGAGATCACGAGTAGAACACAAAGGAGTTTGTGGGAGCTGATATTCAGATTGCTTCCCTCCTTAGTATTTTCTTGATTCAGCGGTATTGTGGGATGAAGCGGCTCAGACCAACCTTACTCGTCCACGTACGAGAGACCGGTTCCATCGACCGACATGTAACTTTGTTGCATAAGATGGCTGGCGGGTGTCTGTCTCTCCCACTTTAGTTGAATCGGATTCGACAGAGGCGGTCCTTGTAGAAGGTGAAATAGCAACTTGAGTATCACCGTTGTGGCTTTGCGTAGGTAAGAACGGTTCTTACTAGTTGCCCATAACAGCCACATAAAACTTGCAACAACAAAGTAGAGGACGTCTAACTTGTTTTTGCAGGGCATGGTGTGATGTGGTATGGCCAAGACGTGATGTGATATATGTGATGTATGAGATGATCATGTTTTGTATAGATTATCATGACTTGCATGTCGATGAGTACGGAAACCGACAGGAGCCATAGGGTTGTCTTTAATTAATTTGTGTCACTTGCTTTACTTTATCGCTATGAGTTAGCAGTAGTTGTAGAAGCAATAGTTGGCGCGACAACCTCATGGCGACATGTTGATGGAGATCAAGATGATGGAGATCATGGTGTCATGCCGGTGACGATGGAGATCATGCCGGTGCTTTGGAGATGGAGATCAAAAGCACAAGATGATGATGGCCATATCATGTCACTTATATGATTTGCATGTGATGTTAATCCTTTTATGCATCTTATTTTGCTTAGGATGACGGTAGCATTGTAAGGTGATCCCTCACTAAAATTTCAAGATAAAATTGTGTTCTCCCCGAGTGTGCACCGTTGCGAAAGTTCGTCGTTTCGAAGCACCACGTGATGATCAGGTGTGATAGACTCTACGTTCACATACAACGGAACACTCGGGTTAAACTTGACGAGCCTAGCATGTACAGACATGGCCTCGGAACACAGGAGACCGAAAGGTCAAACATGAGTCATATAGTAGATATGATCAACATGGAGATGTTCACCATTGAAACCACCTCATCTCACGTGATGATCGGACTTGGGTTGGTGGATTTGGATCATGTCACACTTAGACAACCTGAGGGATGTTGATTTGAGTGGGAGTTCTTTAGTAATATGATTAACTGAACTCATTATCTTGAACACAGTCTAAGTTGTCTTTGCAAAATTATGTTGTAGATCAATAGCTCGCGTTGTAGCTCCCTGTGTTTTTGATACGTTCCTAGAGAAAATATAGTTGAAAGATGATGATAGCAATAATGCAGACTGGGTCCGTGATCTGAGGATTGTCCTCATTGCTGCATAGAAGGCTTATGTCGTTAATGCATCGCTCAGTGAGCCACCCCCTCAAGCATTGTCTGTGGATGTTGTGAACATCTGACAGACACGTTCTGATGACTACTTGATAGTTCAGTGCGTCATGCATTACATATTAGAATTGAGGCTCCAAAGACGTTTTGAACATCACGGAGCATATGAGATGTTCCAAGAGCTGAAATTGGGATTTCAAGCTTGTGCCGTTGTTGAGAGATATGAGACCTCCAACAAGATTCTTTGCCTGCAAGATGAAGGAGAATAGCTCAATCAGGTGAGCATGTGCCCGGATTGTCTGGGTACTACAATCGCTTGAATCAAGTGGAAGTTCATCTTCCAGATAAGATAGTGATTGACAGAGTTCTCCAAGTCACTGCCACCAAGCTACTAGAGCTTCGTGATGAACTATAACATGCCAGGGATGGAGATGATCCCTGAGCTATTCGCGATGTTTGACACCGCGAAGGTAGAAATCAAGAAGGAGCATCAAGTGTTGATGGTTAGTAAAACCACTAGTTTTGAGAAGGGCAAGGGCAAGAAGGGAAACTTCATGAATGGCAAGCCAGTTGCCGCTTGATACGTCTCCAACGTATCTATAATTTATGAAGTATTCATGCCATGTTTGCAATAATTCTATATGATTTTGGTATGATTTTATTAGAACTAACCCGGACTGACGCTGTTTTCAGCAGAACTACCGTGGTGTTGTTTTTGTGCAGAAATAAAAGTTCTCGGAATGAGCTGAAAATTTACGGAGAATATTTTTGGAAAATATAAAAAATACTGGAGCGAAGAGTCACCGGAGGGGAAGGCCGAGGAAGCCACAAGCCACAGGGGCGCCCCCCCCCCCTAGGGCGCGCCCCCCTGGCTTGTGACCTCCTCGGGAACCTTCTGGACGTGGGACCAACGCCAAAAACTATTATAAATATAGAAATCTCCGAAAAGAAACCTAGATTGGAACTTCCGCCGCCACAAGTCTCCAGAGCCACGAAAGATCAATCTTGGCCCTCTCCGGCACCCTGCCAGAGGGGGTCACCTTCACCGGAGACCATGGAGGAGGAAGACGGAGGGGCCATCATCTCCATGGAGGCCAAGGACCAGAGGAAGAACCATCCCCCAACCAGGGGGAAGGCCATGGAGGAGGAAGCACAAGGGGGAGACCCTCTCCCCCTCTCTTCCGGTGGTGCCGGAGTGCCACCGGGGGAACCATCGCCGCGGTGATCGTCTTCATCGACATCACCTTCTTCATCACCATCCTCATCTCCTTTTAGCGGTCCACTCTCCCGCACCCCGCTGTAATCCCCTACTTGAACATGGTGCTTTATGCCACATATTATGATCCAATGATGTGTTGCCATCCTATGATGTTTTGAGTAGATTACTTTTGTCCTTTGGGTTGATTGATGATATAGATTGGTTTGAGGTGTATGTTTATTTTGGTGCTGTCCTATTGTGCCTTCCGTGCCGCGCACACGTGAAGGATTCCCGCTGTAGGGTGTTGCAATACGTTCATGATTTGCTTATAGTGGGTTGCTTGAGTGACAGAAGCATAAACCCAAGTAGGTGGGTTGTTGCGTATGGGATAAAGGGGACTTGATGCTTTAATGCTATGGTTGGGTTTTACCTTAATGATCTTTAGTAGTTGCGGATGCTTGCTAGAGTTTATGATCCAAGTAGAGAAAGTATGTTAGCTTATGCCTCTCCCTCATATAAAATTGCAATAATGATTACCGATCTTGTTAACAATTGCCTAGGACAATTCCGCACACCGACCCATCATTATTCCACCCTCGCTGTTTGTAGTACATTGTAATATATTCTAGCTTTATGATAACAGCACCTATTTTTATATTTTAGCTCTCCGATTTCATGCAAAGCTATCCTCTTCATACCCACAACGTAGTTTTATTTCTCGTTTCTAGTTGGAAGCAAATGTTTGGCGTACGTAGAGTCGTATCAGTGGTAGATAGGACTTGAGAGAATATTGATCTTACCTTTAGCTCCTTGTGGGTTCGACACTCCATACTTATCACTTCCACCTTTCGAAATTGCTACGATGATTCCTTGCACTTGGGGATTATCAAGCTCTTTTCTGGCGCCGTTGCCGGGGAGCAATAGCGTGGGGTTGATATTCTCGTGTGTGCTTGATTCCTTTCTTCACTTAGTAGATTTTGTTTTCCCTTTTTTCTTTCTTTAGTTGTGGGTGAAACAAACAAAAAAAATATGAAAAATACAAAAATAATTACTTGCCTCTTGCCTAAGAAGTTTTTCAAAAAGAGAAGTGATTGGGAAGTTGTACATTGGAGAAGTGAGGGTCGACCTTGAACACTTGTGTTCATGCTCATGGAAACAATGTAGAATTTTTCATGGAAGCTTCTCAAAAATGATTATCCCCTGTATATATCCATTGTATTATAAAAATAATGTGCCAAGATTTGGTTTTAGGTTGATTAGATTGCTTGTTTGCTTTGTGCGGTGCAAAAACAGGAACTTTGACTGTAGTGCATGAATTTACATTTCTTACTGGAATGTCAAAAGTTTCTGAAATTTTTACACAGTACTGCTATACAAATTGTTTAATTTGTCCTAAAGTTTCAGAATTTTTTGAGTTACAGAAGTATACGAAGTTTCCAGATTGCTATAGACTGTCCTGTTTTTGACAGATTCTGTTTTCTATGCATTGTGCTCTTATTTTGATGAATCTATGGGTAGTACCGGGGGGGTATGAACCATGGTGAAGTTGGACTACAGTAGATATAATGCTAATATGAATTTGGAATGAGTTCACAACAGTACTTAAAGTAGTATTTTGCTTCATTATACTAACGGATCTCACGAGGGTTTTGTTAAGTTTTGTGTGAATGAAGTGTTCGAAGATCGAGGAGGTATTGATATAAGAAGAATACGGAGAGACAAGAGTTCAAGCTTGGGGATGCCCAAGGCACCCCAAGTAAATATTTCTAGGAGACTCAAGCATCTAAGCTTGGGGGTGCCCCGGAAGGCATCCCATCTTTATTCTTCAACAATTATCGGTATACCTCGGTTTTTGTTTTGTTCACGTGATATGCGTTTTTCTTTTCCTTTTATGCACCCTTCTAGTATGAGAAAGTCCTTCATTGATTTTGTAGAATTCTTCATGAGCTTCACTTAAATCTTTTGAGCATGGCTTTGTAGAATGCTCTTTGTGCTTCACTTAAATCTTTTGAGTATGGCTTTATAGAATGCTTCGTGTGCTTCACTTATATATTTTGAGCTTGGGTATTGGTTAATCTTTATTAAATGTAGAATGCTCTATGAACTTCACTTATATCTTTTAGAGTATGAATAAAATTTCTATCGGAATTAAGTTTGGAAGTGTATCAATGTCATGCCTAGCTAGAAAGGCATTAAAGAAAAGCGCTTGTTGGGAGACAACCCAATATTTACCCTTTCTTTTTCTGTATTTTAACATGATTAAGCTACTGTAGTAATCATGTTTTGTGCCTTTTATTTCAATAAAGTGCCAAGTAAAGCCTTTGGGATAGTGTGGATGATAGTTGACTTGATTCTGTGCAAAAACAGAAACTTTTGCTCTCAGTCCAGGAATTTTGTAAATTCACTGGAACGTGGTTTTGATCTGAATTTTTTACACATGATTTATATACAAATTTCCTAGATTTTCCTAATTTTTCAGAATTTTTAGAGACAGGGAAGTATGGCTACGCTACAGATCTTCACAGACTGTTCTGTTTTTGACAGATTCAGTTTTGCATGCATAGTTTACTTGTTTTAGTGTTTCTATAGCTTATATCTAGTAGTATAAATTATGTGAATGGTAGAATACAGTAGGTATCATGTGGGAACAATTATGAATCTTGTTTTGACAGTACCTAAGTGAATGATTTATCTTTATTACACTAACCCCTCTCACGAAGTTCCGTTAAGTTTTGTGTGATTGAAGTTTTCAAGTTTTGGGTGAGACACCGATATGAGGAGAATAAGGAGTGAAAAGAACCTAAGCTTGGCGATGCCCAAGTCACCCCCAAGGTAATATCCTAGGAATACTCAAGCGCCTAAGCTTGGGGATGCCCCGGAAGGCATCCCCTCTTTTGTCTTCAACATTATCGGTAACCTCACTTGGAGCTATATTTTTATTCGTCACATAATATGTGCTTTGCTTGGATCGTCATTATATTTTGTTATTTTATGTTAGGTGTTATTCATAATCTTGTTTTTCAATAAAAAGTTCCAAGAATTGCCTTAGGATGCTTGCATTGCATGTTTTGATGAGTGCTGTGTAAAAACAGAAACTTTGGCTGTAGTGTTTGAATTTTCATATTTTACTGGAATGTGGAAAGTTTCTGAAATTTTTACACAGTAGTGTCATATAAATTCCTTAGCATGTCCTAAATTTTCATAATTGTTTGAGTTATGTAAGTACACTGTTTTCATAAATTTCTACAGACTGTTCTGTTTGGACAGATTGCGGTCATAGGTTTCGTTATCTACTTATCCTATAGTTTCCATAGCCTATATTGGTAGATATAAATTGTGGAGATGATAGTATACAGTACCTAATGTTTGAAAATTATTATGCAACTTGTCTTGGCAGTACATAAAGAGTTAATTTATTATTATGTGTACTAACCGATCTCACGAGTCCTTTTCAAGTTTTGTGTGGAAGATGTTTTTGACAAATAGGTGAAACCATGATATGAGAGGATTGAACGAGATACAAAAGCTCAAGCTTGGGGATGCCCAAGGCACCCCAAGTAAATATTTCAAGAAGTATCAAGCATTTAAGCTTGGGGATGCTACGCATCCCACCTCTCTTCATCAACAATTATCGGTTAGCCTATGTTGAGCCTAAATTCTTATTCGTTCACATGATGCGTGCTATTCTTGGAGTGCTATTTTTCTTTTGCTTGCTGTTTGAATAAAATCTTTGTATCTGAAATTCTTAGATGAGAGAGTCCTCACATAGTTATTTAATTGTTGGCTACTCATTGATCTTCACTCATATCTTTTTGTAGTAGTTTGTCATTCACTCTCGTGGTTCACTTATATCCTATGAGTAAATGGTTGAATGAATTGAATATCATAAATCTGAAATTAAATATGCTTCATATACTTATCCCATGGAGAGTAATGACTTCACACATAATAAGTATAGGTGGTGAAATTTATTGAAAGTTAGCAAACACCGCATTGGTCACTTGAACAATTCATGAAAGAATATTGAAGGAAGAGAGATTCCACATATAAATATACTATCTTGGACATCTTCTATGATTGTGAATACCCATTAACTATTTTCAAACTTTAGCAAATTAGTTGAAGTTGGACAAGGAAGACAACTTAATGAGTTATGTTTGGGTATATTTGTATAGAAGTTATATTGTTATGGATCCTCCAACATGTGGTGCTTGCTCCCACCTCATACTAGCCAAAACTTCCGCACCAAGTAGAAATACTACTTGTGCATCCAAACACCCTTAAACCAGTTTTGCCATGAGAGTCCACCATACCTACCTATGGATTGAGTAAGATCCTTCAAGTAAGTTGTCATCGGTGCAAAAAGCAATAAAAATTGCTCCTAAATATGTATAATCTTTTATTGTAAGGGAAAATAAACGTTGTACGAACTTGTGATGGTAAAGAAATAAAAGCGACGGACTGCATAATAAATGTTTCTATCACAAAGGGCAATACAACGTGATGTTCCTTTGCATTAAGGGTTTTACATCCAAAAAACAAAAAGCGCATGACAACCTCTGCTTCCCTCTGCGAAGGGCCTATCTTTTACTTTTTAGTACTTACCTTTATGCAAGAGTCATGGTGATCTTCACCACTTCCTATATTTTGCCTTTTTCTCTTGGCAAGCGTCATGTGTTGGGGAATGATCTGGACATATATATCCACACAAATATATTTGATCATGAATTATTATTGTTGACAATTATCTATATGATAAATAAGTTGGGAGGCAAAACATTAAGCCCCTATCTTTCTCTGTGTTCGATGGATGCTATTTATTCTAAAAATATGCTTTGAGTGTCAATAATCATGGAAGACTATATGATAGTTGAGTATGTGGAATTTGCTAAATCAAAGCACTTACATAGACCCTTCCTGAAAATAAGATGAATTGCAATTGCTCGATGACTAGGAATATGGTTTGTTAGTTTTCAAGAAACTTTCTGGTTTATACTTTAACATGTGAATATCTTGTTACTTGATCATGAGAAGTTTTATGAGATGAGCTACTGTTTATGGTGTATATTGCTGCTAGAAAAAGTGATTGGAATTATCATTGATCAAACTTGTGCACTTGCTAGCATTCACACTTCATAAATTATTTCTTTTATCATTTACCTACTCGAGGACGAGCAGGAATTAAGCTTGGGGATGCTGATACGTCTCCAATGTATCTATAATTTATGAAGTATTCATGCCATGTTTGCAATAATTCTATATGATTTTGGTATGATTTTATTAGAACTAACCCGGACTGATGCTGTTTTCAGCAGAACTACCGTGGTGTTGTTTTTGTGTAGAAATAAAAGTTCTCGGAATGAGCTGGAAATTTACGGAGAATATTTTTGGAAAATATAAAAAATACTGGAGCGAAGAGTCACCGGAGGGGTAGGCCGAGGAAGCCACAAGGGCGCCCCCCCCCCTAGGGCGCGCCCCCCTGGCTTGTGACCTCCTCAGAAACCTTCTGGACATGGGACCAACGCCAAAAACTCTTATAAATATAGAAATCTCCGAAAAGAAACCTAGATCGGAAGTTCCGCCGCCGCAAGTCTCCAGAGCCACGAAAGATCAATCTTGGCCCTTTCCGGCACCCTGCCGGAGGGGGTCACCTTCACCGGAGACCATGGAGGAAGACGGAGGGGCCATCATCGCCATGGAGGCCAAGGACCAGAGGGAGAACCTTCCCCCAACCAGGGGGAGGCCATGGAGGAGGAAGCACAAGGGGGAGACCCTCTCCCCCTCTCTCCCGGTGGTGCCGGAGTGCCACCGGGGGAACCATCGCCGCGGTGATTGTCTTCATCAACATCACCTTCTTCATCACCATCCTCATCTCCTTTTAGCGGTCCACTCTCCCGCACCCCGCTGTAATCCCCTACTTGAACATGGTGCTTTATGCCACATATTATGATCCAATGATGTGTTGCCATCCTATGATGTTTTGAGTAGATTACTTTTGTCCTTTGGGTTGATTGATGATATAGATTGGTTTGAGTTGTATGTTTATTTTGGTGCTGTCCTATTGTGCCTTCCGTGCCGCACACACGTGAAGGATTCCCGTTGTAGGGTGTTGCAATACGTTCATGATTCGCTTATAGTGGGTTGCTTGAGTGAAAGAAGCATAAACCCGAGTAGGTGGGTTGTTGCGTATGGGATAAAGGGGACTTCATGCTTTAATGCTATGGTTGGGTTTTACCTTAATGATCTTTAGTAGTTGCGGATGCTTGCTAGAGTTCCAATCAAAAGTGCAAATGATCCAAGTAGAGAAAGTATGTTAGCTTATGCCTCTCCCTCATATAAAATTGCAATAATGATTACCGATCTTGTTAACAATTGCCTAGGACAATTCCGCACACCGACCCATCATTATTCCACCCTCGCTGTTTGTAATACATTGTAATATATTCTAGCTTTATGATAACATCACCTATTTTTATATTTTAGCTCTCCGATTTCATGCAAAGCTATGCTCTTCATACCCACAACGTAGTTTTATTTCTCGTTTCTAGTTGGAAGCAAATGTTTGGCGTACGTAGAGTCGTATCAGTGGCAGATAGGACTTGAGAGAATATTGATCTAACCTTTAGCTCCTTGTGGGTTCGACACTCCATACTTATCACTTCCACCTTTGGAAATTGCTACGATGATTCCTTGCACTTGGGGATTATCACCGCTCCAGTGAAGAAACTCAAGGTTGAACCCAAACCCGAGACTAAGTGCTTCTATAATAAGGGGAACGGTCACTGGTAGTGGAACTGCCCAAGATACTTGGCAGATAAGAAGACTGGCAACGTCAACAGAAGTATATTTGATATACGTGTTATTGATGTGTACCTTACTAGCACTCCTAGTAGCACCTGAGTATTAGATACCGGTTCAGTTGCTAATGTTAGTAACTCGAAATAAAAGCTACGGAATAAGCGGAGACTAGCTAAAGGGCGAGGTGACGATGTGTGTTGGAAGTGTTTCCAAGGTTGATGTGATCACCATCGCACGCTCCCTCTACCTTCGGGATTAGTATTGAACCTAAATAAATGTTATTTGGTGTTTGCGTTGAGCATGAACATGATTAGATCGTGTTTATTGCAATACGGTTATTCATTTAAGTCAGAGAATAATGGTTATTCTATTTAAATGAATAATACCTTCAATGGTCATGCACCCAATGTGAATGGTTTATTCAATCTCGATCGTAGTGTTACACATGTTCATAATATTGATACCAAAAGATGCAAAGTTAATAATGATAGTACCAAATACTTGTGGCACTGCCGCTAAGGTCATATTGGTGTAAAGCAGATGAAGAAACTCCATCCTGATGGATCTTTGGAATCACTCGATTTCGAACCATGCCTCGTGGGCAAGATGACTGAGACCCCCGGTTTCCGGTATGATGGAGCGGGCAAGCGACTTATTGGAAATGATACATGTTGATGTATGCGGTCCAATGAGTGTTGAAGCGTGCGGTGGATATCGTGACAAGAAGATAAAATGTCTACGATATGATCGTGGAGGTGAATATCTGAGTTACGAGTTTGGTATGCAACTTAAGACAATGTGAAAATTGTTTCACAACTCACGCCACCTGGAACACCATAGTGTAATGGTGTGTACGAACGTCATAGTCGTGCTCTATTGGATATGTTGCGTACTATGATGTTTCTTATCGTTTTGCCACTATCGTTTTGGGGTTATGCATTAGAGACAACTACATTCACTTTAAATGGGGCACCATCTAAATCCGTTGAGATGACACCGTATGAATTATGGTTTGGAAGAAACCTAAGTTGTCATTTCTTAGAGTTTGGGAATGCGACACTTATGTCTGATAAGCTCGAACCCAAAGCGGAATAGTGCATCTTCATAGGATACCCTAAGGAAACAGTTAGGTATGCCTTCTATCTAAGATCCGAGAGCAAAGTGTTTGTTGCTAAAAACGGGTCCTTTCTCGAGAAAGAGTTTCTCTTGAAAGAATTGAGTGGGAGGAAAGTAGAACTTGATGAGGTTGTTGAATCGTCACTTCAGTTGGAGAGTAGCACGACGCCGAAAGATGTTTCTTCGGTGCCTACACCAAGTGAAGAGGAAGCAAATGATGATGATCATGAAGCTTCGGATCAAGTTACTACCAAGCCTCGTAGGTCGACAAGGACTCGTGCCGCCCGTAAGTGGCACGACAATCATGTCTTGGAGGTCATGTTGTTGGACAACAGTGAGCCTACGAGCTATGAAGAAGCGATGGTGGGCCTGGATTCCAACAAATGGCTAGGAACCTTGAAATCCGAGGAAGGATCCATGTATGAAAACCAAGTATTGACTTTGGTAGAGTTGCCCGATGAACGACAGGCCGTTAAGTACAAATGGACCTTTAAGAAGAAGACAGACACTGATGGCCAATGTCACCATTTATAAAGCTTGACTTGTCGCAAAGAAGTTTCCAACAAGTTCAAGGAGTTGACTACGATGAGACTTTCTCACCCATAGTGATGCTAAAGTCTGTTGGAATTATGTTAGCAGTTGCTGCATTTTTCGATTATGAAATCTGGCAGATGGATGTCCAAACATCGGTTCCTCAATGGTTTCCTTGAGGAAAGGTTGTATGTGATATAACTGGAAGGTTTCGTCGATCCTAAGGATGCTAAAAGGTATGCAAGTTCCAGCAATCCTTCTATGGACTGGAGCAAGCATCTCGGAGTTGGAATATACGCTTTGATGAGGTGATCAAAGTTTTTGGGTTTATGCAAAGTTTATAAGAAACTTGTATTTACAAGAAAGTGAGTGGGAGCACTATAGAATTTCTGATAAGTATATGTGGTTGACATATTGTTGATCGGAAATAATGTAGAATTTCTGGAAAGCATAAAGTCGTTTGAAAGGAGTTTTTCAAAGGAAGACCTGGTATGAAGCTACTTAAATATTGGGCATCAAGATCTATAGATATAGATCAAGACGCTTGATAAAACTTTCAATGCATACCTTGACAAGATTTTGAAGGAGTTCAAAATAGATCAGTCAAAGAAGGAGTTTTTGGCTGTGTTGTAAGGTATGAATTTGAGTAAGACTCAAAGCTCGACCACGGCATAAGAAAGAGAAAGGATGAAGGTCGTCCCCTATGCCTTAGCCATAGGCTCTATATAGTATGCCATGTTGTGTACCGCACCTGGTGTGTGCCTTGCCATGAGTCTGTCAAGGGGTACAAGAGTGGTCCAGGAGTGGATCACTGGATAGCGGTCAAAATTATCCTTAGTAACTAGAGTACTAAGGAAATGTTTCTCGATTATGGAGGTGATAAAGAGTTCGTCGTAAAGGGTTACGCCGACGCAAGCTTTGACACCAATCCGGATGACTCTGAATAGCAATCTGAATATGTATAGTGGAGCAGTCATTTGGAATAGCTCCAAGTGGAGCGTGGTAGCAGCATCTACAGTATGACATAATATTTGCAAGGTGCACATGGATCTGAATGTTGCAGACCCGTTGACTAAAAACCTCTCTCACAAGCAAAACATGATAAAACCTTAGAACTCATTGGGTGTTAATCACATGGTCATGTGAACTAGATTATTGACTCTAGTGCAAGTGGGAGACTGTTGGAAATATGCCCTAGAGGCAATAATAAATTAGTAATTATCATATTTCCTTGTTCATGATAATCGTTTATTATCCATTCTAGAATTGTATTGATCGGAAACTCGGATACATGTGTGGATACATAGACAACACTATGTCCCTCGTGAGCCTCTACTAAACTAGCTCGTTGATCAAAGATGGTCAAGGTTTCCTGGCCATAGACATGAGTTGTCATTTGATAACGGGTTCACATCATTAGGAGAATGATGTGATGGACAAGACCCAAACTATGAACGTAGCATATGATCGTGTCAGTTTATTGCTATTGTTTTTTGCATGTCAAGTATGTGTTCCTATGACCATGAGATCATGTAACTCGCTGACACCAGAGGAGTACCTTTTGTGTATCAAACGTCACAACGTAATTGGGTGACTATAAAGATGCTCTACAGGTATCTCCGAGGGTGTCTGTTGAGTTGGCATGGATCAAGACTGGGATTTGTTACTCCGTGTGACGGAGAGGTATCTCAGGGCCCACTCGGTAATACAACATCACAATGAGCCTTGCAAGCAAAGTGACTAAAGTGTTAGCCACGAGATCTTGTATTATGGAACGAGTATAGAGAATTGCCGGTAACGAGATTGAACTAGGTATGGAGATACCGACGATCGAATCTCGGGCAAGTAACATACCGATGAACAAAGGGAACAGCGTACGGGATTAACTGAATCCTTGACATAGAGGTTCAACCGATAAAGATCTTCATAGAATATGTAGGAACCAATATGGGCATCTAGGTCCCGCTATTGGTTATTGACCGTAGAGGTGTCTCGGCCATGTCTACATAGTTCTCGAACCCGCAGGGTCTGCACACTTAACGTTCGGTGACGATTTGGTATTGTTGAGTTATGTATGTTGGTGACCGAAGGTTGTTCGGAGTCCCAGATGAGATCCTGGACATCACAAGGAGTTTCGGAATGGTCCGGAGGTAAAGATTTATATATGGGAAGTCATATTTTGGCTACCGGAAAAGTTTCGGGTTTTTCCGGTATTGTACCAGGAAGCTTCTAGAAGGTTCCGGAAACTTTCGGAGGTGTCCGGAAGTCCACCAAGGGTTCCACCACATCCCAAGGGTTTGCATGGGCTGAGGGGAGGCGCCCTGGCCTTATTGGGCCAGGCGCACAAGTCCCTCAAGGCCCATGTGGCTTGGGAGAGGTGGAAAGTCCACCTGTTTATGGAAAGGGAGGGAATTGGACTAGGAGTCCAACTCCTCCCCCCTTGGCTGCGCCCTAGGGCTTGGAGGGGCTGATCTCCACACCCCTCCACCTATATATAGAGGGGAGGGGGCGCCCCAAGAGCACACATGAAGCCCTTGGCGCCCCTCTCTCTCCCTATATCGTTTTCTCCTCCGTTTGCGGTTTCGGTAGCGCTAGGCGTAGCCCTGCGGGGATAGCACCACCACCGCCGCCACCACGCCATCGTGTTGCCGAAGAACTCATCTACTACTCCGACCTTGCTCGCTGGATCAAGGAGGCGGAGACGTCATCGAGCTGTACGTGTGCTGAACGCGGAGGTGTCGTCCGTTCGGCACTAGATCGGGACGGATCGCGATTGGATCGTGAAGACGTACGACTACATCAACCGCGTTATATACGCTTCCGCTAGCGATCTACAAGGGTATGTAGATACACTCCCCCTCTCATAGCTATGCATCTCCATGGATAGATCTTACGTGTGCGTAGGAAATTTTTTGTTTCCCATGCAACGTTCCCCAACACATCCCCGACAAGCTTTTATCACCGCTTGGCTGTCTGTTGCTTAGTATGTTGACACGCCTCTGGACGGGTGTCAAATGGATATAACCTATCTTCCGGCGCGTCTCCACATGCTTAGCGAGAGCCACTTAGCCACCTGAGGGCTCGACACCGCATCGAGAACTGACTGGCATTGCGATGTGGTGGAGCTGTGGCTGCTTAGCTCGCGCCTGCCGGGGGATGGCTTGCTGGGTCTTCTTGAAGGTGTGTGCACCTTGGTCCCTGGCAGGCACCGGGGACGCGGCTGGCGCAGCTTGGGCCCGTTCTGGGCTATTGTATCGTTCTTACCGGCGTTGCTAGCCAGCATAGGCTGCCTCTGTCGGGGTCTTGGATGTTAGCTTCATCTTCATGATGCGCTCCTTGATCTCACGTAGAGCGGCTTCTTTGTCTTGGGTTGGTGTTGATGGGGTCATGCTACTACTGCCTGTGCATAAGTCAGGGGCACTAGGTACCCCATTCCTAGTGCACCGACAGATTTAAATTCACAATTTAACTATTGAAGGCCACTTTGCAAAATACCTAGATCACTCATTTTTGACCCAAATGAGATGAATCAAATTTACACAGAGTCCAAAATTCCTATTTCAATTACCTAGCAATGGTTAACATTTTTCCCATACATTATTTCTGTTAGGCCAAATAAATATCTCCCTTTTTCCATTATTTCCATCTTAGAGAACTCATAGGAAATTCATCCCAACTCCAAATCCAATGAAACCACTTTCTAAATTCTTCTAACTTCATTACCTACTTGATGGGTGCATTCACTCATTTTTATAAAAATATTTTTTGTAGACTTCTTATAGGATCATAAAATCCTTCCATTTCCACCTTCCAAAAATCCTCATTTGTCCTAATCCAGTAGAAGCTATGTAGGTATTTTTGTTGGGACCAAAGGTGTCCAAGAAAAATAAACTTCCTATTTTAGAACACTTTTATTTCTTCTGCTTGTTGTGTTGCTTATCATGGATGTTTCCGACAATAGTTAATGAAGTAGACGGAGTGCTTGGAGAAGGACCAGAAGATTTTGAAGACCTCGAAGACCTTGCTGAGCCAGGCAAGCAACCCTTTGACCATGTCTAAAGAAACCTTTTTATGCATGGCATATAGCACTTTATTTTGATGTATTGATCATGATGCTATGGTGACCACCCTGACGGGTTACCTCCGTTACTTCCTCATTGATACTTGCATGACATGACTCTACCATTGCTTAGAGTTGTGTGGATGGGAAGTAGGTAGGATGATAAAGTAGTTGCTATGCGAATGGGACGGGTATATGCATAGTGATGGAAACAAAGTGTTTTCAAAGACTTTTCGAAAACCCCGTCGGGTGCCACTAATGCCCGAGGGAGAAGATTAGCTAGGTAACAACTTGAGAAAGAACTGGTGTACCGGAGCAAGTTGTGTGTGTGTGTTTTCGAAAACGGATTAGAATTATGATTTGTCGACCGTCCAAACCTTACATGTACAACCATGATACCCCTTATGGGACGGGGCTTTGTTGATTACCTTAGTCGATGCTAGCAGAGAGCCCGCATTACTAGTGGCGGGAGTGACGTGGTCACTCTCGATACGGGGTCGTGCCTGATAGGACGACCATGGGCTGATATCACAGACACCGGGCACACCATTGGTCCTCTCATGGATGGTACTTGTGATGTAAATCATGCGGGCTGGGTACTAACGAGTGGACTCTTTGTTTAGTGTTGTCAAGGGAAAGGCATTGTTTGGGTGCTTACCTCGGGTATGTAATATACCGTGAGTCGTGGATGACACGGAAGTTCCCCGAGTCTTGTGGGTAAAGTGTGCAACCTCTGCAGAGTGTAAAACTATTCGAATAGCCGTGTCCACGGTCAAGGACAGTTGGGTGGTGTTGCTTAAACTATGTCCATTGTTTTCACAAAACTTGTTGTGTATGTGTGTGACAAAGAGATACTTGAGCTAAGTCGGATGACTTGATGAGATGATTGAACATGAGATGTTCAAACCCTGTTTATATTGATATATGTAACCTTTTTATATGGATATTTGCAACTTCTTGATGCAAGCTTTACAAAATGTAGGGACATGATACTGCATTCAAAACTAGCTTTTCGCAAAACTACCTACTTAGTGCTATATCATGCATTGTTTATCTTGCTCCAAATATGGGTTTCTTGCTACTATATTCAAAGTACGCATTGGCTTGCCACTGGTTATTTTATTGGACAGGCATGAAAGAACACGATATGACGAAGAGTACCTTGGTGACGGACATGCAAGCTAGGACGCTTCCCAATCATAATGCATGTAGAGTTAAGGCAGATGGCATGGTTCCACGCTATCGTTGAAGATTTCTGCTGCGAGTTTATGAAGACATGGTCATAAAGGTCATATTTGAGTAAAACGGTACGTAATGGATGTAAGACTCTTGTTACTCAGTTTCTTTGTGTTCAGTGAGCACTGATCTCTGGGATCACTATGCACGTACATTCGGTGATCACGACTTATTGGTCGGGGTCCCCACAGAGCTGGTATCAGAGCCATCCTGACTGTAGGAAGCCTTAGTTAGCATGGACGTTAGTTAGGATAGGAACTAGCCCCCAGACCCCAAAATCACTTGCAAAACCTATTGCACTTCTCTCCTCTTCCGATCTAGCCCACTATAAAACCTTTTATACTCACCTCATCCTCTCCAGTCATATTAACCCTCCTCTGACCATCTTGTAGATGGCCGTCGCTCCCATGAGACTCCTCATGACCGGATTCCCGCCTCTCCTAAGAGACTGCCTCCAACAATGCCACTATCCTTCGTAGCCGATGTACACCCTGCACGAACTGGACAATGGTGAGTTTGGAATGGAGTTCTACACCAAGGTGGTTGTACCTGCCAAGTCCTCACCCTAGAATTGGTTCTTTGTTGGACCGCCTATGCCAACAAGAGACATGGGCATTCAGCAGGCGGCCTATGAAGCCCTCCTCCATCTTCGAGACCTCCTCCCGGAAATGAAGGAAGGGCAAGCTACCCGCTACCAAGAGTGGATTAGGAGCCTCTACTCAAGCAATGATTTCCACAAGAGACGAAGACCCAACCCTCAAGCTCCAGATCCGCTTTGCCAACGAGGTAGATTACCTTCTGCGTTACCTTACCGAAGAATTCCTCAAGTCCCGCCAGGATTTCCCTTTGCTCCTACATCTCCACTGCCTCAAGAAGAAGAAGGTGGTCGAGCAAGAGCAACAGATTACTGCCCTGCAAGTCTGCATCACCAACCAAAGGCAGCAAATCGAGGAACTTCAGGAAGCCTATAGTCGAGCCCCACGTAGAAGGCATAGGGACGGATTTCCGTATCCACCGCATAGAGGACCATCGTCAGGCTACCGACATCATAAACCAAGGATGAAAACCACCTCGACATACCCGTCACATGTTTCAGATGTGGTGAATTTGGGCATCATGTCACGAGGCGTCCCAACAAGCAGCAGGTTGTCGCATAACCACTAGTACCACAGGAGGCCTTAGGAGCTGAAGACTGAGTGTCCTTCCCTCCGAGACATGAAGCAAGCACGACTACTGAGTCCGAGCACCCCTAGGGTAGGATGAGTCGTGTAACCCCTATGCGAAGTCGAGTCTGTGTGACAGTTCAAATGAAATCATGTTGTGTGTTGTTTGCTTTTGTCTATTTGTGTTTTGGTATAAGTCGCACTTTTGCCCTAGGCAACGTGTACGTGACTATGTCGCTTATCTTATTTTAATGAATGTGTTTGACCCTTTCGGCACTTGCTTGATTACACTTGCACTATAGAACCCCCATTATGCACCCCTCCTCTATGCTACTTTTCCCTCTCACCTTTCTCATCAACTGAAGAGCGAAGAGGCAAGATGCACCAAGGATCCCACCTAGGCAAACAACTGGCGCTGAAGACTTTTGACGATAACCTATTCAACTAGGTGCAACCCCGTAGAGATGTGTTTTTTCCTCAAGATTGGAAACCCTTGCCTAGACTAACCTAGACCTCTCAAGTTACCCGACCCAACCTTTAACCATGTGCTTAACATATGGGTTTGCGAGAGAACACCAGATAAGCTTCGATAACCTTGGTTTAGCACTGGGTTTCATCATGGGACTAGTGATCCTAGTGAACAGACACATTACATCCCTAAGCTAGCACTTGAACTAACGATACCATTGGGAAGATCGTTTTGAGGATACATGATTAATAGACTGCTGATTTGATGAGACTATAATAGATGTCTTGAGGATATAGCTAAGCCCCTTTGGTGGATTGCGAGACTTTCATGATGATAGGTGAACTTGGTGGGTCAAGTTGGTATAGTAGCACAAATTATCTCTCCCTTGAGTCAATTGGATTTAGTAGGACAATTGTGATCACAAGCTGACAGTCTTGGTGGTGTAATAATTTGACTTGTCAAGTTATAGTCGTGAATTGATGATGTTACGAAAATGACCGGAGTAACAAGTAGGAATTCTCGCTAGATGTGAGCTTTGGATTTTAATAGGTGCTCCTAATAGGGTGTCAATAATAAATAAGACGACATGGTTAGGAGTAGATTGGATTTAGTCTAATGATCTCAATCAGGATACCATGTTTCTCGATTGATGGTAAACTAGGAATATTGGATAGTTGTCAGCATTAATTCGAGGATCTATATGCACCTGACATTGGAGTTTACTTGATCATGATAATGAAAGTTCGTGGATATACTACGATAATAGTCCTTTCAATGATTTGTGGATTATAGGCACTCTAGAAGATTATGTAGAACTCCATCGATATTGGATTTGAAGGAGTAATGGGTCATGGCATTTAAGGACCACTTGATTGGATTCGTAGGAAGGAAACAAGATCTTGGATTGGTATAAGACGTGTTTCCTTAGCATAGAGGCGCAGTACCTGATACGTCGCCGTCGTATCTATAATTTTTGATGGCTTCATGCCAACATTCTACAACTTTCATATACTTTTGGCAACATTTTATATTATTTTTTGGGACTAACTTACTTATCCAGTGCCCAGTGCTAGTTCCTGTTTTTTATGTGTTTTTTGTTTCACAGAAATTCCATATCAAACGAAGTCCAAACGCGATAAAAATTTACGGAGATTGTTTTTGGAATATATGTGAATTTTGGGAGTCGGAATCAACGCAAGACGATGCCCGAGGGCCCCACAAGCAAACATGGCGCGGCCTGGGGGGCGCGCCCTGATGGCTTATGGCCAGCCCTTAAGTCGGTTGAGGCCCTCCTTCCGTCTCAAGAAAGATATTTTCGCGATAAAAAATCCCTAAAAATTTCCGCCCGATCGGAGTTACGGATCTCCGGATATTTAAGAAACGGTGAAGGGGTCCGAAAACAGTCGCGAAAACAGAAGAGAGATAGAGAGATAGATCCAATCTCGGAGGGGCTCCTGCCCTCCGGGAGCCATGGCGGCCATGGACCAGAGGGGAAACTCACCTCCCACCTAGGGAGGAGGCCAAGGAAGAAGAAGAAGGAGGGGGCTCTCTCCCCCTCTCTCCCGGTGGCGTCGGAATGTCGTCGTGGCATCCATCGTGACGGCGATCTACACCAACAACTTCGCTGCCGTCACCACCAACTCTCTCCCCCTCTATGCAGCGGTGTAAAACCTCTTCTCCCCGTTGTAATCTCTACTTAAACATGGTGCTTAATGCTATATATTATTATCCAATGATGTGTGGCTATCCTATGATGTTTGAGTAGATCTCTTTTGTCCTACGGGTTAATTGTGGTATGATGTTATTGATATGAGTTCTATGTTGATATGGTGTTGTCCTAAGGTGCCTTCCGTGAGGCGCACACGTGAAGGATTCATGCTGGAGGGTTTGCAATATGTTCATGATTCGCTTATAGTAGGTGGCTAGAGTGACAGAAGCTTACACCCGAGTAATGGAGTTGTTTGTGTATGGGAGTAAAGTGGACTTGATGTTTAATGCTATGGTTCGGTTTACCTTAATGATTTCTAGTAGTTGCGGATGCTTGCTAGAGGTCCAATCATAAGTGCATATGATCCAAGTACGAAAAGTGTGTTAGCGTATGCCTCTCCCTCATTGCATATGACAAGTATCTATCATGTTATATTTAATTGCCTATGGACAATCTTTCTCTTGCGTTACACAAAAGGCTTTCTACTAAACAACTTACGTATTAATCTTTATCTAAACAGCCCCTAACTTTTATTTACTTGTTCTTTATTATCTTGCAAAACTATCTATTACACCTACTAAGTACTTCTAGTTTTATTCCCGCAAAGTAGTTTCATACTTGTTCTAGGTAAAGTAAGCGTTAGCGTGCGTAGATTTGTATCCGTGGTTGATAGAACTCGAGAGGGTATTAATTCTACCTTTAGCTCCTCGTTGGGTTCGACACTCTTACTTATCGAAAAAGGCTACAAATGATCCCCTACACTTGTGGGTTATCACTACCTTAGACCTTGGATAAATTAGCTGAGCACTTGGATTTGTAGTGTCTTATTCAAGCTTAGCAGCTTGTATGCTTCACCCGAGGATTTTTACATAGGGATACATATGAGTTAGCTGTAGTATACATACATGATTTTGGTTTAGTCCTTCTCTCAAACCGTGGGAATGTGGATAGCATGAGTGATATTGGAGTTGACTTATATGAGGTGATACCCTCGATGATATAGAATGTTTTTGTTTGGAGTAATACGTAGGACTATTGGCATCTAAGAACCGTACTCAAGGATAAGATGATAGATGTTCGCTCACATCCTAAGATCCTTAACCCCTAGGATTTATCAAGCCATAACATGGTCGGTCTTGACCATAGGCCTTGGCTATAAGTCAAAAGACTACGACCAATACTCTACCTTGACCACCCCCAATCCTATCCATAAGGAAGGTGGACTCGAAGAACTAGGTCGCAAAGGACCACAAAAGCCATGGACACGTGACCACCCGGGACAATACAGCTCCCAAAGTAATAAGACTAACTTGCCAAAGTTTGGTTCCCGGGCTTTCTCTTGAGGGCAAGCTGAATCAAAATGCCGTTAGTCTAAAAGCCATTCCTGAGTCTCACCCCAAGACCACACCGTCCACGCCTCACGGTTAATGGATGTACCGTCAAGCCCTTTTTAGGTTAACTCATGTCGCTTATCTCACATATTCCATGAGCACTATGTTTATGTGATACTTGGAGAAATATGTTGTTGTCCCCACGGATGACATGCTTAATTATCCAAGAAGAGCGAGGAACACTTTAGTCCTATTTGGGTAAGCCCCAGAAGAACCAACTGCCAAGCCTCTCAAGTGTAAGGTTATACCTTAAAGAAGTTGGACTCCTCGAAGCACCCTCCCTCCAGCAGAAGACATTCTTGCCCAAGCAAGATGAAGAACCACTACGGTTGGGGAGCCACGATGAAGAAGAAGGGAAGAAGCACGAGAAGTCAACCACCACTCCTCTGTCGGCTACATCAGCTAGACTATATCAAGAAGCACCGATGTTCAAGCACGATGGGGCCCTTGGACATCAAGAGGATTAAAGATCCCCTTGTTTTAAATGGTCACCTATCAGTTCCTAACTAGGATGGAACCGAGGAGTTGATAGCACCCCTCACTCCACCACCTTGACGGCGTACGATGAGCATGACGTCCCTACTCTCTCTAGATGCCTGGAACGGAGTGGAATGACTGTCATGACCTTGTTACTAGCCTCTTTTGGATCAATCAAGGGTGTGACCCTGTCTGGGTCATGGTAAACCACCTATCAAAGGTAGTTCACCCCACTTGCCAAGCCTCAGACCGTGGGGACTAGATGGTTGTTCTATACTTTTGGATAGTCGGCTTGTTTAAAACCGCTTCAGAAACCTTCCCAGATGGAGGACCCCATTTTGCCACCAAGTCTCTAGGCTTAGTCTTAGGGACGAGACTCAACCCAAACCTTGCCACAAATGGCTACGAAGGGACAAGTAAGCCAAACCCTCAAAGACATACTAAGGGTGTGCGTCCGTGACTAAGAAGACAAATGACCAAGGATGACTGAAGAACGTTCCTCAGACAAGCAGAAGACCTCAACAAGGAGCCTACATCGACAAACCTCGACGCCCTTATAGTTGAAGACCACGTGCTCCTGAAGGTCATCTACTCCAAGAAAGTCGACGATTCCCCGTCAACTGAAGGCTACACCAAGGCTCGACCATTCTATTCTCGCACGAGACATCTAGATGTCACTAACCAATGTGAGTAACCCCAGGACCAGCACGCAGACACATTACTTTGCCACGTATTCTGACTTTGGGATACACACGCAAGCCGGACCTTTGCTCGAACCCCGTCCATCAGGCCCTTAACTCCTAGTCAGACCTAGCATACCGCAGGAACCCAGTTCACCTCTCACACGAAGTCAAATGATGCACTCGAAGCCGTACCATCAAGCACTTCAAGGAATAGTGGAGCAACCACACCAAAGCAGAAGCAACATGGAACGTGAAGACTACCTCACCTTTGAATTTCCGCATCTTTTCTACGCCTAGCCTAGGAATCTCGGGGACAAGATTCTTGTAATGGGGGTAGGTCTGTCACACCCTGTGTTTTGCCTCATAACTAAGTTAACATGACTCAAAAATTAGGGCTAACAAAAACTTTTTGTGTGCTGGTGATGCTTGACTTGATTGTTGATTGCTTGTTTGCTTGCTTGTGCTTTAATTCATAAAATTCCTTCTACTCTCGAAATCCATCTCCTTGATCCAAAGCTTTGCCCAATGATCATGCCATGTGTATAGGACATAAAACTATTTTTATAAAATATTATTTTGGCCAAAAAGCATTTATATAACTTAGGTTTTCAAAAAACCCTGAGTCGAGGCTTGAACTACAAGTACTTAAATTATGGTATTTAAATTCTTTCAAAAACTATATTTGAAACCTATTATATATAAGACTTCCCAAAACCACTAAATATTATATTTAAAGATTATTTTCCTATTTTATCTAAAGGCTTTTTCTTACGGCCAGAAATGGTCTTTTATAGGGGGAAATTATTTTTATGCTTTCAAAATATTTGAGAAAATTTAGGGAAACTCAGTGGACATATATTTTCCATACATAAGAGTTTCAACACATGGTCATGTTCAAAATATTGGACAAAACCCTTTCCGGATATTTCTGGATATTTCAAGTATTTGAAATATTTATATAAGAAATATTATCAAATAAATCCAGGCAAATTCCAGCATGTCACATATTCCATTAATTTTGGTTCACCAAAATGCCCCAAAACCATCTCTGTCCAGATCCAAACTTGAACAACTTTACACTGCCGAGTGCCTCCATTTGTGCTCAAACTTTGTGTTCATGTTCTAATTCCCTAATAATGCATACACACCAAGTGGTGCATCAAGGATAACAAATCCACATGTCCAAATCCCCCCAAACCCATTTCTGCCGATTTCTAGAATTGGAAATTATTGCATTGTCCAGTTTCCCCATTTGGTACCAAACTTTTTGGGCATGCTCTAATGCCCAAATTATGTCACCACTCCAAGTGGTGCATCAAGGAGAATAGATTTGCCTAACTAGATCTGAGCAAATCCATTTCTGCCCATTTCTAGGGTTTATAAAGTTTGCATAGCAACTTTCCTCAAATAAGCTCAAACTTGGTGTTCAACCTCAATTCTATCTATTACTTGATACTGTTAAATATCATGGCAAGTAGGATCTTTTTACTTGCTTAAACAGTCATCAAACACCTTCTGGTAGATTGGTAAAACTGTTGTTTTGACCCCTTACATTATTCTCCTTGCTCTCAAATTTTTACGATAGTCACCCACATACCTTCTCTACCTCCAGTAGAAATTTCAAACCATGGCTCAATCATTCATGGGGGTAAAACCCCAAGATTCCTCTCTAGGCAGCCTGTTTCTCTCTCTCTCCCTCAGCCTCTCTCCTCCTCCCTTGACTTTCCAGGGCATTCCCACATTGTTTACTCAGCCCTAGACCCTCTGGACGCAAGTGGCCATGACCATGGCACAAAAGACATGCCATGGCATGCCAAAAACGCGCTCCAGAGCGCGCTACAGTGCACACCCGCACTGTAACCGGCGCCCAATCCCACCTCCCGACCACCTCGGGCCCCTCCCGCTCGCCAGTAGACCGCCCTCGGCGTCCACGACACGCCAGTGTGTCGGGCCCCTCCTTCCTTGCCCCTCCCATGCCCTGCTCACGCGTGCCTGAGCACCGCCAAGCTCCGCCACTCCCTGTCCACGCGAGGGACCCGCCTCGAGCCCGCTCTGCTCCTCCTCTCGCTCCCCGGCAACACTGTAGAGCAACGCTAGCCTCCTCCCGCGGCCTCCAGGGCCATTGCCGCGGATGCCTGTGGCCGGCGCCCGGCTATTTAAGCGGCCCCTCCTCACTCTCTTCCCTTTGTTGGCCCCCTAGTACCCCCAATGGACATCCGGAATCACCCACGCGAGCCCCTGGAGCCCTTGGGCTCGGATCAGGCTGGAGCTCCGCCGCCTTGGTCCGTCGTCGGTTCCCTGAGTAAGCCTTCCCCGTCCCTCCTTCTTCCTCCTCTGGAACCTCCGCGGCTCCCTGACCCCATTCCCCCTCTTTCCCGCTTCGATTGCAGCTCAGGGCGACAGGATCGAGCTCGGTCTGAAGCGCCGCCGCCCCGCGTCATCGTCGCCGGTGACTCGGGCACCCCCGACGACCAACTCCGGCGGCCCTCGATCGGAGACTCCACCCCGAGGCCAACAGTGCCATCAGCTCCTTCCCTCGAGCCCCACATCGCTGGCGGTGAGCTCCCGAGCCCCCTGCCGTGAGGAGGGAGATGACAGGCGGGCCCCGCCTATCATACTCCCACCGCTCTCTCTCTCTCACTGGCCACCTGGGCCGTCACACGGACTCGACTTCGCATAGGGGTTACACGACTCACTTGGTTCAAACCTGACGAGCGCGCGCGCCTCGGGTCGCCTGGGTCGTTTCGCTGGCTGGGCCGGCTTGTCCAGCCGCTTAAGGCCCAGGACAGAGTGCCCCTTTTCTTTTTCTTTTCAGGCATTTCTTCCAAAAATTTCACAAGACAAAATACTTGTCCAAATTCAATGATTCAAATTCCTAAACTCTTCGAAAAATCCAGCCTATCAATTGGCACAACTTTCATATTTTTCCACCACAAGTTTTTACTCTGTTCAGATTTAAATTCACAATTGAACTATTGAAGGCCACTTTGCAAAATACCTAGATCACTCATTTTTTACACAAATGAGATGAATCAAATTTACACAAAGTCTAAAAATCCTTCTTCAATTATCTAGCTATGGTTAACAATTTTCCCATGCATTATTTCTGTTAGGCCAAATAAATAGCTCCCTTTTTCCATTATTTCCATCTTAGAGAACTCATAGGAAATTCATCCCAACTCCAAATCCAATGAAACCACTTTCAAAATTCTTTTAAATTCATTACCTACTTGATGGGTGCATTCAATCATTTTTATAAAAATATTTTATGTAGACTTCTTATACGATCATAAAATCCCTCCATCTCCACCTTCAGAAAATCATCATTTGTCCTAATCCAATAGAAGCTATGTAGGTATTTTTCTTGTGACCAAAGGTGTCCAAGAAAAATAAACTTCCTATTTTAGAACACTTTTATTTCTCTGCTTGTTGTGTTGCTTATCATGGATGTTTTTGGCGATAGTTAACGAAGTAGACGGAGTGCTTGGAGAAGGACCAGAAGCTTTTGAAGACCTCGAAGACCTTGCTGAGCCAGGCAAGTAGCCCTTTGACCATGTCTAAAGAAACCTTTTTTGCATGGCATATAGCATTTTATTTTGATGTATTGATCATGATGCTATGGTGACCACCCTAATGGGTTACTTCCGCTACTTCCTCGTTGATACTTGCATGACATGACTCTACCATTGGTTAGAGTTGTGTGGGTGGGAAGTAGGTAGGAAGCTAAAGTAGTTGCTACGCGAATGGGACGGGTATATGCATGGTGATGGAAACAAAGTGTTTTCAAAGACTTTTCGAAAAACCCGTCGGGTGCCACTAATGCCCGAGGGAGAAGATGAGCTAGGTAACCACTTGAGAAAGAAGTGGTGTGCCGGAGAAAGTTCTGTGTGTGTGTTTTCGAAAATGGATTAGATTTAAGATTTGTCGACCGTCCCAACCTTACATGTACAACCACGATACCCTTTATGGGATGGGGCTTTATTGATTACCTTAGTCGATGCTAGGCGAGAGCCTGCATTACTAGTGGCGGGATTGACGTGGTCACTCTCGATACGGGGTCGTGCCTGATAGGACGACCATGGGCTGTTTTCACAGACACCGGGCACACAGTTGGTCCTCTCATGGATGGTACTTGTGATGTACATCATGCAGGCTGGGTACCAATGAGTGGACTCTTTGTTTAGTGTTCTCAAGGGAAAGGCATTGTTTCGGTGCTTACCTCGGGTATGTAATATACCGCAAGTCGTGGATGACACGGAAGTTCCCTGAGTCTTGTGGGTAAAGTGTGCAACCTCTGCAGAGTGTAAAACTATTCGAATAGGCATGTCCACAGTCAAGGACAGTTGGGTGGTGCTGCTTAAACTACGTCCATTGTTTTCACAAAACTTGGTGTGTGTGTGTGTGACAAAGATATACTTGAGCTAAGTCGGATGACTTGATGAGATGATTGAACATGAGATGTTCAAACCCTTTTTATATTGATAAATGTAACCTTTTTATATGGATATCTGCAACTTCTTGACGCATGCTTTGCAAAATGTAGGGACATGATACTGCACTCAAAACTAGCTTTCCGCAAAACTACCTACTTAGTGTTATATCATGCATTGTTTATCTTGATCCAAACATGGGTTTCTTGCGAGTACATTCAAAGTACTCATTGGCTTGCCACTGGTTATTTTATTGGCCAGGCATGAAAGAACATGATATGACGAAGAGTACCTTGGTGACGGACATGCAAGCTAGGATGCTTTCTAGTCCAAATGCCTGTAGTGTTAAGGACGATGGCATGGGTCCACGCTATCGTTGAAGATTTCAGCTGTGAGTTTATGAAGACTTTGTAATAAAGGCCATATTTGGGTAAAACGGTACGTGATGGATGTAAGACTCTTGTTATTCAGTTTCTGTGTGTTCAGTGAGCATTGATCTCTAGGATCACTGTGCACATACATTCGGTGATCACGACTTATGAGTCGGGTCCCCACAGCCAGCTCCGCAGCGTTGGTAGCTGCTGCCGAAGACGAGGCCTACACAACAGCTCATGCGTGTAAGACTCCCGAGTTATCGGTTTTTAGATCATCTGCCGGGTTTTCTTCAATCCTGCCAGAGTCTCAGGGGCTACGGTTCACTTTTACTATCTGTGTTTTCTGAGCTATTTGACCCCCGCTTGAGTTTTTCAAACTCACCCAGGGCTCGAGGGCTACTATATACGAGGACTGCATAACCCTATAAAATAAATTCTCTTTGTGAAAGGGTATTACATGATCTACCTTGAAGCCCGTCAAGAGGCTGCCAAAAGCCTCCTTCAGTCCGCTGTCAATAGGCCCAATGCTTTGTAAAACCGCACCCATGAGGGCGTGGGGTCCTTCGGCGATGGAGGGGCTATTTAAAGGCTCCTCCATCACGGTCGGCCACCCAGTTTCGGCGGCTCTGCTATGGGTGGCACCGGTGGCGGCACCTCGGTTCCCCCTTTGGTGGAGGCCGGAATGGACAACTTTGGGGGCCTGGGGGGCTCCGGGACCGTCTTCGGGGAGAGCTCGGAATGACCGGTCTCCCCCTCTTTGTTCGATAAAAGGGATCCCCCTCCTGGTCTTCCGCGACTGAGGTATTAACCTTGGCCATGATATCATCACCCCTGCCCCCCATGTTTGGCCCAGGAGGGGCCTTCTAGGACAGCACCTCTTCGGTCTCCTCGACAACCGGAGGAGGTGTAGTGCGCGACACATTTCCCCTTTCCGTTAGCTCGGCAGGTGGAGAGCTCCCCTTCGAGACTCGATCGGTGGGGAGGTCACGCGGCGGGCTACAACATGAAAGGCGCGCATATGGTTAGTAACGAACCTCAATATGGATGTCCGGAAGAGTCTTCGGATTCATGCCTTTGGGCCGGGGGCTTGGACCTAGGGTTCCTTTGGGGAACCTCCTCGAAAGCCTCAAACTCCTCGGTGGAGTCCGGGCTATCATCGGACAGGGCCACCTTGGCCCTACATTGTCTTTTTAGGGCAGGAGGAGGCAGATCCTCCTCGGCGTCATCGGACGCCACCCTCTTCGTTGTACGAGAGGAGTCGCACTCCTCCCCGTCCTCTTCCTGCTCTTCCTCGTGAGCGGAAGGGGCTTGGGTTTCCTCGAACTTAGTGTCCGGGGGTCCTCTTGGGCGGAGGCCTTCTCGGGCCTCCCTCTTCTCGCCCTTCTTCTTCTCTTTCTTCTCCGGCACCTTGTACGGTGCCATGGCCATCACTTCTGACGGCACTGCCATCCTGGGGCCCTCGGGCCGCGGGGTCGGGCCATCGATACGCACAACTTTCTCTAGCCAGCTCTGCAAATGTGGGGAAGAAAGGGTCAAGTTCCTTGTTAAAAGGCAGTATCCGAACATAAGAGTAAAACTTTATTGTACCTTCCGTGGAGGGTTTGCAGTGTCAAGGCCGGTGTCTTCTTCCTTGGACAGCCAGTCCTTTTAGGGCTTGAACAACACCTTCCACAGTTTGTCATGGGTGGTGTGGTAAAAACGAAGCACGGTGGCAGGGTCTCCGGGCTTATAGGACCACATTAGGGTGGCCCGATGTTGGCAGGGTAGGAGGCGACGGCGAAGCATGTTCTGAACCACGTTGGCCAGTTCGACCTTCTTATTTATCATCTTGGAGATGCGCTTCTGCAGCAACTCCACCTCCGTTGTCGACCCCCAGTCGAGACCCTTCTTGGTCCACGACACCAGCCTAGTGGGAGGTCCGAATTTGAATTCGAAGGGTGTTGCCCAGTCCGCACCATGCGGTTCGGTGATATAGAACCACTCTTTTTGCCAGATCTTGACGGTATCTATAAAGGTACCTTCCGGCCACTCAACTCGGGGGAGCTTGCTGGGCATCGCCTCCCCTCCCCCCACCCCCACAGTCCGCTTGCTGGCCGTCGACTATCTTCGGCTTAACATTGAAGACCTTTAGCCACAAGCCGAAGTATGGCTGGACCCGCAGAAAGGACTCACAGATAACAATGAAGGCTGGAATATGCAAGAAGGAGTTCAGGGGGAGATCGCGAAAATCCAACCCGTAGAAGAACATTAAACCCCTAACAAAGGGGTGGAGCGGGAAGCCAAGTCCCTGGATGAAGTGGGGGATGAACACCACCCTCTCGCCTTTCCTCGATATAGGGATGACCTGGCCCTCCTCTGGAGCGCGGTGGACGATGTCGACCGGAAGATAGCCGGCGCGCTTCACCTCCTGGATGTCGTCGTCGGTGACGTTGGAGGCCTCCCACTTGCCATTGGAACCAGAAACGTCCATGGCCGAACTGGGAGAATGGCATGAGGAGATTTGAGGGAGGAATGGATCTGGGCGCTTAGAGCTCAAAAGATTGGGAAGGCGATGGCAGTGGGGGATCTGAGAAGCGTATGGAGGCTTTGGTGGTTGTTTCCCTTTTATAAGTTGTAGTAATACCAAGAGCCCCTTAACTGCGCCGCGGAGCTCGCCACTTCCCGATATAATCATGCCGTTATGCGCGTGTGGGATAACCCGAATCATTGATCATATCCCTTCAACAATGGGGCATGATCCCCATATTTATGGGGCGCGCCAATAGAGGAACTGCCTCGAACCGTGAATCGAGTTTTCATAACTCGTCAGTGGTTGTGAGCGGTCGTGACCTTTCGCTAAAAGTTGTCAGGAAAAGGCACCGTTCACACTTGAGCGGTTTGCCTCGAAGGCTAAGTAACACATACTGTTCGGAAATCGGGAAGTCATCGGTGGTTGAAATAGTACAAGCCGAATATAGAAGCGGAGAAGAACTCGTCCCGCAAGCCGGAGACTTTGGGCGCGTGAGGCTACTAGGGATCATGGACCCCGGCGTTGGAGGCTAGTTCGGGGGCTACTGAAGGAGTCTGGGACTAAGGGGTCCTCGGGCCGCCGATCTATCTCTAATGGGCCGGATAGGTGGGCCTCTCTGTGATTATTGTTGGAAGGGCAAGCTATAAGGCGACACCGTGTTCAGGAAAGAAACCTTTGGTGCCTTTGTGTGTACTCCAAGTCAAGATGGTAGAATTGGCATGCTTATTCCCTGATGGTAACCGACCATGTGTAATCCTAGGTACCCCTTGTGTCTATATAAACCGGAGGGTTTAGTTCGTAGAAGGGGAGAACCATCATCCTACTCATCTAGGGTTTAGTTCATCTGATCTCGTGGTAGATCGACTCTGTAATCGTCACACACATCAATATAATCAAGCAGGACGTAGGGTTTACCTCTTTGAGAGGGCCCGAACCTAGGTAAATAATGTCCCTGTGCTTCCTGTTCCCCATTGATCTAAGATCCACAGCTCGGGACCCCCTACCCAAGATCCCGCCGGTTCTGACACCGACAGTAGCACCCAGCCGGATCTCATCCTTAATCGCCTGGATAAATCTCCAAAATTGAGACCTAGCCGAGCGAGAACAAGCCAAGAGAGGCTCTCCCTGCAAATATTTTGCCTCGACCAACTGAAGCCACAGACCCCCATTGCCCCGCATGATCCGCCAGACCCAATGCAACATGAGGGCGACGTTCATGCGTCGAGAGGCCGTGATGCCGAGGCCACCCCGATCCTTGGGCAACCAGATATCAGCCCACTTAACCATATGGTATTTAGGGAACAAGATCCTTTGACTTTGAAGAAACTACTATCGAGGGACGTCCTACGCCCATTGCCGTTGATCTACATCTGACGGCACTCTCAACCAGCGCCATCTTTCACTCGCATGGACACGAAAATAAGCAGCACATATGTCCCGGTACGCCCAGAACTCCTCGCTCTCGCGTCACTGCAGCTATTCGGCCGGCGCTCTCGCCTCGCTCTAGGGTTCACTACGCCGGCGGGGAAGAGCAGACGCTCTCCTTCAGGGCGCGACGTCGCCTAGCCGGACCCCAAAGCCACGGAGCAAGCTACATCGACGCCGTCAAGCTATCGAGGCCACACGCCCTCATTGTCTCCGTCAGGCCGCGACGCACCCAACCATGGAGGCAGCGGAGAAAGTCACTGCCTGGCGACGCGCCGGAGCAAGCATCATAGACACCATGGAGCTTTCGAGGCCACAAATCCAATATTGACGGCTACTCAATTGATTGCCTTGCATTGCTCGGGGCTCTCTTGGAAGTTCCCTGCTACTTCTGTTGTACTAATTTTATCAGTTTTAGTTGGACAGAACCAGCAGAGAAGCAACGACAGCAGAGACAAATCCAAATGCCAAATTTTGATTGTAATTGATGTGCATCAAGAGTAATGTGTAACAAATAGTGTGACTGGATTTAAATTCAGTTTGCAATGTGATTTGACAGTGGAGTTGAGTGAATAGTTTGAAAGAATGTTTGTTTGGCTGTTGAGTTTGATTTGGCTGAATGTTTGATTTGAGAGTGAAGTTAAGCGATTCCATGACTACAAAGACCAACAAGTCACAATGCTTGATTTGGATGTTGATCATACAATTGTCATAAAAAAGTGATAAATGAACAGAGGCATTGCATATAGAACTTGCAGGTGCATTGAACAAAATATATGCCAAAACAGAGTAATATATCTCTGGGAGATATGGCTGGAGATTGAGCATTTTAATTGCTACTTGTACAAAAGTTTGACTTGTACATGTGCATAATTAGACTGAAGCGAATGGCAAAATGTTGTCTAGAACTGAACTTGGACTGAACTCAATGTCAAGTGTTGCTCAGAACTGAACTTGCCCACCAATGCTTGTTTGCACTCTCGTTCATTTGCCCAAAAACAACAGTACTTCCCCATGACCCAGTGAAAATATCATCTATAACTGGCCCTTTAAAATTAAATAAATAAGAATACCGTATGAGCAAGATTTTGCCATCTCTAGTTGGATCATTCAAGATTTTTAAACTACATGAGCAAGATTATACCATCAACAGTTGAGTGAAGCTGAGGTTGGTCTTGTAACCTTGAGGGTCCTCCGCATTATCCCTATAAACTCTCTCATTTGCAACTTGTGCACCACCACCACCTGCCACTCCCCTCGCCTCTTGTATCTTGTTGTGGAAGAAAATTAGAGGCTGTGAGAATTAGAGGACATAATGATAGCACCGAAAGCACTATATTGTTTAGCAACATACCTCTTCACCCAAGTGTGATGTAACTTTGTTTTCTCTCCTTTTCCTAGCCTTGTAATTCTTATCAAGCCAAAAAAAATCATTTTGAACTCTTTGTTTGGACCTCCTTTTTCTTTAGACGTGCATTAGTCAACGAGTCATTTGGTGGGCTAGCATCTGTCGGAATTGTACATGGATACCCGGATGTGCTTGTACATGCGTTAATTTTTTTCTTCAATTTGCTTACCAAGGATTTCAAGTGTGTTGTCTACTAACACAACACATTCCGGAAAGTTGGCTGCTCGATCTGCCAAATTATGAAATTTGTGGGACAGATATTTGTAGCTAAGCATTACATCCATATTCGGATTACGATGATATTTCTTCCTTCCTTGTCTTGTACAGTTCCACTTCATGCTTCCTTTGTCTAGCGCTTTAACACATAATGTGGCGGTAGTGACTTGATATTCATCAAATCAAGAACTTTAAGAGCATGGCCACACAATATCCCAATTCTATCAAATTGCCGGCAGCTGCACACAACTGTTTGCTTCAAAGGATCACCGGTAACTTTTCACTCCTCCTCAAAGGTAAAATCTCCTACTAGATATTCATTACAATCATCTAATGCCTTGGTGCAAGCTGACAAGGATGTTTCATATTCACCTTGAAAAGCTTCAAAAATACCAGGTGTATACAAGTTGCTAGCATGCACCAACATAGGTGGTGGTCTCCTCATAGATATTTGAGGCAACTTTTTCCTTGATTCAAATTCTGAATTCAGTTCATTGTTCCTTTTCCCTTGAACCACTCTTTCAAAATGCTTAAAGAACTGGATGATATCAAAATCAGATTTGAAATGGATTTTCAAGTCATTATTCAAACTCTCACTCAATTGTGTACTTCTCATTCCTAATGTGAAGACATCCTTCATATAACATTCAGCCAATTTTTCCTTTATCTTATGTATACTATCCAACCAAGTTTGCTTGCTCATCTTTTTCCTTATGAGGTCAAATTTTTGTTCAAATTCTGCCATGCTTCATACCCAAACACGCACGAGCTAAAATCGGATAGAATACTTGTTTCCTCATTCTCCTCCTTTTCCTTCTCTTCACAATTGGTTCTAGTTTCAGCTCGAGGGCACTCTGTCAATGATCCCTTTTGTCTTGTGCTCGCTGATCCCCATTTGCACAAACAAATTTATATGATGTAACCTTGCCATCGGCTGAACTTTTGTTTGTATACCTTTTCCTTACCACAAAGCATTTCTGCCCACCGTAGCTAAGCCAATATGACCAAGCCTTGTCTGAGCTTCTAAATTCCATGCCAGCATAAGGTATCAAACTAGGCAATACAACTCTGCAAAGTAAAAACAACATGAGTAAGGGGGTTGTACAAGTGCAGAGAAAATATTGGGACTAACAATGTTGAAAACAATTTATGTAAAATAACTATCACTGAACTATCAAGAAATTATGTAAATGTGAATATATATGCAGACTTGTATATGTGCAGAAATCATGTAAAGGAACTATCACTGAACTATTGAGAAATTCTGTAAATCTGAATATGTGCAGAGACTTGTATATGTGCAGAAATTACCTATTGGAATCGGAATCATGGTGGGCTGTGTTGGCATGTTCTCCCATCTCGATTGCTTCTTCAATGAGAGAAAATATGTTTAATCAAGTTCAACAAGCTGGTTCTTCCATGAGAAAAACAGAAACTTGATTGAGTTCCAAAGCAACCTGATGGTGGAAGTTGGATCAGTTGTAGTGTTTTTATTCATGTGAAAGAAGGCATGACAGGAGCAGAGTACTAGGACTTACGTGATATTGACAAGCAGAGCAGGGCATCCACCTCCGGGCTTTGACGATCTCGTTCTCGTCGACTTGGCGCCCTCTTTGTACTCTTCGCGCCTTTTTCTGTCTCCTCGCGCCTTATCCCCTCACCCGCGTCGCTCGCTTCATAGTGGGCCGCATGGGCTGCTCATTTTGGTGATGATCTAAGCGAATCCGAGAGTTGGCCGTCTGATGGCTGATGGACAGTGCTAAGTGAAGGACGTCCCTCTGACTTGGAATTTCCAACGTCAGAGGATCTCATTCCGGTATTTAGGGCGCCCATCAGCCGCCTTCCAAAAGAACCTAGCCAGCTCCTTGTCAAAGGAGACATGCATGCCCTGTGGCAGGATGTACACCCCCATCATATACATGGGGAGGCTAGCGAGGTTAGAGCAAATAAGGACGGTTTTACATCCCTTTGAAGTGAACCATTTGCACCAAGGTTCCACGCGGGATGCTACTCGTCCCACTAGCGGATCATAACCCCTCACCAAGATCATGGAATCTGACATAGGCATCCCCAGACAGGATAGGGGGAAAGATGCGAGTCTACAGTTGAGGTTATCCGCTATCCTCTATTGCTCGGCCGCCGAGTAGCCTAAGACCACAACCTCACTCTTGTCAAAGTTAATCTTAAGTCCTGACATGGCCTCAAAGCAGAGCAAAAGGAACCTAAGATTAACTATGTCCAATTCAGACCCTTCCACCATGATCATGGTGTCATCCACATACTTTAAGTGGGTGACACCACCTCCAGGGATCAGATGACTAATCACCCCCTTTAGGTGGCCGGCCCGCTGAGCCTTATCTAAGATGCTAGCTAGGGCATCAACAGCTAGGTTGAAGAGAAGAGGGGAGATGGGATCCCCCTGCTTCACTCCCCTAGAGGACCTAAAATAAGGTCCCACTTTCCCCTTGATATTGATAGCAATGTTCCCAGATCTAACCATTTGCATGATCCAGGAGCACCACCGCTCGTCGAACCCTCTCCACTGCATCACCAACCTCAAAAAGGACCAATCGAGGTGATCGTATGCCTTCTAGAAATCCATTTTAAGGAAGACGCCCTTATGGACCCGCGTAGCCACCTCATGGACAATTTAATGAAGGGCCAATATCCCATCATGGATTCACCAACCCTTCAGTAACGTGGTTTGGAGAGGGTGAGCAATCCGATATGCCACAGGGGACAAACAGGTTGCACAAACCTTCACCAAAATCTGCTCCAGTACGTTAATCACCGTGATAGGGCGGAATTGTCGGATATTCGTCTCCCCAACTACTTTGGGGATCAGGGATATGACACCATTGTTTATCCGAGACATATCAAGTGTCCCAATATAAAACTCATGGAACATGGGCATGATTGTCGGGCACAAGGCCTCCAAGAATTTCTGGAAGAACACAAGAGGAAGGCCATCCATGCCCGGAGCAGAGCCAGTGATGAGGACATCCCTACTAATGTTACAACCACATCCCCACCAGTTACACATATTGGACCAGTTACTAGAGCCCGCGCACGCCAACTAAATTATCAAGTATTTTCGTTTCTTGGAAATCCTTCTAATGTTCATGAACATATGATGCTGCCTAAATTAGATACTTTTGTTTTGCTTATGAATAAAGGACCTAGCATGGACAAGAAGGATGGCCATTGGAGCGGGATCAAGCATGGAGAAGAAGGTGCGCGCGCGGGAAGGAACAATGGACTTTCCAGTGGAGATTTTTGCACTTTGAAGCCACCATAAGGAGTGCTTGGAGGCTTGGACGAAATATACAACATGCCACTTCATAAATTTCCTCCATATGCTATTATAGGTGTTGTGTCACCTTATTTTTGGGCCAGGCCCATGTAATTTCGAAATAACATATTATAGGCTGTTTTTAGAGTCCGTATGTGTGGGGAAACTGAGTTAGGGCTGGTTTCGGACCCCTCCTCCAAGGGCCATGAAATCCCCCTCTATTCCCCCATATATACATGCCCTTAGGGCACTGTTTTAGACTTGGGTTTTGTTTAGATTACAAGTTCGCCATAGCTGCAACTTGGCGTCCTCCATTTGTGTTCCACGACCAGACCAAGACGTCACAGAACCCCACTTTCATCAATAAAGCTTTCCTCTTATATTCGTAATATCCAGATTGCAATCTTAGTTTCTTGCTTGTTCTTCGTTTGCGTGCAGGAAACAGACCCTCGTGGTTAGGTTGATCGTGCTCCGGCGTGGTCAATAACCTCTCGGAGTTGGTTTAGCGATTGCTACGGTGCGACGTCCTCGCACGTTCGTAGTCGGATCGTCAAAGTCGACTCTACCATAAACGATAGCCACATCTCATCGAAAGACACAGACAACTTTGCCTCTATCAAGTGGTATCAGATTTCCAGGTTGCTCGGTGAGATTTTACCAGTTTTTCATAGTTTAGATCGCATCTATTTCTCATACCTATAGTCCACGAAAAAGCCACAAAAAATTTAGGGTTAGTTCCTCATATCCAAACCAATCTGAGAGTTTGCATAATCTTTTCAGTGTTTTTGCTTTGTTGAATTTGCGGTTGCATCGTCGTGTCGAGTTGCTGGTCTTAGGGTCTAGTCCTTTAGAGTTTCGTGTTCTGTTCACAAGTTGTCACGCCGCCACCACACCATCTTCACTGCTGCCATATACCATCATCCACAACCATCATCACCGCTACCATATACCATCACCCACCATCGTTGTCATCCTTGCCATATATTACCACCCACAATCTGCCATCAATCCGTATCCATATATACCACCACATATCCACCACCAATCCGAGTCCATCACATATTAGGTTTGATTTCGAGATCCCTTTGTTTTCAGATTCGTGTTTCCTTGCCTGAGTAGGTTTCAAAAAAAGGGGTCTGGCACAATTTTCAAAGCAGTTTTTAGGCCAAAATTTCAGCGGGTGAAAATATTATTTCCCTATTGACGGCGTCCTGGACTAGGGGGTACTCACCACGTCGTCTGCCGACCAGTGGGTCGGGCTGAGGACCCCTAGGGTGATTCACTAATGGGCCACTTCGGGCAGCCCATGATGCATACAAGGGAGATTCCACAAGACTTGGCGCATAAGACAAGGACTCCTCTAAACCCTAGGCCTACGGTGCATTATATAAACCGAGGCTAGGCTAGTCAATAGACAATCTCATATTCATTACAACAATCTCGTGGTAGATACATGTACTATGTACTATCCCCATATCAATACAATCAAAAGTAGGACGTAGGGTATTATCTCCTTGAGAGATCCCGAACCTGGGTAAAATCTTGTGTCCATGTTACCATCGCTCCAAGACGCCTAGCTTAGGACCCCTACTATGAGATATGTCAGATTTGACACCGACATTGGTGCTTTCATTGAGAGCATGTTGGGCGATCGCCGCGGATTGATGGGAATCTTGATCAACGATCGGGTGATATTTTTCTAGTCAAGTCTATTTCATATAAATTTCCAGTTTTGCAAAATCTTTGCTATCGCGTCGTGCTACTTTGTTTAAAGTCAGATCAGAGTCGAATAAATTTTAGCGGTGATGGTTGTATCCGCCGTCTGACGGTACATCGGCCCCGAGCTATCCCACGCCCTGAGAAGTGCCTGTGTAAATAGCAGCCCGGAGGTGACGGACTCGTTGTACGGGTCAATGCAAAAATTATATATGAAGGAACAACAATCTGAACGGCAACGACCCAACCGAGGAGCGTCGAGCTTGCTGCCCACGCGACGGTGTGCAGGTGGGCTGGCCGACAGGAGATCATATCGGCGGCAACTCATCAGGGAGATTTGTTTCCTTTCCTATTTTTATTCAGCTCCTAGTCGGTCGCTCGTTCGCTGCTACCTTCTTTTGGAAAGTGCGTAGACCTAAAGTGCTACTAACCAAAATTGACTATAAGTCTTGCAGAACGATACCCTGGATATGCTCAATGAATTCTAGTATTCCAAGTACTACTACTTGACGTAAAGATGAAAGTAAACTATTCTTGATACTAGTTGATACTAGTACTGTACAGACCGTTTCCTTTTTATTTTTTGGTCTGCTACGTCTTCATCGTCAAACAGGTTTATTGTTTCCTAACTATTCGTTTAGCATGTAAAATTATTATTACACACAGAGTTGTTCCTTTTTGTTGCTTTGTACTGCATTGTTTTTGCAGAGATATTATACAGATGCTTGTACATGGTGACCGCTTCAATATGGCAAGCTTCTCGTCGGCCAACCCTTCATCCGCCACCTAGCTGATATTAAGTACCACTCGTGACTGAGTCATGTTGGTACCTCGGTTATCCGATATGCGCGTTGGAACTTCGTAAATCCGACCTTGGCGTTCAGGCCACATCTTTTTAATTTACTCTGCGCATTTTCATTATGCAAAGAATTTATTATTATTATTACTATTGAACTTGCATTGTTTTGTGTGCACATGTAATCGTCTTTGACAGTCCACGCCGTCACCTCGGTGTGCAGACGTCGTCGTCCGCTCGCGTCGCCAAGTTGTATTGCCTCGACGCGTGTCCCTATGCTGGCATCTCGGCGCCGCCACTTCGCTGAGTCAACCTCGGCGCCCAGGCCATATTCCTTCAATTATTTGCTTCGCTTAAATTGATTAAGTAGAAGAATTCCTTTAATATACATATATTATCATTATTTGTTAATACTATTGGCTTGCACTATATTGTGTGGACAGGTAATTGACTTCGCCTGCATCATGTGGTCACCTCGGTGTGCCGACATCATCGTCCCGCCTCCATCAACCAAATTGCGTCATCGACATGGTCGACTGACGTGGAGGCTTTGCCGTCACGCTGTCGAACTACTCTGTCTCCTCGGCTGGACCAAGGGTTTCTCCTCGGCCCTTCGGAAGTGTTGTGTTGCCACTTCATCAAGCCGAGCTCTTCATTGGCTACCTCATGACCGGCTTGGGGGCTGGGACCTTGTCCCGTCGTAGCTTGAATCGCGTCATCAACACCGAGCACATTAACTAGCTAAGTCGCTTTCATGCTCAACTTTTTTGAATTTTTAATTTATGTGCGGTTCAACCAAGCATTATATATGTGTTAAACAAAAAAGCTTTTTGTTAAAAACCTAGCTTGTTAAAAGCGTTGTTTGCTAAAAAATACTTCCTTTTATCATGTTAATTGGGGGCTCTTAAATTTGTATGAGCCATTTTATAATAAATATGTTTTCTTCTTGGTCGTTGCGAAGTCTTTTTCTACTACTCCTTTTTCCAACACTAGTGTGTGGTCAATAGCCGGATATCCTGGTTTCTTTCTAAAGCCGGTCGAGTTTAGTTCGCTAAATAGGCCTCGGAGAAACACTCCGCCTTCGGGATATGGAGGTTGAAGCCAAAGGCTGACCCGCTTGAAGTTTGGAGATCGGATGTATCATGTTAAAGCATGACTGAAGCACATATTAATTTTAAGACCAATTTCGGGAGGCAGGACATCCTCATGACCGAGGTACCCTGCGTAATAACTCAGCTCGGGAGATCTTATTCGACCCACAGCTCGGTATCTTTCCTGCCGACTTACACCTCGTCATTGGCGAAACGCACATGACATCTGGAATATTTCCCGAGGAGATTCGATCCTCATGTTGGTCGGGCGCACCCAACCTGAGTCTCGGGGGATACTGTGTGTCTCCAGCATAGCTCTCGTAGTACAACGTCGGATGCCTTTAAAGTATCGGCAATATCAATGGGGGACTCCGACTAGAGCCGAACCCACCAAAATCCAAGGTACTCCGAGCAGTCCTCGGCAAAACGTTCTCCGATATTGCTTTATATGCATCAGTTTCGAATTGTGTCTTCGGTCAATAGTTGGGTTGCCCTGCTCCTGTGATTGCCTCCTACATTCCGCTTTGTTCGGCTAGGTGTGCAAAGGGAGAACCACTACGATTGTACTTCCGATTTAACTGGTCAAGTACCTCAGTGGAGAAAGACGAAAATTGACTGTCACAATGAGCGCATACTGGTCAGCGATCCGATGACTCTGTCAAACTATAGACCGATAGAGGTTACCCCGTGGGCCTTTCATAAATTTGGCCGGAGTATTGATGGCTTGACCTCGGCTGACGCCAAACACTAACCGGGGGCTAGTAACTGGCCTCCCAAACATTAAGCTCCTATGACTAAGTGAAAGTTATAAAGCCTAGATATCCGATTGCCCCGTTTCCGCTAACACAACCGCCTCTGGGCACCGAGACGTCAGCTAAGGGTTGTCTTGTTACTGCGGAAACACCCTGTGTAGCATCTACGAAGGGGTAGAAGCCCACGATGGGGCACTCTCAAATGATAAATGGTCACAAAGGAGTCAAAATAGCATATAGCATAAAAGCATTTGTATTCAATATGCGAGTGTTGCCTTTTGTAATCATCGTTATAAAGCCATAAATATGCATCAATTTGACTTCATATTTTGGCCAAGCTGGGTTGCCTGGCTCCTGTGCTTACCCCCTACGTTCCGGATTGTTCGGCTAGGGGGTAAAGGGAGCACCTCTGTGATTGTTACTTCCGGGTCATCCGGGTTAGTACCTCAGACTAGGTGAAGCCAAAATCTAGCCATCTTAAGAATATAATTGGTCGGCAACGACGAAGTAAAAAACGTGGTTCATTAAAGACCACAAAGTTCAGGAACATTCGTCAAACTAAATCCTCAATATTTTCCTCCCACATTGATCGGAGTTGAGGTTTCACGATCATGGTCAACATGATATCCTGGGAAAAGGAACTTATAAATGAACTATTTTCCCAGAAGATGTTTCTTACGTTAAGTAGTAATATAACATATCTCTCTGCGTACCTTTGTTTATAAAACCGTATGGCCGGATTGCTTTGTTTGTCATAAATCTTTGCCCTTATAAAGGCTTTATAAAGTAGGACAAACACTCCTCGGCTACTGGCATGAGGTTGAAGCCGATGGTTGGTCAACAAAGTCTTGTACAATGCGGATCCGAGCATTAATGATGTAAAGTACTTGGATACATAGAATCATTATACATAAATTGTGTCGAACATAACAAAGTTTGTGTCAAACAAATATCGATCCTTAATTCGACCACCCGTGCCCAAATTATGGCTCGGGGGCTACTGCATTACCTATTCAATGCAACAAATTCAAAGTGCAATACGGTTTCCAAGGAGATTCGATCCTCAGGTTGGTCGGCCGCACCCAACCTGAGTCTCGGAAACTATGGCACACCGCGTTTCTATGCCTAAGTATGCTGCCAAGCAAGGACTTGATCCTCAAGCCGATTTCACAAATCAACCTAAGTCTCAGGGGCTACTGGGATCTGTGGTTTTATTATTTCCTTCAGGTGCATCTCGGGTTTTAGACCGACACACACCTTGAGGGCTAGTGGCTATACATCTCGGTAGTAAATAAATTGCGGCGATCGGAAATAAATCCCGCAAAAACAGCCCGATACCGAGGTGGTGCACCACCTTGGAAGCAATCTGGCATAAAGCTTGGATGCAAGTGGCTGGCCCCATAAAGGGCGTTTTCGGCATTAAGCTCGGATGAACTCCTTCAACTTTTTCAAGACCGAGGTAATTTATGACACCTCGGATGCATACCAGCATTGGAGCTCGGCTGCAAAAAGATACCTCGGATACATTCCGGCGTTGGAGCTCGGATGCAAAAAGGACACCTCGGATGCAGTCCGGCGTTGGTGTTGGGGAACGTTGCATGGGAAACAAAAAATTTCCTACGCACACACAAGATCTATCCATGGTGATGAGCATCTACGAGAGGGAGAGTGAATCTACATACCCTTGTAGATCGCTAAGCGGAAGCGTTAATAAACGCGGTTGATGTAGTCGAACGTCTTCGCGATCCAAATCGCCGAGCGTCCCGCGATCCAATCACGATCCTTCCGATCTAGTGCCGAACGGACGGCACCTCCGCGTTCAACACACGTACGGCTTGATGACGCCTTCACCTCCTCGATCCAGCGAGCGATGATGAAGTAGTGGTTGAGTTCCAGCAGCACGACGGCGTGGTGATGGTGGTGAGGAACAATCTCTGCAGGGCTTCGCCAAGCACTACGGAGATTATGACGGAGGAACTAGAGGGTTAGGGTTGCCGCACACGGCTTGGGGAAATCTTGATGTGTCCCGTGTGCTAGCCCTGCCCCTCTATTTATATGTTGAGCCTTGGGGTCTAAACTTGGAGTAAAAGCCTCCTCCGGGTCGGTTTTGCCCGCACAAGGTCGGTTTGGCCCGCAGGGAAAGAGTCCAACTCGGATCCCTGCCGAACCGTGCACAGCCGCGCACAAGCGGTAGTACCGCTTCACACAAGCGGTAGTACCGCTTGGGCGGTAGTACCGCTTCACACAAGCGGTAGTACCGCTCGGGCGGTAGTACCGCTTCACCAAGCGGTAGTACCGCTTACGCGGCAGCAAAACTACTTTTGCACTTTCCAATACCTCGTGGGCTTTATCCTTTTGGCCCATATAAAGTGTTGCTGCACCCGAACACTTCGGTAAACATCCGGAACCCCTTCCGGTGAACTCCGGAACCCTTCCAGAGATCAAAACACTATTATCACATATATCAATCTTTACCTCCGGACTATTCCGGAGATCCTCGTCATGTCCGGGATCTTATCCGGGACTCCGAACAACTTTCGGTCACCAACATAATAACTCAATTATACTAATCGTCACCAAACGTTAAGTGTGTAGACCCTGCGGGTTCGAGAACTATGTAGACATGACCGAGACACCTCTACGGCCAATAACCAATAGCGGGACCTGGATGCCCATATTGGCTCCTACATATTCTACGAAGATCTTTATCGGTCGAACCTCTATGTCAAGGATTCAGTTAATCCCGTATGCTGTTCCCTTTGTTCTTCGGTATGTTACTTGCCCGAGATTCGATCGTCGGTATCACTATACCTAGTTCAATCTCGTTACCGGCAAGTCTCTTTACTCGTTCCGTAATACAAGATCCTGTGGCTAACTGTTTAGTCACTTTGCTTGCAAGGCTCAATGTGATGTTGTATTACCGAGTGGGCCCTGAGATACCTCTCCGTCATACGGAGTAACAAATCCCAGTCTTGATCCATGCCAACCCAACAGACACCCTCGGAGATACCTGTAGAGCACCTTTATAGTCACCCAGTTACGTTGCGACGTTTGATACACACAAGGTATTCCTCCGGTGTCAGTGAGTTGCATGATCTCATGGTCAAAGGAACAGATACTTGACATGCAGAAAACAATAGCAATAAACTGACACGATCAAATGCTACGTTTACAGTTTGGGTCTTGTCCATCACATCATTCTCCTAATGATGTGATCCCGTTATCAAATGACATCTCATGTCCATGGCTAGGAAACCTTAACCATCTTTGATCAACAAGCTAGTCAACTAGAGGCTTACTAGGGACACAGTGTTGTCTATGTACCCACACATGTATTTGAGTTTCCAATCAATACAATTATAGCATGGATAATAAACGATTATCATGAACAAGGAAATATAATAATAACCAATTTATTATTGCCTCTAGGGCATATTTCCAACAGTCTCCCACTTGCACTAGAGTCAATAATCTAGTTCACATCACTATGTGATTTACATTGTAATGAATCGAACACCCATGCAGTTCTGGTGTTGTTCATGTTTAGCCCTTGGAAGAGGTTTAGTCATCGGATCTGCAACATTTAGATCCGTGTGTACTTTGCAAATATTTATGTCGTCCTCCTTGATGTAATCGCGGATGGAATTGAAACGTCGCTTTATGTGTCTGGTCCTCTTGTGAAATCTTGGTTCCTTGGCTAGAGCAATGGAACCAGTATTATCACAAAACAGAGTCATTGGGTTAAGTGCACTAGGCACTACTCCAAGATCTGTCATGAACTCCTTCATCCAGACACCTTCCTTCGCCGCCTCCGAGGCAGCGATGTACTCCGCTTCGCATGTAGAATCTGCTACCACGCTTTGCTTGGAACTGCACCAGCTAACCGCACCCCCATTAAGAATAAATACGTATCCAGTTTGCGACTTAGAGTCATCCGGATCAGTGTCAAAGCTTGCATCGACGTAACCCTTTACGACGAGCTCTTGATCACCTCCATAAACGAGAAACATGTCCTTAGTCCTTTTCAGGTACTTCAGGATATTCTTGACCGCCGTCCAGTGTTCCATTCCTGGATCACTTTGAAACCTTCCGGCCATACTTATGGCAAGGCTGACATCGGGTCTTGTGCACAGCATTGCATACATGATAGAGCCTATGGCTGAAGCATAGGGGATGACACTCATCTTTTCTCTATCTTCTGCAGTCACTGGGCATTGAGTCTTACTCAACTTCACACCTTGCAAAACAGGCAAGAACCCCTTCTTGGACTGATCCATTTTGAACTTCTTCAAAACTTTGTCAAGGTATGTGCTTTGTGAAAGTCCTATTAAGCGTCTCGATCTATCTCTATAGATCTTGAAGCCTAATATGAAAGCAGCTTCTCCTAGGTCCTTCATTGAAAAACTCTTGTTCAAATATTCCTTTACGCTTTCCAGCATTTCTATATTGTTTCCAATCAGCAATATGTCATCCACATATAATATTAGAAACGCTATAGAGCTCCCACTCACTTTCTTGTAAATACAAGCTTCTCCGTAAACTTGTATAAACTCGAACGCTTTGATCACCTCATCAAAACGAAGATTCCAACTCCGAGATGCTTGCACCAGTCCATAAATGGATCGCTGGAGTTTGCAAACTTTGTCAGCATTCTCTGGATCGACAAAACCTTCTGGTTGCATCATATACAACTCTTCCTTAAGGTAACCGTTAAGGAACGCTGTTTTGACATCCATCTGCCAAATTTCATAATCGAAAAAGGCAGCTATTGCTAACATGATTCTGACGGACTTAAGCATCGCTACGGGTGAGAAGGTCTCATCGTAGTCAACTCCTTAAACTTGTGAAAAACCCTTTGCCACAAGTCGAGCTTTATAGACGGTGACATTACCGTCCGCGTCCGTCTTCCTCTTAAAGATCCATTTGTTCTGAATGGCCTTACGCCCTTCAGGTAATACTTCCAAAGTCCATACTTTGTTTTCATACATGGATCCCATCTCGGATTTCATGGCCTCTAACCACTTCTCGGAATCCGGGCTCATCATCGCTTCTCCATAGCTCGTAGGTTCATCGTTGTCTAACAACATGACTTCTAAGACAGGGTTGCCGTACCACTCAGGAGCAGTACGCGTCCTTGTCGACCTACGAGGTTCGATAGCAACTTGATCCAAAGCTTCATGATCATCATCATTAACTTCCTCTTCAGCTAATGTAGGCTCCACAGAAACAACTTTCTGCGCTGCGCTACTCTCAGGTTGAAGTAAAGGTTCAACAACCTCATCAAGTTCTATCTTCCTCCCACTCAATTCTTTCGAGAGAAACTCTTTCTCAAGAAATGTTCCGTTTTTAGCGACAAACACTTTGCCCTCGGATCTGAGGTAGAAGGTATACCCAATTGTCTCTTTTGGGTATCCTATGAAGACGCATTTCTCCGCTTTGGGTTCCAGCTTTTCAGGCTGAAGCTTTTTGACATAAGCATCACATCCCCAAACTTTAAGAAACGACAGTTTTGGCTTCTTGCCAAACCAAAGTTCATATGGCGTCGTCTCAACGGATTTCGATGGTGCCCTATTTAAAGTGAATGCAGCTGTCTCTAATGCATAACCCCAAAACGATAGTGGCAAATCGGCAAGAGACATCATAGATCGCACCATATCCAATAAAGTTCGATTACGACGTTCGGACACACCATTACGCTGTGGTGTTCCAGGCGGTGTCAATTGTGAAACAATTCCACACTGTCTTAAGTGACTGCCAAACTCATAACTCAGATATTCTCCCCCTCGATCAGATCGTAGGAATTTAATCTTCTTGTTACGATGATTCTCAACTTCACTCTGAAATTGTTTGAACTTTTCAAATGTTTCAGACTTGTGTTTCATTAAGTAAATATACCCATATCTACTTAAGTCATCAGTGAAGGTGAGAAAGTAACGATAACCACCGCGCGCCTCAATACTCATCGGACCGCACACATCAGTATGTATGATTTCCAATAAGTCACTTGCCCGTTCCATTATTCCAGAGAACGGCGTTTTAGTCATCTTGCCCATGAGGCATGGCTCACATGTGTCAAGTGATTCAAAATCAAGTGACTCCAAAAGTCCATCAGCATGGAGCTTCTTCATGCGTTTTACGCCAATATGACCTAAACGGCAGTGCCACAAGAAAGTGGTATTATCATTATCAATTCTATATCTTTTGGCATCAATGTTATGAACATGTGTATCATTACTATCGAGATTCAACAAGAATAAACCCCTCACATCGGGTGCATGACCATAAAAGATATTACTCATATAAATAGAACAACCATTATTCTCTGATTTAAATGAGTAACCGTCTCGCAATAAACAAGATCCAGATATAATGTTCATGCTTAACGCAGGCACCAAATAACACTTATTTAGGTTCATCACTAATCCCGACGGTAATCGAAGAGCGAGCGTGCCGACGGCGATCACATCAACCTTGGAACCATTTCCCACGCGCATCGTCACTTCGTCCTTTGCCAGCCTCCGTCTATTCCGCAGTTCCTGTTTTGAGTTGCAAATATGAGCAACCGCACCGGTATCAAATACCCAGGCACTACAACGAGAGTTGGTAAGGTACACATCAATAACATGTATATCATATATACCTTGTTTGTTGTTGGCCGCCTTCTTGTCAGCCAAATACTTGGGGCAATTCCGCTTCCAGTGTCCAGTTCCCTTGCAATGAAAACACACAGTTTCTGGTTTGGGTCCAGCCTTGGGTTTCTTCACGAGAGGAGCAACTGCTTTGCCACTCTTCTTGGAGTTACCCTTCTTACCCTTGCCATTTTTCTTGAAACTAGTGGTTTTATTGACCATCAACACTTGATGCTCCTTCTGAATTTCAGACTCAGCGGCTTTCAGCATCGCAAACAGCTCGGCGACTGACTTGTTCATCCCGTGCATGTTATAGTTCAACACGAAGCTCTTGCAGCTAGGTGGCAATGATTGAAGAACTCTGTCAGTGATAGCCTCTGGCGGAAGGGGCATCCCTAACTCAGCCAGACGGGTGGAGTACCCAGACATTCTGAGCACGTGATCATTGATAGACCCGTTCTCCTCCATCTTGCAAGCATAGAACTTATCGGAGATCTCATATCTCTCGATGGTGATATGGGAAACAAAAATTTTCCTACGCACACACAAGATCTATCCATGGTGATGAGCATCTACGAGAGGGAGAGTGAATCTACATACCCTTGTAGATCGCTAAGCGGAAGCGTTAATAAACGCGGTTGATGTAGTCGAACGTCTTCGCGATCCAAATCGCCGAGCGTCCCGCGATCCAATCACGATCCTTCCGATCTAGTGCCGAACGGACGGCACCTCCGCGTTCAACACACGTACGGCTTGATGACGCCTTCACCTCCTCGATCCAGCGAGCGATGATGAAGTAGTGGTTGAGTTCCAGCAGCACGACGGCGTGGTGATGGTGGTGAGGAACAATCTCTGCAGGGCTTCGCCAAGCACTACGGAGATTATGACGGAGGAACTAGAGGGTTAGGGTTGCCGCACACGGCTTGGGGAAATCTTGATGTGTCCCGTGTGCTAGCCCTGCCCCTCTATTTATATGTTGAGCCTTGGGGTCTAAACTTGGAGTAAAAGCCTCCTCCGGGTCGGTTTTGCCCGCACAAGGTCGGTTTGGCCCGCAGGGAAAGAGTCCAACTCGGATCCCTGCCGAACCGTGCACAGCCGCGCACAAGCGGTAGTACCGCTTCACACAAGCGGTAGTACCGCTTGGGCGGTAGTACCGCTTCACACAAGCGGTAGTACCGCTCGGGCGGTAGTACCGCTTCACCAAGCGGTAGTACCGCTTACGCGGCAGCAAAACTACTTTTGCACTTTCCAATACCTCGTGGGCTTTATCCTTTTGGCCCATATAAAGTGTTGCTGCACCCGAACACTTCGGTAAACATCCGGAACCCCTTCCGGTGAACTCCGGAACCCTTCCAGAGATCAAAACACTATTATCACATATATCAATCTTTACCTCCGGACTATTCCGGAGATCCTCGTCATGTCCGGGATCTTATCCGGGACTCCGAACAACTTTCGGTCACCAACATAATAACTCAATTATACTAATCGTCACCAAACGTTAAGTGTGTAGACCTTGCGGGTTCGAGAACTATGTAGACATGACCGAGACACCTCTACGGCCAATAACCAATAGCGGGACCTGGATGCCCATATTGGCTCCTACATATTCTACGAAGATCTTTATCGGTCGAACCTCTATGTCAAGGATTCAGTTAATCCCGTATGCTGTTCCCTTTGTTCTTCGGTATGTTACTTGCCCGAGATTCGATCGTCGGTATCACTATACCTAGTTCAATCTCGTTACCGGCAAGTCTCTTTACTCGTTCCGTAATACAAGATCCTGTGGCTAACTGTTTAGTCACTTTGCTTGCAAGGCTCAATGTGATGTTGTATTACCGAGTGGGCCCTGAGATACCTCTCCGTCATACGGAGTAACAAATCCCAGTCTTGATCCATGCCAACCCAACAGACACCCTCGGAGATACCTGTAGAGCACCTTTATAGTCACCCAGTTACGTTGCGACGTTTGATACACACAAGGTATTCCTCCGGTGTCAGTGAGTTGCATGATCTCATGGTCAAAGGAACAGATACTTGACATGCAGAAAACAATAGCAATAAACTGACACGATCAAATGCTACGTTTACAGTTTGGGTCTTGTCCATCACATCATTCTCCTAATGATGTGATCCCGTTATCAAATGACATCTCATGTCCATGGCTAGGAAACCTTAACCATCTTTGATCAACAAGCTAGTCAACTAGAGGCTTACTAGGGACACAGTGTTGTCTATGTACCCACACATGTATTTGAGTTTCCAATCAATACAATTATAGCATGGATAATAAACGATTATCATGAACAAGGAAATATAATAATAACCAATTTATTATTGCCTCTAGGGCATATTTCCAACAGTTGGAGCTCGGACGCAAGAGGACACCGCCGCATGGGAAACACTTCAGACCCGAAGTGTGGCGTAAAAAATAACAAGGCATTGATAAAGGCCAAAAACTTAAAGGGCTCCTCGGATGCCCGACGTGTGAACTCTTCGGATTCAGCTCGGCGATCCTCAAGATCAGACATGGGAAGATTTGTTGAACCAGTTTTCAAGACCGACGACCGAAGACAAAGAACTATTTTGAAGAACCGAGGAGCGTCCCCAACTTGAAGACCGGTTCAGGGGGCTACTGACGGCGTGTTGGACTAGGGGGTACTCACCACGTCATCTCCCGACCAGTGGGTCGGGCCGAGGACCCCCAGGGTGATTCACTAATGGGCCACTTCGGGCAGCCCATGATGCATACAAGGGATATTCCACAAGACTTGGCGCACAAGACAGAGACTCCTCTAAACCCTAGGCCTACGGTGCATTATATAAACCGAGGCTAGGCTAGTCAATAGACAATCTCATATTCATTACAACAATCTCGTGGTAGATACCTGTACTATGTACTATCCCCATATCAATACAATCAAAAGCAGGACGTAGGGTATTATCTCCTTGAGAGAGCCCGAACCTGGGTAAAATCTTGTGTCCATGTTACCATCGCTCCAAGCCGCCTAGCTTAGGACCCCTGCTACGAGATATGTCGGATTTGACATCGACACCTATCCTGTTTTTAGGCTTTCCAGAGCGTTTTGAGACACTCGCCATCATAGGGATTTTTTGTCGTCGCAGCCCCGAATCGCTCCAGAAAAAAATTAGTCAAAAAAATTTCGTGCCTATCCTGTTTTTAGACCTTCGAAAGAGTTTCGAGACACTCGCCATTATAGTGATTTTCTGAAGAAGAAAAAAAGAGAGCCAAAAAAAGAGACAAAAAAATTCAGAGTGACTCTTCCCTTGATTACGTGTAGCTTCGTGCTTTTGTTGGTGTTCTAGGCTCGCGTCTCTAGTACGGTCTAGCCTAGGACCAGCACAATACCGTCGTTGAGCATCTTTTCAATATTGCATCTCTGAATTGATTATTGCGGACCCCTTTTGCTACCATATTATAAGCCATCCCAACTACACATACATCTACGTCCTGTGTTGACACCACCTGGCAATCACTCTAACCAAGCTTTGAGAGTTTTTGACTACAACGGTTACCGATCACCGCCTGTTGCTGGGTAAGAACTGGTAAGAATTTGAGATTTGCTTTCCAGATTTGTGACACACCACCACCACCACCACTTCCTAGTAGTCTGTAGGTTCATATTCTTGTGTGTTCCTATTGCTGCTAACCATGACAGGATCACAAGGCGACGAGATCAACTAGGACGGCATGACAAACAAGGAGCTCCATGATAAATTACAGCAAATGATGGGTGAACAGGTGCTCGATTTGGTGACGAGAGAAGCTAGATGGTTTGGAGAAGATGGTTGATGCCAAGCTTGATGCTACATTCAATGAGGTGCTTGCACGTCTACCTCCACCAGCTGTACCTGTCGTACCTCGGCAACAACAACTCCAACAATGACCAAATTTCGCGGAACGAGCGCGACGTGTGACTATCGACCAAGTCCAAAATTCTGGTGCCATTGCTACTGTTGCAGCTTCGGTGGCTAATGTTGCTGCTGCTACTGTCGTTGAGCAGAATGAGGATTATGATGGTGATTACGATAATGAGGGAGATGTTGCGCCAGATCAGCCCCAGGGCCAACCACCACCACACGCACCAGGTCGTCCACATGGCTACTATCGCAACGGTAGGGCTGCACCACCCCCTCAGGTACGGGATCATGACCATCTCCCTAAACTTAAATTGAATATTCCGACATTTGGGGTAGATATGTTCCTGATATATATCTTACTTAGGAGTTAGAAGCAGAACAACATTTTACATGCTTACAATTTCCTGAGGATAGATGTGTTGTTGCTGCTGCTGCTGTTTGTGCATTCACTAGTTTTTCTTGTGTTTGGTGGTCTGAACATTGTAGGATACATCATGATAATATCCCTACTACTCGGGCTGCTTTGAAAACTGCTATGTGTAATCATTGGGTTCCACCATATTATCAACGTGAATTGCTTCAAAATTTGCAGCGTTTAAGACAAGGAAAAAATTCTGTAGAGGAATATTATCAGGAATTACAAACTGGCATGATTAGATGTGGTATTGTTGAGGAGAATCAAGCTATGCTTGCACATTTTATGGGTGGATTAAATAGAGAGATTCAGACTATTCTAGAGTATAAGGAGTATAACAATATCACTCGTTTATTCCATCTTGCTTGCAAAGCTAAATGTGATGTGCAGGATCGACAGGCAATGGCGAGAATTAATTTTTCTGCAGGTCGAGCTTCATCATGGACACCACGTACATCATCTACTTCCACACGTCCTACAACAACACCACTTACTTCAGCCACCAATTCCAACAGAGATACAAGGAAACAGGCACCGCCACCAGCCACCAGCAAGGGCACACCTTCGGGGCCTGCACAGAGCTCTTCTTCATCCTTGGCATCTATAGGGCAAACACATGAGTTTATTTGTCGTCATTGCAAGGGTGGAGGTCACTATGCGAGAGAATGCCCTTCCAAGCGTGTGATGATTGTTACTGAGGATGGTGGATATGCGTCCGCTAGTGATTATGATGAGGAGACTTTGGGTCTTATTGCAAGTGAAGAACAGGGTGCCGAGGATACTAAAGAAGAGACACACTACATGGTTGTTGACTATGCTGACAGGTATGAAAGTTTAGTTGCTCAATGGGTTCTGAGTGTGCGGGTTATACAGGCTGAGCATAATCAGAGGCACAACTTATTCCATACAAAGGGAGTTATCAAGGAGCGTTCTGTTCGCGTCATCGTCCATGGAGGGAGTTGCAACAACTTGGCTAGCATGGAGATGGTGGAGAAGCTGTCTCTAACCACCAGTCCACATCCTCATCCTTATTACATCCAATGGTTCAACAACAGTGGCAAGGTTAAGGTAACACGTACTGTTCGTGTGCACTTTAGCATTGCTACATAGTCTGAATATGTTGATTGTGATGTGGTACCCATGCAAGCATGCTCCGTTTTACTTGGTAGACCATGGCAATTTGATAAAAATGATGTACACCATGGTAGGACAAATCAGTATACTCTTGTTCATAAGGATAAAAATATAACTTTGCTTCCTATGTCTCCCGAACATATTATGAAAGATGACATTGCTAGAGCTAGTAAAGCAAAACAGAAGCAAAGTGAGAGTGAAAATCAGATCGTGGCAAAGGAATTTGATCAACATAATAAGCCTAATAAACAATCATCTAGTGTTGGATCTGAAATAAAACTAAAGAGTGGTTGTTTACTTTCCACTAAATCTGATATTACTGATTTGGATGTTACTACATCTGTTTGCTATGCTTTTGTATGCAAAGAGGTATTATTTGCATTCGCGGACATGCCTCCCTCTTTGCCTCCTGCTGTCACTAACACTTTGCAGGAGTTCGCTGACGTCTTTCCACAAGACATGCCACCGGGATTACCACCTATTCGAGGGATTGAGCATCAGATTGACTTAATTCCCGGTGCATCGCTACCCAACCGTGCACCATATCATACCAATCCAGAGGAGATGAAGGAGATTATGCGTCAAGTACAGGAGCTGCTCGACAAAGGTTATATACGCGAATCCCTTAGTCCTTGTGGTGTTCCTATTATTCTAGTACCGAAAAAGGATGGTACATCTTGTATGTGTATTGATTGTAGAGGCATTAATAATATTACTATTCGTTATCGTCATCCTATTCCTAGGCTAGATGATATGCTTGATGAATTAAGTGGATCTACAATTTTCTCCAAAGTTGATTTGCGTAGTGGATACCATCAAATTCGTATGAAATTGGGAGATGAATGGAAAACAACATTTAAAACTAAGTTTGGATTATATGAGTGGTTAGTCATGCCTTTTGGGTTAACTAATGCACCTAGCACTTTCATGAGATTAATGAACGAGGTCTTACGTGCTTTCATTGGATGATTTGTGGTAGTCTACTTTGATGATATACTGATTTATAGTAGATCTTTGGAGGAACACTTGGATCATTTGCATGCTGTTTTTATTGCTCTATGTGATGCACGTTTGTTTGGTAACCTTGGGAAGTGCACCTTTTGCACCGATCGAGTATCTTTTCTTGGCTATGTAGTTACTCCACATGGAATTGAAGTTGATAAAGCCAAGATTGAAGTTATTGAGAGTTGGCCATAGCCCAAAATGGTCACACAAGTGAGGAGTTTTCTTGGACTCGCTGGTTTCTATAAGCGTTTTGTGAGGGATTTCACCACCATTGCTACACCTCTAAATGAGCTTACAAAGAAGGATGTGCCTTTTGTTTGGGGTACCGCACAGGAAGAAGCCTTCACGGTATTGAAAGATAAGTTAACACATGCTCCATTACTCCAACTTCCCGATTTTAATAAGACTGTTGAGCTTGAATATGATGCTAGTGGAATTATATTAGGAGGTGTGTTATTACAAGATGGTAAACCTGTTGCATACTTTTCTAAAAAATTGAGTGGGCCTAGTCTGAATTATTCTACTTATGATAAGGAATTATATGATCTTATTCGGACTTTGGAAACATGGCAACATTATTTATGGCCCAAAGAATTTGTTATACATTCTGATCATGAATATTTGAAACATATTAAAAGTCAAGCAAAACTGAACCGTAGACATGCTAAATGGGTTGAATTCATTGAGACTTTCCCTTATGTCATTAAACACAAGAAGGGTAAATAAAATGTTATTGCTGATGCATTGTCTCGTCGTTATACTATGCTTTCACAACTTGACTTTAAAATATTTGGTTTGGAGACCATCAAAGATCAATATGTGCATGATGCTGAATTTAAAGATGTGTTGGAGAATTGTAAAGAAGGGAGAACATGGAACAAGTTCGTCATTAATGATGGATTTGTGTTCCGTGCTAACAAGCTATGCATTCCAGCTAGCTCCGTCCGTCTTTTGTTGTTACAGGAGGCGCATGTTGGAGGATTAATGGGACACTTTGGCGTGAAGAAGATGAAGGACGTACTTGCTACACATTTCTTTTGGCCAAAGATGAGACAGGATGTTGAGCGTTTTGTTGCTCGCTGCACTCACTACATGTCAAAAAGCTAAGTCACGACTCAATCCTCATGGTTTATATATGCCTTTGCCTGTACCTAGTGTTCCTTGGGAGGATATATCTATGGATTTTGTTTCAGGATTACCTCGAACAAAGAAGGGGAGGGATAGCATATTTGTTGTCGTTGATAGATTTTCGAAAATGGCACACTTTATACCATGTCATAAAAGTGATGCTGCTGCTAATGTTGCTGATTTGTTCTTTCGTGAAATTATTCGCTTGCATGGTGTTCCAAATACAATTGTTTCAGATCGTGATGCTAAATTTCTTAGCCACTTTTGGAGATGTTTATGGGCTAAGTTGGGGACTAAAGTACTTTTTAGTACTACATGTCATCCTCAAACTGATGGACAAACTGAAGTAGTGAATAGATCATTGTCTACTATGCTTAGGGCTGTTTTGAAGAATAACCTGAAAATGTGGGAAGAATGCTTGCCTCATATTGAATTTGCTTATAATCGTTCGCTGCATTCTACTACTAAGATGTGCCCTTTTGAAGTTGTGTATGGTTTCTTACTCGTGCACCTATTGATTTGTTGCCTCTTCCATCTTTGGAGAAGGTTAATTTTGATGCTAAAGAACGTGCTGAATTGATATTAAAGATGCATGAGTTAACTAAGGAGAACATTGAGCGTATGAATGCTAAATATGAACTTGCTGGAGATAAGGGTAGAAAACATGTTGTCTTTGCACCTGGAGATCTTGTTTGGTTACATTTGCGTAAGGATAGGTTTCCTAAATTGCGCAAGTCAAAGCTAATGCCACGTGCCGATGGTACTTTTAAGGTATTAGAGAAAATAAATGATAATGCATATAAACTTGAGCTGCCTGCAGATTTTGGGGTTAGTCCCACTTTTAACATTGCAGATTTGAAGCCTTATTTGGGTGAGGATGATGAGCTTCCGTCGAGGACGACTTCAGTTCAAGAAGGGGAGGATGATGAGGACATCCCTACTAATGTTACACCCACATTCCCACCAGCTACACATATTGGACCAATTACTAGAGCGCGCGCACGTCAATTGAATTACCAGGTACCTTCGTTTCTTGGAAATCCTTCTAATGTTCATGAACATATGATGCTACCTAAATTAGATACTTTTGTTTTGCTTATGAATGAAGGACATAGCATGGACAAGAAGGATGGCCATTGGAGCGGGATCAAGCATGGAGAAGAAGGTGCGCGCGCGGGAAGGAACAATGGACTTTCCAGTGGTAATTTTTCGCACTTTGAAGCCACCATAAGGAGTGCTTGAAGGCTTGGACGAAATATACAACATGCCACTTCATAAATTTCGTCCATAGGCTATTATAGGTGCTGCGTCACCTTATTTTTGGGCCAGGCCCATGTAATTTCGAAATACCATATTATAGGCTGTTTTTAGAGTCCGTATGTGTGGGGAAACTGAGTTAGGGCTGGTTTCGGACCCCCTCCTCCAAGGGCCACGAAATCCCCCTCTATTCCCCCATATATACAGACCTTAGGGCGCCGTTTTAGACTTGGGTTTTGTTTAGATTACAAGTTCTCCATTGCTGCAACTTGGGATCCTTCGTTTGTGTTCCACAACCAGACCAAGAAGTCATAGAACCCCACTTTCATCAATAAAGCTTTCCTCTTATATTTGCAATATCCAGATTGCAATCTTAGTTTCTTGCTTGTTCTTTGTTTACGTGTAGGAAACAGACCCCCGTGGTCAGGTTGATCGTGCTCCGGCGTGGTCAATAACCACTCGGAGTTGGTTTTGCGATTGCTAAGGCATGACATCCTCGCATGTTCGTAGTCGGATCGTCAAAGTCAACTCTACCATAAACGATAGCCACATCTCATCGAAAGATAGGGACAACTTCGCCTCTATCAGCCAGCCTTCATAGAGGCGGTAGCTTGCCCCACCTCCTCTGGCATGAAAGGGAGGGTTAGCTCCGCATTCTCGCCATCGGTGACCCTGGCCTCCAGAGGCCAGAAATCCTCATGGAGCGAGACACCTCCATGTGGCTCAGTCGAAAATAACTCCTTATAGAAGAAGTAAATATGGGAACTAATGGCCTCTGGATGCTCTAGAAGGGTGTCACCGTCCCAAAGGCACGAAATGGCACACTTCCGATAGTGGGCATTGGCAATCGCCTAGAAGTAGGCAGTATTCGCGTCACCCTTGAGAAGCTAGTTCTGGCCCCCACGGCGCTGCCAAAAATGCTCCTCCCCCTTGAAGATCTCCATGAGTGAGGCCTCAAGGGAGTAGCGCCTGATCCAGTCGTCAGGGGAAAGACCAGGACCATCGGCAATCCCGTCCAATACCTTAATCTGGTCTAAAATGGCCCCTTTACGGCCCTAAGCTCGGCGTCTAGGTTAGCCCCCCCTGTCGGATTTCAGGCTCCACAAAACCCTAAGAAGTTCGAACCCAGGGGCGTGTGCGAAGATCTCCAACAGCTCCACCCCCTCCAAGCTCACAACACAATGACCCCGCTCGATGGCAAGGAAGAAGATAACACACGAGAGTTTACCCAGGTTCGGGCCGCTGCGAAGCGTAAAACCCTACTCCTGCCTTTGGTGGATTGCCTCACGAGGAGGTTCGTGGATGAACTAGTACAGTGATGAGTTGCCTCGCGAATGTGTTTTCGGTGGTGTGTCATCCCATCCCCCACTACAGAGCAGCCTAGCCTCTATTTATAGCGGCCCGGGTCCTCTTCCCTTATCACAATGGCGGGAAGGGATCCCACAACGGCCAAATTCAAAAGGGTACAAGAGGTACATCTTATCCTGACGAAAGGTGGTCTTCGCCTGCAAAGTAAGTGGTGGTGACGCGGTGGTGGGCTCGCTGGTGACATCCATCCTGCCGCGCCCGCTGGCCTGGTCTCGTTGCACCGGAATGGAAACCTTTGGCGGGGCGCCTCGGGAACCTGCACTCGTCCTTGCCCCCTTTGCACCAAAGGGGAAACTGTCCCCTCTGGCGCGCTGGCGCCCGCCTGGCCCGGCTGGCGTCACCCTTGACCTCCCGAGGCCGAACACTGCATAGAGATCTCCGCTGCTCGGGAGGAGGCCTGGGGAGGCCTACTCCCCCGCGGGTCTTGGCATTGTTTCCCTCGCGAGCTTGGGGTCTCGCGAGGGCCTTGTGCTAAGTGAGGCCACGCTGGGCCGTACTTGGTCGTCGAGGTGGGCCACGCCCTGGGCCGCAGGCAGGCAAGTCTGGGTACCCCCGTTCCCAGGACGCCGACACCCCCAACCCCACACGAACTGTATAGCCATTTTGGAGAAATGGTGCCAGACATCCACGACACAAAGGATGTGGGCGGGGACGCCGTAGCAGCAAGCCACCAGCCCGGAACTTCCGGGATTTCCTGAAGCTTCTCCTCGCTTCTTCTTCCTTCTCTTCCAAGCTTCCCTCGCGGATGGTATAGGCGTACACTTGCGCTTGCGCTCCTCCTCGTCATCCGTGGTGCTCTGATAATACCTATGCATGCACACGAGAGGAGTGTCAAGTAGTATACCATCCTCGAAGGGGTCAAATGAACACGTGTAAAGGAGATGATTCACCTTTATGTATGTGAAGTAGAGGTCGCATGTGTCACTTGCCAAACGGACTCTTGACATGGTGATGTCCGTAGGATGCTCCGCATCATCCCCTGGGGAGAAAAGCAAGGGGGCGTGGTCAGAACCAATCCGCGTGACCGCCTTGAGCGAGCATAATGGAAACATGAGTTCCCATTGAGCTGTGACAAAGACCCTATCAAGCACACTCCGGATAGGGTCCACTTGCTTATTCGTCCACATGAATCTAGCCCCTACTTGGGCTATTTCACGCAAAGCCAGGTCTACAATGCAATCGTTAAATAAACACATGCGCATGCAATCAACATTAGGGGAGCTCTTATCAGAAGCGCACCTAATGTTGAAGTCACCGGCTATCAGCACCTGGGTGGTACACCGTTCAACCTTATTCTTTAGCTCATCTAAAAAGTCCGCAGACCTCCCATGGTCCTCCGAGCCATAGACGATGATCACCTCCCAGCTGAGGTTGACGCGTTGATCCGTGATGGACATACTAAGGAAGAATTCCCCTCGGTCCATGTCCTCGACCAAGAAGGAATCTTCCCGGACCCCTAGCAAAATGCCCCCAGATTTCCTAGTAGCGGGCAACCACTGTTAGGAAAACCGGTGTCGGGAAAGGCCCTGAAGCTCGTGGATGGAGAAGTCCTGACGAATCGTCTCTTGTAAACCAACAATGTCGACCTCTTCTTGTCGCAAATAGTCTATTAGTTGACGCCTTCGGCCAATATGGCAAAATCCCCGAATGTTCCAACATAGGAGTTCCATATTGGAACATCCGGGGTAAGACTAGGCCCCTCAGGTGGGGCCGAACTAGCCCGCCCGGCAATCACTGGTCGGGGGAAGGCTTTGTCGGATGGCCGCGCTGTCCCCGCATACGGTGGGCATCGGCGATCGAAGGCCCTAGGGATGAAGACCTGGAACTAGCCCCACACACCACTATCTAGTGTTTAGTGGGGTTGAGATGTGTGGGAGGCCTACCCCTCAGTGCCCTCACTGGAAGGGGGCATCCAAGAGGCGTGCTACCTGTAATCTCACGAGACAGCACCATACCAACCCGACCTCTTTATGGCCAAGGTCAGTGTGGGTCGTGCCCTGAGATCCCCGCGCTCCTTGTGAGCTCGAGCTTCTTGAAGTGCCCCATCAAGCTTCTCCTTGGCGCAGATAGCGGAGATCTTCTAAAGGATATGCCCCTTCTCACCACGAAACACAATGTCACTATCAGAGGCCACCTCTGCCAGGTGCGCAAAAGGAACGGACCCAAGAATAGCAAATCACAAACCAGAATAGGAAGGATCAGAAGGAGCGGGAGGGTTATTTGGGGACAGGTCGCGAGCAGCCGCCCGCATGGTCGCCTTCTCCGGAATCATCGGGACACGGTCATCCTGAAGGATCCGGGACTGACAGAGTCGCGCACTCTATCAAACAGCAACCAACGGGGAGGGCCCGCTCCTTGCCTTGGCACCAGTCGTGGTGGGGGACACCGCAGACAGATCCAAGCACGGTGGGAGGGGCAAAGCGGGCACTAGGGCCGGGGACCCCATGGCTGACGAAGGGGGTGGCGGTGAACAAGAGTAGCAGACCATTCTCGGGGAGCAGGGGGAAGACGGGGCGCATGTCCAACCCCGCACTCAGACAATCCTCCTCCTCAACTGCCAGGGCCTCACCCGGCGACACCGAAGAGGGGACAACTGCCTGGAGTGAGGACCCACCGATCGAGGGGGCGAGAGTAGAAGCCCCAGCCGGACCGGAATACGCCCCCAGTGGTGGCCGGACTATGCTGACTAGCAGACGGAGCAGGAGGGTTCTCATCATCCCCCTTGGAAGAGCTCTCCTCGGACAGGTCCCCATCCCCGCCCCGCCCACTGTTAGAGTGTGGCGGCAGGGGGAGGGGGGCCACACCCAGCTGGCCCTCCGGCACTGGGAGCTCGAGCTCGTACGTGAGGTGCTTTCCCTTCTTGCCGACGTAGAAGATCAAGGACAAGCCGTCCACCTCAGCCGGGGCAGGGCAGAGGATCTCGATGCGAGCAGGGCCATCCCCCTCGAAGGAAGCCAGGTCAGCAGAAAATAGCTTACCCACAGGCTTAGAAATCGCCTTGAGGATGTGCTCGAGTTTGCCGCCTGATACTTCTCTAACGTATGGATAATTTATGAAGTATTCATGCCATATTTGCATGTGTTTACAATACTTTATATTGTTTTGATGCACTTTATATGATTTATTTAGAACTAACCTGGACTGACGTTGTTTTCAGCAAAATTACCGTGGTGTTGTTTTTGTGCAGAAAATAAAAGTTCTCGGAATCGCCCGAAACTTTTTTATGATTTTTTTGGAGGAAATAAGAAATACTGGAGCGCACCCACCCCCTGGCGTGCCCTGTTAGCTTGTGGGGCCCACGTTGCTCCAGCTGACGTGATTCCAACGCTGAAAAATCCTATAAATCCAGAAACCCCTGAAAGTTAACCAAGAACTTCTGCTCCGCTGCCGCAACTCTCTGTATCGAAGAAAAACCCATCTGGAGCCTTTCTAGTACCTTGCCGGAGGGGGGAAATCATCACCGGTGGCCATCTTCATCATCCCGGCGGAGGCCATGACGAGGAGGGAGTAGTTCACCCTCAAGGCTGAGGGTCTGTACCAGTAGCTATTGTCGGAATGGGGGCTCCGGGGACCCAAAGAGGTTCGAACTCTGGGGTGCGCTGGCTCTCCTGCCCAACTCTCCGTTGCAACCTCACGGAGACACTCCGGCGAGCTCGAGCTAAGGAAGAAGAACAAGGGACATGGTGGTTTACCCAGGTTCAGGCCACCTTGCGGTGTAAAACCCTACTCCTGCTTGTCTGAATTGCTTGGGGATACGAATACAAGGGTGTGTTGTCCCCCCTCTCTACGGTTGTGACCTACCCTTTCTTATACTGGCCCGGTTCTTTTCCCTCGAAAACACCCGGTGGGAAGGGTCACCACAACGGCTAGTTTGAAGGGGGACAGGGCCGCATCTTATCCTGACAAAAGCGGTCTTCGCCTGCAAAAGCCTCCCGCTATGACGCGCTGGTGGGCTCGGGGATGACCTCCGTCCAACCGAGCCTCCGTCCTTGGTCTTCTTTCACCAAACAAGAAAACTTTGGGGATTGCTTTGGGAACCGACGAGCTGGCCATGCTCCCTTAGCACAAAAGAGGAAAGCTTCCCTATCTGCGCCTGCTGGCGCGGCTCCTGGCGCTCCTTGGCACGGCGCGCGTCGCCCACGTGAAGTCGCAGGACCGGGCGACTCGTTGGGCCATTCTTGATCAGTCCGCCCGACGATGGCCTCGGGGTATCAGTAGGCGGGGCCTCTTGCAGGGGGCTTCGCGACGCTCATAATGGCGCTTGCCAATGTAACCCTCGTGAGGCAGTGGCCTTCGTGAGGGTCTTGCTCGGGAAGTCCAGAGGTAGGCCACGCTGGGCCCATGACAGACGTCGCGCTACGGGCTGCTGGCAGACGGGCCTGGGCACCCCCGGTCCCACGGGCCCGACAGCTATGTGTTTAATCTCTCTCTCTCTCTCTCTCTCTCTCGTGTTCTTGAGATGGCACAATCTTGATGTATCACGGGCTTTGTTAATATAGTTGGATCATATGGTGTTCTTCCCTTGCAATCTTGTTGTGATGAATTGAATCTTTCCCTTTGAGATTTTGTTATGTCAGATTGAATATTGGATTTGAGATCACTTGATGTATGTCTTGCATGTGGATACCTGTGATGACCATGGGGTATTCTATTGATTCACTTGACATATGTTATGGCATCGACTTGCGGATTCGGGTGACCTTGGGGATCTATGCATAGGGGTTGATTGCACGTTCTTGTCCTACCTTCTCCGATAGAAATCTTGGGGTACTCTTTGAAGTTATTTGTGTTGGATTGAATATGACGAATCTGAAATTGTTTCATGCATGTCGAATAATTAACCCACGGATACTTGAGGTGACATTGGAGTATCTAGGTGACATTAGGGTTGATGCATATGTATCATTGGTGTTATTTTAGTACAAACTCTAGGGCCGTTTGTGACGTCTATAGGAATAGCCCAATAGATTGATCGGAAAGGATAACTTTGAAGTGGTTCTTACTACCTACAACAATTTCATCTTATGAACTTTGGAGTGATTATTTGTTGCACGTTGAGGGATGATTATATGATTCTATTATGTTAGCATTGTTGAGAGATTGCACTAGTGAAAGTATGAACCCTAGGCCTGGTTTCCAAGCATTTATACAACGTTTTTCTCGCCATTTGCCACTTGCTACCTTGCTGTTGCTACCTTGCTGTTTTTATATTTTCAGATTACAAAAACCTATATCTACCATCCATATTGCACTTGTATCACCATCTCTTTGCGAACTAGTGCACCTATACAATTTACCATTGTATTGGGTGTGTTGGGGACACAAGAGATTTCTTGTATTTGATTGCATGGTTGTTTGAGAGAGACCATCTTCATCCTACACCTCCCACAGATTGATAAACCTTAGGTCATCCACTTGAGGGAAAATGCTACTGTCCTACAAAACTCTGTGCTTGGAGACCCAACAGAGTCTACAAGAATAAAGTTGTGTAGTAGACATCACCGCCCCGAGGGACAGACTTGCCCCCCCCCCTCCCCCGCCCGAGGAATCCCATAGACGAGGACCCACAGCTGGGCAAGTGGTGGAACTGGGTCGGGCTCAGCAACCACCTTGCGGATGGTGATCAGGAACATGTTGAGCGGGCACTTGATGACGCCGTGGGAACAAACGCGAAGGAGCTCCGTGGAGGGGAAGGGAACAGAGAAAACATGAGGAGTTGTCTCGGTCACATCCCAGGAGAAGTCGGTGTCTCTGAAGTCACCGATGTATGCGGAGATCTCGACCTGGATGAGGTCGGAGGTGATCATCAAAGACGACGGCAGTGCTTGATCAAGGACGAGCGAGACTGTCGCCAAGTGGGGTCTAGAAGGCTCCTCCTCAATCTCCGCATCGACGTAGTAGAAGCTACCCCCTCCGCCCCATATACCAGATATGCTAGGGTCATGGGGCATCGGGGAGGCGCCTCGCACTCCGAGCAGAAGTGAGCCATGCAGCCACAGTTGATGCACATCATCTCCTCTCGTGTCCTAGGGCGACCAACTCTGGCAGCGAGGGCACCGGAGCCTCTTGCTCCGGAGCCCCCACCCGAGCGGGACTCATGTCCACCCCCGGAAGCTTCTTTCTCTTGTGCCTTTTCTTCTTCTTGGCCTGGACCACGGCACCAGGAGCCTCAAGGGACCGACGCGGGGGCGAGAACCGCTCCGACCGAGATCCATCCCGCCGCCACTCGGGGTCATCATCCCGTGATGACCGCTAGTCATCCCACCGCGAGGGATCAGAAGCACGGGGAGCACGGCCATTCCTAGCACGACGCCCCCCATGGTCGAAGGCATCATCACGCGGCTCGTAGGATGACCCGGCGCCCTGCATGCGGTGCCACCAGTCCCCATTAGAAGCCCGCGGAGCAGGCCCACGCGGAGCGGACGGACGGGGCGTCGACTCCTCTCTGGCCTGACCCGCCGGCGGCGGCCGCGCCTCGAGCTTTCCCCCCAAAGAGTCCTCGGGGCCACATCCTCCGCACAGCAAAGCTCGGCCTCACGACGACGAACATCCCCAGAGGAGCCCGGGAGGAGCAACCGCGGGTCCCCAGAAGGATCCCTTGGGGGAGGGGTGGCGGAGCAAGGTGCCGGCGTATGTGACTGGCGAGCGCGCCAGCCGGCTGGGCTCCGCCGCATCAGTGCGGGCGGACGAAGAGTCGGAGGGCAGGGGCCGCTTCGCTCGGGGCTGGCCGTCGCCGGACTCCCGCGCCATCAGGGCCTCTAGGTAGGAACGGGGACGGGGAGGGCTAGGGAAGAGCGAGGACTGCGAGGACGAAGAGGCAGGGTGGGGTGGAGCACATGCCGACGGCGGCGCCACGAGCGAGGGGGAGGGAAGAGATCGGGCACAGCGCCCCCATCTCGCAACCTCGGCCCTAGTAGCCGGCCAGCCCGCGCGAGGGTTGCACCCACCCCGTTGGATCTAGATCCAACGGCAGGGATCCGCGGGGGCAAGGAGCCAACGCCGGTTGACCAAATCGACCGCCACATGTGCCTTCTGGGATGCATCCGCGACTTCCTGGGCCGACAACCCAACAGGCACTGGGCCCTGCGGCCCACGAGCGCGCAGGCTGACCCAGGCGTCAGGCGGACCAACTGCTGCGCATGCCCCAGTTGGCCCACGTAGCAGAGCAGCCCGGACGGGACCCAACTTGGGGGACGACCCCTTGGAAGGGTGCGCCGTCGGCACCCTCAGCGACGGCAGGACGACACCCCCGGCCGCCGTTCCAGCTCCAACCGAGCCCTGTGGCTCAGCCAGGGCCAGATCCCGGCCAGAGGCGGCGGCCACCGTGCCAGAGACCAGAGTTAGGGCAGGAAGCACCCGCGGGGGCTGAGCACCTGGGCGGGTCGAGGCGGACGAGTAGCGCGACGCCGACGGGCACCTAGGGCGTCCCCGACGCGACGTCAGAGTGCCACGACCGCGAGCCGACCACGCCGCCACCCAAAAATCGCCCAACTTGGGCGGCGCCAACTTCACCGGCAGCTCCACAGGACCTTCCTCCTCCTCCTCCTCGGCCATATCGGCCCAGCTCACGGCAGAGCGAGCAAGGCACAGGGTCGACGCGCGACCGGTGGCAGCGGCCAGACCTGACGGGGGCGCGGCGGGCGCCCCGTCGGACATGGCGGCGATGGCCGGAGGGGACCAACGCGCGAGGGCCGGGGGAGAATTACAAATCGCCCAATGGTCCACTCTTCACCCGCTCAACTATGCAAGACTCCATTAGCTAAGTCCAGAACAAGAAAGTTAACCTCCACATAATGATAGTGAGCCGTTTTGTTAACACAGTACATACGTAGATGCTTATATATTGGCACATGCACTCATCCCTATAAACGCACACCTTACCCCTATGAGAACCTCCGAGAGACACACATCATTTTGAGATTAATGAAACCGCCTCACGGACACCTTCATAGTCGATGAGAATGTCCCCTCCCACTGAACCACATCACCGAAAGGACTAGAATAAATTCAGAAAAATGCAAGCATCAGTGAGAAGTTTAGGACTTGAACTATGATTAATGTGATACCAGTGTCCTTTTAACCCTCAAATCATAAGTTTAAGGGACCGAAAACAACCAGCCGTGGCAGCAAGAAGAGCCGCTCCTAGCCCTCCCAGCCGCCGGCCTTCGGCAGCGGCGTCCACCCCCCTTCTCTCGTTGGTGGCTACTCCGGCCCCGACGACCACCCCAGGCCTGGGCTTGCTCCCTCCTCCCCTTCTCCCCTCCCCTCCCGTAGGCGGCGCCATCGTTGGGGTGACCTCCCTTCCTCGGACGATGACGACCTTGGGCCGACGTGCTCCTACTGCGAGGTAATCCGCGGTGGTACGCCGCCGTCCCTTGGCCGCCTGCCATCTCCCCCGTCCGCGGTTTCTGCGCGGGCCTCGCAGCCTCTGCCGGCGCTCTCCGAGTTTCCCCCTCGGCCAGGAGGATCTCCTCCATCGTGGTGTGGTCGGAGGAGGGGGGCTGTAACAGCCCGAGACCGGCGCTCTAGAAGATTCCCGTTTTATTCGTTGTCATCGTGTGATTCGTGTGGTTGTCGCATTCATCATCACATCATTCGCATCATCCGCATTGCATCGACACTTCGTTGTCGCCATTTTTTAAAAAACTTGCATCCGTTTGTAGTTGCCGGTTCTCTCCGTTCGTGTCGTTGACCATTTTGAAACCAACCACACACGCACGCGCCCGGGGCATCAAAAAAATATCGTTTTTAAAGTGCGCGAAAAATATTCTCGGATTGCGTCGAAAGTTGGCATGCGGTCTTATTATGTTGTAGGTAGACCGCCTGCCAAATTTCATCGCAATCGGGGTCGTTTGATACCCGAACGGTCGACCGTAGCGGCACCGTCATCGGTTAAATTAGCGGTCATTTTCGGTGTTTGAAAACTTGTCACGGGCTGCCATCCATTCCCTCTCATCCCCACCAAGCCCCTCTGCACAACCCATCGCAGCCCACCTAGTCCACCTAAAGCCCACCCTCCGACCGGACCGTCCGATCGCGATCGGAGGGTCGAAAAACCACCCCTAGACCCAAACCCTAGCCCCATTTGCTATATATAGACCCCCTCTAGTCCATTTTTGGACGTCCCTAGTCCAAACCCTAGCCTACCCTAACCTCCCAGACACCGGTGCATCGTCTTCCGTGTCGGCTGACCCACCCGCCGCCACTTGTCGCCGCTATCTCCACCCAGCACCGCCACCGCAGCCATCCGCAGCCAATAGACGCGCGCCACGTCGCCCTCCTCGCGCCCCAGCCACCGCGGCCCGCGGCAGCCCGAATCGGGCCCGCCCGGGCCTGAACTGACCCGCCGCCGTCCCCCAGGCGCCCCGCGCGCGCCCCATGGCCTTGCCCCGATCTGGATCGAGAGCCGCCCACGGCTTGCCCCGCCGCCCCTGGCCAGCAGCCGGAGCACCGCCGAACCCGCCGTCGGGAACCTCGCGTCGTCGGACCCGGTGACCCTGCGCCACCCGTGCCTCTTCTCCTTCTCCTCTCCCCGTTCTAACTCTCTCTCTCTCTGCCTTTCTCTAACCGTAGCGCCACCATGGCCATGGGAGCAAGCTCTGAGCCGCATCGCTGCCCAGGTGCTCCGGATCCGGCCGGATCCGGGCAAAGGGACCTCGTTTCTTGCTGGCCCTCACCTCAAGCACGTCGGAGAGCCTCACGCCACCGCCGCCAGTTTGTCCCGTCGCGGGAGCACGAGGGCCGCAGCGCCCGCTCGCGTTGACCATCTCCCCTGAGCCAGACTCCTCGCGTGGGCCGCGCCAAGCCTCGCCAAGGCCCAGTCCGCCTCCAACTGCTGACCTGCCCGAACTCCTCCACCGCCTGGGCCAAGCCCGCTAGGTGAGCCCAGCCGAACCCCGCTATCCGACGCCATGTGCGTTGTTTAATTACCCTGCGCCCAGCTCTCTGTTATGGCCCTATTGTATATTCGGCCCGTGTCACGTTTTTTTCCCTGATGCGGATTTAGCTATTATTCCATGACATTGCATATTTTCAGAAAAAAGCCATGTTTTAAAACCCTACTATCTAAATAACCGTGCATCACATGTAATAACTTTATATATGTAAAACATGTAGAATTTCGTGTAGATTGGCAATATCCCGTTTTCGCGAATGATAAAAATGTTTAACATGCCAATTTCTGTTAATTTGCATAAATGTCATGAATTGCATTGCGCATAAACATTTAACCGTGCATTGGAATTAATCAAACCCTATATGTAAAATGTGTAGATTAATTGTATCGCATTTTCATGCATGATAAAAATATGTAATGTGATGTTTGCAATTTTTGCATAAATAATTTGCTAAAACGGTTTATGTCCTATTCTCGCATAAATATTGTGTCGTTTGTTTTATAGTAAAAACCCACATATTATATATGATTTTGGGGTAGAAAAATCCATAGAATTTACCTGTGCAATTAGTTTTGCCATTTGAGCATATTTGTGTGCATGATTATTTTGCTATGATGCCCTTTTGTTTTTTTTGTGTGAATTAATCCATGCATGATATGTATTATTGTTGAACATGAAATATGCCCTTGGACATGTGTGTTAGGCCCTGATATTTTTGGTTGCTATAGAAATGCATGTTTAGGTGTTATTTTCTTGTTGCCAACATGACATGAAAAATGTTGCTGTTTGGAGGGGTCTAAATATTTCTAAGTCTGAAAACTGTTATTTTGTTGCCATGTTGTCATGTGATTTGCTATTGATCTAGGAGTCTTTTGTGGTTGCTCCCAAGGAGTCTTTTGTTAAGCATGTTGTTGTCTACCAGGTTGTGTCTTTCGATGCCATGTATAGGATTTGCATCATAGTTATATTCATTGTCCAACATGTCAATCTGTTAAAACTTCTGCTCATGTCTAGTCTAATTTTCACTAAGTCTGAGAATCTGTTTTCTTCATAATGCCATATTGTGTTGATGCTAGCCATGATTCTATGCATAATTAGACCTTGCCACCATGGTATGAATTGTAGTGCATCATGTCCTCTACCAAGCTGTAGATTTTCATCCCATAATATGCCATGTAGCATATAGTTTTATTGCTGCCAATATGCCTTCGTGAAAATCTGCTATGCAAAAACCTGTTATTTTCACTAAGTCCTAATCTGCTATATTTTGTTGCCATGTTGTGAGCTTCCTACCATGTGATCCATGACTCTTTTGAGTATGATATCTGAAGATCAAATGAAGTGTGTGTTATATGCTACTGCCCCATGCTTAGTTTGTGCATATTAGGATCTTGGAGCTTGTTGTTTTCATGTGTGCAATATGCTATGTTGCTGTTTTGGACAGATTTGAACTAAAGCGTGTGTTGCTTGTTGTGGTTGAACCGTTACTCCGTTTTGAACATGTTCTACATGAAACTTGCTTAGAATCTCATGTAGTTCCATAATATATTGTTGCATTCATGATTTGAAGTGCTTGTGGTTGTCATTTTCATGCATTTCGCATTCATGGCATATTCATCTTGTGTTGATCAAAACTTTTAGACCGTAGCTCCGTTTTAAACGTTCTATATATGTAAAATGACTAGAATGACGAGTAGAATCACATGGTACACTTTATTTACCTGTTTAATAAATATAAAACATGTTTAGTTCAGATCTGGACCAAATTCATAATTTGCATACGGGGTCGTCTCGGAAATACTATATGATGTTTCCGGCCTCATTTAAACTTGCCTAGATGTCTAGTTTACTTATGCTTCACCTCTTGCCATGCTTAACAACATTTAATATTGTCGTCTACCTAAACGAGAGCGAACTAAATAATTCGAATGTGGGGTTTCGTCAATATGCAACTCGTTGCATATTGAGCTTCACTTAATGTGTAGGAGTTGATTGTTGTGTTTTCCCATGTCATGCATAACATGCATCATCCTTGTTGTGCATCATGTCATGCATTTTTTGTGGTGTTTATCATGTGTTGATTGTTGTTTTCGGATTGCTTCTTCTCGATAGAGTTCCGAAACCGCTTCGGAGTGTGAGGATTCGTTCAACTACGTTGGTTCGTCTTCTTCATGGACTCGATCTTCTTCCAGGCGGGATCTCAGGCAAGATGATCATTTCCCTGGATACCATTACTAGCATTGCCATGCTAGATGTCTCGTTTCTATCGTTGTCTCGCTACCTACCACTTGTATGTCAAGCCTCCCAAATTGCCATTAAAAGCCTCTAACCCCTCCACATCCCAGCAAACATTGTTTGGCTATGTTACCGCTTGCTCATCCCTTATAGTGTTGCTAGTTGCAGGTGCAAATTGTTTCCATGTGCCAACATGGATATCCTTTTGATATATCACAATATTATTGCTATTTAATTTAATGCACAAATATACTTGGTAAAGGGTGGAAGGCTTGGCCTTTTGCTCGGTGTTTTGTTCCACTCTTGCCACCCTAGTTACTTGTGTACCGGTGTTATGTTCCATATTTTATGCTCCTAACATGCTCGGGGTTGTTATGGGGACCCCCTTGATTTTCGTTTTAGGATAAAACTTGTCTGGCAAGGCCCAACATTGGTACTACATTTGCCTAATAACTAATAAACCTGCATAGGGAGTAATTAACCCGAGGATCTTTAATCAACAACCCGGGCCAGTGCTCCTCATGAGTGTTGGTTCAAACTAGAGCACCGTGCGGGGCCAACCCGGGGCAACTCGGGAGATGTCTATCAGGCCACCGTACCCTTCGCTTATCCGTCGTGTCCTGAAAACGAGATACGCGGCTCCTATCGGGTTCGTTGACACGCCGGGCGGTCTTGCTGGACTTGTTTTACCTTTCTCGAACGTCTTGTGCGAGGAATTCCAAGAATACTTCGGGCTATCTCGAGGTTGCGGTTTTCCAACGGAATTGCCTAGGAAATCACGGGATTCGTGGTCGAGGTTATTCCCGCGGCGTCTGGTTAGTTTGTGATGGATGAGTTGGAGCACCCCTGCTGGGTTAAATCTTTCGGAAAGTTGTGCCCGCGGTTATGTGGCAACTTGGAAACTTTGTTTAACACCGGGTCATAGAAAACTTAAAGTAAACTCAAATAAAATACACCAACCGTGTGCGTAACCGTGACTGTCTCTTCTCGTGAATTTCTAATCCGAGGGAGAACATAGTGGGGTTATGTTTGACCGTAAGTAGGTGTTCAGGATCACTTAGTGATAATTACTAGTTCACGTCCGTTTATGCGACGATCATCCTCCTTTATTCTTGTACTCGTAAGTTAGCCACTCAAATAAATGCTTAGTGCTTGCTGCAGCCTCACCACTTAACCATACCTCACCCTTTAAGCTTTAGTAGTCTTGATACCCTTGGAAATGAGATTGCTGAGTCCCCGTGGCTCACAGATTACTACAACAATAGTTGCAGGTACATGTAATGCGATGATTTGACGTGAGAGCGATGCTTCTTTGATAGGGAATTCTTATTCATCGATTTAGGATGGGTTCCAGGCGGCAGCCTGGGATAGCAAGGATGGATGTCATTTTATCGTTTGATTTCGTCCGTAGTCGGACCCTGCTCTTCTGTATGATGTTTGTATATGTTGTTCTATTGATGTGATATTTATGTAGCTTGTGGCGAGTGTAAGCCAATTCCATATACTCATCTCTTCTTTACATGTACTTGTAATGATATCCACTCTTGCGAAATGACGAGATGCGCTTATATCCCTGTCGAGGCCCTCATGCCAAAATAAGGATAGGATCGCATCTTGGGCGTGACAAGTTGGTATCAGAGCCTGTACCGACCTAGGAGCCCCCTTGATTGATCGAACCTTGGCCGAGTCGAGTCTAGTAAAAAAACTATTTTGAGTCTAGTTATATATCGGAGAGTAGGATTCTTTTTACTCCTCTTCTATGCTCTGGTGAGGAATTATGACTTAGGAATTTTAATTCTACCCCTCTTCTCACTCAAATTTTTTTTAGGATCACGCGGGTATTTTGGAACCTCTATGATGTCGATGTGACCGAAACTCTGTTCTTGGTGCCTCCCGTACGTATGGATTGGACCCGGGGAGTTGAGCTCCAAGGGGTTCTTGACACATCGCTATCGTTCAGTTTCCTTAGTATCTCAGGACGCGGATGTTCGAAATTGCTTCAATATTATTCGTGGTGCGAAGAGTGTGGCGGCACCCAGTACTGGGCAGCGGGATCACATGTACTGCCATGTTTAGTATCGTTGTAATTACGAGGTCTGAGGTAGATGAGTATCCGAGGTTTCTCTGGTTGTGTGTTGACGGATGTGATACACGGTGGGTAGTATTATTGCTAGGAGTTGAGTGTTTATTCAGTAATTTATCCGTGTATCCGTTGGACCAGATTGCATAACCAGAAAGATTTTGGGAGTTCTTAGGTGGGAATTCAAGTAGTTACCTAGGATTATCCTTCCAACAAATGCAGATGGGTATTGTATTTGTTTCCGACTTAATCCTCAAGCCTCATCCTGTGGTTTTGTTGGAGTTTGGTAATTTGAGTTGCTTTGACGTCAAGTGGTGATTTCATATCTTATCCCTAACCGGTGTGCTTCTCTTCAAGATAATTCATTCCTCCCCAATATTGCAAGATCTATCCTTGTATTTCATCCCGGAGTTCCTTTCACCCTAGTTACTTGTCTTCTTATTTTGCCCGCCCTCCCACCCTTTTCTTCAATGATTAAATTCTCTTCCAAGTGCCTTTCTTTTCATTGATGCTTCCGCTATCTTTTCTTCCGTTTGATATACAATGATTCTTTATGAAGATCCTCAAGTTCTAAGTTCATCATTCCTCGTTATTTTTTTCTTTCCCGGTGGATTCAATTCAAGCTTTCGGTGCTCATCATATCCTTTTCATTGTCTAAATGCTCTCCCATGTTGGAAATTCTTAGGCAAGACTCTCTTGTTTATTCATCTCTCTCTATTCTACCCGAAGTAGCAAGATATCTCAGAAGACTTTCATTTCCATTCAGATCCTCTTAAATTATTTCGAGGTTTTCACCTCATCAAGTTTTCAATTTGTACCGGTGCAATCTCCCCTTCTAAGCAATCCTTTCAACGGAGTTTCCTTTCAGTGGGCTCATAACCCACAGGTTTTTTCCCAGGATCTTACCTGGCTCTTCTAATCTTTTCCGGAGATGTCGTCAAATTCTTTTTAGTATGACGTAAGAATGAATTTCATCAGTCATATTCCTTTTCCAAGATCGCTTCAAATTATTTCATCATTGGCTCAACCTTTCCTTATTCATTGTTCCAGAGTGTCTAAGTAATTCATGATGTTGTTCCTCGTCATCTTTCTCAGTGTTGAAGATCGAAGGAGTGTTTCTCTTAAATCCTTGTCCATTCTCATGAAGATTCAGGGTTAAAGTTTCATGCTCCACCCGAATCATTTCCATTTGCGAAGAATTCCTCCCATATCTATCCGGAGCATTTCAGAGTTGTTTTCATTTCTCGATCCTCCGAAGGCCATCATTCCAGAAGATTCTTCGTTCTCAGCTTTCAGCTTTCGTTCTCAAATTCTTCTCATTTGTTGTCCCTTCGTTCGTATCTCAATTATTCCGGAGCCTTATTGAAATTTTCTGCTAGTTGTATCATGATCTCTTCGTTCTCATGCATTTTCATTCATTCGTTCGCAAATTCTTACCGGTGTTTCGTTCAAGTCGTCTTCAAGCTTGTTTGATCTTTCTTTAATCTTTTCAAGAAGAATAAGTAGTATGCCAAATCCGTTGTTTGTCATCAATTTAACTTAATGAAGGATAGGCATAACATAATTCTTATTCTTGTTTCATCAAGGTGATTTCAATCCTTCTTCCGGAGTTGTTCATGATATCAAATTCTCGATGCTAAGTTGTTCATCTTTTCTTTTCCGGAGTTCCAAATTTTCTCAAGTATCTCTTCGCGAAGCTTCATCTAAATCTTGTAAGACCTCAATCTTGTTCATTTTGCAACCTTCAATTCCTTTTTATCATCCTTTCGTTTCGGAGTTCTTTCGGAGGTTCTTCATGGTGGCTCTTCAAGGATTTAATTCATTCTTGAAGTTTTCTTCATGATTCTTGTTCGAAGAGCTCAAGTATTCTTTCTCTTGCATTTCAAAGTGCAATTCTTTCTCTCTTATCTTTTGGGATGGTGTTATATCATTCTTGATTCATGAGGAGTCTCGAAGAGAAGTTATCAAGAATGAGATATTTAAATCCAGCATTCCTTTCTTAGAGTTATCTTGGATTGGATTTCACCTAAAGCACTTCCTAAATATTGTTGCTATCATGGTGTTTGTCAATGATCCAAGTTTTCTCTTATCCTCTCGATGAAAGAAGTTTTGCATATCTTGTTGCTCTCAAGCAACCAATTGTTTTCGTTGTGGCCGGTTGTCACCTCATAATTTTGAGTTGTTTTCCATAAGCCCATAACAAGCTTTTCTTTTCGTTGTTGATGTTCCAACAACTCCGTTTAATCTCTTCTTGCAAGATGCTTTTCAAATTAAATTGTGGTAGAAGTTGTCATTTCTTCTCCGTTCTCTTCTTCCCAAAGGTCTACCTTCTATTCTTTTGCTCCGAAGGCTTCATGATGTTGCTCTCTTCTAACCATTATCTTGTTTTATCATGATGTTGTTCTTTCCATGCTTATTCATTTAACCGGAGTGTTTTGTCATCGTTTCATGTTCATTCCATCTTATCAAGTTTTCCTTCTATTTCAACCGAAGTGCTGTCGAAACTTCTTGTGAATTCTTGCTTGTTCCTCATGTCATTCTTCATCTCTTTCCAACCTTCATGTTTCATTGGTTTCACTCGTTTGTCAAAGAAGCAACTAAGTTTTACCTCTTCTCTTTCTCTTCCCCTTCTCGTTCTAAGATCTCAGGGCGAGATCTCTTGTTAGTAGAGGAGAGTTGTAACAGCCCGAGACCGACGCTCTAGAAGATTCCTGTTTTATTCATTGTCATCATGTGATTCGTGTGGTTGCCGCATTCATCATCGCATCATTCGCATCATCCGCATTGCATTGACACTTCGTTGTCGTCATTTTTTTAAAAACTTGCATCCGTTCGTAGTTGCCGGTTCTCTCCGTTCGTGTCGTTGACCGTTTTGAAACCAACCACACACGCACGCGCCCGCGGCATCAAAAAAAATATCGTTTTTAAAGTGCGCGAAAAATATTCTCGGATTGGGTCGAAAGTTGTCATGCGGTGTTATTATGTTGTAGGTAGACCGCCTACCAAATTTCATCGCAATCGGGGTCGTTTGATACCCGAACGGTCGACCGTAGCGGCACCGTCATCGGTTAAATTAGCGGTCGTTTTCGGTGTTTGAAAACTTGTCACAGGCTGCCATCCATTCCCTCTCATCCCCACCAAGCCCCTCTACACAGCCCATCGCAGCCCACCTAGTCCACCTAAAGCCCACCCTCCGACCGGACCGTCCGATCGCGATCGGAGGGTCGAAAAACCACCCCTAGACCCAAACCCTAGCCCCATTTGCTATATATAGACCCCCTCTAGTCCATTTTTGGACGTCCCTAGTCCAAACCCTAGCCTACCCTAACCTCCCAGCCACCACTGCATCGTTTTCCGTGCCGGCTGACCTAGCCGCCGCCACTTGTCGCCGCCAGCTCCACCCAGCGCCGCCGCCGCAGCCACTTGTCGCCGCCAGCTCCACCCAGCGCCGCCGCCGCAGCCACCCGCAGCCAATAGACGCGCGCCATGTCGCCCTCCTCGCGCCCCAGCCACCGCGGCCCGCGGCAACCCGAATCGGGCCCGCCCGGGCCCGAACCGACCCGCTGCCGTGCCCGCAGGCGCCCCGCGCGCCCCCCACGGCCTTGCCCCGATCTGGATCGAGAGCCGTCCGCGGCTTGCCCCGCCGCCCCTGGCCAGCAGCCGGAGCACCGCCGGACCCGCCGTCGGGAACCTCGCGCCGTCGGACCCGGTGACCCCGCGCCACCCATGCCTCTTCTCCTTCTCCTCTCCCCGTTCTAACTCTCTCTCTGCCTTTCTCTGACCGTAGCGCCGCCATGGCCATGGGAGCAAGCTCCGAGCCGCGCCACCGCCTAGGTGCTTCGGATCCGGCCGGATCCGGGCAAAGGGACCTCGTTTCTTGCTGGCCCTCACCTCAAGCTCGCCGGAGAGCCTCGCGCCGCCGCCTGCGGTTCAAGCCGCCGCCGACAGTTCGTCACGTCGCGGGAGCATGAGGGCCGCAGCGCCCGCTCGCGTTGACCATCTCCCCTGAGCCGGACTCCTCGCATGGGCCGCGCCAAGCCTCGCCAAGGCCCAGTCCGCCTCCAACTGCCGGCCTGCCCGAACTCCTCCACCGCCTGGGCCAAGCCCGCTAGGTGAGCCCAGCCGAACCCCGCTATCCGACGCCATGTGCGTTGTTTAATTACCCTGCGCCCAGCTCTCTGTTATGGCCCTATTGTATATTCGGCCCGTGTCACGTTTTTTCCCCTGATGCGGATTTAGCTATTATTCCATGACATTGCATATTTTCAGAAAAAGCCATGTTTTAAAACCGTAATATCTAAATAACCGTGCATCACATGTAATAACTTTATATATGTAAAACGTGTAGAATTTCATGTAGATTCGCAATATCCCGTTTTCGCGAATGATAAAAATGTTTAACATGCCAATTTCTATTAATTTGCATAAATGTCATGAATTGCATTCTGCATAAACATTTAACCGTGCATTGGAATTAATCAAACCCTATATGTAAAATGTGTAGATTAACTGTATCGCATTTTCATGCATGATAAAAAAATGTAATGTGATGATTGCATTTTTTTGCATAAATAACTTGCTAAAACGGTTTATGTCCTATTCTCGCATAAATATTGTGTCGTTTGTTTTATAGTAAAAACCCACATATTATATATGATTTTGGGGTAGAAAAATCCATAGAATTTACCTGTGCAATTAGTTTTGCCTTTTGAGCATTTTTGTGTGCATGATTATTTTGCTATGATGCCCTTTTGTTTTTTTGTGTGAATTAATCCATGCATGATATGAATTATTGTTGAACATGAAATATGCCCTTGGACATGTGTGTTAGGCCCTGGTATTTTTGGTTGCTATAGAAATGCATGTTTAGGTGTTATTTTCTTGTTGCCAACATGACATGAAACATGTTGCTGTTTGGAGGGGTCTAAATATTTCTAAGTCTGAAAACTGTTATTTTGTTTCCATGTTATCATGTGATTTGCTATTGATCTAGGAGTCTTTTGTGGTTGCTCGCAAGGAGTCTTTTGTTAAGCATGTTGTTGTCCACCAGGTTGTGTCTTTCGATGCCATGTATAGGATTTGCATCATAGTTATATTCATTGTCCAACATGTCAATCTGTTAAAACTGCTGCTCATGTCTAGTCTAATTTTCACTAAGTCTGAGAATCTGTTTTCTTCATAATGCCATATTGTGTTGATGCTAGCCATGATTCTATGCATAATTAGACCTTGCCACCATGGTATGAATTGTAGTGCATCGTGTCCTCTACCAAGCTGTAGATTTTCATGCCATAATATGCCATGTAGCATATAGTTTATTGCTGCCAATATGCCTTCGTGAAAATCTGCTATGCAAAAACCTGTTATTTTCACTAAGTCCTAATCTGCTATATTTTGTTGCCATGTTGTGAGCTTCCTACCATGTGATCCATGACTCTTTTGAGTATTATATGTGAAGATGAAATGAAGTGTGTGTTATATGCTATTGCCCCATGCTTAGTTTGTGCATATTAGGATCTTGGAGCTTGTTGTTTTCATGTGTGCAATATGCTATGTTGCTGTTTTGGACAGATTTGAACTAAAGCGTGTGTTGCTTGTTGTGGTTGAACCGTTACTCCGTTTTGAACATGTTCTACATGAAACTTGCTTAGAATCTCATGTAGTTTCATAATATATTGTTGCATTCATGATTTGAAGTGCTTGCGGTTGTCATTTTCATGCATTTTGCATTCATGGCATATTCACCTTGTGTTGGTCATAACTTTTAGACCGTAGCTCCGTTTTAAACGTTCTATATATGTAAAACGACTAGAATGACGAGTAGAATCACATGGTACATTTTATTTCCCTGTTTAATAAATATAAAACATGTTTAGTTCAGATCTGGACCAAATTCATAATTTGCATACGGGGTCGTCTCGGAAATACTATATGATGTTTCCGGCCTCATTTAAACTTGCCTAGATGTCTAGTTTACTTATGCTTCACCTCTTGCCATGCTTAACAACATTTAATACTGTCGTCTACCTAAACGAGAGCGATCTAAATAATTCGAATGTGGGGTTTCGTCAATATACAACTCGTTGCATATTGAGCTTCACTTAATGTGTAGGAGTTGATTGTTGTGTTTTCCCATGTCATGCATAACATGCATCATCCTTGTTGTGCATCATGTCATGCATTTGTTGTGGTGTTTATCATGTGTTGATTGTTGTTTTCGGATTGCTTCTTCTCGATAGAGTTCCGAAACCGCTTCGGAGTGTGAGGATTCGTTCGACTACGTTGGTTCGTCTTCTTCATGGACTCGATCTTCTTCCAGCCGGGATCTCAGGAAAATGATCATTTCCATGGATACCATTACTATTATTGCCATGCTAGATGTCTCGTTTCTATTGCTGTCTCGCTACCTACCACTTGTATGTCAAGCCTCCCAAATTGCCATGAAAAGCCTCTAACCCCTCCACATCCCAGCAAACATTGTTTGGCTATGTTACCGCTTGCTCAGCCTTTCTTATAGCGTTGCTAGTTGCAGGTGCAAATTGTTTCCATGTGCCAACATGGATATCCTTTTGATATATCACAATATTATTGCTATTTAATTTAATGCACATATATACTTGGTAAAGGGTGGAAGGCTTGGCCTTTTGCTCGGTGTTTTGTTCCACTCTTCCCGCCCTAGTTACTTGTGTACCGGTGTTATGTTCCATATTTTGCGCTCCTAACATGCTCGGGGTTGTTATGGGGACCCCCTTGATTTTTGTTTTAGGATAAAACTTGTCTGGCAAGGCCCAACATTGGTACTACATTTGCCTAATAACTAATAAACCTGCATAGGGAGTAATTAACCCGAGGATCTTTAATCAACAACCCGGGCCAGTGCTCCTCATGAGTGTTGGTCCAAACTAGAGCACCGTGCGGGGCCAACCGGGGACAACTCGGGAGATGTCTATCAGGCCACCGTACGCTTCGCTTATCCGCCGTGTCCTGAGAACGAGATACGCGGCTGCTATCGGGTTCGTCAACACGCCGGGCGGTCTTGCTGGACTTGTTTTACCTTTCTCGAACGTCTTGTGCGAGGAATTCCGAGAATACTTTGGGCTATCTCGAGGTTGCGGTTTTCCAACGGAATTGCCTAGGAAATCACGGGATTCGTGGTCGAGGTTATTCCCGCGGCGTGTGGTTAGTTTGTGATGGATGAGTTGGAGCACCCCTGCAGGGTTAAATCTTTCGGAAAGCTGTGCTCGCGGTTACGTGGCAACTTGGAAACTTTGTTTAACACCGGGTCATAGAAAACATAAAGTAAACTCAAATAAAATACACCAACCGTGTGCGTAACCGTGACTGTCTCTTCTCGTGAATTTCTAATCCGAGGGAGAACACAGTGGGGTTATGTTTGACCGTAAGTAGGTGTTCAGGATCACTTAGTGATAATTACTAGTTCACGTCCGTTTAAGCGATGATCATCCTCCTTTATTCTTGTACTCGTAAGTTAGCCACTCAAACAAATGCTTAGTGCTTGCTGCAGCCTCACCACTTAACCATACCTCACCCTTTAAGCTTTAATAGTCTTGATACCCTTGGAAATGAGATTGCTGAGTCCCCGTGGCTCACAGATTACTACAACAACAGTTGCAGGTACAGGTAATGCGATGATTTGATGTGAGAGCGATGCTTGTTTGATAGGGAGTTCTTATTCATCGATTTAGGATGGGTTCCAGGCGGCAGCCTGGGATAGCAAGGATGGATGTCATTTTATCGTTTGATTTTGTCCGTAGTCGGACCCTGCTCTTGTGTATGATGTTTGTATATGTTGTTCTATTGATGTGATATTTATGTAGCTTGTGGCGAGTGTAAGCCCATTCCATATACTCATCTCTTCTTTACATGTACTTGTAATGATATCCATTCTTGCGAAACGACGAGATGCGCTTCTATCCCTGTCGAGGCCCTCGTGCCAAAATATGGATAGGATCGCATCTTGGGCGTGACAGGGGCGGGCTGGGGCCGCTCCTGGTGGTTAGCGGACGGCCGAACACAAGAGGCGTTGATGAGGGGAGAATAGCTACTACTCCTGTTATTTCGCTGTCTCCTTATATTCTGAAGGTTGGACGTGTTTGCATGGCAATTCCTCCCACAGATGAAGTGAAGCCCAACTTCAGAACACCTCCAGCTGAGGCATTGCAGTAGAGAAAGGAGGAAGGCCTGGAAGTCCTGCAGAGTTCCCAGGGCGGTAGTACCGCGCGTCTATAGCGGTAGTACCGCGCCTACGGTACTACCGGCCCTGACTACCGTTCTACTGCCGCTTACAAATTCGGTACTGGACTCCGAGCGACTCCAAGCGGAAGAGGCGCGGCAGTTGATATTTAGTATCGCGGTAGTACCGCTTGCCATAAGCGGTAGTACCGCTTATCTGCCTGCGCGCAGAATCTGGGCTGTGCAGCCCGTGTACCCCTTCGTTTCGTCTTAGGCTTTAAATACCCTTCCCTTACCTTCGTTTTAGGGTTAGACAAGAAAGATAAGAGTTTGAGAACAACAGGTTCCTCCCGGATGGGCGGCCTATTGCGAGTATCTATTGGTGTGTTTGCTTGCTGATTGTATTGATCTGATGTGTTGCCATGCGTGGGAGTTGATCTAGGTCAGTTCCAGTGCAAGGTATTAAGGGAAATCAATTCGATCTACTTCTAATTGAGTTCTCTTGTTTGTTATCCTGCTGCCGTTCTGTTGATTGCCGTGAAAGATCGGGCCTAAACCCCTTTGGATCACCTTGATCCATATCATTTGGTATCAGATTTTGCTAGGTTTCTCACGGCGCGCTTGCTTTGTTGCTTTTGAGTTTTGCTGAGATTGAGTTGTTGAGGTTGATTGTGATCTATGGAGAAGTCCGTTGATGGATCGCATTCCGTCGCTGCTGGTGAGACGAAAGCGGATCTTGTACGTCCTGTCTTTGCTGACGATTTGCCCCCTAATGTCCGGGCTGGTTTTGACAGTACGTGTGATTACATTAAACAGAGCCATGATTCTTTGGCCGTGCTAATCGCCGGCTTGTCTACCAGGATTGATGCTTTGGGAGATGTTGTTCCTCGTGCACGGGTGCAGCCGCCTCCTCTTGCACAACCTCGTGACATACTGCCACGCCGCCCTGCTGATGTTCATGCTCGCCGCCACGGGCCTATTGCACAACCTGCTGATGGAGACCTTGAGGATGACGGTGATTATGCACCACAACGGCGACCGTTTGATGCCTGTTTTGCCGGTGCTCATCGTGCTCTGCCAGATGATCGTAATACGTTTGGACAGGCTGTTCGTGTTCCTCTGGATGATGGTGGTATTGGCCGTGTCAAACTTTCCATCCCTCCTTTCTCTGGTGAGCGTGGTCCTGACGATTATTTGGAGTGGGAGATGCGTATGGATCAGATTTTTTCTACCCACCATTATAGTGAAGAGAAGAGACTTCAACTTGCTGCAGTTGAATTCACCGGTTACGTGCTGATTTGGTGGAGTCAAATTCTGCGTATGCCAACTCGCCCAATGTCTTGGAGAGGTATGAAAGAACTCATGCGACGTCGTTTTGTTCCTGAACATTACAAGTGTGATATGTACCACAAATTGCAGCGGCTCACTCAAGGTAATCAATCGGTGGATGAATATTATAAAGAGATGGAGTTGTTGATGATACGTACAGGAACAACTGAGGACCCGGAGGCCACTATGTCTCGGTTCTTTCATGGGCTGAATGTTGAGGTGCAGGATCGTGTGGAGATGGTGGTCTACGCCAACATCCAAGATCTTGTGCACCAAGCTGAGCGTGCAGAGCAACAACTCAAACGACGCCAAGTTTCAGCCACGAACTCATGGCGTCATTCCCCTATCGAGGCTGCTGGGTCTAGTGCTAAGCCGGCACCTTCTACACGCTCCAACAATTTTTCTAATGATCAGGCGCCAAAATCAGGAGTGTCCAAAGCTGCGTCTACTCGGTCCACCGCTGGTCTAGAGTGTTTCACTTGTGGAGGCCGAGGACACATGAGGCGTGATTGCCCTAATACAAAAAGGGTTATGCTCACCCAAGATGGTTATGTCTCTGCCAGTGATGATGAGACGGTTGCTGATCCGTCTAGTGAGGAGTCTAAGGAACAGGACACCGTTGATGTGTACCCTGAGGATGTTGCCCCTAATTGCATTAACTTGATGGTGCAACGTGTGCCATCCGATCGCATAGAAGGACAAGGGCAGCGCTGGAATATTTTTCAGACCCAATGCACAGTCAAGAACACCGCTTGCAAGCTGATTATTGATGGTGGAAGTTACACCAATATTGTTAGCAAGAGTTTGGTGGATTCTCTCTCATTGCCTACATGGAAGCACCCGCAGCCACATTGTGTTGAGTGGTTGTATAATTCTGGGAAGCTGAAGGTCACCCATAAGGTGCGCCTGACCTTTTCAGTAGGTACTTATGAGGATGTGGTGGTTTGTGATGTTTTACCTATGGATGCATGTCATGTGCTGCTCGGCCGACCATGGCAATTTGATAAGCGTTCCACCCATGAGGGCAGATCCAATGTATACTCCTTGTGGCATAAAGGACAACGTCATGTGCTGCAGCCTATGCTTGACAAGGATATCAAAGTGGAGGCAAAGAAGGTCCAACAAGTTCAGGCGAAACCGAGGACGGTTTCCATTCAAGTTGGGGGGGGGGGGTGATGAGGGGAGAATAGCTACTACTCCTGTTATTTCGCTGTCTCCTTATATTCTGAAGGTTGGACGTGTTTGCATGGCAATTCCTCCCACAGATGAAGTGAAGCCCAACTTCAGAACACCTCCAGCTGAGGCATTGCAGCAGAGAAAGGAGGAAGGCCTGGAAGTCCTGCAGAGTTCCCAGGGCGGTAGTACCGCGCGTCTATAGCGGTAGTACCGCGCCTACGGTACTACCGGCCCTGACTACCGTTCTACTGCCGCTTACAAATTCGGTACTGGACTCCGAGCGACTCCAAGCGGAAGAGGCGCGGCAGTTGATATTTAGTACGGCGGTAGTACCGCTTATCGCGGTAGTACCGCTTGCCATAAGCGGTAGTACCGCTTATCTGCCTGCGCGCAGAATCTGGGCTGTGCAGCCCGTGTACCCCTTCGTTTTGTCTTAGGCTTTAAATACCCTTCCCTTACCTTCGTTTTAGGGTTAGACAAGAAAGATAAGAGTTTGAGAACAACAGGTTCCTCCCGGATGGGCGGGCTATTGCGAGTATCTATTGGTGTGTTTGCTTGCTGATTTTATTGATCTGATGTGTTGCCATGCGTGGGAGTTGATCTAGGTCAGTTCCAGTGCGAGGTATTAAGGGAAATCAATTCGATCTACTTCTGATTGAGTTCTCTTGTTTGTTATCCTGCTGCCGTTCTGTTGATTGCCGTGAAAGATCGGGCCTAAACCCCTTTGGATCACCTTGATCCATATCAGGCGTCGCTCTCGTCGCCGGGTTGCCCCCTCCCTTCGATGTTCATCCGGGCGGATCTGCTGTCGGACCTCACCGGCCTCTGTTTCAACTGCCTCAGCGACGAGCGCGTGGCGGGCATGTGCCGCTCCGAGACTGTCTGCCTGCGCTGCGGTCATCCAGGCCACATCGCACTGGAGTGTTGGGCGCCGCGCTCTCGTTCTCCTCTTGGGCCTGTAGCGGCGCCGCTTCCTGCCGGTCGGGCGCTGGCCAGGAACCGCCTTGGGCCCCGAGTCACCCCCATCCTCCTCCCCCGCCGTCCCCTACGCCATTGTCGTCTTACTCCATCCCCGCGGCCTCCTTCGTTCAGCACGCCACCCCGGTGCACGCTCGCATGGGCCTTGTAGGCTTGAACATTGCCAGGGTTCCCTCGGAGCACGACCGACGAGGCTTGGGCGCTGGTGGCCAGCGGGACACGCCCGTGCACGCTCGCTTGGGCCCTGCGGCGCCTGGCACTGACAAGGTGCCCTCGGAGCCTCTACCGGGCGCGCGTCGGCCGGCGGACGATGCCGTCGCGAGGGGCAGACCAGGCTCACCGTCCTCGAGGCCAGAGGTGGAGCGTTGCGTCATCCCTCGTTCGTCGGAGGTCATGGCTGCGGAGGATGCTCTTCGCTGGAGCTTGGTGGCGGTCACCACGGGAGGGCGCCCAAGGGTCACCGTTGGCAGGGTGGTGGAGGCGGTTGAGGCCGCCGTGCCGAGGCTGGCGGGCTCCTTCTCCGTTCACCGCTTCTGGCCGACCGATTTTCTGCTGGTGCTTGACTCGAGGGCGGCCCGTGACGAGTTGCTAGGTGCGGGGGAGGTGAATGGCCGTGGCTTCTCCCTGCGTATGTCGCCGTGGAATCGCCAATTGCAGGCAACGCGCCGGCCCTTCCATTATCGGGCCCACGTGAGCATGGAGGGCATCCCGCCCCATGTGTGGAGCCGGGCGACCGCGCAGATCGTGCTCGGGTCGGCGGCGTGGGTGGAGCGGCTGGGCACGCTCACTGCGAACAGAGGAGGCCTTGGCAGCTTCGAAGCGTTCTTGTGGACAGATGATCCCTCCCTGATTCCACGCGAGAAGTTGATTCTGGTGGAGGAGCCAGACGAAGCCATGGAGGTTGAGCTTGTCGACGGCCTGGTGCTGCCGACGGACGCGCTAGTTCCTCTGGAGAAGATAATTCTAGAGTACAAGGTGACCATCCACATCATCCATACCGAGAACACGGTCCAAGGCTCCGACCCGTCTTCCGGCGATGAGGATGACGGTGACGGGTTCGATTTCCCGCAGGCGGATCCCCATGGCCCTGGCGGCGCGCGTAACAACAGGCGGCGCTTCTCTCATGTCCGGGGAGTGGTCGACGACGGTGGCAGCGCGAGGCCGCCCCAACGGCGGAGAGGCGATGCCTCCGGTTACCGGAGGGTGGCGGTTGACCTGCCAAGATCCGTCCTGCCGTGGAGATGTAGGCCGGCGGCGCCAGGCATGGGGTGGCCGGGCTCCGGCGACAAGGCATCGACCGGGGAATCGGGTGGTGCGCAGGTCAGGGATGTGGGCCCCGCCTCAGCTACTCTGCTGGGGTCTGGCGGTGACGTGGAAAAGGAGGTGGGGCTGGTGCCTGCTGCCGACCCACTTTTGACCGTGGAGGAAGGTATCGGGCCGGAACCGAGGCTTCGAGAGGCGGCCGCGACCGTGGGTTTTGTGACACCTGTCCAATCCAGGAATCGTCAGGATTTGATCTGGGAAGGTGGCGGCGATCAGAAGATCTGGATGACGCCGACAAGATCGCCCGCGAGTGGGTGCCAGCTGCTGCTGAGCTTGGAGGGGGCTGGCAGCTTCCAACTCTCGCACCACTCCTCGGCCTCTTTTTATTCCTGGAGCAGCTTCAGGTAGATTGGGGGCTCGTGGAGCGTGGGACAGGCCGGAGGCTTGGAGACCTTTTTGGTCAGTCTCTCCTGCTCTGGTTCGTCGAGGGCCGCAGAGGATGACGGGGAAGTCGATCCCAAGGAGGTGGATGGCCCAATCGCTCATTTTAGGGCGCAGTGCCAAAAGGCGGTATCCCCACTGTTGCCTCGGCCGGCTGCGACGCGCGTCAAGAGAAAGAAGAAGACTCCACCAACTACTGTCCGCCGCAGCGTCAGGATTAACGGGCATCTCACTGGTGGTTCTTCAGTCAAGCAGCAGCAAATGACGCTCATGGTTCAGCTTGGCATCGCCCGGGAGGGAGAGGTCATCGGCGACGAGGCGTTGCAAGCTTACCTGGAGCTCTTCGCTAGTCCCTTGAAGCAGGAGCACATTGCGGCCATTGTTGGTTTATTCGGTTGGCAAGCCGACGTGGTGCCCCTAGGGCGTGTGGTGGATGGCATGGTAGCATAGGGGCGCGACCTCCATGGTCCTAGGGTAGGCCTTCTTCATGGCTGACCCATCTATCTCGGTGGTGGTATGGAATGTTAGGGGTATTAACAACCCGACTAAGCGTCTTGCTATAAAAAAATCTGGTTTCTTGCTCGGGTGCGAGTGTGGTGTGCCTTCAGGAGACCAAGGTGCAGGTCATGGATCTAGCACTTGTTCAGCAGAGTCTTGGTCAGGAGTTTGACACGTTCTTCACGTCCCCGGCCATTGGGTCACGGGGTGGTGTGTTGCTGGCGAGTAAGTCAGGGAGCGTTAGGCTTTCAAACCCACATGTTACAAATAACACGGTCACGGCTTGTGTGGTGCTTGGAGACTCGACCGGTTGGTGGTTCACAGGGGTCTATGGACCGCAAGGGGAGGTGGACAAGACAGCCTTCATGCAGGAGCTCAAGGATGTGAGAGACTTGCATGCAGGTCCTTGGATGGTAGCCGGCGATTTTAATCTCATCACGAACCCTAGTGAGAAAAGCAATGATAGAATCAACAGGCGTATGATGGGCCGGTTCAGGAGGTGGGTTTCGGATCTTGACTTGCGCGACATCTATCTCAACAGTACGAGGTACACATGGTCCAATGAGAGACAGAGCCCGACGTTGGAGAAGCTGGATAGATTCCTCGTCTCGATGGACTGGGAACCCATGTTCCCCACGGCCTTCCTCTTGGCCTTGAGCACGGGTGTTTCAGACCACTACCCCCTCCACTTGGTTCTCGACACGGATTTCAAGAGGGGGAGACGTTTTCATTTCGAGGCTTTCTGGACGAAGGTTGACGGTTTCCAGGATGTGGTCAGGCAAGCGTGGGAAGGCCAACCCAGTATAACAAACCCTTTCAAGAGGATCGCGTGCAAGCTCGAGGCCACGGCGAAGGCGCTTGTGAGTTGGAGTGACAGATATGTGGGCAGCGTGAGGCAGCAATTGCGTATTGCTATCGAGGTCATTCTACGGCTTGATGTAGCCATGGAGTCTCGTCGGCTCTCGACGGAGGAGTGCGACTTGAGGAGGTTGCTTAAGAGGAAGCTGCTGGGCTTGGCTTCGCTAGAGAGATCCATTGCCAGACAGAGGTCGAGGGTGTTATGGCTCAGGGATGGGGACACATGCACGGCTTTCTTCCATGCCCATGCTAGTCACAGGAGGCCCAAGAACTTCATATCCAAGCTCAAAGTGGATGGCACGCTGACTTCTGTTCACGAGGACATGGCCGAGGGGATTGACTCCTTCTCTGGTCTGATAGGGGGCATGCCGGAGAGGGCGTACACTCTGGACCTGGAGGCGATTGGCATGCCAAGGCGTGATCTCAGCCACTTGGACTAGGATTTTTCGGAGGAGGAGGTTTGGAAGGCGGTGTGTGCTCAGGGGTTGGACAAGGCGCCGGGGCCCGATGGATTCTCACCACGTTTTTATGTGGCTTGCTGGCAGATCATCAGGGGCGATATCATGGACGCCTTCAGGGCCTTTGGGAGCATGGATTTTCGGGGATTGACATCAATAAATCAAGCTTTCATCGCTTTGTTGCCTAAATCTACTGATGCGACCGAGATTCGAGACTTTCGTCCCATCAGTTTGATGCATAGCTTCCCAAAGATGGTGGCCAAGGTCCTGGCTGGACGCATGGCGCTTGAGATGCCAGGCATTGTGGGATCGCACCAGAGCGCGTTTATCAAAGGGCGATGCCTGCATGACAGTTACATGCTGGTGCAAGGGATGGCTAGGAAGCTCCACTCTTCGGCAAGACAAGCGGTTATGCTTAAGTTGGTATAACCAAGGCCTTCGACACGGTGGACTGGGCCTTCCTTCTTGAGGTCCTCCGCCACGTGGGTTCTGGCATCAAATGGATAGCGTGGGTGGCCGGACTCTTGGCTTCCTCCTCGACTCATGTACTGCTCAACGGAGTGCCATGGGAGGTCATTTACAACAGGTGTGGGCTCAGACAAGGGGACCCGGTGTCGCCGCTATTATTCGTCATCGTCATGGAGGGCCTCCACTACCTGCTCAAGCATGCGGCCGAGCTCGGCGTTCTTTCCCCCTGGCCCCCTCCGGGTTGTTGCAGCGCACCTCGATATTCGCCGACGATGTCATCACATTCATCACGCCTGACCGACTGAGCTTACGGGCTTGCTCTCTCCTTCTGGAGGATTTCGGAGTGGCCTCGGGTTTACGTATCAACCGGGCCAAGTGCTCGGCACACCCAATCAGGTGCTCTGAGGAGCAGAGACAGCTGGTTACGGACGAGTTGGGTTGTCAGGTGTTGGGCTGGCCTTGTCGCTATCTTGGGCTCCCCCTTGGGCCGCGGAAAGTGACGGCAGCCCAACTAGAATTCATTGTGGACAAGATGGCGGATAGACTTCCCGCATGGCAGGCCCGACTTCTTTACCGCTCGGGCAGATTGGAGTTACTGAAAACAACGCTCGTCGCGATGCCTATCCACGCGATGATGTCCCTTGATCTGCCAGTTAAGACTTTGGAGGCTGCTATCAAGATATGTAGAGGTTTTGTTTGGAAAGGCAGGCGGGACGTGAGTGCAGGCCACTGCCTGGTGGCTTGGGACAAGGTGTGTGCGCCAAAGGAGTTTGGTAGGCTCGGCGTGCCAAACCTAAGGCTGCTGAACTTGGTGCTCAGGTCCAGATGGCCCTGGCTCGCGAGGACTGACCCGGACAGACCGTGGAAGGAGTTCAACATTCAGGTGGCACCGGAGTCTCTGGCCATCTACAGGGCTGCTACCAAGTGCTCGTTGGGGGATGGGTCTGAGATCTTGTTCTGGACTGATTGGTGGTTACCGGAGGGGAGTATTCAAGATCTCATGCCAAGCCTCGTCAATGTCGTCAAGAAGAAGGCGGTGTCGCAATGCACTGTGCGGCATGCAATCATGAATGGCTGGTGGCATGAGGTCTCCCCGAACATGTCTGCTCAGGCGCTGATTCAGTTTCTTGCTCTGGTTGACCAGGTGCAGGAGGTGACGCTTTTGGAGGGAGTGCCTGACAAGATCGAGTGGTTATGGGAGGCCAAAGGAGCCTTCTCGGCTCGCTCGGCATATCGGGCTTTTTTGCTGGCCGTGAGGAGGCCGCAGGGGCGACACAAATTTGGAAGTCGCGGGCACCGGCAGCATGCAAGTTCTTTGCGTGGCTTGCCATGTGTCCTGGCTAGGCAGGTGTGGACGGTGGTAGGCAATAACTGGAGCAAACCGGAGTGGATCCCGCATTCAGAAGATAGGTTGGTGGAGTGGTGGTCTGGCCTGGATCCACAGTCGAGTTTGAGGAAGGAGACGTGGACGGTGATATCCCTGGTTATATGGTCACTCTCGAGGCATCGGAACGACATCGTGTTCAATGGGGCTGCGCCTTCGGCAGATGCAGTCATGAGGCGGATCGACATAGAGGGCCAGGATTGGAAGGCGGCGTCGCTCTTGAGAGAGGACAACTCCTTTCCTACTAGGGTTGATAGGTGGACAGATGATGAGTAGTCGGTAAGGTAATGTAATAGTGGGTGGCTTTCATAGCCGTGGCAGTGTTGTAAGAAATTCTAGCCGTCTTGACTCCTTCTATCTATAATCTTGATACGTCAGCTCTGATGTATCCTTGAAAAATAAGTTAAAAAGAAAAACATCAAACCATAGTTTGGTTCATGACAGTGAGCTGCTGCCATGTATCGGGCTGCGAATTTGCATCTCAAAACCGGCGACCCGAATCGGGAACCAGGAGGCAAGAGAAATGGAGACGCACGAAGGGAAAGGAGACTGGAGTATTACTTCCACCTGCCTCCCTCCCACCCTCAGATCTCTCTCTCCTTTCTCTAAATCGCGCCCCCTCCTACCTTTCTCTCGTCGCATTGGACCTTCCAGATCTCACCAACCTCCTAACAGCCGGCGTTGCTGCCTCTCTCAGTGCCGGAGCTTCACGAAGCGGCTCTCTTATCTGTTCGGGGTGATCCATCCGACCCCCGGATCCGCCGCAAAGACGGTGCCTTTCTGGTTGTTATCGGCACTATCCATAGATGAGGGTTTAGCGCAACGGTAGTGAGGTCAGCGTGTGGAGTTCTTGTGTTGAATTGTTGCAGCGAGAGGCTTTGGGGAAGGGGGCACGGCGGCGAGATGCGAGGTTCCGAGATGCGGAGGCGGGCACCAGAGTACCGGCGGCAGTCGCGGCGGCGGCTGCCGGGATGGATCTGGTGGCTCGTTGGGATCTTCCTTGTGGTTGGGCTCATGCTCTTCGTCCTGCACCACAACCAGAAGGAACAGTTCCGGCCGCCCGTCATAGTGAGTAGCGCAAACTTGACTCCGTCTGATTTCCTGCTTGCTGAATTATGTGACATCTTTCCTCAGGAGATCACTTCCTGTCAATTCTGAAAATACGTGGGAAAAAGTTTTTGCTTTTTATGCGTGCAGGTAGATCTCGGTTAGCGTATTGTATGGTAATCTTTAGAAATACAGTACGTTCCATTGTTGTAATTATGCAAATTGATTGTTTGCTGACGTAGGACAAGGTTTCTTCTATGTTAGAAGGTGAGCTTGGTTGTGTGTTGTTAGGCTTTTTGCGATCAGAGCACATCATTTTCTAGATCTTCATTATCCAATTTCACTGTTACCACAGATCCTTGAAGGTTTGTGTTTTTATCTATATTGATTTTGTCATGTTTGTCGAAATTTTATTTTCACTGTCTAGATAAAGTGTTTTTGATGGCTGATCATGACTGGTTGGTAGAAACGGCAAACAGGCTGTATTTTCTAGCAGTTGGCGTGGCATTACTGATAGGTTGCCTCTTCACTTGTTGGAGGTCTACTCATGTACTTAGGTTAAGTGTCCTTCTCAGGAGGAGGTTTCCCATCTTGATTATGATAGCATATGCTATTCCTTTACTATGAAGATGTTTACTTAACTGCTGCGAGGATACCATGGAATATGAAAATTAAACTCACACCGTAAGTCAATTTTCGGTAGTATGCGCAGCGTTGAACTATCACAGGTGCGATTGGATTATCCAGGGACTACTTGTTGGCAGCTGCTTAGGTACTTGCTTCAAAAAGAATAGCGTCGGCTGTCATGATTTTATCTTTGATGGCGAATGACTTTCAGTAGCACTCAGTAGTAAACTAGTGACTTTATCCTAGGTTATTCCTGCCTATCTGTTAGTAATACAACATTTACATTAGTTTTTGTTGGTAATTCGGTATCCAATGGTCTGTAAAATCTTGATTACATGAATTGAATTGTTTTTTTTTAAACTGCACAGCTTAAGAGAAGTATAGCTGAGATCAACTTAAATTATGAATAGAACACAATGTCAATAGGGATATAATATTGCCAGTGAGCCTTATTTGCAGCCTTTGATGTATAGTTCTTTTCTGTGGTAAAGGTCTTAGATGCGGAATTTATATATAAAATATGAACTCGGTAGGCAGAACCAACTGAGGTAATTTGGAAACCAACAGAATTTGTCATGTATTAATGGTAGACATTTATAGTGTTTCATGGAAGATCTTAATTTGCTGGTATGATACCCAATGTAAACAGAAACATGTGGCAAGCAGGTTAAAGGCAATAGTTAATGTCTAACAAAGGATTATTTTAGCAAGCTATTTTTCGGAAGATATTTAAATTTGGCCTCTTTTTTTTTCTACATGTAACTATGCATAAATGATAGAAACACTGAGAAAGTTATGTACAAAGAGGAAAATGGCGACTGAAATGACTAGGCTTGCTGGTCACGATAAAATAATAATTACAGCTCTCTTCAGGATCATGTGAATAAAATGAAAATTATGTGTTGTTTAATATGCTATTACATGTTTGGAGTTAGCTGCTCGTAAATAGTTCTGCTGCTTTTGTAATCGTGTTAGGTTGCTGTGCTGCAGAATCTAGCTATCTACCTAATTCTGATAAGATTATTCTGTTATCACTCCAAAAATGTTGCTTCCAAAATTAATATTTAGGCTTGCAGCGAAAACAGAATGCTAAACCTTCAACCTTCCTGCAGATACAACCTTTATTCCTTTAATATGAACTTTTCTTATTTGTTCTCAAGCTCTTAATTTGAGAGAACAGTTCGTTGCTCTCAGAAAAAGCTGTTTGCTATGACGCGAAGAGTTGACATTAACTGATTTTGGCATGTGTTTTACTTTTAAAGATTTTACAATATTCCCTTGCCACTGCCACCAGTTTGTTTTCTTTGAAAAGGTTAGCATATCATTGGCAACCCAATACATGACCAAATCATTGCATATATAGGGGAAGTTGACACCAACCAAAAGCCCACATAATTGTTGGGTGCCTAAGCATATACTGTTATTAATAGAAATAGTCTATGTTAATCTTTTTATATACAAAAGTATGATCTGAGCATTTCTTGTGTGACTTTTTGGCACCAAACTTTGCTGGCCATTAACTGTTATTTATGGGTCAACGCATGATAATAGCTGTTCAGTAACATTTTCATTTAGTGTCAACAAAGTTGAAGTCACATCATTGGGATGATAACTAAAAACTTCTCCTTATACTTGGAATATATTTTTGGTCCCTGCTACTTCAAGTGCATAGATATGTTTCTTCATTGATCTTCCCCACTGTGCAAAAAGATCACATTCTTTAATTAAACCCAGTCGACTGTACATATTTCCTCATTTAGCTCGTTCTTATTTCAGAATAAAGGGTCAGAATCTGAAGAAGTCTCTCCCAAGGAAGTTAATTTCACTGAAGAGCTTTTAAGCAGTACATCTTTTGCTCGGCAATTAGCAGACCAAATGACTCTAGCAAAGGCCTATGTTATCCTTGCGAAAGAGCATGGCAACCTTCAGTTTGCATGGGAACTTAGTTCCCAAATAAGGAATTCTCAAAGATTGCTCTCCCAAGGGGCTGTTAGTGGGAGAGCCATCACTCAGGAAGAAGCCCATCCTATAATAACTCGTCTGGCACGGTTAATATACAAAGCACAAGACTCTCATTATGATATTAGCACCACAATGGTGACACTGAAGAGCCATGCCCTCGCACTAGAGGAGCGTGCAAAGGCAGCAGTTGTTCAGACTGCCGAGTTTGGTCAGTTAGCTGCAGAATCACTTCCCAAGAATATGCATTGTTTAACGATGAAACTGACAGAAGAGTGGCTTCAGAACCCAAAACTAAGGAGTCGTTCAGAGGAGCACAGGAATTCCACACGGTTGGTAGACAATAATCTGTATCATTTCTGTATATTCTCAGATAATGTGCTGGCCACTTCAGTTGTTGTCAATTCTACAGTTTCAAATGCAAACCATCCTCAGCAGCTTGTGTTTCATGTAGTCACAGACAGGATCAATTTTGGTGCTATGTCAACCTGGTTCCTGATAAATGACTTCAAAGGGTGTACTGTTGAAGTTCACTGCATAGACGAGTTCTCATGGTTGAATGCTGCTTCTTCTTTGCTGGTCAGGCGGCTATCCGAGATGGAAGCAAAGGGTTCATCTGGTGGCTTGAAGACACAAGAACGGGAAATAAAGTTCCATAATACGAAGTTTGTTTCTCTGCTGAACCACTTGCGGTTCTACATCCCTCAAATACTCCCCAACCTGGAGAAGGTGGTTTTTCTTGATGATGATGTTGTGGTGCAAAAGGACTTGACACAGCTTTTTTCCATAGAATTGCATGGTAATGTTATTGGAGCAGTGGAGACATGTTTAGAGTCATTTCATCGGTATCACAAATATCTTAATTTCTCGCAACCAATAATCAGCTCAAAGATTGATCCACATACTTGTGGGTGGGCTTTTGGAATGAATATATTTGACCTAATTGCTTGGAGGAAAGCAAATGCGACATCACTTTATCATTATTGGCAGGAACAAAATGCTGATCAATTGCTTTGGAGGACGGGCACACTTCCAGCAGGCCTCCTGACATTCTATGGCCTGATGGAGCCCCTAGACCGGAGATGGCACGTATTGGGTCTTGGGTATGATGTAGACATAGATGACCGGTTGATTGAGAGTGCTGCTGTTGTGCACTACAATGGGAACATGAAACCCTGGCTGAAGTTAGCCATTCACCGGTACAAGTCTATATGGGAGCGGCATGTCAATTTCTCACACCCACATATTAGAGAGTGTATGTTTCACTAGGCAGTCTGCAATCTCTGTTCACCATGAATGGTCTTCCACGGCATTGAAGCTAGAAACTTCAGTTTCTTTAATGGGGTTGCTTTTGAGCACCCTAGTTATGTAATCTTCCAGAGCTAGATTATATATACTCAACAGGCGTCATGAAAGAAGTCAACTGTTAAGTTTACTTTTTGGGTGGGGAAAGATTTATTTTGAGAAGAAAATAATTCAGTTGCAGAATTTTACATATAATTCAGTCTGGAAGTTTTAGCAGTCTAATGAGATTATCTGGATAGGTATTATAAAGGAGATACAGTTGTTGGATTGATGGGTCATTTTTTGAGATGTTAGAAAATGCCAATTGCCAAATCAGCTGTGCAGAGCTTACTTGTGTTCATTCTTTTCAGGATATTTTATTTTATACTGTACTGTTGAAGAATGTCTTTCTTTTCCTCCATGTATAAACAGTTCTGTATTCTTCACAGTATGAACTCAGTTCAACTGGAGATATAGGAAAGTTAAGTAATTTTGATGTTCTGAAATTGAGTTTCTCATGTTCCTTAATGGTTCTTATGGCATGTTAGGACTGCCTTTACAATTTGTGTGGATTATGTAGTCCATGTTTGTAGCAGATGCCGCAATTCCAAGGCTCTTATGGCGTGGCCTAAAAGAATGAAAAGATTGTATCCTCAAGCAAATCAAGCAAAATAGAACTTCATTGGTGGTGCTAGTAATGCAAAGATTTGCCTTTTGTGTAACTTCGTCTGTGTCTCTGTTGTGAACCTTGGCTGTATTGTGATCATTAAATGTTGTTGTGAACCTTTTCTGTATTGCAAAGATTTATACTTTTGACAGAAGTTGCATGTTAAAATTCTCCTTATGTTTGTTTTATATGTGGATCAGGATGGTTCAATTGAATGAACAATATTGTTGTATGGGTTAACAGAGGAGGTTCTTGCACACTCTTCACCAACACACAGTTGAGATGACCGATGACCTGCAAATATAGGGGATTGCAACAATCTTTGAAGGAAATATTTTATTCAAATTTATTGATTCAATACAAAGGAGCCAAAGAATATGTATAAGCCTTAGCAGTTGAGTTGTCAATTCAACTACACCTGAAAAGCAAACTTCTGGCAGCAATTTATTTATATCACAGTGATATGATAGTTTTGATAGCAATAGTAGTTTTCTGGCAGCAATTTATTTATATCACAATGATATGATAGTTTTGATAGCAATGGTAGCAATAGTAGCAGTAATAATAATAAAGTAGTAGCAGTGTTATGGTGATTGTAACAGCAACAACATTAGTGATTCAAGCAAGACAATATTATGAGAAAGTGTAGGCATGGAGTATCGATGGATATTTGGTTGAAATTCATAATGTGACAATCACAACCTAGAGCGACACAAAACTAGCTCCAATTCATCAATCATATGTAGGCATTTATCATACGTGCTTACAATAAGAACTTGCATGACATCTTTTGTCCTACCATCTTGTAGCAATGTCACATCCTAGATTTTTCCCAAATATGGTATGTTAAACATTTCACAGAGTTTTTTTTTTTAGAAATACCCTTGCTTGAAAGATAGTTAGCTAAAACTTGCTTGATTGTTTGATTGGTTGCTTGTGAGTGACTTGATGGTTTGCTTAGGAAGGGATAAAAGCCCAATGCAACTAGTTGAAGCCTAGCTAACCCTTAGTTGAAACCACCAATTTAAAAAATTACTTGCGCATAAGGCTATCCCTAGTAAGTCCTAAGAAATATTTAAGCCAAACTAATCTTCCCCAAAAAGTAGAATTGGATTTGTTTTGGAATCAATTTAAAGTCAAAAGGAATTATTAAAAAATGGCCTAGCAATTATTTGGCAGGAAAAGGAATTTCATAAGTCCAAATAATGACCTTGATCCCCTGCCAATTTTCTAAAATAGATTTGAAACACATTTGGTTTTGAACAAATTCAAAATTCAAACGGAAAACATAAGTGCAGTAATTATTTGTCCAAACTGCCCAAATAAATGCTCACATGTTCATAAATATTTCATTGGGAATTTAGAAAATAGTCACTGTTGGAAGAAACTTCAAATTCAAACCAGATTTGAATTTGGAAAGAAACATAAAGAAAAAGAAAATAGAAAAGAAAAATAAAAAAGAAAATAAAAAAGAAAAGGCCCAACCGAGCCAGCCAACGAGGCCGCAACCCAGCTAGCCAGCCCAGCCGACCAGCACCAAGCCTCACGCTCTCTCTCCTTCCTCTGATGCCGACATGCGAGACCCACGCGTCAATTTCGTCCACAACCGCTCGCCCACGACGCACCGCCCACGTTGGCCATGACCCTCGGCCCACGACGCACACGATCCCACGCCCTCGCGGCCACCGTGTGTAACACCCCCAAAATTTTAACCCAAGTTTTTGCCAATTAAAATTCTGATAAAAATAAAAATTTCAATTCTATTAGGTCTTTTAACAACTTCTGAATCTTTTGTTTCCCGTTTTCCAAAATTCTTCCCTCCATATAGAAACTTTTGAAAAATATTATGGGTTTTGAAAGTATTTCTTAATCCTTTCATTTACCTCTTAAAATCTAGTAGGAAATATTTTAATGATAAAATTTGCCTCAAATAATTCTCTTAATGCTATTTTCAAACTCTCAAATGTTTCTGTTGCACTAAAAATATTTCAAATGATTCTTTTAAAATTCCACAAAAATTGTGTGAGAACCTATGATGTTTATAGATCACTTTTGTACAAAAACCCATCATGGTCCTTTGGAAAATGTTGAGCAAACATCCACTTTCCAATTATGTCCCATCTAGAGCATTGAATTACAACCCTATTTTTTGTAGCTCAATGAATTCTGAATTTTTTCCATCCTGCAGTCCTTCCAACTAAAGTCTTAAATCTAGAAGATCAGATCCATTTGCATCTCTTAAGTTCACCAAATAATTCCCCGAGGTTTTGATCCAAAACTGAATCCAACAAAACCCGCACTTGCAAGTTTTTCATTTTGCCAAACCAACTCCACCCACAACTCTATCATCCCATGAGTCATCATGCTATCAAGTCTCACATCCAACAAAATCCCGTATGTCACCCTAACATTCTGTCGAACACCTTAAGCTCATGATAGGATCTTGCAAACTTTCTGAACTTCATATGACACTTAATCCATGAGCCAAACCAGCTTGTCCCTCATCACTAAAACCCATAGTAGCACCACCCTGCCAAAATTCATGACCAGGGGAGCTTCTCAAATCATCTTGGCAATCTATCGAGCACCTAGCATGCACATCCAAAGCGCGGCCAGAGCACCCATATTGCACTCGCGGACGCCGAAGCTCCTGTCGCTCCCCGGCCACTCCCCTCGCTCGTTCTTATCCTCATCTAAATCACCAAGTCACCCCCGAAGCTCGCCGACATCTTTCCCTGGCCGCTAGCCATGGCCAGCGCTGCCCCCCAACCGCCGACGTCGGTTACTCGGTTGTGACACCGACCAAGGCACCTGGCGCCAGTCCAAGGTCGCCAGCACACCCCAAGCTTAACTCCTAACCGCCACCGTCCTCATCGACCCCCACCGTCCACCATCGATCTCGCTAACTACCTCCTCTGCCCCAGTGATGGCGATCGCCGCCATGTCCGTCTTTGGAAGCGTCGAACCGACTTCCCCCGCCTATTTAAGGCCACCTCGAGCTCGTATCGCTGCACCACAACCTCCCTCCTCCTGTGCAAGCCTCCCGTAGGAGCCAAACTACCGGAGAAGGTTGTCTCCTTCACCCCCGGTAGCCACGACCACCATCACTTCCTCGATGATTCCCACGCCTCCAGAGCCTCCCTCTCTTTGTTTTCTTCTCCAGTAGCTTCCACTTGATTCCGTGAATCTATTCCACCTTTCAATTTTGCTTGGGATCGATCACGAGCGAAAGCCCCATCTCACCCGCCGCCGTCGTCCGCTAGAGAGCTCGCCACCGGCGACTCCGTCCACCCCACCGGCCATGTCGAGTACCGGAGGAACCGCCTTGATCTCCGGAACCCGATTGATACAGGGCCAAGCCCTAGATGTCGATGTTTCATGGATTGGAGGGGGAAACATCAAAGAACACGGGGATGAACAGGGAGAAATCCCAAGAGAAACACTCAAGAACAAGTCCAATCACATAACCACTAGACTCACATCAACACAAGATCCACAAGGTACAAGAACAACAAAGAGAAAGTAAGATACATGGTAGAGTTCATCCAAAATCCCTTGGGGGGATGGGGCCTTGAAATCACGGAGGATCTTCCCTATGATAGGGGCCTTGACATCCACTTGGACCTTCTCACATAGAGGCCATCTCCATGAAGGAGGTAAGTGGAAGGAGCAATGCTCATATAACTATGAGATAAACCATTGCTAACCCTAGATGAAGGAGGGAGATGTCTATTTATAGTCCAAGGCGAGATGGGGGGGGTGAGAGAGAGAGATACATGGGCCTCTGGCCCGCGTATGCCCGCACAGGGGCCGGATGTTCGGCTGGGGGTCGGATGCCCTGGCCTTCACAAAGCGCCGGGTGTCCGGGCTGGGTATGCCGGATGTCCGGGCTGGAGGTGGTCGTCTGCGAGATTCTGGACTCCTCGCGCCGGATTTCCGGGCAGCGGCGCTAGATATCCGGCCTGTCCTATGGCACCGGATGTCTAGGGGTCGGCTGGATGTCCGGCCGTTGTAGAGTCGCCTGGCGCCTGTCTTCGTGTGGTCTTCCTTGGTTTGGTTGCGTCGGATGTATGGGCTTCGGCCGGATGTCCGGCCGCTGTAGCTCCGCGACGACTCCACTTGAGGAACTTCTTGCTCCGCGTCCGTGGTGGCTTGTCCTCCACTCCAAGTGTCGCCATGGTCGTCTCGGATGCACCTAAGTATACACAAGGTCCGTACTTGAGGTAGCATCCATGTCTCGAGTGAAATAAAAGGAGAAGCACTTAGGAGCGAGTTCACCTTATGTCCAATGGCACTTGTGGCTTGGGGAGTAGTCGAAGTGTACATGGGGATGACCGTAGGATGCTCCGCATCATCTCCCCCCTGGGAAAGATCCGTCCTCGGATCAAAAACCTCATCACCATGGAAACGGTATCCGTGGACGAACTTGTAGTTGGACGTAGTGGAAGTCATGGTGCGATCAAAGTACTCAAAGATGTCTCCGAGATGGTGTACATGCAAAACGAGCAAACACAAAGTACACTTGGGAATACATTGGTTAGCGCACACAAGGTCACCATTAATTAAACACGAGTTCGTCCGACAAGAATATCTGTGACAAGTTTTATGAAGCTTAATAGAATGATAGAGAATAGTATGTAAAGCATTCATGGGAGCAAATTCATTTGTTGTGCACACAATGGTGTTGTATATGCGATTAATGCGACCATTGTGCAAAATGATGTCATATATAAAAGGTTTATCAATAGCATGAACATGGCAAATATGGCTCAAAATGATTGTGTTATCATGCAATTGATGTTGAACAAAATTAGCATCATGTATAAATAGTCCATCAAGGTAAATCACAACAAATTTTCTAAGAAAGTGCACAAGCTCATATATCAAGTACGAGATGGAAAGACAATATGCATTAAGCCATTCATAGTGTGAGTCAATCCATTCATATTGAACAAATTTGTTGTGGAAAGAATGTTTCCATTTAGCATGTTGGACAACAAATGTGGAAGTGTTGATGCAAGTTTCCAAATGCGTGGGGAAGTACCTAAGTCTAGATGACTCAACATGAGATGTTGCTTCTCCATCCATGAGATGTAGCATGTAAGCAATAAGGAGGAAACAACAATGAAAACGTGGCCCATTCAATGAATGCATGGGAAAATGACCAAAATGGGATGAGCTCACCGTAGGAATGTTCCTGAAGATGTTGTTGTCGCTCATCATGTATGCCTTCGCATGACCAATAAGTCTCATGACGACACCACCTTGCAAAGCCTTCAAAATGAAAGAACACGACAAACACTCAGAATAACAAGTGAGGTTAGCGTGAATGAAAAACCTATCATTTGTGTGGTGAGAATCCCAACAAGTGTCATCATCATTCTTATCATAAGGAGCAAGAGAATGCGGCATGGTATGTAAACATATGATGCGAGCACAACGAAATATATGAAGCGCAATCATAGCATGCGTCACAAGTAATTTGTCCATGTCTCCAAGCATAGATGAGAACAATAGTGTAATCCCAATATCAATAATCATAACATGGGTGCACTCACGACAAGATGCAAGTAAAGGAGACAAGTGACAATGATCAAAGCAAATCATGTGAGAGGCATGGCCATGTATGTCATCAACCCAACAAAAAGAGCAAGTATGTAACATGGGTGATGCAACAAGGCAAGTGATCATAGTAATCAAGGCATGGGAACTAGTTGTGCGAAGATGCAACATGCTATATGTAATCATGACAATCATGTCATGTGTGCAAATAGTGGGCATACATAATGCACATGACATATCACAAGGATGAAAACGAGATATGAGCAAAGTATTATCATTGTATTGGCAAGAATTCATATGTAAATAGCAATGGAACATCATGACTCTCCCAACACAAGGAGGAACAATAGCATAGTGCACAAGGTAAACATGGCAATAATAATTGGGATCTCCACCAAGCATGCAAATACCCATAATAGTAGTAGAATGGTGCATCATATGTAAAGGAAAGCATGGGTCACAATTGCATCACACAAACATAGAAAGAGGCACAACACGCAAAGTGAACACAAGAAAATGAGCATAAGATGACAAGTGGTATATATCCCGTAGTCGTGTGAGAACCAAGTAGAAGAGGTGCGCGTAGTCCTTGCGCGAGGGGAATGGTTGGAGACACATTCCATTGAATCCCAAATCGTCTTTGCTCTCAAGAGCTCGTTTCGTCAACTCATGGGATTGTGAGGTTGACGAGTATTCATGAGTACCTACACACAACAAAGACAAAGGAACAATGGTGTGCACGTGGTATATGTATACATCATCCATTAGGATGTGCATGTGCTCGTGTTCGTTAGCAAAAAATATCCAATGCTCAAGTAAATGAGATGCATGATATAGGAACATGTCATCCGTCATGAAAGGTTTGTTATTATGTATAGCATAATGGAGACTAGAAATGTGTAGTGCATCGCTTGTAATATCGAGAGCATTGTTATTCATGATATGCGGATGGTGCACACAAAGGATGCAATCATGCGATCTATAATCATATTCATGGCATGTCATATGAGATGCATCATCATAATAATATGGAGCAATTTTAAACATGGGGTGATGCACATAAGGGGTGGAATCATGCATTCTATATGATAAATCAAGGCGTGGCATGTTGGATGGATTGCACAAAATGTGCAATGGAAGCACAACAATATCATCGCAAGAAAAGCATATTCCAATAACTAATGGCTTGTTATCTATGCCATATGTGGAAATGGGATTAATTTTTATGGGATATGCATAGTCACTACGATGAGTTGCAAGGATGTAATATGGGAAATATCACGCATAGCATATGACAAGTTTAGCGGATTGTCGAACATGATGTGACCAAAAGAATTTTCACATGATATCCTATGGAGTATAGCATCACAACTAGGTGATGCGACATGCTCATCATCATATTCATCATAAACGGGTGGCACATCTAAGCATGTAGAAGACACAACATGTGGTGTATCCATAAGGTGATCAACATCATGTAAGCAATCAATGTCAAGATAGTCCACTAGGGGAACAAGCAAAGAACCATCACCTATGTTACCCTTAGAGCTTAGCTCATGTGTTGTAGGTGAGGTTGTGAAGATCGATGTGTGGTCAACATCGTTATCTTGATGGAACCATGTGGGTGGGACATCATCGTCCACCATGGCCATCATAATGCCCATTGGAGGGATTGACTCGTCGAGGGTAGGCACATCGTCATGTATGAGACCTTGCACCAAAGAAGAAGACACAATAGGAGTAGAGGTTAAGTTGTTAGAAATCATAGTGGCCTCACGTGCCCTCTCAACTACCTCACTCACTAAGTGTTGTGGCACACTCACTCCCTCTAGGTTGCTCTCACTCATATGGTTGGTTGAATCACTCAAAGGGTGATGATGGCTCTCAACCTCACATAGGAATTTCGGCATGTTTTCATGTATGGGGATAGTGGTGGTCACTCTCATCCTCTCATAGGAAATGCACTCAATGTCACATATGGTGGAGTCACTCATCTCACTCATGTGGTAGTGGCTCTCCTCACATGGAAATTGGGGCATATCGTCATATGTGGGGGTCGGGGAGATCTAGGTGCAAACGTCTCCATGCTCAACTCCTTGGGTCGCCGTGGTTGAAGGGATAGTCCCATGCTCAACCTCCTCGTCCATAATGCCTCCAAAGATGAATGCCGTGGGGTGTGGCAAAACATCAATATCTTCCAAGACCGAAGGGAACATCCCAAGATCGGCCTTGGTGCTTGACTCCGAGTATGAGTCCCATATGGGCGCCGTCTTCATGTCGTTGAAGAGGGTCGCACTCGCTGCCGTGGTCAAAGGGAAAATCCCATGTTCGACCGTCTTTTCGTCATCGCCTTGTATGAGTGCCATGTGATGTGGCACCTCAGCGCACGCCTCCATGACTGAAGGGAAATTCCCATGCTCGACCATCTTCCTTGGGATGCTTCTGAAGATTGAAGGGTCATCCATGCGTTTAGTCGGTCACCTTGATGTTGGAGTCGAAGCTTGTCCTTGTTAGATTTCATTGCACGATCTACTCTTGAGCTCATGAAGGTTGGCCGTAGTGTGATGTAGAACTTGTAGTCGATGGCATTCTTCGTCTTCGCGCACTTGTTTCTTGGAGGTGGCTTGCCCTTTGCGGTGATGTAGATTACGAACGTGATGATGGTCGTTGCGGTCGTCTCGAAGATGAGGACGTGTACGACTTGTGCTTTCATCAGATGGGTGCTCCGAAGATGTACGACTTGAGCATCTCTGCCTTGAAGATGTCAAAGGGGAAGAAGTCTTGTAGTTGGCCAACATGTGCCAAAGTTGCTCCAAGTGTGTGTCCAACTTTTCGTTGATGTAGTCTCTTTTCCGAGCTTCGGAGTTTCGTATGTCGGCGGCGAGTTGCTCAACGCGGTCACACAATTTAGCTTGCATAGATCGTTGTAGTCCGGAGAGGTGACTTTTGATGACGTAGTTATTCACGCCGTCGTTCTCGTTGAAGACTGGAGATTATGTACTTTGCCTAGCCATCACAAGACTCGATCAAAGGCGAGTAGGAAATGAGATAAACAACAAGCTACCTTTTCCCAAAGTTGAGGATGTATCCCGTTTCACTCAATGTGAATTGAGAGAATAGTGGAATTGGTGCCGGACTTGTTCACTCACACCTAAAGAGTAAAGCTTATCGGTGGCTTGGTTAGGGAAAGTGGCACAAAACTCAAGCAAATGTTAATCCAAGATATCAAAAATGTTGAGGAAAATTCACAAAATTGCAATGTACAACAAATAGGTCAATAGCTATGGTGGCACTAGGAACACACACACGGATAGATAAGTGGGTTCCGCGCAACCAAGGAATGAACACAAAATGTGAGACCTGGGAAAAGCTCGTGTTGCACGGATACTAGAGAGGCAATAGCTAGATTGCTCAAATGGGCTAGATACGCGCTTGTGCACAAACCTATGAGAGTAAACGTGTCGTTTTGAATTCTAAGTATGCTATGTATGTATGATCCAAGAGTATGAACTATGCAAAATGGCCCAATGCTATTTCTATTGCTTATAAGCTGTTTTGTATCTCCTCTTTTTCTTAAAAGCTTTTTCTCTTTTTTCTGATAGGCTATGCTTGATGCTCGAACCAAGATATGAGACAAGTATATTGGATATGGACGGGATAGATTTATTTACAATGTAGATAGCAAGATGTTTGCACGCTAAAAGTAGCTATTCAGCATAAGAGTATCACTACGGTGCACAAGTAATGTGACCCATTAATTCTCAACTCGCTAGTCTCAATGGGTAAGGTACGTAATAGGCTCGAGGCGATCAATGCAATGGCAAGGAAATACACAATGATGTCGTTGAGGTTACCGTCCTTGCTTACGGTTGGGGTACCAAAAGGCAAAGTGGCCGTTGTCGATGCCGAGACCGAGGTGATGATGAGTGGCAGCGTTGTCGATATCGAATCGTCCCTAATTAGCCAAAACACCTTAGGAGACAGAAATTGCAACTCAAAATCTCAAACAAAATTGGGTTAAGGTGGCGGAAGTGTATGGTGGGATGGTTTTGCGGAAGTTATGGTGGATGCCTAGGCAAATATGCCAAAATGGAAAAAGTATGATGGAGTCAAATGATGTTGGAACCTATCTAGATGGATGGGTGGTGTCAATAGCTATCCAACGAGCTAAAGAACCTCAAAATTGGACTCCGGATGTGAAATTTATGGCCAAAACTGTGAAACACTCGTGGCTGAATTCCCAGGGGTCGGACATCCGGGGGAAGGCCGGATTGCCCGGTGTCCAGAAACTTGACGAATTTGCGCTACAGGAGCCAGATGTCCAGCCCGATGGCCCGGATGTTCAGGCCGACAAGTCTAGATCGCGATTTGAGCTCGGGAACTTGATTTGGGCGGAAAATTTCGAGCTCGGGGGTCAAAATTGATGAGGAAAAAGAAAAAATGGCATGGATTTCATGGTGTGAAAGCTAGTTCTACTTGCCAAACATGAATTCCATGGATCAAAATCAACAAAAATCTCACAAGAACCAACAAATTGTAATTTTTTTGGTGAGGCTATTTTTGGTGGGGATTTTCGAATTGGGACAAAAACAAACATGATTAGGCTAGAAAACGAGGGGGAGGAACTCCAAATTCGTGAGAACCGTGGCTCTGATACCAAGATGATACAGGGCCAAGCCCTAGATGTCGATCTTTTACCAATTGGAGGGGGAAACCTCAAAGAACACAAAGAACACGGGGATGAACGGGGAGAAATCACAAGAGAAACACTCAAGAACAAGTCCAATCACACATCCACTAGACCCACATCCGCACAAGATCCACAATGTACAAGAACAACAAAGGGAAAGTAAGATACATTGTAGAGTTCATCCCAAATCCCATGACGGGATGTGGCCTTGAAATCCCGGAGAATCTTCCCTTGATAGGGGCCCTTACATCCACTTGTATCTTCTCACATAGAGGCCATCTCCATGGAGGAGGTAAGTGGAAGGAGCAATGCTCAACTAACTATGAGCTAAACCATTGCTAACCCTAGATGGAGGAGGGGGATGTCTATTTATAGTCCAAGGCTAGATGGGAGGTGGGGGATGAGAGAGAGATACATGGGCCGGATGTGCGGCCGCTGTAGAGTCACCTGGCGCGTGTCTTCATGTGGTATTCCTTGGTTTGGTGGCGCCGGATGTCCGTGCTTCGGTCGAATATCCGACCGCTATAGCTCCGCAGCGATTCCACTTGAGGCATTTCTTGCTCTGCGTCCGTGGTGGCTTGTCCTCCACTCCAAGTGCTCACCATGGTCGTCTTGGATGCACCTAAGTATACACAAGGTCCGTACTTGAGGTAGCATCCATGTCTTGAGTGAAATGAAAGGAGAAGCACTTAGGAGCGAGTTCACCTCATGTCCAATGGCACTTGGGGCTTGGGGAGTAGTCAGAGTGTATATGGGGATGACCGTAGGATGATCTGCATCACCGATGGTGAGCTCAACTCTCCGAGGGGTGCCGCCGTTCGCCGGCAAAGAGCGTCGGAGCTCCGCCCCTGTTCTGCTGCAGGAGAGAAGACACGGGGTTGATGAGTCAAACCTGACTAGGAGGCCCAATTGGACCCACTATCAGTGACCCCCAGGTCACACCCGAGTTGTTTTAAGTGACGGCGTATTCACGGAGTATGTTTTATCTTTTTGAAAGTGTAAACATAACCGAAGCGTTTTATGTTTAAATTGCTAGGGACCTGGATGTGGTTATTTTAATTATAGAAAGGTCCCTGAAACCAAAACACTCACAACTTTTTTTCCTAACTCCAAATGAATTGATTCTTTTTCTAAAATTCTCAATTTTTCTTCTAGTTTATTTTTTAGTATTTATTTCAAAAATTTATCAAACACTTTGATGTACTATTTTTGATTTATGTGGTTTTTGTATATTTTTGAAATTAGGTAAATGGAGGGAAGAAACTTATTGTTCCAAAGCTTGTGAAGTAAAGCCAACTTTTCTATTTGCCCAAGGCAAGCATCCTGAACTTTTGATATAATGATTGTGTGGTTGCTTGTTAGTGTTTTGATTTTAACTAAACATAAGACATATGTGGAAATCTTACTGCCACGTGCCATACATATCTATGCTTGCCAGGTCTAACTCGCAGGAACAAGAAACAAGTTGTCACTAGTAAAACAAGGATCACGTTGTGCCGTGAATGAATTGAGGTTGGCATGTTGGGACATGCCGGCTTGTGACCCTATTTTGGTACTGCTATTAAGGAAACATACTATACTAACTATTGCAGGAAACATAAGCCTCCGGAGTCGACCATAGATCGAGTATTGTCATCGGTAACCCCCAGACTTGATCCGTGCTACCACATGTTCCGACCCCAGGTAGGGTATGGTTTAGTAAGTTGTTAACCCCTTTCCCCCACACACCATACACCGGGGACAACATGGAGGTACTAACTGATCAGTGGGAAAAGCCCGCCACTTGGTTAGGGGGCATGGACGTTTCCGGTTGGGACTGAAGAGGGGGTCACCCAAGTTGTGCATGCATTACAAATATGATCGTTTTCCCATGCTATTCGAGGTTGTGACCTCCCCGACTTAGAGTTTTTCTTGACCGATGCTTTGAGTGATTCTTGGCTCGGAGAATTAAAACTGGTGTGTGTTGGTTAGATGCGTTTACAACCCAAAGACCGTAATCGGAACTAGTCAAAGTCTCGGGCTTGGCTAAAGAAATCCTTTACTTGTGGGTAAAGAGTGCACCCTTTGTAGAGTTTTAAAATCTATCCGGATAGCCATGTCCGCGGTTAAGGGCTACAGTTTGGGAAGAGTCAAGTGTCGGTCTTAGTGTCGGCCTTCGGAGGAAATAATTATGCAAATAATTGACTAGAAACCATTTGTTGACTATTGATGCTATCACGGATATTATTATTAATGATGTTGTGAACTAACCTTTTTTTCTCATATGTATTGCTGAGCATCTCCTGGGAAGGTTCTACCTCCTGGATACGCTTTATACTCTGTTATTTTTGTGCTTTTATTTTTTTAAAGCCCTTTATGAGGCATTTATTTTCAAGACCTTTCGAGGCGTTGCTTCAGACACCCGACTGGCTCGTATATTATTATGTTTTGGGATTCCAAGGACGGTCCTACCTCCTAGAACCGACCTTTCCTTTGGTTTTATTTGGATTAATGCCCTTTGCGTGGCATCGCGAAGACATCCAACTCTGACATTCTTTTATATATTTCTCCTGGGTCTTTCGGGATGGTTCTACCTCTTGAAACCTGATTTTATATATTTGTGTGATAGTATGATTTATTATGCCTTGTTGATATTATTTGACTAACCTTTATCATCCTTACAAATATATTGATTACATGCTTTGGTTGACTTTATGCTAAGTCATAGTAATACTTGGATCTGCTTGTGAATTACTACATGCATACCACCTACTTTTGTTATATCTTTTGTCCATGATGTTTGCGAGAACATTCAACGTACTCACTGGCTTGTCCCTCGCTATTGTATTGGTCATATCATGATTTGGAGGAGGGTGCCACGGAGACGTCCCCGCAGCATAGGAATCGGAGATAGCAGCCACGTGAGATAGGAGTTATCCAGGTCATTCATTCCTGTGAGAATGGTGTTGGAAATATGCCCTAGAGGCAATAATAAATGGTTATTATCATATTTACTTGTTCATGATAATTTTTTATTATTAAAGCTAAAATTATATTGACCAGAAAATTAAATACATGTGTGGATACATAAACAACACTGTATCCCTAGCGAGCCTGTACTAAACTAGCTAAGTGATCAAACATGGTTAAGGTTTCCTAGCCATAGGCATGAGTTTTCATTTGATAATAGGATCACATCATTAGGAGAATGATGTGATAGACAAGATGCAACTTCATGGTAACGGGATCACACAATTGCTATAGCTTTCTTCATGTCAAGTATCTGTTGCTAAGACCATGAGATCATGCAACTCCCTGACACCGGAGGAATACCTTGTGAGCTATCAAACGTCACTTCATAACAAGGTGATCATAAAGGTGCTATTCAGGTATCTTCGAAGGAGTCTGTTGGGTTAGCATGGATCAAGACTGGGATTTTTCACTCCGTGTGACAGAGAGATATCACTAGGCCCACTCGGTAATACAACATCACAAGAAGCTTGCAAGCATGTGACTAATGAGCTTAGTCACGTGATCTTGTATTACAGAACAAGTAAAGAGACTTGCCAATAAAAATATTGAACTAGGTTTGGAGATACGGACGATCGAATCTCGGGCAAGTAACATATCACTGGACAAAGGGAATTGCATACGGGATTAGCTGAATCCTCGACATCGTGGTTCAACTGATAAAGATCTTCCTGGAATATGTAGGAAACAATATGAGCATCCAGGTCCCGCTATTGGTTATTAACCGGAGAGGTGTCTCAGTTATGTCTACATGATTCTCAAACCCATAGGGTCACACACTTAACACTAGGGTAGTATTGAGATATTAATGGCAATGGACCGAATGTTGTTAGAAGTCCCAAATGAAATCCTGAACGTCATGAGGAGTTCCGGAATGGTTCGAAGGTAAATATTTATATATGGGAAGTCCTATTTTGGCTATCGGAAAGTTTCGGGTTTTGCCAGTATTGTACTGGGAAGCCTCTAGAAGGTTCCAAAGGATTTCAGAGGAGTCTGAAAGTCCACCAAGGGTTCCACCACGTCCCATAGGCTAGAACGGGCTGAGGGGAGGCTCCCTGGCCTTAATGGGCTAGGGGCACCAGCCCATTAAGGTCAGGGCGCCTCAACCCTAAAGGGGAAGGCCCTCCACTTGGCTTGGAGGGCACTCCTCCCCTCCTTGGCTGCCACCCCCTCCCTTGGAGGAGGGGAAAGGGATGTCCACGTCCCTACTCCTAAATAAATAGAGAGGAGGCGCAAGGGGCATCCCATCCCTTCACCACGACTGCTGCCCTCTTCTTCTCCCTCCACTTCTCGTTCGTGTAGCGCTTGGCAAAGCCCTGCCGAAGTCCCGCTGCCACCACCACCACTATGCCATCGTGTTGGATCAAATCTCATCTATCTCTTCCCCCTCACTTGATGGATCAAGGAGGAGAAGCCGTCACCGAGCCGTACATGTGCTAGACTCGGAGGTGCCGCATGTGCGGTGCTTGGATCGGATTGGATCGCAACGCGTGTACGACTACGCCAACCACGATCTCTAGATCGTTAACGCTTTTGGTCTACAATGGTATGTAGACACATCTACCTCTTGTTTCTATGCATCTCCATAGATAGATCTTGGGTGTTGTAGGATTTTTTTATGTGTTCCATGCTTCATTCCCCAACAGTGATATCAGGAGCTAGGTCTATGTGTAGATGATATGCATGAGTAGAACAAAAATAATTTGTGGGCGCTGATGTTCAAATTGTTTACTCCCTATTTGTCTTATTTGGATTCATCGGTATTGTGGGATGAAGCATCCCGGTCCAACCTTACTTGTCCTCGCACAAGAGACCGGTTCCACCGACAGACATGCAACTTGTATTGCATAAGGCGGCTGGCGGGTGTCTGTCTCTCCTACTTTAGTTGGATTCGATTTGACATTAGCGGTCCTGGTAGAAGGTTCAAAGGCAACTTAAATATTACCATTATTGCTATGTGTAGGTAAGAAAGGTTCTTTCTAGTTGCCCAACAAACCACGTAAAATTTGCAACAACAAAGTAGAGAACGTCTAACTTGTTTTTGCAGGGCATGTTGTGATGTGATATGGCCAAGATGCGATTTTATATATTATTGATGTATGAGATGATCATGTTTTGTAGTAGTTTTCATGACTTTTATGTCGATGAGTACGGCAACCGACAGGAGCCATAGGGTTGTCTTTAATTTATTGTATGACCTGCGTGTCAATGATTAAACGCCATGTAATTGCTTTACTTTATCACTATGCGTTAGCAATAGTTGTAGAAGCAATAGTTGGAGGAGACAACTACATGATGACACGATGATGGAGGTCATGATGATGGAGATCATGGTGTCAAGTCGGTGACGATGGAGACCATGCAAGTGCTTTGGAGATGGAGATCAAAAACACAAGATGATGATGGCCATATCATGTCACATATATTGATTGCATGTGATGTTTATCTTTTATGCATCTTATTTTGCTTAGGACGTCGGTAGCATTATAAGATGATACCTTCACTTAATTTCAAGAAAATGCGTTCTCCCTAAGTATGTACCGTTGCAAAAGTTTGTCGTTTCGAAGCATCTCGTGATGATCGGGTGTGATAGACTCTTCGTTTGCATACAACGGGTGTAAGCTAGTTTTACACATGTAGAATATTTGGGTTAAACTTGATGAGCCTAGCATGTACAGACACGGCCTCGGAACACGGAGGACCGAAAGGTCGAACATGAGTCATATAGTAGATATGATCAATGTGGAGATGTTCACCATTGAAACCACCTCATCTCATGTGATGATTGGACTTGGGTTGGTGAATTTGGATCATGTATCACTTGGACAACTTGAGGGATGTTGATTTAAGTGTGAGTTCATTAGTAATTTGATTAACTGAACTAGATTATCATGAACATAGTCTAAATTGTTTTTGCAAAATTGTATTGTAGATCAACGACTCGCGTTGTAGTTCCCCTGAATTTTAATGCGTTCCTAGAGAAAGCTAAGATGAAAGATGATGGAAGCAATTATGTGGACTAGGTCCGTAATCTAAGGATTATCCTCACTGCTTGTAACGCCCAAGATGCGGTCCTATCCTTATTTTGGCTCGAGGACCTCGATGGCATAGAAGCGCATCTCGTCGTTTTGCAAGAATGGATATAGTTACAAGTACATGTAAAGAGGAGATGAGTATATGGAATTGGCTTACACTCGCCACAAGCTAATTCATGATCATATCAAATACAACAATACATTCAATCACCATACTGAAGAGCAGGGTCCGACTACGGACGAAATCAAACGATAAAAACAACATCCATCCTTGCTATCCCAGGCTGCCGTCCTGGAACCCATCCTATGACCGATGAAGAAGAACAAGAACTCCAAATCAAACAAGCATCGCTCTCACATCAAAGCATCACATTATCTGTACCTGCAACTGTTGTTGTAGTATTCTATGAGCCACAAGGACTCAACAATCTCATTTCCAAGGGTATCAAGACTAGCAAAGCTTAATGGGTAAGGTAAGGTTAAGTGGTGAGGCTGCAGCAAGCACTAAGCATTTATTTGAGTGTCTAACGTACGAGTACAAGAATAAGGTGGGATGATTGTCGCATAAACGGTCGTGAACTAGTAGTGATCACTAAGTGATCCTGAACACCTACTTACGGTCAAACATAACCCCACCGTGTTCTCTTTGTGTCAGAAATCACGAGAAGAGACAGTCACGGTTACGCACACAGTTGGTGTATTTTATTAGAGTTTACTTCAAGTTTTCTATCACCGGATGTTAAACAAATTTCCAAGTTGCCACATAACCACGGGCACGGCTCTCATAAAAGATTTAACCCTGCAGGGGTGCTCCAACTCATCCATCACAAACTAGCCACAAGCTGCGTTGGAACTCCTCAACCGTGGGATGACCCGTAGTATTTACGGAATTCCGATGGAAAATCTCAACCTCAAGATAGCCCGAAGTGTCCTCGAAATCACGCGCACAAGACGTTCGAGAAAGGTAATACAAATCCAGCAAGACCGCCCGGCGTGTCGATGAACCCGATAGGAGCCACGTATCTCGTTCTCAGGACACAACGGATAAGCGACGCGACGGTGGCCTGATAGAAATCACCCAAGTTGCCCTGGGGTGGCCCCGCACAGTGCTCTAGTTTGGACCAACACTCATGAGGAGCACTGGCCCGGGGGTTGATTAATTATCCACGGGGTGATCATGCCCTATGCATATTTTATTAGTTGTTATTAAGCAAATAGTACCAATGTTGGGCCTTGCCAGACGAGTTTTATCCCAAAACGAAAATCAAGGGGGTCCCCATAACAACCCCGAGCATGTTAGGAGCGCTCAATATGGAACATAACACCGGTACACAAGTAACTAAGGCGACAAAAGTGGAACAAAACACCGAGCAAAAGGCCAAGCCTTCCACCTTTTACCAAGTATATATGTGCATTAAATTAAATAGCAATAATATTGATATAGGTCAAAATTATCCATGTTGCACATGGAAACAATTTGCACCTGCAACGAGCAACGCTATAAGAAGGGCTGAGCAAGCGGTAACATAGCCAAACAATGGTTTGCTGGGATGTGGAGGGATAGAGGCTTATAATGGCATTTGGGAGGCTTGACATACAAGTGGTAGGTAGCGAGACATAGCGATAGAAACGAGACAACTAGCATGGCAATGATAGTAGTGGTATCCAGGGAAATGATCATCTTGCCTGAGATCCCGCTTGGAAGAAGAACGAATCCATGAACAAGACGAGCCAACGTAGTCGAACGAATCCTCACACTCTGAACGCTTTCGGAACTCTATCGAGAAGAAGCAATCCGGAAACAACAATCAACACATGATAAACACCACAACATATGCGTGACACGATGCACATCAAATATGATGCATGTTATGCATGACGTGGCAAAGCACAACAATCAACTTCTACACATTAATTGAAGGTCAATATACAACGAGTTGCATATTGACGAAACTCCACACTTGAATTATTTAGTTCGCTCTCGTTTAGGTACACAACAATATTAAATGTTGTTAAGCATGGCAAGAGGTGAAGCATAATTAAACTACACTATCTAGGCATCTTAAATGAGGTCGAAAACAACATATAGTATTCCCGAAATGACCCCATGTGTTAATTTCGAAATTGGTCCAGATCTGAACTAATCATGTTTTATATTTATTAAACAGGGAAATAAAATGCACAATGCGATTCTACTCGTCATTCTAGTCGATTTACATATATAGATCATATAAAATGGAGCTACGGCCTAAAAGATATGACACACACAAGAGGAAATAAGCTCACAAGACCAAATCATGGATTCAGCAAGAAATTATGAAACTACAGGAAATTCTAAGCAAGTTTCATGTGCAACATGTTCAAAACGAAGCTACGGTTCAACAATAACAAGCAACACAAGTTATAGACATAATCTGCCCAAAACAGCGACATGGCATTTTGCAAACATGAAAACAATAAGCTACAAGATTCTAAAATGCACAAACAAGACATGGGGCTGTAGCCTACATGATGCACAACAATTCATATCATCACAGCGAATTGAGTAGAAGCATGGATCACTAGGAAATAAGCTCACAAGACGGCAAGAAAATATAACAGATTAGGACTTAGTGAAAATCACAGTTTTTAACAGAGCAGTTTTATCACGAAGGCATATTGGCAGCAGTAAAACTATATGCTACAGGTCATATATTGGCATGAAACTTAACAACATGGTAGAGGACATGATGCACTACAATTCATTCCATTATGGCAACATCAAATTATGCACAGATTCATGGCAAACATCAACACAACATGGCATTCTGAAATAACCAGATTCTCAGACTTCGTGAAAATTATAGACATGGGCAACAGTTTTTAACAGATTGACATTTTGGACAACAAATATAACTATGATGCAAATCCTATGCATGGCAACCAATGGCACACCCTGGTAGACAATAACATGCTTAACAAAAGACTCCAGTGGAGCAACAACAAAAGACTCCTAGATCAATAGCAAATCACATGGCAACATGGCAACAAAATAACAGTTTCAGACTTAGAATTATTTTGGACCCTCAAAACAGCAATATTTTTATGGCATGTTGGCAACAAGAAAATAACTCCTAAACATGGATTTCTATAGCAATTAAAAATACCAGGGCCTAGCACACATGTCCAAGGGCATTTCTCATGTTCAACAAAAATTGATATGATGCATGGAATAATTCACACAAAATAAACAAAAGGGCAACATGGCAAAAATGACATGCACACAAATTGCTCAAATGACAAAACTAATTGCACAGATAAATTCTATAGATTTTCCTACACCAAAATCATATATAATATGTGGGTTTTTAATATAAAACAAATGACACAACATTTATGCGAGATTAGAACATAAACCGTTTTAGCAAGTCATTTATGCAAATTAAATGCAAACATCACATCAAACATTTTTATCATGCATGAAAATGCGATATTATTAATCTACACATTTTACATATATGGTTTGTTTAATTCCGATGCACGGTTAAATAAATATGCGCAATGCAAAATCATGACATTTATGCGAATTCCAAGAAAACAGCATGTTAAACATTTTAAACATGGATGAAATTCAGATATTGTGAATCTGCACGAAATTCTACACGTTTTACATATACAAAACATTTGGATCCAGTGTACGGTTATTTGATTATGAGCAATATAAAATCATGCATTTTCTGAAATTATGAAATGCACTGGAAATTTGACAAAATCGCAGATCTGAAAAAAAACCCGTTAATGGGCCAAATCTAGTCACTGTCCAATAAGGGTGGTGGCACAGGTACTATGAGGCACACACGGGTGCGAGTTAGCGCGGGGACGCTCACCTTGGGCCCGAATTCGGCCTGGCTGGAGCTGGGCCACGCGGGGCGGAAGGGAGGCGGTCTAGGCCCTGGCGGAGGGGCGGCCCACGCGAGCAAGCGGGCAGATCGAACGCCTGTTGCTCGATCCCGATGGGGCGAGGTGGAGGCTGGTCAACGGCCACGGGCGGCGCCCTCCGCCGAAGGCAAAACAGCGGCGGGGCGGCGCGGTTCAGGGGCGGCCGGATCCGGTCGCCGGGGATCCGATCCGAGCCATGGCAGCGGCGAGCGGAGCTCCGGCGTGGCATCCATGGTAGGGTCCTCTTCCTGTCCATTGCAAGAAGGGGAGAGAGCAGTTGAGAGAGAGGGAGATGGAGCGGGAGGACGAGGAGGCAGAGGGCGACGGCGACGGGGGCTGGCCTGGATCGGTGAGGCTCCGGCGATGTCGCCGGCCGCAGTGGTGCGCGGGGTCGGGCTCGGGGCGCGAGGCACAGGAGCACGGGCTCCTCCCTGATCCAGATCGGGAGGCTGCAGCGACGGCTTCGCGGGCGCACAAGAGCGGCTGACAGCGGCGCCCTTCGGGCCTGTGAGGGCCCGATCTGGGCCGCGGCGGGCCTGCGCGGTGGTGGAGGTTGTGGGTGGCGGCTGGGGGTTGGGCAACACGGAAAACGAGGGAGAGATGGCTAGGGTTCCATTTAGGGCAGGCTAGGGTGTCTATTTATAGATAGGGGGTCTAGGGTTAGCAATTTTTGTCAGTTTTCGGACCGCCGGATCTCGATCGGGCGATTCAAAAACAGAGGGGGTCGCTAGGTGGGTTGTTGGGATATGTAGATAGTCTTGGGCTGAGAAGAGAGGGAAGATGTGGCCCCGCACCGAGTTTTTTTATAAACCAAAAAATGCCCGATAATTTGACAGATGACGGTGCCGCTACGGTCGACTATTGGGGTATCAAACGACCTCCGATTGTGACGAAATTTGGTAGGCGGTCTACCTACAGTATAACATGACCGCTCACCAACTTTCGACCCAATACAAGAATATTTTATACCCACTTTTGAAAACCATATTTTACCGATGTCGCGGGCGCGTGCGTGTGTGGTTGGTCTCGAAACGGTCCACGACAAAACGGAGAGAACCGGCAACTACGAACGGATGCAAGTTTTTGAAAAATGACGGTAACGGAGTGCCAATGCAATGTGGATGATGCGAATGATGCGATGATGAATGCGACAGGCAAACGACTCACGCGACGACAATGAAATAAAAGGGGAATCTTCTGGAGCGTCGGTCTCGGGCTGTTACACTGCTGCACATAACGCTGATGTTATTGATGCACTGCTAGGTGCGCCACCCCCTCCCGCATCGTCTGTGGATGTTGTGAATGTCTAGCAGACACATTTTGATGACTACTCGATAGTTCAGTGCGCCATGCTTTACGGCTTAGAATCGGGGCTCCAAAGATATTTTGAACGCCACAGAGCATATGAGATGTTCCAAGAGCTGAAATTGGTATTTCAGGCTCATGCCCGTGTTGAGAGGTATGAGACCTCCCACAAGTTCTTTGCCTGCAAGATGGAGGAGAATAGCTTAGTCAGTGAGCATGTACTCAAAATGTCTGGGTACTAAAATCGCTTGAATCAGTTGGGAGTTAATCTTCCAGTGAGACGGTGATTGACAGAGTTCTCCAGTCACTGCCACCTAGCTATAAGAGCTTCATGATGAACTATAGCATGCAAGGGATGGAAAAGACGACCGCTGAGCTATTCACGATGCTTAAGGCCTCAGAGGTAGAAATCAAGAGGAGCATCAAGTGTCGAGGGTTAAAAAGACCACCTGTTTCAAGAAGGGCAAGGGAAAGAAGGGGAACTTCAAGAAGAATGGCAAGCCAGTTGCCGCTCCCGTGAAGAAACCCAAGGCTGGACCCAAACCCGATATTGGGTGCTTCTATTGCAAGGGAAATGGCCACTATAAGCGGAACTACCCCAAGTACTTGGCAGATAAGAAGGCTGGCAACGTCAGTAAAGGTATATTTGATCTACATGTTATTGATGTGTACCTTACCAGTGCTCGTAGTAGCGCTTGGGTATTTGATACCGGTTTAGTTGCTAATATTTGTTACTCTAAGCAGGAGCTGCGGAATAAACAGAGACTGGCTAAGGACGAGGTGACGATGATGCGCGTTGGAAATGGCTCCAAAGTTGATGTGATCGCCGTCGACACGCTCCCTCTACGTCTACCTTTGGGATTAGTTTTAAACCTAAATAATTGTATTTGGTGTCTGTGTTGAGCATGAACATTATATCTGGATTTTGTTTATTGCGAGATGGTTATTAATTTAGGTTAGAGAATAATTCTATTTATATGAATAATATCTTTTATGGCCATGCACCCAATTTGAATGGTTTATTCTTATTGAATCTCGATTGTAGTGATACACATGTTCAAAATATTGATGCCAAAAGATGCAAAGTTAATGATGATAGTACCACAAACTTGTGGCTCTGCCACTTCAGTCATATTGGTGTACAGCGCATGAAGAAACTTCAAGCTGATTGACTTTTGGAATCAATTGAAACATGTGAACCATGCCTCATGGGCAAGATGACGAAAACCTCGTTTTCTAGAACAATGGAGCGGGCAAGTGAATTGTTGGAAATAATACATACTGATGTATGCGGTCCGATGAGTGTTGAAGCGCGTCGTGGATATCATTATTTTCTTACCTTCAAAGATGATCTGAGTACATATGGGTATATTTACTTAATGAAACACAAGTCTGATTTTTTTGAAAAGTTCAAGCAATTTAAGAGTGAAGTTGACAATCAACATAACCAGAAGATATAATTTCTATGATCATGGTGGTGAATATCTATGTTACGAGTTTGGTATGCATTTAAGACAATGTGGAATTGTTTCACAACTCATGCCACCTGGAACACCACAACGTAATGGTGTATCCGAACGTCGTAACCGTGCTCTATTGGATATGGCGCGTTCTATGATGTCTCTCACTGATTGGCCACTATCGTTTTGGGGTTATTCATTAGAGTCAACCGCATTTACTTTAAATAAGGCACCGTCTAAATCCGTTGAGACAAAATTGTATGAATTATGGTTTAACAAGAAACCTAAGCTGTCATTTCTTACAGTTTGGGGATGCGACTTTATGTCAAGAGGCTTCAACCTGATAAGCTCAAATCCAAAGCGGTGAAGTGCGTCTTCATAGGATACCCTAAAGAAATAATTGGGTATACCTTCTATCACAGATCCGAAGGCAAAATCTTTGTTGCCAAGAATGGATCCTTTCTAGAGAAGGAGTTTCTCTCGAAAGAAGTGAGTGGGAGGAAGGTAGAACTTGATGAGGTTACTGAACCTTCACTTGAATTTGAGAGTAGCATAGAATAGAAAGATGTTCCTGTGATGCCTACACCAATTGAAGATGAAGCTAATGATAATGATCATGAAACTTCGGATCAAGTTACTACTGAACTTCGCAGGTCGACAAGGACATATACTGCACCTGAGTGGTACGATAATCCTATCTTAGAAGTCATGTTGTTGGACAACGTTGAGACTACGAACTATGAGGAAGCGATGATAGGCCCGAATTCTGACAAATGTCTGGAGGCCATGAAATCCGAGATATGATCCATGTATGAAAACCAAGTATGTACTTTGGAAGACTTACCCAATGACAGTCAGGCCATGGAGAACAAATGGATCTTTAAAAAGAAGACATACGATGATGGTAATGTCCCTATCTATAAAGCTCGACTTGTCGCAAAGGGTATCCCACAAGTTCAAAGAGTTGACTACAATGAGACTTTCTCACCAGTAGAGATGCTAAAGTCTATTAGGATTATGTTAGCAATTGCTGCATTTTTCGATTATGAAATCTGGCAGATGGACGTCAAAACTACGTTCCTTAACGGTTTCCTTAAGGAAGAGTTGTATATGATGCAACCAGAAGGTTTTGTAGATCCTAAGGATGCTAATAAGGTATGCAAACTCCAGCGATCTATCTATGGACTGGTGCAAGCATCTCGGAGTGGAATCTTCGCTTTGATGAGGTGATCAACGCTTTTGGGTTTATACAAGTTTATGGAGAGGCTTGTATTTACAAGAAAGTGAGTGGGAGCTCTATAACATTTCTAATATTATATGTGGATGACATATTGTTGATTGGAAATAGTATAGAACTTCTGGAAAGCATGAAGAGATACTTGAACATGAGTTTTTCAATGGAAGACTTGGAGAGGCTGCTTACATATTGGGAAGCAAGATCTATAGAGATAGATCAAGACGTCTAATTGTACTTTCACAGATCACATACCTTGACAAGATTTTGAAATTTTTCAAAATGAACCAGTCAAAGAAGGGGTTCTTGCCTGTGTTGGAAGGTGTGAAGTTGAGTAAGACTCAAAGCCCGACCACGACAGAAGAAAGAGAAACGATGAAGATTGTCCCCTATGCCACATCCATAAGCTCTATAATGTATGCCATGTTGTGTACCAGACCTGATGTGTGCCTTGCCGTAATTCTGGCAGGGAGGTACCAGAGTGATCCATGAGTAGATCACTGGAAATCAGTCAAAAATATCCTTAAGTACCTGAAGAGGACTAAGGAAAAGTTTCTCGTTTATGGAGGTGATAAAGAGCTCATCATAAAGGGTTACCTCGATGCTAGCTTTGACACTGATCCAGATGACTCTATGTCTCAAACCAGATACATATTTATTCTAAATGGTGGAGCTTTCAGTTGGTGTAGTTCCAAATAGAGCATTGTAGTGGGATCTACATGTGAAGAGGAATACATAGCTGCTTCGGAAGCAGCGCAGGAAGGCGTCTGGATGAAGGGGTTCATGACCGATTTAGGAGTTGTGCCTAGTACATCGGTGTTAGGGCATATTTCTCCCTTAGTGGTTTTGGTGATTGATAACAATTCATTTGCGGACTAATCGTGTGCATTAATCCTTTCAGATAATTAATCATATGGCACAAGACGATTATAGCCCCTCGATGGATAATAATGAAGACGATTATTTTCCCCGCGTTTCGTTTTCGATGGAATTGAGTCATAGGAAAACTGTACTATTAAGAGGGGCCCGCAACGGAAAGGTTTGGGTGGAATCAACACGTGCACTTTCATTTGCACCCGTGTTCCTTTCCTGCATCAATGGAGTTGATCCAGCGTGCCCTTTGTTTTGGTCCTGAAGGAAACAAGCGGCAGTAGCACGCATGCAAGCGATAGTACCGCTTACTCTGTAAGCGTTAGTATGCTCTGGCAAGCGTTAGTACCGCCTACGGGCGGTAGTACCACTGTCCAGTGCCACGTGCTGTACTGCTGGCTCTGGAGTCTCGACTTTTCGTGTCAGACTGAGCGGTTGTTGGGACGGTAGTTCGGTGTGGTAGTACCGCCTATTACTAGCGCTCAACTACCGCCCTACCTTCTGGACTCTGAACTCTCAGCGAACTCTGGGCGGCAGTAGGGCGAGGAACTACCAATTATAAGCGGTAGTACCGCTGGGTCGAGCGGTAGTACCGCTCAGGCGCTACTACCGGGTCATGGCCCTGTGCCACTGCCTGTGTAGCTGGCACAACTGCCGAAGCGGTAGTACCGCTCCCATGAGCGGTAGTACCACTTGTGTGTGGGCTGAGAGGGGGTAACGGTTGGATTTGTTCCCCCACTATATAAAGGGGGTCTTCATCCCAAGAAGACCACCTCTTCCATCCCCAAGCTCCATTGTTGCCCCAAGATCCATTTTCGCCCGATCTCTCTCCTTAGCCAACAAAACTTGTTGATATTCTATGGTTTGGTTGAGAGGGCCCCAATCTACACTTCCACCAAGAGAAATTTGATTCCCCCCACTAATCCCTTGCGGATCTTTTTTCTCTTGGGTGTTTGAGCACCCTAGACGGTTGAGGTCACCTCGGAGCCACAATCCATTGTGGTGAAGCTTTGTGGTGTTGTTGGGAGCCTCCAATTAAGTTGTGGAGATTGCCCCAACCTTGTTTGTGACGGTGTCCTAAACTAGGGGGGTACTAGCCTAGTCGGCCCATGCTCCTCGGATTGGACCGATGGGCCTTCATTCCTCCCAAGATGGACTCCGGAAGCTGTGCAAGACTGCATCTGCCGAAGGCTTGGCGTTTACTCCAAAACTTCTCCTACCGCCTCTATGCCAAGATACCGACCTTTGTAACCCTAGATACCCTACCGGGTGTATATATAAGCCGTGGGGTTTAGCTCGTAGAAGGGACATCAACACAATATCATTCACCTATCCCTAGAGTTAGAACACATCTGATGATCTTGAGGTAGATCAACTCTGTACTCGATACTTCTCCATCGATATAAACAAGAGCAAGACGTAGGGATTACCTCCATCAAGAGGGCCCAAACCTGGGTAAACATCGTCTCTTTTCTCCTATTACCATCTGTCTGAGATCCACAGCTCGGGACCCCCTACCCTGAGGTCTGCCAGTTTCCACACCGACACTGGTGCTTTCATAGAGATCGAGAGAAGGATCGATGGCCCGTCTGCAGGTCAACTGCGACAATGGCAACATGAACATTTACATCCCTGGCCAACTTTTTGTGTTCGTGTAACGCCCAAGATGCGGTCTTATCCTTATTTTGGCTCGAGGGCCTCGACAGGGATAGAAGCGCATCTCGTCATTTCGCAAGAATGGATATTGTTACAAGTACATGTAAAGAGGATATGAGTATATGGAATTGGCTTACACTCGCCACAAGCTAAGTCATGAACATCTCAAATACAACAATACATTCAATCACCATACATAAGAGTAGGGTCCGACTACGGACGAAATCAAATGATAAAAGCAACATCCATCCTTGCTATCCCAGGCTGCCGGCCTGGAACCCATCCTATGATCGATGATGAAGAAGAACTCCAAATCAAACAAGCATCGCTCTCACGTCAAAGCATTGCATTACCTGTACCTGCAACTATTGTTGTAGTAATCTGTGAGCCACGAGGACTCAGCAATCTCATTTCCAAGGGTATCAAGACTAGCAAAGCTTAATGGGTGAGATATGGTTAAGTGGTGAGGCTGCAACAAGCACTAAGCATTTATTTGAGTGGCTAACTTACGAGTACAAGAATAACAAGAGTGATCTACACATAAACGGACATGAACTAGTAATGATCAAGAAGTGATCCTGAACACCTACTTACGAGTCATACATAACCCCACTGTGTCCCCTACTTGGTTCAAACCTCACAAGTAGAGACGGTCACGGTTACGCACACGGCTGGTGTATTTTAGTTGAGTTTACGTCAAGTTTTCTATTACCGGATATTACAAAATTTCCAAGTCGCCACATAACCGCGGGCACGGCTCTCAGAAATATTTAACCCTGCAGGGGTGCTCCAACTCATCCATCACAAACTAGCCACAAGTTGCGTCGGAAAAACCTCAACCTCGAGATAGCCCAAGGTATCCTTGAGCCCGGTGCACAAGACATTCGAGAAAGTTAAAACAAATCTAGCAAGGCCGCCCGACGTGCCGACAATCCTGATAGGAGCTGCGTATCTCGTTCTCAGGGCACAACTGGATGAGCGCAGGGTATAGTGGCCTGATAGAAATCACTCGAGTTGCCCCGAGTTGGCCCCGCACACGACTCTATTTAGGACCAACACCATCAGCACTGGCCCTCCCTGTATTATGTTGAATTAAATTCAAGAGGAGCCACCCTCTATGCGTTAATAAGGTGATCAGTATTATTATGTTGGGCAAATATAGTACCAATGTTGGGCCTTGCCAGAAGAGTTTTATCCCATAACGAATTATCAAGGGGGTCCCCATAACAACCCCAAGCATGTTAGGAGCGCTAAATATGGAACATAACACCGGAACTCAGAACTAAGGCGATAAGAGTGGAACAAATAACTAGGCAAAAGGCCGAGCCTTCCACCCTTTACCAATATATAGATGTATTAATTTAAATAATAATAATAATATGTGATATCCCAAGATATCCATGTAATCACATGAATCCACATGCACCTGCAACTAGCAACGTTATAAGAAGGGCTGAGCAAGCGGTAACATAACCAAACAATGGTTTGCTGGGATGTGGAGGGATTAGAGGCTTTTCATGGCATTTTGGGAGGCTTGAAAAACAAGTGGTAGGAAGCGAGACATAGCGATAGAAATGAGACAACTAGCATAGCAATGATAGTGTGGTATCCAGGGAAATGATCATCTTGCCTGAGATCCCGCATGGAAGAAGAACGAATCCGTGAAGTAGACAAACAAGACGTAGTCAAACGAATCCTCACACTCCTTCCGCTTTCGAAACTCTATCGAGAAGAAGCAATCCAAAAACAAACAAATTACACGGTAAACACCACAACATATTCATGACATGATGCACAATCAAGTATGATTCATGTCCGGTTTAATTATGCATGGCATGACAAGCACAACAATCAAACACTACAAATTAAGTGAAGTTCAATATGCAACGAGTTGCATATTGACAAAACTCCACATTCGAATTAGTTAGTTAACTCTCCATATTACAAGAAATGCAGTTAATGTTGTCTAACTAAACAATCATTTTAAATGTTGTTCATCATGTCAAGAGGTGAAGCATACACAACTACATCATCTAGGCATTTTAAATGAGGCCGAAAGCAACATATAGCACTTCCGAAATGACCTCATATGCAAATTATGAATTTGGTACAGATCTGTTCTAACACAAATTTTATATTTAGTAAACATTAAAATAAAGTGCACTATATTATTCTACATGTTTTTCTAGTCAAGCTACATATGTGGAACATTATACTCGGAGCTATGGTTAATTAGTTATGCAATAAACCATTTTAACATGGCATATATGCAAATTTAAACAAACAACAAGTTTAAACATTTTTATCATGGATGAAAGTGGGATATTGTGAAACTAGACAAAATTCTGAACATTTTACATATATGAAACATTTTCATCCGAAGCACGGTTATTTATTTATGATCAATGCAAAATGAAGACAATTTTCTGTAATTATGCATGTCATGGGCTAATGCTAAAATCCACAGCGCAGAGAAAAAAACATACATGGGCCGAAAGCAACATAGTGCAGCGCCCATGTGTGGATCAGGGCTAACGACCATGTGTGCACGATTGAAAAAATTTAATAGCACAAGGGGCCAAAGAATTAAGGCCGCCGGGATTCGATCCCAGGACCTCTGGGTCTTAGCGCGGTGGGTTGACCACTCGGGCTGGCGAGAAAATTTCTTCTTCCTCGTGGGTACAGGGATCTGGGCGAGAAAATTGGACCTTCACGGAGCTGAGGCAAGCTGCAGGCGAGGGGGCGAGGCTGGGTCCAGGCATGTCATGGAGAAGAACATTCCCGGTGACGTGGAGGCTTGGGGCGGCGCGGTCGCGGAGATCCAGGACGGCGGCTTCATGGCGAGGACGAGCAGGGACTTGGTGGGGCGGCAGGTGTTGAGGACGGCCCCGCTGCAGGCGAAGGCGACAGGTGGCAGGGCGGACGTGGCCGGTTCGGCTAGGCAGAGTTGGCGGCTGGGCCTTGGCAACGCTTGGGGTGACGGCTTCATCCATGGCATCGGGCACAACCCCTGTTGGTCCCGAAGAAAGAGAGAAGACCGCGGGGTGAGGGAGAGAGAGACAGGAAGAAGGGAAATCGGGAGGAAGTAGAGGAGAGGGACGCGACAGTCCTGCTAGAGGTGGCCACCGTTGGAGCTTGCTCCGGCGGCTCGGCCATGGTTGGCTCGCGGGCGAAAGGCATGAGGCCTCGGGCGCCATGGCTCTAGCTGGAGGAGTGGATGGAGAGGGCGACGGGGGCACAGGGCCTCGGGTGGCTTGGGTTTGATCTGGTTCAGGAGGATCCCGAGGTGGGATGCGACCAGGTATGGGTGGCGGCAACGATTGGACAAGGGGGAGGATTTTTAGGGATTTGGTCTAGGTCTAGGTCTAGGTGGTCTATATATATGCAAAACGGGTTGGGTTTGGACCATCTGATTTAGATCGGACGGTCGAGAAAAATAGGTTAAGGAATCCAATCGAAAAACGGATGATGGTTTAGGGAATTTCACGGTTGATCCGGACCCAACGGTCATGACCGTATGTTTCAGGTCCGGGTGAGTTTTCGGACTAGGTTGCGAGTAGGTCGGTGCACTGTGCAGAGAGGCTAGGCATAACAGAGAGAGAAAGCGTGGGCAGCGCCAACGAGTTTTTATATATGAAAAACATCTGCGATTTGACCGGCTATAGTGCCGCTATAGGTTTAATGTTTCGGGTATTAAACGACCTCCGAATGCGACGAAATTTGGCAGGCGGTCTACCTACGATATAATAAGACCGCACGCCAACTTTTGACGCATTCTGAGAATATTTTATACGCACTTGAAAAACAATATTTGAATGATGCCACGGGCGCGCGCGAGTGTGGTTGGTCTCAAAACGGTCAACGTCGAAAACGAAAGAACCGACAACTACGAATGGATACAAGTTTTTGAAAAATGACGGCAACGAAGTGCTGATGCAATGCTAATGATGCAAAGATGAATGCCACAACCAAATGAATCACACGACACAACTGGAAAAACTGGAGGGCATCTGAAGCGTCGGTCTCAGGCTGTTACAACTCTCCCTCGCTGCAACGAGATCTTGTCCCGAGATCTTAGAATAAGAAGAGAAAGAGGAAGAGGAAAAGAAGAGGTAAAACTTAGTTGCTTCTTTGACAAACGAGTGAAAACAACGAACCTTGAAGGTTGTAAAGAGATGATGAATTGCAGGAGGAACAAGCAAGAATTCGAAACCATTCCGGTTGAAACGATATAGATAAGGAATGAGAAAGAAATGAATTCGGGCAGCACGTCGGTCGAAAGAAAGGCAAACTTGATAACATGGAAAGAACTTGAAAATAGAGTCACAACACTCCGGTTAAAAAGGATAACAAGAAAAGAGCAAGATTTTGACAAAACGAGATGATGGGTCGAAGAGAGCAACATCACAATGCCTCCAGAATAAAGAATAAAACTAGATCACTTGAACGAAAAGAACAGAGAAGAAAATGACAACTTCTATCGCAATTGGATTTGAAAGCATCCTTTACGAAGAAGGATTGAACGGAGTTGTTGGAACATCAACAACGAAAAGAACAAGCTTGTTGTGGGCTTATGGAAAACATCCCGAAATTATGAGGTGACAACCGGCCACTAACGGAAACAATTGGTTTGATTGAGATCAACAAAGAGATGAAAACTTCTTTCACCAAGAGGAGGAGGAGAAAACTTGGATCGTTTATGAGCACCTCAATTAGCAACAATACTTAGGAAACGCTTTAGGTGAAATCCAATCCAAGATAACTCCAAGAAAGAAATGATGGGTTTACATATCTCATTCTTTTCAAATTCTCTTCGAGACTCCTCATGAATCAAGAATGCTATACCACCATCTCAAAGGACAATGAAGACAGAATTGCACTTTGAAATGCAAGATAAAGAATACTTAAGATCCTCCAACAAGAATCTTTTAGAACTCTTTGAGAATTAATTAAATTCTTGAAGAACCTTTGGAAGAACTCTAGAATAAAAGGATGATAGAAAAGAATTGAAGGTTGCAAAAATAATAAGATTGATGCCTTGCCATGATTTAGATGAAGCTTCACGACGAGATACTTGAGAAAACTTGGAACTCCGGAAAAGAAAAGATAAACAACTATAATAGAGAATTAGGTATCATGAACAACTCCGGAAGAAGGATTGAAATCATCTCAAGAAAACAAGAATAAGAATTATGTTATGCTTATCCTTCACCAAGTTAAATTGATGAAAAGCGACGGATTTGGCATACTACTTATTCCTCTTGAAAAAGATTGAAGAGAGATATTGCACACATGAAGAAGTCTTGTACTAAAACACCGGTAAGAATTTGGAACGGAATGAGGATACTACCACTGGTGCAGCGACGTGCTATACAAACGGTTTTTAACCCCTTTCCGCGACGTAGTTGTAAACCGTCGCCTTGCATGTGTGGGCGATAGGGGGGGTCCATCCCACATGACACGGCAAACCCGTCGGCGATGGTGGCCAACAAATGCAAACGTTTGGCAAAACTAAGCGTATAGGATGTGTTGGGGATATAACCCCGTGGTAAGACCCGCCCAGGAGGGGCCGGGTCATACCTGGCGGCTCATAGCCAAGACCCATAAGGTGGGTCGGAAGATGAAGGCCAGGCCGCATGGCGGCTTACCAGACGGGCCAAGACGAAGGCCCAGAGACAGAAGATGGTGTGAGACCCGGGCGGTTAAGCCGCCCGGAGACGGCTTGCCCAGGGTGGCAAGGCGGCTTAGAGGCAGGGTTGACTACGTTGTATGAGTCGGTTTGGGACTCGTGTAACCCAGGGCCTCGACCTCCTATATAAAGGTTAGACCCTGGGGCGGCTTAGACAGAAACCAATCAATCGAGAACTAGGTCAAGCGAATCCGCTCCCTTGTAATCGATACACCAATCAATACAACACAAGCAGGACGTAGGCTTTTACCTCTTCTTGAGGGGCCGAACCTGGGTAAACTCGTGTCCCTCGTCTCGACCAATCCCTTTGAGTCCACCGCCTTAGCGATGGCCTCGAACCTAAGTCTTCGGACATCTGCCGTGACAAAACCACGACAGTTGGCGCCCACCGTGTGGCTAGCGCTCGGTGGTGTGGAGTTTTCGAAGGGCTCTCTCCCAGAGATCGAGGGATAGGCCGTTGGCAGGATGACCAAGAGCCGCCGCGGCAAGCTCTACATCGACGACGCCGGCTGGGGCCCCGAGGCCGACTCGATCGAGTACGGGTACCGGGTCCCCTTCGGCGGAATTCACGTCTTCATTGGTAAGATCGGCGGATCTGAACCCGGGTCAGACATCTGCACCGACCTCGTCGAGCCGGCCCGGCGCGTGCAACCCGCCCGTGTTAACCCGGGCAGGAAGCATGTCTTCATCGGCTTCACCCAGGGCATGGAGCTTGAAGTTTCTATGTCGCGGGAAGAAACTCTCATCTGCTCAGAGGATGGATCCTCGAGCGGAGAGATGGAATCAATCTATCAGCTTCACAATGGTGGGCTCGGGGGCTACATCGAGCATTACCCAGAGTCAGAATATCATGAGCCGGAGGAATATGAGCCGCCGAACCGTGCTGCCGTCTTCATGGCGGGTTCAGCGCCGGCTCCTAGCAGCACAGCCGCCGGTGCAACAGGATCTGGGGCTGGCAGGCCGCCAGCTCAGGTTCTTCTGGATCTGATGAACGAGCTTACAACCCTGATGGAAACCGAGGTCACTGCTGAAAACCAAGCGGCCCGTAACGCGGAGATCACGAGGTTGAAGAACCAGATGGCTGGAGTCCAACAGGAAATCAACGCGTTGAAGGCTCAGATGGATGCTGAGGCGGAGCGCCTTAGGGCGGATGCTTTTCACCTTGAGCTTGAGTAGCAGTCTGCAGCGGCGGTTCATCGGATGAGGCATCAATCTCGCTTGCCGGATCAGTACGAAGCCAGGAATATTTTTAACACGCCAGGGACGGGACAGAATGTGCCTTTGACCGTAACCCGGACGGCGGAAGTGCCTGGGAGCCGAGCGGCGGTTCAGCATCAGCAGCCAGACCCGCCCCGACGGAACCAAAACCCGCCACAGTCTTTTCCAACACCGCCGGGTCATTATTCTAACCCGGCGGAGAACATGGTGGCAGCGGCAACCAGGCTTGGTACAATCCCGATTCCCGATGAGGCGCCCTTCACAAAGGAGGTGCGGAATGCCATAGGGATACCTGCAGACGGTGGTGGCCCAGCAGGAGAAGTACACTTATAGTCGGAGTCGCGTGCACTCAACCCCCATCCCCAGCCGCAGCTACAGCCGGCGTTATGAGTCGCCGGCGGTGTCTAGCAGTGACCGACATCGGAACCCACCGCGAGTGGATCGGGCTGCTCTGGATGCTCAGGCGCTGGTGGATCGGGCAAGAGCACAGCGAGAGGAGGCGGCTCTGGCAGCTGCGGCGGCCTATCAGGAACCCACAGTTGCACCTTTCGTTTCAGTAGGAGCAGGAGTAACCTCCAGGGCTGTGGGAGTGCCGTGTTTGGCGCCGACTTTGCGGAATGAGCGTCTGCCGAAGGATTTCAAGGGCCCTCGTAAGGTGCCCAATTATACTGCTAACCTACCTCCAGAAGCTTGGATTGAAAGCTATGAGCTAGCCATGGAGATGTTAGATGTCAGCGATGCAGTATGTGCCAAATACTTCATCATGATGCTGGAAGGGCCGGCTCGCACATGGTTGAAGTGTCTGCCACCCAACACCATTAATTCCTGGGCCGAGTTAAAGGCGAAGTTCATCAAAAATTTCCAAGGAACGTGCAAGCAGCCCATGATGATTGTGGATTTGGACCATTGTGTGCAGCGTGAGGATGAGTCGGCTCATCACTGGGTCCGGCGGGTCTCAACAATTATCCACTCTTCCGAACACATCACGGCGGCTCAAGCGGTCTTGATTCTAGAGAAGAATTGCCACTTTACGCCCTTGAAGCAGAAGCTTGGCCGGCTCAAACGCTCATGCCAAGACATGGGGGAGCTCATGGCGGCTCTCACCAAGTATGCCGACTCTGACAACACGAAAGACCCGGGCTCTGATGATGAGAAATTGGGTCAGAGTAAGAAAAATAACAACGACAAGGGTCAGCAGCAAAACGCGGCTGGAAGCAGCAATCCGGGCAAGCGGAAAAACCCAGATGGCGGGTTAGAATTGGTAGCGAACACCAGCGCTGGGAACAATCGTGCTAAGGGCAACGGGAACTTCAGGCCGCCCTTTAACAAGGGTAAAGCTCCTTTCAACTTGGAAGACATGCTCAATAAACCTTGTCCAGAGCACAGCCGGCCCGATAAGCCGGCAGGCCATACATGGAGGGATTGCAGTATTATGCGGCAGTTTCGGGATTACAGCCTTCAACAACATCGTAATAACGGTAATGGCTCGTCAGGCGGCTCAGGGCCGGGCGGTTCAGGAGCCGGCTTTGGTGCCGGCGGCTCAGGATCTGGTTACCAGGGTCAAGGCAACCATGGAGGTCATAATCAACAGTCTGGCGGTGGAGGCTAGCAGTAGAGTAACCAGTTGGGGTACCAGAGTAACCCGAAGCAGCTCAGCGGGGGTCAGTATCATGTTTTTACAACCAGCCTTGACAAGCGAGACCGGAAGGTGTGCAAGCGGGCGGTTAACGTAGTCATGCCGGCTCTCCCACAGTATTTGAAGTGGTCTGAGTATGACATAACTTGGAGCAGGGAGGATCACCCGCCGCGTGTTGATAACCCGGGGCAGCTGGCTTTGGTGGTTGCCCCCCAAGTGGGAGGATACGTGTTCACTAAAGTACTTATGGATGGCGGCAGCAGCATCAACATCCTGTACTATGACACTTTCCGCCGGATGAATTTGCTTGACAAAGATCTTAAGCTCTCTTCAACAGTTTTTCACGGTGTGGTGCCCGGAAAGTCGGCTTATCCAGTGGGAAAGATTTCTTTGGAGGTGGCTTTTGGTGATGAATTCAACTACAGTGTGGAGTCTTTGTGGTTTGAAGTGGTCAAAATCAAGAGCCCGTACCACGCTCTATTCGGACGGCCGGCTTACGCCAAGTTCATGGCTAGACCTTGTTATGTTTACTTGCAGCTCAAGATGCCCGGGTTAAAAGGGACGATTACTGTGCATGGTGATCGGAAGACGGCTCTTGAGTGTGAGGAAGGTGATGCAGCTTACGCAGAGTCAAGTTGTGCTGAAGCGGAGCTCAATTTTTATAAAAAAATGTTGACCCGGCAGATATGACTCCACTGAAGAAACCCAACACGGAATCTAAGCCGCCCCTCAAGTTTGTGGCAGAAGATACCAAGTTGGTGGACTTTACGCCGGGCGACTCATCGCAGCAGTTCACTATTGGGGCCAATATGGATCCCAAATAGGAAAGCGCGCTCATCAAATTCATCCGTGAGAATCGGGACATCTTTGCATGGAAGCCTTCTGACATGCCGGGTGTACCGAGAGAATTCGCTGAGCACCACCTTAATGTGGATCCTAAATTTAAGCCGATCAAACAGTTCCTCCGCCGGTTTAATGCGGAGAGGCGCAAGGCTATTGGGGAAGCGGTGGCCCGGCTCTTGGCAGCAGGGTTCATCGTTGAAGTTTTTCACCCGGAGTGGCTTGCTAACCTGGTGTTGGTATTCAAGAAGAATGGCACGTGGCGTATGTGTGTGGATTACACGGATCTTAACAAGGCCTGTCCAGTTGACCCGTTTGCTCTCCCCCGTATCGACCAGATTATTGATGCAACGGCGGGTTGTGAGAGTTTATGCTTCCTAGACGCTTATTCAGGGTATCATCAGATAAAGATGGCAGTCAAAGACCAAGAGAAGACGGCTTTCATTACACCTTTTGGTGCTTTCTGCTATGTGTCTATGCCTTTTGGGCTCAAGAGTGCCCAGGCGACTTACCAGCGTTGTGTGCAGAATTGTCTTCATGGTCAAATTGGGCGCAATGTTCATGCCTATGTGGATGATATTGTGGTCAAGTCCAGGAAGAAAGAGACTCTACTTGACGACCTGAAGGAAACATTCGATAACTTACGGGTCTACAAGATGATGCTTAACCCGGCCAAGTGCGTATTTGGAGTTCCTGCAGGCAAGCTCCTGGGATTTCTAGTCTCTGAGCGTGGCATTGAAGCTAATCCGGACAAGATAAAGGCTATTACTTCCCTGTCTGAGCCGGCATGCATCAATGACGTTCAGCGCCTGGCGGGTCGAATCGCTGCGTTAAGCCGGTTCATAAGCCGCCTGGGTGAGAAGGCTATTCCTCTGTATCAGATGATGAAGAAGACAGACAACTTTGTCTGGAGTAAGGCGGCGGGTGAGGCGCTTGAGGCACTCAAAAAGCAACTGGTTGAGCCGCCGGTCTTGGCTGCTCCGGCTGAGAAGGAACCTTTGCTCCTCTATGTGGTGGCTAACAACAGGGCAGTCAGCGCCGCGATTGTTGTGGAGTGTAAGGAGGCAGGGAAAGAATACCCGGTTCAGAGGCCGGTTTACTACGTCAGTGAAGTTCTGATAGAATGCAGGCAACGGTACCCACATTGGCAGAAACTGATATATGGGGTGTTCATGGCAAATTGTAAGTTGAAGCATTACTTCCTGGGACACCAGATCACCGTGGTTAGCTCTGCCCCGTTGGGAGACATAATTCAAAACAGAGAAGCCATTGGCAGGATTGCTAAGTGGGCATTGGAGCTAGGGCCTCTTAATCTGAAATATGTGTCTCGCACGGCTGTCAAGTCTCAAGCCCTGGTGGACTTTATAAATGACTGGACAGAGTGTCAGTCGCCCGAGGAGAAGCCGGATAACACGTATTGGACAATTCATTTTGACGGATCCAGACAATTGGAAGGGTCAGGGGCTAGAGTTGTCTTAACTTCCCCTAGAGGTGACAAGTTCTGTTATGTGCTAAGGCTGATGTTTCCTTGTACTAACAATGCAGCTGAGTATGAAGCTTTACTTCATGGCCTCCGTGTGGCTAAGGAGATGAACCTGAGCCGGGTTAGATGCCTCGGCGACTCAGACCTCGTGGCTCAGCAAGTTTCAGGCACGTGGGATTCCAAAGACCCAAGGATGGCGGCTTATCGTCAGGCGGTGGACATCATTGCTGGCCACTTCAAGGGTTATCAGGTGGATCATATTGACCGTCGCAAGAACGAGGCGGCTGATGCATTGTCAAGGCTGGGCTCTCAGCGTAAGCCGGTGCCGCCTAACGTTTTCTTGGATGTGTTATATCACCTGTCTGTTAAGCTACCTTCAGAGGAGGATCTGGCTGTACCTGACCCGGAGGGGCAGCTGGTGGCGGCTCTGCATGCTACCCCTGATTGGACGTTGCCTTACCTGGCATACCTGACTCGCGGCGAGTTGCCCGAGGACGAGAGCTTGGCGAGACAAATCGTAAGGCGATCTAAATCAATGACTATCATCAATGGCGAGTTGCACAAGCGCAGTGTCACTGGTGTTTTTCAGCGTTGTGTTTCTCCTGAAGAGGGTAAGGAGATCTTAAATGAAATTCACGCCGGCGATTGCGGTCATCACGCTGGCTCAAAATCTTTGGTGGACAAAGCTTTCCGGGATGGTTTCTTTTGGCTGACGGCTCATAAGGACGCAGAGGACTTGGTCATCAAGTGTGATGGATGTCAGAAGTTCGGGCGACGTGCTCACGTACCGGCTCAGGAATTGCGGATGATTCCAATTACCTGGCCGTTTGCGGTCTGGGGGCTTGATATGGTCGGGCCCTTCAAGAGATCTAAAGACAAGAAGACCCACCTTTTGGTGGCGGTGGATAAGTTTACCAAGTGGGTTGAGGCTGAGCCGGTCAGCAAGTGTGACGCGGCTACGGCGGTTCAGTTTATCAAAAAATTGATCTACCGCTTTGGTTACCCTCATAGTATCATCACGGACAATGGCACAAACCTATCCAAGGGCACTATGCAGGCATTCTCTGAAAGTGAGCACATCCGGCTTGACGTCTCTACTGTTGCCCATCCACAATCCAATGGTCAGGCGGAGCGTACTAACCAGGAGATCTTGAAAGGCATCAAGCCCCGGCTTATGGTTCCTCTACAGCGAACGCCGGGTTGTTGGGTGGAGGAGTTACCATCAGCTCTCTGGAGCATCAGAACTACCCCCAACAGGTCAACATGCTATACGCCTTTCTTTATGGTTTATGGTGCGGAAGCCGTGTTACCAAGTGATATACGTCATGACTCGCCGCGGGTGGCGGCTTACGTTGAAATAGATAATGAGACAGCGCGCAGGACGTGTTAGATGCTTTGGATGAAGAGCGTGATCTTGTAGCAGCTCGATCGGCGATTTATCAATAAGACCTGCGTCGCTATCATAGCCGCAGAGTTAAGACCCGGACGTTTCAGGAAGGCGACTTGGTGTTGCGTTTGATTCAAGATCAGACGGATGCACACAAGCTATCTCCCCCATGGGAAGGGCCTTTTGTGGTCAGCAGAAATCTCAACAATGGGTCATATTATCTCATTGACGTACGAGACGAGTCACGCACTTCTGGGCAGGAGACCCACCGGCCGTGGAATATCGCTCATCTGCGGCCTTACTATACTTGAGTCATCGACTCCTATCATTGTACATCCATCATTGTACATATCTTTCTTATATATATATAATAAAGTTGGCATACCTGCAAGCCGGGGTTTCTGCCTTTTATACATCTCAGATTGTGCAAAGATGGACACCACCACAAGGTCATTTGGGGGTTTCCAACCCGCCAGGGTTTAGCTTACACACCCTCTTGATCGGCTCTTCAGCCACTGTAAGGCCGGGTTATATACCCAAAAAGTTGACTCCGTCAACAAGGTCATTTGGGGGCTTCCAACCCACCGGGTTTAGCTTACACACCCTCTTGATCGGCTCTTGAGCCACCGCAAGTTCGAGTTAAACCTGCCTGTATGCTGCTGCTGCTCCGCTAGGTGACCTGCCGAACTCTTACCAGTTAATCTCGACTAGAGACCCTGAGCTGTTCAAAGTATTTGACAGTCACTCTCACTAGAGACCCTGTACTTGTCAAGGTTAAACCGGCGGCTCTTGTCACGTGAGGGCCGGCTTACGGAAAGCGAGGATAAACTCACCCATCTGCTGCATACTCTCTGCTATGTGGACCGTTCGTATTCTTAAACAGTTACTCTTTTAAAGACCCTGCACTGTTTAAGGTTCAAACGACGGATTTATGTCACGTGAGAAGTAGCTTATGGGCCCTGGGGGTACTCATGCCCTGCTGCGCCTATTTATGGTTTGTTGTTGCTCTTACCAGTTAATCTTGCCTAGAGACCCTGAGCCGTTCAAAGGACTTGACGGTCACTCTCACTAAGAGTCCTTGTACTGCTAAGAGTTCAAACAACAAATTCATGCCATAAGAGCCGGCATATGAGTTTTCGAAAAAGAAACAAGCAAGGTCATAAAAGATTTAACATCTCCGGGTTGTGCTTTTCAAGCCGCCCTCACAACGATACAGAACATATTCTGTCTTGTTTATTCTTTGCAGGTTTTGTCTCCTAAGGCAAGCCGCCGTTAAGGTGAGACGAAAGATATCTTGGGCAGCTTATAAAGGCAGATAAAAGTGCGTCAAAGTGGCACGACTGAGGCAATCAAGTTTTTCTACGCCTATTACAAAAGCTCTCCAGGGAGCCCAAAATACAACGGACTTAAAGTTTTTTATACACTTCTAGTTTCTGGCGGCTCAGAAAGCCGGGTTATCAATTTCAGGAGCAACGGATTCAGCTTGACGACGGGTCATCCTGCGTCGGGTCTTCAACCTCTTCGATCTGAAGATTGTCCACATCCCAGTTGCAGTTTGTTAAAGCTTCAAACTGGGACTCGTCAAAGAGGGGAGACGGGTCAATTTCAGGAGCAAAGAGTGGCTTACGACGTGCAGGAGTTAAGTCCCTGGCTTCAAAAGTTGGGCAGCGCACTCGTTTGCTGTCTTCGCCGTAAGCCGACTGGTATGAAGTTAGATCAATTTCGTTGACAAGTGTTGATGCCAGTACTCGGGAGGCCTTCATGCATTTGGCATAGTCAGCTTCGGTAAAGTCTGAGCCGTCATCTTTCTTGGAGGGAAAGCCGTCCATCATCTCTTCTGCGGTCAATTCAGGGGCAAAGGCCAAAGACCGGCTTAGCGCGACCATTGCTCCCTTTCTGGCGGCTGATCATTTGAGTTCATCAATTTGCTTGGGTAGAGTAGACAAGACCTCTATAACTCCCTTCATGAGTTTGGGGACGCCTTTTTACTCAACATTGCTTTGATGGTGCAAAGGGCCCCGCAGTATAGCTGTTCTGTCAAGGTATACACTGCTTTCAACTTCAGCAAGCTGTCAGAAGATAGTTGGCGGCTTCTTTGACCTGCAAGGAAAGTTAGGCGTTATAAGCCGCCCGCACAGTTTTTTCAACAAGGGAAAGGAAGTTTCCTTAGTTTTCAGTACTTACCAAAGATAGCAGAAGTCATCCTGGATATATGACGCTTGAGGGTTTGCAGTTCTTCTGACACAAGCTTGAGCCGCTTGTCAGCATCGTCTGCGCGTTCTGTCAGGGCGGCTTGTTTAGACTCAATACTCTCTTTGAAGGCAGCAAAGTCAGCTTGAACCTTCTCAAGCTCTTTAACGGCAACCCGCCATTTTTCTTCCGCCTCAGACCGGGCGGCTTGTTGCGAAGCAAGGTTGTCCTTTAGGCCAGACACATCAGACTCGGCCGCATCCAAAGCTTCCTGTATCATACAAAAACACAAACGTTCAGGAGGTTTAAGTCGCCAGAATGGGATATTAGTAGACAAGAGTGATGAAGCTGTTATGATACAGGTCTCAAGCAGATTGCAAGCAATATACTTGACACTTGGGGGCTAATGTCTGTGTTTTCTCTCACAAATTACAAACAAAGTTCCGGCTCATCTTCGTAAAGTTAAGCCAACACTTGGGGGCTACACACGGCGCTTCTAAACACTGCAGTCTTCTCCAACTCATTTTTTAAGCCTGTACTTGGGGGCTATGATTCGTGAGTTTGTTACCAATGAAGCTCCGGCTCATCATTAATATAAGGACCCGGACTTGGGGGCTACGCTCGGATCTAATTTTCAAGTAAGTACCGGCTTATTATCTATATTAACCCTGTACTTGGGGGCTACAAGCTAAGCTATTTGGAGTATGACAAAGATTGGAAGACCCGGTCTACTATTTGCAATATTAAACCAGCTCTTGGGGGCTACATAAGGGTATAAGGAAAAAGCAAGAGAAGAGGAGTACCTCATACTTTTTCTTCATCAGTCCAACAAGCTTCAACTCCATATTACGGCTTGTGGAGAGGCGGTTCAGATAACCAGCATGTAATTCATCTGCAGTCAGTTTTTCTAACACGGGGAATTCAAAATCAAGTTTTTCTGGTGAGCATGTTTCAGCCTTGCTAGTGTGCTTCGTTAACACATGGGGATCAGGGAATTGATAACCCGTCCCAGTGACAACAACTTCTGGATGTGCTGTGTCTTCGGCGGCTGTTGAAGGGCTGGGCGGTTTAGGATCAGCTTTTGGAGGACTTTCAGGAGTGGCCATGTTGTCATCAGCCGGCTCAGAGGGCTGAGGAGCGTCTTTAGCTGCATCTTTCCTAGCCTCAGTAGGCTCAGCATAAGTTGCAGGGGAGTCCGGCTTAGCAGTCTCCGGCTCTTGGGCAGCAGGAGCAGCGGTAGACCCGCCTGTCTTTCTTCGTTTTGCTTGAGCCCTGGAAGCAAAAATATTGTTACATAAAGGACAAGGGTGGTAAAAGATATGGTGCAAGTAAAAGGTACGCACTCTGGGTTGATTTTCAGAGGAGGCAGCTTGGATGCAGTGGAATCGCCAGACGAAGGGGGCGACTCCTAAAAAGTTAAGACGATAAAAAACAGAGTAAGGTTACAATACAAGACTGTTGGAAATTGAACTTGGTTAAAAGAGTACCTCAGCAGGCCGTTTCCGAGGAGCCGGAGAGTTTGGTAAGCCGGCCAAAAGCTCTTCAGAGCCGGTGCTCCGGGTCTGACATCTGGAGTTGTGCTGTTGCTTTTTCAAAAGAAAGTGGGGGTCTAAATAAGCAAGAGGATGAGAAAATGGGACTTTCCGGATGACCCGCCGTATTTTCTCTGGTGGAAAGTTTTCTGAGTCAGAGGAAATGTAAGTTACCTCAGGGGCGTCTGCATGGCTTGTCTCCGTTTCCTCATGTGAATAATTATCATCAATAAGTTGCATAAAGAGACGGCCAAGGGAGTCAAGTTCTACCTCCGAGTCATCAGGTTCAGGCGTTTCCTGAGCAGCAATTTTCTTCTTACGGCCACGGGTTTTAACCACCTTAGGTTTCCTCACAGGAGGGGTATATTTCTTCTTCCAGAAAGTAGATCCGGCCTGTGTATAAGCCGCCAAAAAAGGTTAAAATGAGCAAGGCAGAAGGTCAAGACAAGAACGAGTAGTTTTGTTGAAAAAGGTTTCTTACAGCTGGAGCCGGGTTCTTGATGCAAAAAGGTTTCAGCCCAATTTTGTTGCAAGTCTCTTGGTTTTCACCAAGAAGTGATTTGACGGAAGAGTTGATATCTTGCTCTGTCAGGGGGGTGGCGTTGAAACAGAGAGGATCATTTGGTTCACCCGTAAATTGGTACATGAGTCGGTCACGCCAGCTCAGTGGCAAGATTTTCCAGGAAACCCAGCAACGGGTTAAATCGACGCCAGTCAAGCCGTTCGCCATTAGGGCTCTGATCTTCGCTAAGGCCGGAGCATATTTCGCTCGCTCTGCGGCGGACATCCGGTCTGGAAGTTCCCCGGAGGTGCAAAGCCGGGTAGGACGGTAACCCGACAGCGGATTCTCTTCCTTGGGAGAAGTGTCTTTGCAATAAAACCAGGTCTTGTTCCAATCTTTGGGGTGACTTGGTAAGACGGCGGCTGGGTAGGGAAAATCTCTCCGTCTCTGGATAGAAATGCCGCCAAGCTCCAAACTTGGTCCAGCTGCCACTTCAGTTTGGCGGTTGACGTAAAAGTAGTCACGGAAGAGGTCAACAGATGGCTCTTCTTGCAGGTAAACTTCGCATAGGACTTGAAACTGACACATATTGGTGACAGAGTTTGGACCTATATCTTGAGGGTGAAGCTTGATGGAATGAAGAACGTCCTGGAATTTTTTTGACCCGGGTGGGCTAAAACCACAGAGGAGGTGATCAGTGAATACGACAATCTCTCCTTCTTGAGGAGTAGGTCTTATTTCTGGCCCTGGAACCCGCCAATGTATAACGTCCTGAGCCGGCAAGATACCCGATTCTACGAAGTCAAGCAGAAGCTGCTCGGTGACTCCGGAGCCAACCCAATCGCAAGACGCGGGTGCTCTCGACATGGCGGCGGGTTAAACTGTGAGAAGGTGCAGAATATGGCGGGTTAGAAAAACGTCAAGTAATTAAGGCAGCTGTGATTAGCATGATGATGAGGCGTTAAGCCACCGACATATTTTATCAGAGAGCCGGCAATGCAATGGCGAGTTAAGTGGACAAGGCGATACTAAAAATATTGCTAAGTATGGACAAACAAGTTTCACATATTGCAACCGTGGCTGTAAGATCTACAGGCGAAGATAAAATGAAATATATTCATGACCTAAGATGACAGTGGAAGAACATGTGGTCAGTGTGCAAAGAAGAATGAGGTATAGATCTATATTAAGCGGATATTGACATCGAGCGGACGGCCGCGACGGACAAACAGCAATATGAGATTCAAGAGAATGCTTGGCAGTCTACATTACGAACAATCTGACGAACAGCGAAAAACACTAAAAGAAACCCGATGAACTCGGGGAGATCCTAATCGGGATGACTACAGATTCAACAAGGGTTGAGAATGGTACCTCGCGGATGCGGACGAGCTGGCGAAACTCTGGACCGAGTCAGGTGGATGCAGCGGCCGGCGTTGGAGATGACAGCGGGGCCCGGTCGGTGCAGCGGAGCTCTGGAAGTGCGGGCGTCTGAAGGAGGAAGAAGAGGACGGTGGCGACAGGGATAGGAAAGGGGGCCCCTCGTGTCCCTATTTATGAGATGGGATGGCAATAGTGCGTGCGAAAATCGAAGAGGCGCAATGTTGATTGACCGGAGGGGATGCCTCGATTTTCGGGCCGACCGTTTAATGAGAAGATCTGCTGCGGACGTCACGGCATCTTTTTAGCATATCCGACGTGACGTCACGGCGGGTTATGAGTTTTTATTTATCAGGTGATAAAAATGTGGAGCTCGCCGCCAAGTGAGTTTGAAGATTGACATGAGCAGGCTCAAATCAATCTGGGGCCTAATGTTGGGGAAATAACCCCGTGGTAAGACCCGCCCAGGAGGGGCCGGGTCATACCTGGCGGCTCATAGCCAAGACCCATAAGGTGGGCCGGAAGATGAAGGCCAGGCCGCATGGCGGCTTACCAGACGGGCCAAGACGAAGGCCCAGAGACAGAAGATGGTGTGAGACCCGGGCGGTTAAGCCGCCCGGAGACGGCTTGCCCAGGGTGGCAAGGCGGCTTAGAGGCAGGGTTGACTATGTTGTATGAGTCGGTTTGGGACTCGTGTAACCCAGGGCGTCGACCTCCTATATAAAGGTGAGACCCTGGGGCGGCTTAGACAGAAACCAATCAATCGAGAACTAGGTCAAGCGAATCCGCTCCCTTGTAATCGATATACCAATCAATACAACACAAGCAGGACGTAGGCTTTTACCTCTTCTTGAGGGGCCGAACCTGGGTAAACTCGTGTCCCTCGTCTCGACCAATCCCTTTGAGTCCACCGCCTTAGCGATGGCCTCAAACCTAAGTCTTCGGACATCTGCCGTCACAAAACCACGACAGGATGTCTGCATCTATCACAAACGAGGGTCACCGGGCAATCGTTTGAGATATGGTGTTTTTCCCATACGGTTCATCCTTGCAACTCGTGTGAGATCACAATAACATCGCACGCGCTATTCTATGGCGCGCCGTTTACGATAGGCAGCGAATCGCAAACAGTTCACGATTATAAAGCGTGTATGATATGGGGGCTATCACACACATTTAGTTCCACTATGACCGTCTGTGATATGATATAAGGGTGCATACGTTTGTCATTATAAAACCGTATGCGAAGGTTGAATCTATCCCACACGCGGCGTTTTTGATAAATGTTTGTGATTTACAAAACGTCCCAAACGTGTGATCCATACTTCCCAAACGTGTCATCCAGACTAACTATGTCGGATGAAGGCCTATCGCACGCGTTCTTCTTTGACCAACGTTTACGATGGGCATAATATCATACACAGTTCAAAATACCTAATCGTGTGTGATAAGGAGGCTAGCACAAACGCTGGTGTTGTTAATCTCACACGTTCTTTCTCGTCTGACCGTGTGCGAAGACGAGACTCATCGCACACGCCGCAAATGGAGAAACGTGTGTGATGTTGAAGTTGATCGCAAACGTTTTGCTTTCTCAAACTGTGTGCATTGTAATGGCCTGCAGAGCATGATTTGCCCCTAATTAAATTCCTTTGTTCATAATTCGCATAATTTACATTCGAAAGTAGGAATTCATGTATTTCATATCGAATCATGTTTAAATGTAGGTTTAAGAACGAATGCATAATTCGATTCATATGTACATATACTCAAGAACTACATAAGTGTGACAACCCTAGCTTAGCCTTGCTTGTCATTGCATATTCATGCATGCATTTCAATTTCAAATGAAATTGAAATGAGGAGTAATCAAGCCTCATCATTCAAATTTTTGTCAAATAAGCAATATAAAAATTACATCAAATAGTTCCAAGAAAATGTCCCTGGTATTCTAATAAAATATTGGACTGAGGTAAAAATGCCATCCCATATTTTGGAGTCACAGAAACATTTTATATTGGGCATTTGGATTAATCAAACAATTATTTGCATTGGATTATATCTACTATATATAAAATATATGTCCAAAAACATTGAGGATTATTGTGTGGCTCTGGACAAGTCCATCTTAGTCCACACATATTTTTCTCAGGTTTTTTATAAATGGTTTGATAACTTTAACAAGCCAGAAAAAAACAGCACAAAATAGAAATAAAAGAAAGAGGCAAACCCGGGCCACTTACCTGGCACGTAGCCCACCTGGAGGCCCAGCCCACCAGGAGCTCCCTGTCATCTTCCTCCTCGGCCAGGAGGACAAGCGCGTGGCCAGTGCGCGCCAGCACGCGCCACGGCCACGTCCTGCTTGCCGCCAACCGCTGGAGGCGGATAGGGACAACGAGACCCCTCCCGTGCACGTCTCCTCTCCCCCCTCGAGCTCTTCTCCTCCCCTGTCTCTCCCGCACGCACAGAACCGAGTGCTGCCGTCGCCGCCGCTCGCTGCACGCGTAGCCACCGCCGCCGTCCCGCCATTTTATAGGGTCCCTCGGGTCCGCGTCGACCCGCTAGACCCCTCAGTCGAAGGAATCGGGCCCGGGAGCTCCTTATCGTCATCACCTTCGCCGTTCCCACCGCCGGCACCGAAGGCCGCCGGCCGTCGATTCTCAGCAACTGGAGCGCCCCCGAGCCTGATGATCCCCCCTACAGCCTCTCGGTGAGCCACCTCGTTGTTTCCCCCTCGCTCCGGCTTCTCCCGCGTTCTCTAGGCCGTTACGCCATCGGGTCCGAGCTCCTCGCCGCCGGCAATGGTGTGGCCGTGGCCACAGCCACTGCGGCCCTCACCCGAGCATGCTAACGTCCTCAGGATGTCCCCAAGAAGCCGTAAATGCCATAAGATTCTTCCCCCGTGCCTGATAGTCTCGCGCGCGCTCCGCCCGAGCTCCGGCCGCCGCGGATGTGCTCGCCGGCGAGCACTCCGGTGACCCCGAGCCCTCTAGCCAGTCCCTTTCGATGCGGTCGAGCACGGGCAACCTCCCGAACCTCTCAGCGCGTCGAACCGGTGCATGTAGCGGATTCCGGCGAGCCTCCACCGCGTCGGATGGTCGCCGGCGGTCTCACCCCGGTCGGTGGTGACCTGGCCCGGCCATTAGGGCCTAATTGCCCTGATTAGTGACCCTTGTGAGACAGACAGCCGGGCCCCACATTTAAATAGCCCCCCTGTTTAGTTAATTAACCCACAATTAATGGTGAGTCATTGACATGCGGGTCTCAGGTGTCAGGTTTGACCCTGGTCAGCCTGGTTGACCTGCTGACGTCACCCTAACGTTTAGCAGACGCAGTAAATTAATTCTCTCATATTAAAGAATTCAGGAAATCCCAGAAAATAGATAAACCTTTGAAAAATCATAGAAAATAATCAATAACTCAGATGAAAATAATTTATATATGAAAAATGATCAGAAAAATACAAGGAATCTGTTTATGCCATGATCATGCATGTTTGAGCAAGCTAACATCACCAAGTAGGACATTTCATGATTAGGGTAATGTATGAAATACCATTGGAATTGGAATTTGAACTAGGTTTGAATTCCACTTCAACTAATATGTTTACCTATTGCTCTAGGTCAATTTAGTAGCTTAACATGCCATGTCATACATCATGTTTGTTGCATTGCATTGAATGTGTTTTTTTTTCTTGTTTTGTCGGTGTTGTTCCTTTTCGGTAGACGATGGTTTTGACGTTATGATCGCTAACAATAATGAAGAGAAGTACTATCTTCAGAACTGTCAGGCAAGCAACCCCCCCTTGAAAATACTGATACAAACCCACTCTCTCGCTCCTGCTCTCTTTTACTGCATTAGGACAGCAACGATTCAACTGTTCCTGTTCTCGGTAGTTGAACCCATTCCTTTGCATGACCTGTCCTTGCCACAGTAAATAGTTGAAACCACTTAGCATGAGTAGCAACTGTTTGAGCCTTGTTGTGCTTACTCATCCATGCTTGCTTACCGTGCTTGCTATACTTAGAGTCGTGTCGGGTCTGATCCATCTGGTGATGAATCGGAATGGAGGTGTTCATGTCCTACAGTGTGAGAGTTAAATGTGTGAATTCGATTTGGTAAAGGTAGCGATGAGAGGCCATGCAGGAGTACATGGTGGATTGTCTCATTGGGACCGTCCTTAAGAACTGAGTTCTGTGTATGTGATCCAAGACAGTTACTACCACATGTTGAGCCCTGAAATATGACCCCGCTTGACTTATTAATTGCCTAGATCTCTGTCCAGGAGTTGCAACTAGTTTCTGGTGTTTGTAGGAAAAGTGTTGGCGGCCATGCATAGCGCTGCCCGACAGGGTGGGCTTTGATGCAGTATAGACACAGTGGCACGGTGTACCAAGTGGCACCCGAACGGTGGGATTGGGAACCCTACGCACATCGTTTGAGGCCGTAGCGGCAACTTCGGCCGGACTTCTATGCGGGTTCAGTCTCAAATAGGCGATAAACCTGGACTAGGGTCTTGTGTGATTGACGGTCGTGGCCGACTCCCTCGCTGGGCTTCCGCTTGAAGGTTGCCGAGGTGCCTTTTTATGTGCACATGGCGATAAGTGGCGGGAGCATGTGTGAAGAAGTACACCCCTGTAGGGTTATGAATCTGTTCGAATAGCCGCGTCCTCGGATATGGACTACTTGGAGAACTTATGTGGTTCATAGACAATTTGAAATGGATACTCTAAAATGCGCAAGATAAGCGTGAGTGCTATGGATGGCCTTCTCGTAGGGAGACGGGAGTGGATCCATAGTGGTGTATTGATTTGGTGAATATGTGGACTCGTGTTCGTTGTCCCACCTCAAAGATAATACTAGTAGTCGTAGTACAGGTTAGCCAAGAGTCAAAGCTGGCTTGCTGCAATAAACTCCACAACCCCCTTCATTGATACCGATGCATATGTAGATAGTTCTGATGTAAGTCTTGCTGAGTACCTTTGTACTCACTTTTGCTTAATTTATGTTTTTGTAGAGGAGACGTGTAACGGTATGTATGGGATTCGACACCTAGCTGTGTGCCTCTAGTAGTACTCTTTACGGGGAAATGCCTCTTTGTGCTTCCACTGAGCCTTGGTAGCTTGCTACTGCTCCGGACACATTGATTGACCGGCGTGTATCCTTCTTTGCTGCTGTGTCTGTCCCTTCAGGGAAATGTCTCGCAGTGTAATGGAGTCCATGTAGCCTGCTATGTCTCGTCTATGTGCAGTTGATGACATTTATGTCCCACGGCGTAATGGAGTCCCTTTAGCTTGCTATGACTCGTCTACACATGCTGAGACCGACACCTGCATTGTTGGGTTACGTATGCCTGTTCCTGTACGGATGTGCCACTTGGGTTCTACGACTAGTCATGTCGACCCGGGTTCTTTGACGTGTGAATGCTAGCGACATGTTCATATCCGTGAGCCAAAAGGCGCAAACGGTCCCGGCCAAGGTAAGGTGGCAGCCATGGGTCACCGTGCGTGAGGCCGCAAAGTGGTGTGACATGTTACGGGCTGGATTCATATAGCTTAGGATCGGGGTCCTGACAGCTTTGGTATCAGAGCCTGACTGCCTGTAGGATTACCAAGCCAAACTGGTCGATGTTGAGTCTAGAACTGCTTTAGTTATATAAGGGAATTGATTGTGGAAGGGAACGTAAGATTCTTTTTATTCCTTTCCTCGCGTCATTCTAATTCTGAGTCACCCTCTTCCTTATTCTACGGGGTTAAGAATTAGGCTTCCCATCTATCTATCAGGATGACGAGTTACTATGCTGCAGACTTATAGGATAGTTGATGTCATCCTGGATCGATGTCTCTATAAGAATTCAATGATATGTTGTCAGTTGTCTTGCAGGGTGCCTCATATTTCATGCCCGTACAGCCGTTATGCTGTCCGAGTTATCCAAGGTTAATAAGAATCTAATGCAATTGCAAATTCCTTCCTCCTATTCCCGATGTCTTTTGGGCCAGACAAAGCACACTAATTATTGTGTTGGGGTACTCCATTACCTCAACATATATGTTAAAGGTGTTTAGGAAACCGTGTTGTCTCAGTGAACCACCCAATAGTCTAGTTGTGTCTTTTGTTCCCAGTGTGATAATTCTGGCCATCGTTATCGAAAGCATGCTGCGATGCTACGTAGTCAATAGGTATTCTATTTCTGGGTTCTTGAACCCAAGGATCATTCTGCTCACTCCCGTTGATAGCATTTGCTCGTTCCTTTAGGATATTAGTAACCTTGTTATAGTCTTCAAGGTTTGTGGTACATCATTCTTCCAATACCATGAACCAGTTATGGCAGAAGTTCCTCGTGAACTAAAGATCACAACAAGAGTGCTCTTCATGAGTCCTCCATTCTACATTGTGACTCTGCCAATCCTATCCTTTCTGCATGGGTTATCTGGAAGAAACCTGTTGAACTTTGTTCGACGTATTTAACCTATGCATCTACAACTCAGGAAAAATCATGTGCTCTTGAGTTGCCCCTCTTCAATTGTATTCTGACCTTCGTCTATCAATGGATAGTCAAGAGTATGTCATGCATTTGTATCGATGTCGACTATTCTTGTGGTCCGTCAAGCCATTCTATTCTAGAATGACTAGGAGAAACAAACTCCGGTACCTCATTCATTTCTTGGATTGGGTCAAAGTAGTTGTATTCCGCAGATCAAAATGCCAATCCAGCTTTTGTTCTGTTCTACCTCGAAGTATTACCCTCTTCATGTCAAGATTGTCATGAGAATTGCACAACCTCTTATGGACTCTTGGTGCAGTGATACTTCTCGCCATCATTGTTCATTCCTTGGTCTCCGTGCTGGTTGTAGCCGGAACACTGACAAGTGAACCGTGACGTGTGAAATCAATACTCCAAGCAAACCCATTGCTTAGAATTTAATGGACAATAATTTCATTCTTGGCGTGTTGGTTATTGAATTACCATTCTAAGATTGATCGTGCCACCTAGTCCATATTTCATGGTGCGCTCTTCGATCAATGAGTTCGGATTGTGTCAATCCTTCCCTCCTTTGATCATATCGTCTTGCCCTGAAAAGCAAGATTGTTCTCGAGCTTAATAACATATCGATGGTTCGTGACTTTCCGACTATCTTCTCGGAAGTGTTACGAGGTTGTCCCCTGATCGTTATGTTGAGTTCGTGATCAAGTTGGTTTAAATATAAACCACCCCTCCTCCAAGACTCTGTGTTGGATACCCTGGAACTAGTTGGTTAAGCTAAAGAACAACTTGGAGAGTTGGCAGATAACAGCTTTGCCTAACTTAGTTCGTTCCGAAGGGATATCCTTGTGTGCGTATGTGTGTGTTGGAGAAAGATGATGTCTTCATCGATCGATCCTTGTGATCAGCTGCTGCATCCATTGTCTTGTCAAACCTTTGATTTGAATATGGGCTATCGTCAAATCAAACTCAGAACCAAGGGTTCTCGCAATGTTGTCTTCCTTGTGGCTAATCCCTCGAGCTTACCTCATTATACCCTTTCGGTCTGACCAATGCTATACTCTTGCTCACATAGTTGTGGAATTCCGTCTTCATGGATATTTTGATGAATTGTTGTTGAGCCCATCGGCAACATTTTCATTGTTCACAACTCATGTTGGACATTAAGTTAGTAGTGGAAACTTTGTAGACAATATCTTCGTGTCCCGTACATGAAGTATATGTTAGCTGTAAGAAGTGATTTCCTCTAAGTTCACGTGCATTGGACGCAAGCTGCCGTCGTGAATTTGAGAAATGTTATCTTGCCTCCTTTGGAATCATCCCAAGTCAGTCATGCACGTGCAAAGTATGCTATGGTTTGATAGGCTGGCCCCCTCCAATCCATATGTGTCTCCTACCACACCAAGCCACTGATTGACATGTTCAAGGAAAATAAGTTATGTGCTATTCTTGAAGGTACCAGACGGACTAGCACCCAGCTTTGTTATCCGCAATGATGGTTCCTAACCAGAACTCAGAAGTGTTTTGTTGTAAGTTCTCCATATGACCACACTTGTGTTGGACATTGTGTTCATGTGGGTCTTGCAATCTAGCTCATCTTTTGGAGCTGGCTTCCGCAGTTCATCTTTCGAGGATCTCGCAACGCCATCTCGTCGATTTGTGTTGCAAACCTTCCTTTTCAGACATGCTGAGTCTGAAGTATCCTATCACCAACCAGTTCTGAATCTCGGGCAGATATGATGGTTGGAACGTTTCCGAAGAGTTATAATATTGGTCTCTCTGTAACCTAGTAAGGTGGATGTTGTGGCCAACACACCTAGCTGGAAGACCTATTATTATAGTTCCTTCATTCAGTAACTTGGTCACTTCCCCATGAGGACTGCGTATGACCAATTTTAGAAGTTGTTCCTCGTGGACCCTTGGATCCCCCGAAGTCCGACCTTTTACTTGATGTTGTAGATACCAACCATTTTCGACAGTTGGTTATGCTATTTCATCAAGGAGAACATTAGAAGCAGAGTGCTAAGTGTCTCTTGGTCGATCATCCAGATTTCGTTCCCTTGGCATAGCTAAGGTGAAATCTGAGAAAGTGATGTCTTCCTTTGCATCTCCATCCTCCTTTGTTATTCATCATGGTAGTATGATGTGTTGCCAGGATCCTTGGCATGGATGTTGGTAAAACCCTGATGAATGTGGAAATGCTCAAGTTCTTGAGAGCACGCTCAGACACTGGGTTATACCTCGGTATCAATTGGAAAGTGCCTTCCGTTTACCGAGCTGTCCTATAACTCTAGTTTCTTTTCCAAACTGAGTATGCCATTTGCTCAAATTCCTTCAAACGATCGCTTGTGAGTTGCCCTAGGCTGGTATAAAGAGTTTCAATAATCTCTATATCAAAAGTAATTCTTTTTGCCACTTAAGGGATAATCCTACGAGTCACCTTCTCTAAGGTGCCCGTTTTGGTATGAAGGGCAACTAACCCCTCGCTACTTTGAAACCCATGCTCCATCCTAGCTAATCGTGGAATTGTTGCCTACCAATTGAAATCTCCGTCATCTGCCTCATTCCATCGCTCTCGATGTGTTTGGTGTCTCAGCTCAAGAGACGTTCATACGTTTCCTTCCATGAGTTGATCATGAGTTGCTCGATCTTCGAGAGGATCGATTCTTGTAGATCTTTCCTATTTCCATGGTCGTTGTGTTGGGTGAAGATCTCAAAAGAAAGACATCAGGATCAACATGATGCAATGAATCAACATCTTCGAGAGTAGCAATTGGATTGTCATGACTGTGTTAGTGTTGTGTTCCCTGTTGTCCTCTTACCCTATGCCTGAATCTCGGGACGAGATTCTTGTTTAGTGGGGGTGAGTTGTCACAACCCTAGCTTAGCCTTGCTTGTCATTGCATATTCATGCATGCATTTTAATTTCAAATGAAATTGAAATGAGGAGTGATCAAGCCTCATCATTCAATTTTTTGTCAAATAAGCAATATAAAAATTACATCAAATAGTTCCAAGAAAATGTCCCTGGTATTCTAATAAAATATTGGACTGAGGTAAAAATGACATCCCATATTTTGGAGTCGCAGAAACATTTTATATTGGGCATTTGGATTAATCAAACAATTATTTGCATTGGATTATATCTACTATATATAAAATATATGTCCAAAAACATTGAGGATTATTGTGTGGCTCTGGACAAGTCCATCTTAGTCCACACATATTTTTCTCAGATTTTTTATAAATGGTTTGATAATTTTAACAAGCCAGAACAAAACAGCACAAAATAGAAAAGAAACAGAAATAAAGGAAAGAGGCAAACCTGGGCCACTTACCTAGCACGCAGTCCACCTGGAGGCTCAGCCCACCAGGAGCTCCCTGTCGTCTTCCTCCTCGGCCAGGAGGACGAGCGCGTGGCCAGTGCGCGCCGGCATGCGCCACGGCCACGTCTTGCTTGCCGCCGACCGCTGGAGGCGGATAGGGACGCCGAGACCCCTCCCGTGCACGTCTCCTCTCCCCCTCGAGCTCTTCTCCTCCCCTGTCTCTCCGGCACGCACATAACCGAGCGCTGCCATCGCCGCCGCTCGCTGCACGCGTAGCCACCGCCGCCGTCCCGCCGTTTTATAGGGTCCCTCGGGTCCGCGTGGACCCGCTGCACCCCTCAGCCGAAGGAATCGGGCCCGGGAGCTCCTTATCGTCGTCATCTTCGCCGTTCCCACCGCCGGCACCGAAGGCCGCCGGCCGCCGATTCTCAGCAACCGGAGTGCCCCCGAGCCCGCTGATCCCCCTACATCCTCTCGGTGAGCCACCTCGTCGTTTCCCCCACTCTCCGGCTTCTCCCGCGTTCTCTAGGCCGTTGCGCCATCGGGTCCGACCTCCTCGCCGCCGGCAATGGTGTGGCCGTGGCCACAGCTATTGCGGCCCTCGCCCGAGCACGCCAACGTCCTCAGGATGTCCCCAGGAAGCCGTAGATGCCATAAGATTCTTCCATTGTGCCTGATAGCCTCGCACGCGCTCTACCCGAGCTCCGGCCGCCGCGGATGTGCTCGCCGGCGAGCACTCCGGCAACCCCGAGCCCTCTAGCCAGTCCCGCTCGATGCTGTCGAGCACGGGCTACCTCCCGAACCTCTCAGCGCGTCGAACCGGTGCCTGTAGCAGATTCCGGCGAGCCTCCGCCGCGTCGGATGGTCGCCGGCGGTCTCACCCCGGCCGGTGTTGACCTGGCCCGGCCATTAGGGCCTAATTGCCCTGATTAGTGACCCCTGTGAGACAGACAACCGGGCCCCACATTTAAATAACCCCCATGTTTAGTTAATTAACCCAGAATTAATGGTGAGTCACTGACATGCGGGTCCCAGGTGTCAAGTTTGACCCTGGTCAACCTGGTTGACCTGCTGACGTCACCCTGACGTTTAGCTGACGCAGTAAATGAATTCTATGATATTAAAGAATTTAGGAAATCCCAGAAAATAGATAAACCTTTGAAAAATTATAGAAAATAATCTATAACTCAGATGAAAATAATTTATATATGAAAAATGATCAGAAAAATACAAGGAATCTGTTTATGCCATGATCATGCATGTTTGAGCAAGCTAACATCACCAAGTAGGACATTTCATGATTAGGGTAATGTATGAAATAGCATTGGAGTTGGAATTTGAACTAGGTTTGAACTCCACTTCAACTAATATGTTTACCTATTGCTCTACGTCAATTCAGTACCTTAACATGCCATGTCATACATCATGTTTGTTGCATTGCATTGAATGTGTTTTTTTCTTGTCTTGTCGGTGTTGTTCCTTTTCGGTAGACGATGGTTCTGACGTTGTGATCGCTGACAATAATGAAGAGAAGTACTATCTTCAGAAATGTCAGGCAAGCAACCCCCCCTTGAGCATACTGATACAAACCCACTCTCTCGCTCCTATTCTCTTTTACTGCATTAGGACAGCAACGATTCAACTGTTCCTGTTCTTGGTAGTTGAACCCATTCCTTTGCATGACCTGTCCTTGCCACAGTACATAGTTGAAACCACTTAGCATGAGTAGCAACTATTTGAGCCTTGTTGTGCTTACTCATCCATGCTTTCTTACCGTGCTTGCTATGCTTAGAGTCGTGTCGGGTCTGATCCATCTGGTGATGAATCGGAATGGAGGTGTTCATGTCCTATAGTGTGAGAGTTAAGTGTGTGGATTTGATTTGGTAAAGGTAGCGATGAGAGGCCATGTAGGAGTACATGGCGGATTGTCTCATTGGGACCGTCCTTCAGAACTGAGTTCTGTGTATGTGATCCAAGACAGTTACTACGACACGTTGGGCCCTGAAATATGACCCCGCTTGACTTATTAATTGCCTAGATCTCTGTCCAGGAGTTGCAACTAGTTTCTGGTGTTTGTAGGAAAAGTGTTGGCGGCCGTGCATAGCGCTGCCCGACGGGGTGGGCTTTGATGCGGTATAGACACAGTGGCACGGTGTACCAAGTGGCACCCGAACGGTGGGCTTGGGAACCCTATGCACATCGTTTGAGGCCGTAGCGGAAACTTTGGCCGGACTTCCGTGCGGGTTCAGTCTCAAATAGGCGATAAACCTGTACTAGGGTCTTGTGTGATTGACGGTCGTGGCCGACTCCCTCGCTGGGCTTCCGCTTGAAGGTTGCCGAGGTGCCTTTTTATGTGCACATGGCGATAAGTGGCGGGAGCATGTGTGAAGAAGTGCACCCCTGCAGGGTTATGAATCTGTTCGAATAGCCGCGTCCTCGGATATGGACTACTTGGAGAACTTATGTGGTTCATAGACAATTTGAAATGGATACTCTAAAATGCGCAAGATAAGCGTGTGTGCTATGGATGGCCTTCTCGTAGGGAGACGGGAGTGGATCCATAGTGGTGTATTGATTTGGTGAATATGTGGACTCGTGTGCATTGTCCCACCTCAAAGATAATACTAGTAGTCGTAGTACAGGTTAGCCAAGAGTCAAAGCTGGCTTGCTGCAATAAACTCCACAACCTCGTTCATTGATACTGATGCATATGTAGATAGTTCTGATGTAAGTCTTGCTGAGTACCTTTGTACTCACGGTTGCTTAATTTATGTTTTTGTAGAGGAGACGTCAGTCTCATTAGTGATTCCTACGACGTGAAGTTCGATGTTGACCGGATTAGCTTGGGAATCCGAGACAGAGGTCTGGTTCCTCTGGTAGGGTCGTTGTAGCTTTTCAGCCTCCTCCAGTCATTTTTAATAGATGTCTGTACCCAAACATATGTCTTCCGCTTGTTGGTTGTATGCTCTGAATGATGGGTCATGTGACCCCTGTTTGTACCATTATTCTATGGAGGTTCTCTGGAGCCTTCTAAATAAATGTTGTGTTGTTGTATGGTTATGTTGTGATGCCATAGTTGTATCTATGTATATCGGACATGTCGTGCGTACGTGTGATGTGTAACGGTATGTATGGGATTCGACACCTAGTTGTGTGCCTCTAGTAGTACTCTTTATGGGGAAATGCCTCTTTGTGCTTCCACTGAGCCTTGGTAGCTTGCTACTACTCCGGACACATTGATTGACTGGCGTGTATCCTTCTTTGCTGCTGTGTCTGTCCCTTCGGGGAAATGTCTTGCAGTGTAATGGAGTCCATGTAGCCTGCTATGACTCGTCTACGCGCAGTTGATGACATTTATGTCCCACGGCGTAATGGAGTCCCTTTTGCTTGCTATGACTCGTCTACACATGCTGAGACCGACACCTCCATTGTTGGGTTACGTATGCCTGTCCCTGTACGGATGTGCCACTTGGGTTCTACGACTAGTCATGTCGACCCGGGTTCTTTGACGTGTGAATGCTAGCGACATGTTCATATCCGTGAGCCAAAAGGCTCAAACGGTCCCGGCCAAGGTAAGGTGGCAGCCGTGGGTTACCGTGCGTGAGGCCACAAAGTGGTGTGACATGTTACGGGCTGGATTCATATGGCTTAGGATCGGGGTCCCGCCAATAAGCATCAATTCTCAAAAAAAGGAACACTACAGAAGGGACAAATAAAGAATGATAGAACCACGGTTGTAGTAAAGACGGTAAAGAGAGAGCCGAAAGACATTCTGGTTGCTGGAGAAGGTGAAGTGGAATGCCCATATTGTGCCCTCCTCCATGCCTAACACACGAACGACTCTAGGCCAGCCCCTAGTGATGGCTGCCCACCCATCCTTCACTGTCTTCATTACGACTTCTCGATGCTCATTGTATATATTTTAGCCTTCATTGCATGTCCAGCAATCATGTACTTTGCGAGGTAATATTGAGTAAACTGCTTTGGGAACCACTGCAAAAGAAAAAGATTCAGACATTATTGTGTGACAACTCATTATGGGCAGTACTAATAGAAGCCTACAGAGTTCGTAGTTACCATCCTACAGCTCACTTATGTGTTGGATAGAGCGTAAACAAAAAGTCTAATTAGCATTGTTCGTCTCTTTTCCCTAACAATCATTTTCAGTTTCCTCACTTGATGCTGGTTCTGTTGGGGAACGTTGCATGGGAAACAAAAAATTTTCCTACGCACACATAAGATCTATCCATGGTGATGAGTATCTACGAGAGGGAGAGTGAATCTACATACCCTTGTAGATCGCTAAGCGGAAGCGTTAATAAACGCGGTTGATGTAGTCGAACGTCTTCGCGATCCAAATCGCCGAGCGTCCCGCGATCCAATCACGATCCTTCCGATCTAGTGCCGAACGGACGGCACCTCCGCGTTCAACACACGTACGGCTTGATGACGCCTTCACCTCCTCGATCCAGCGAGCGATGATGAAGTAGTGGTTGAGTTCCAGCAGCACGACGGCGTGGTGATGGTGGTGAGGAACAATCTCTGCAGGGCTTCGCCAAGCACTACGGAGATTATGACGGAGGAACTAGAGGGTTAGGGTTGCCGCACACGGCTTGGGGAAATCTTGATGTGTCCCGTGTGCTAGCCTTGCCCCTCTATTTATATGTTGAGCCTTGGGGTCTAAACTTGGAGTAAAAGCCTCCTCCGGGTCGGTTTTGCCCGCACAAGGTCGGTTTGGCCCGCAGGGAAAGAGTCCAACTCGGATCCCTGCCGAACCGTGCACAGCCGCGCACAAGCGGTAGTACCGCTTCACACAAGCGGTAGTACCGCTTGGGCGGTAGTACCGCTTCACACAAGCGGTAGTACCGCTCGGGCGGTAGTACCGCTTCACCAAGCGGTAGTACCGCTTACGCGGCAGCAAAACTACTTTTGCACTTTCCAATACCTTGTGGGCTTTATCCCTTTGGCTCATATAAAGTGTTGCTGCACCCGAACACTTCGGTAAACATCCGGAACCCCTTCCGGTGAACTTCGGAACTCTTCCGGAGATCAAAACACTATTATCACATATATCAATCTTTACCTCCGGACTATTCCGGAGATCCTCGTCATGTCCGGGATCTTATCCGGGACACCGAACAACTTTCGGTCACCAACATAATAACTCAATTATACTAATCGTCACCAAACGTTAAGTGTGTAGACCCTGCGGGTTCGAGAACTATGTAGACATGACCGAGACACCTCTACGGCCAATAACCAATAGCGGGACCTGGATGCCCATATTGGCTCCTACATATTCTACGAAGATCTTTTATCGGTCGAACCTCTATGTCAAGGATTCAGTTAATCCCGTATGCTGTTCCCTTTGTTCTTCGGTATGTTACTTGCCCGAGATTCGATCGTCGGTATCACTATACCTAGTTCAATCTCGTTACCGGCAAGTCTCTTTACTCGTTCCGTAATACAAGATCTCGTGGCTAACACTTTAGTCACATTGCTTGCAAGGCTCATTGTGATGTTGTATTACCGAGTGGGCCCTGAGATACCTCTCCGTCATACGGAGTAACAAATCCCAGTCTTGATCCATGCCAACCCAACAGACACCCTCGGAGATACCTGTAGAGCACCTTTATAGTCACCCAGTTACGTTGCGACGTTTGATACACACAAGGTATTCCTCCGGTGTTAGTGAGTTGCATGATCTCATGGTCAAAGGAACAGATACTTGACATGCAGAAAACAATAGCAATAAACTGACACGATCAAATGCTACGTTTACAGTTTGGGTCTTGTCCATCACATCATTCTCCTAATGATGTGATCCCGTTATCAAATGACATCTCATGTCCATGGCTAGGAAACCTTAACCATCTTTGATCAACAAGCTAGTCAACTAGAGGCTTACTAGGGACACAGTGTTGTCTATGTACCCACACATGTATTTGAGTTTCCAATCAATACAATTATAGCATGGATAATAAACGATTATCATGAACAAGGAAATATAATAATAACCAATTTATTATTGCCTCTAGGGCATATTTCCAACAGTCTCCCACTTGCACTAGAGTCAATAATCTAGTTCACATCACTATGTGATTTACATTGTAATGAATCGAACACCCATGCAGTTCTGGTGTTGTTCATGTTTAGCCCTTGGAAGAGGTTTAGTCATCGGATCTGCAACATTTAGATCCGTGTGTACTTTGCAAATATTTATGTCGTCCTCCTTGATGTAATCGCGGATGGAATTGAAACGTCGTTTTATGTGTCTGGTCCTCTTGTGAAATCTTGGTTCCTTGGCTAGAGCAATGGCACCAGTGTTATCACAAAACAGAGTCATTGGGTTAAGCGCACTAGGCACTACTCCAAGATCTGTCATGAACTCCTTCATCCAGACACCTTCCTTCGCCGCCTCCGAGGCAGCGATGTACTCCGCTTCACATGTAGAATCAGCTACCACGCTTTGCTTGGAACTGCACCAGCTAACCGCACCCCCATTAAGAATAAATACGTATCCGGTTTGCGACTTAGAGTCATCCGGATCAGTGTCAAAGCTTGCATCGACGTAACCCTTTACGACGAGCTCTTGATCACCTCCATAAACGAGAAACATGTCCTTAGTCCTTTTCAGGTACTTCAGGATATTCTTGACCGCCGTCCAGTGTTCCATTCCTGGATCACCTTGAAACCTTCCGACCATACTTATGGCAAGGCTGACATCGGGTCTTGTGCACAGCATTGCATACATGATAGAGCCTATGGCTGAAGCATAGGGGATGACACTCATCTTTTCTCTATCTTCTGCAGTCACTGGGCATTGAGTCTTACTCAACTTCACACCTTGCAAAACAGGCAAGAACCCCTTCTTGGACTGATCCATTTTGAACTTCTTCAAAATCTTATCAAGGTATGTGCTTTGTGAAAGTCCTATTAAGCGTCTCGATCTATCTCTATAGATCTTGATGCCTAATATGAAAGCAGCTTCTCCTAGGTCCTTCATTGAAAAACTCTTGTTCAAATATTCCTTCACGCTTTCCAGCATTTCTATATTGTTTCCAATCAGCAATATGTCATCCACATATAATATTAGAAACGCTATAGAGCTCCCACTCACTTTCTTGTAAATACAAGCTTCTCCGTAAACTTGTATAAACTCGAACGCTTTGATCACCTCATCAAAACGAAGATTCCAACTCCGAGATGCTTGCACCAGTCCATAAATGGATCGCTGGAGTTTGCAAACTTTGTCAGCATTCTCTGGATCGACAAAACCTTCTGGTTGTATCATATACAACTCTTCCTTAAGGTAACCGTTAAGGAACGCTGTTTTGACATCCATCTGCCAAATTTCATAATCGAAAAAGGCAGCTATTGCTAACATGATTCTGACGGACTTAAGCATCGCTACGGGTGAGAAGGTCTCATCGTAGTCAACTCCTTGAACTTGTGAAAAACCCTTTGCCACAAGTCGAGCTTTATAGACGGTGACATTACCGTCCGCGTCCGTCTTCCTCTTAAAGATCCATTTGTTCTGAATGGCCTTACGCCCTTCAGGTAATACTTCCAAAGTCCATACTTCGTTTTCATACATGGATCCCATCTCGGATTTCATGGCCTCTAACCACTTCTCGGAATCCGGGCCCATCATCGTTTCTCCATAGCTCGTAGGTTCATCGTTGTCTAACAACATGACCTCTAAGACAGGGTTGCCGTACCACTCGGGAGCAGTACGCGTCCTTGTCGACCTACGAGGTTCGATAGCAACTTGATCCAAAGCTTCATGATCATCATCATTAACTTCCTCTTCAGCTAATGTAGGCTCCACAGAAACAACTTTCTGCGCTGCGCTACTCTCAGGTTGAAGTAAAGGTTCAACAACCTCATCAAGTTCTATCTTCCTCCCACTCAATTCTTTCGAGAGAAACTCTTTCTCAAGAAATGTTCCGTTTTTAGCGACAAACACTTTGCCTTCGGATCTGAGGTAGAAGGTATACCCAACTGTCTCTTTTGGGTATCCTATGAAGACGCATTTCTCCGCTTTGGGTTCCAGCTTTTCAGGCTGAAGCTTTTTGACATAAGCATCACATCCCCAAACTTTAAGAAACGACAGCTTTGGCTTCTTGCCAAACCAAAGTTCATATGGCGTCGTCTCAACGGATTTCGATGGTGCCCTATTTAAAGTGAATGCAGCTGTCTCTAATGCATAACCCCAAAACGATAGTGGCAAATCGGCAAGAGACATCATAGATCGCACCATATCCAATAAGGTTCGATTACGACGTTCGGACACACCATTACGCTGTGGTGTTCCAGGCGGTGTCAATTGTGAAACAATTCCACACTGTCTTAAGTGACTGCCAAACTCATAACTCAGATATTCTCCTCCTCGATCAGATCGTAGGAATTTAATCTTCTTGTTACGATGATTCTCAACTTCACTCTGAAATTGTTTGAACTTTTCAAATGTTTCAGACTTGTGTTTCATTAAGTAAATATACCCATATCTACTTAAGTCATCAGTGAAGGTGAGAAAGTAACGATAACCACCGCGCGCCTCAATGCTCATCGGACCGCACACATCAGTATGTATGATTTCCAACAAGTCACTTGCCCGTTCCATTGTTCCAGAGAACGGCGTTTTAGTCATCTTGCCCATGAGGCATGGCTCACATGTGTCAAGTGATTCAAAATCAAGTGACTCCAAAAGTCCATCAGCATGGAGCTTCCTCATGCGTTTTACGCCAATATGACCTAAACGGCAGTGCCACAAGAAAGTGGTATTATCATTATCAATTCTACATCTTTTGGCATCAATGTTATGAACATGTGTATCATTACTATCGAGATTCAATAAGAATAAACCCCTCACATCGGGTGCATGACCATAAAAGATATTACTCATATAAATAGAACAACCATTATTCTCTGATTTAAATGAGTAACCGTCTCGCAATAAACAAGATCCAGATATAATGTTCATGCTTAACGCAGGCACCAAATAACACTTATTTAGGTTCATCACTAATCCCGACGGTAATCGAAGAGCGAGCGTGCCGACGGCGATCACATCAACCTTGGAACCATTTCCCACGCGCATCGTCACTTCGTCCTTTGCCAGCCTCCGTCTATTCCGCAGTTCCTGTTTTGAGTTGCAAATATGAGCAACCGCACCGGTATCAAATACCCAGGCACTACAACGAGAGTTGGTAAGGTACACATCAATAACATGTATATCATATATACCTTGTTTGTTGTTGGCCGCCTTCTTGTCAGCCAAATACTTGGGGCAATTCCGCTTCCAGTGTCCAGTTCCCTTGCAATGAAAACACACAGTTTCTGGTTTGGGTCCAGCCTTGGGTTTCTTCACGAGAGGAGCAACTGCTTTGCCACTCTTCTTGGAGTTACCCTTCTTACCCTTGCCATTTTTCTTGAAACTAGTGGTTTTATTGACCATCAACACTTGATGCTCCTTCTGAATTTCAGACTCAGCGGCTTTCAGCATCGCAAACAGCTCGGCGACTGACTTGTTCATCCCGTGCATGTTATAGTTCAACACGAAGCTCTTGTAGCTAGGTGGCAATGATTGAAGAACTCTGTCAGTGATAGCCTCTGGCGGAAGGGGCATCCCTAACTCAGCCAGACGGGTGGAGTACCCAGACATTCTGAGCACGTGATCACTGATAGACCCGTTCTCCTCCATCTTGCAAGCATAGAACTTATCGGAGATCTCATATCTCTCGATCCGGGCATTCTTCTGAAAGATAAACTTCAACTCCTGGAACATCTCATATGCTCCATGACGTTCAAAACGTCTTTGAAGTCCCGGTTCTAAGCCATACAACATTGCACATTGAACTATTGAGTAATCATCAGAACGAGCCTGCCAGGCGTTCACAACGTCTAGAGACTCAACTGGAGCGGGTGGATCACCAAGCGGTGCATCAAGGACATAAGCCTTCTGGGAAGCCGTAAGGATAATCCTTAGATTACGGGCCCAGTCCACAAAGTTACTTCCATCATCTTTCAACTTAGCTTTCTCTAGGAACGCATTAAAATTCAGGGGTGCTACTGCGCGAGCCATGATCTACAACATAAATATAGCAAAGACAACTTAGACTATTGTTCTTAGATAATGAGTTTAGTTAATCATATTTAAAAAACTCCCACTCAAATTGACATCCCTCCGATCATTCGAGTGTAACATGATCCAAATCCACCAACTCAAGTCCGATCATCACGTGAGTTGAGGTGGTTTCAATGGTGAACATCTTCATGTTGATCATATCTACTATATGACTCATGTTCGACCTTTCGGTCTCTTGTGTTCCGAGGCCATGTCTGTACATGCTAGGCTCGTCAAGTTTAACCCGAGTGTTCCGCACGTGTAACATGGCTTACACCCGTTGTATGCGAACGTAGAGTCTATCACACCCGATCATCACGGCGTGTCTCGAAACGACGAACTTTCGCAACGGTGCACACTTGGGGAGAACACAATTTATCTTGAAATTTAAGTGAGGGATCACCTTATAATGCTACCGTCGTCCTAAGCAAAATAAGATGCATAAAAGGATTAACATCACATGCAAATCATAAGTGACATGATATGGCCATGAACTTGTGCTTTTGATCTCCATCTCCAAAGCACCGGCATGATCTCCATCGTCACCGGCATGACACCATGATCTCCATCATCTTGATCTCCATCAACGTGTCGCCATAAGGTTGTCGCGCCGACTGTTGCTTCCACGACTATTGCTAACGTTTAGCGATAAAGTAAAGCATTACATAGCGCTTAATGATTGACACGCAGGTCATACAATAATTAAAGACAACTCTATGGCTCCTGCCAGTTGCCGTACTCATCGACATGCAAGTCGTGATATTCTATACAAAACATGATCATCTCATACATCACATATATCTCATCATGTAATTGGCCATATCATATCACATCATACCCTGCAAAAACAAGTTAGACGTCCTCTAATTGTTGTTGCAAATTTTACGTGGCTGCTACGGGTTTGCAAGAACCGTTCTTACCTACGCAAAACCACAACGTGGTGTAGTGATTGCTTTTTGATCTTCTAAAAGAACCCTCTTCATTGAAATCGATTCAACTAAAGTGAGAGAGACAGACACCCGCTAGCCATCTTTATGCAACGAAGTTACATGTTAGTTGAAGGAACCTGTCTCGCGTAAGTGTACGCGTAATGTCGGTCCGGGCCGCTTCATCTCACAGTACCGCCGAATCAAATATCAACTAGTAACGGCAAGCAATATGTATACACCCACGCCCACAACTCGTTTGTGTTCTACTCGAGATCTCATCTACGCATAGACCTAGCTCATGATGCCACTGTTGGGGAACGTTGCATGGGAAACAAAAATTTTTCCTACGCACACATAAGATCTATCCATGGTGATGAGTATCTACGAGAGGGAGAGTGAATCTACATACCCTTGTAGATCGCTAAGCGGAAGCGTTAATAAACGCGGTTGATGTAGTCGAACGTCTTCGCGATCCAAATCGCCGAGCGTCCCGCGATCCAATCACGATCCTTCCGATCTAGTGCCGAACGGACGGCACCTCCGCGTTCAACACACGTACGGCTTGATGACGCCTTCACCTCCTCGATCCAGCGAGCGATGATGAAGTAGTGGTTGAGTTCCAGCAGCACGACGGCGTGGTGATGGTGGTGAGGAACAATCTCTGCAGGGCTTCGCCAAGCACTACGGAGATTATGACGGAGGAACTAGAGGGTTAGGGTTGCAGCACACGGCTTGGGGAAATCTTGATGTGTCCCGTGTGCTAGCCCTGCCCCTCTATTTATATGTTGAGCCTTGGGGTCTAAACTTGGAGTAAAAGCCTCCTCCGGGTCGGTTTTGCCCGCACAAGGTCGGTTTGGCCCGCAGGGAAAGAGTCCAACTCGGATCCCTGCCGAACCGTGCACAGCCGCGCACAAGCGGTAGTACCGCTTCACACAAGCGGTAGTACCGCTTGGGCGGTAGTACCGCTTCACACAAGCGGTAGTACCGCTCGGGCGGTAGTACCGCTTCACCAAGCGGTAGTACCGCTTACGCGGCAGCAAAACTACTTTTGCACTTTCCAATACCTTGTGGGCTTTATCCCTTTGGCTCATATAAAGTGTTGCTGCACCCGAACACTTCGGTAAACATCCGGAACCCCTTCCGGTGAACTTCGGAACTCTTCCGGAGATCAAAACACTATTATCACATATATCAATCTTTACCTCCGGACTATTCCGGAGATCCTCGTCATGTCCGGGATCTTATCCGGGACACCGAACAACTTTCGGTCACCAACATAATAACTCAATTATACTAATCGTCACCAAACGTTAAGTGTGTAGACCCTGCGGGTTCGAGAACTATGTAGACATGACCGAGACACCTCTACGGCCAATAACCAATAGCGGGACCTGGATGCCCATATTGGCTCCTACATATTCTACGAAGATCTTTTATCGGTCGAACCTCTATGTCAAGGATTCAGTTAATCCCGTATGCTGTTCCCTTTGTTCTTCGGTATGTTACTTGCCCGAGATTCGATCGTCGGTATCACTATACCTAGTTCAATCTCGTTACCGGCAAGTCTCTTTACTCGTTCCGTAATACAAGATCTCGTGGCTAACACTTTAGTCACATTGCTTGCAAGGCTCATTGTGATGTTGTATTACCGAGTGGGCCCTGAGATACCTCTCCGTCATACGGAGTAACAAATCCCAGTCTTGATCCATGCCAACCCAACAGACACCCTCGGAGATACCTGTAGAGCACCTTTATAGTCACCCAGTTACGTTGCGACGTTTGATACACACAAGGTATTCCTCCGGTGTTAGTGAGTTGCATGATCTCATGGTCAAAGGAACAGATACTTGACATGCAGAAAACAATAGCAATAAACTGACACGATCAAATGCTACGTTTACAGTTTGGGTCTTGTCCATCACATCATTCTCCTAATGATGTGATCCCGTTATCAAATGACATCTCATGTCCATGGCTAGGAAACCTTAACCATCTTTGATCAACAAGCTAGTCAACTAGAGGCTTACTAGGGACACAGTGTTGTCTATGTACCCACACATGTATTTGAGTTTCCAATCAATACAATTATAGCATGGATAATAAACGATTATCATGAACAAGGAAATATAATAATAACCAATTTATTATTGCCTCTAGGGCATATTTCCAACAGGTTCATGAATATTTCATTGCCCCACATGCAAAAAGGGTCCAGAAATGGATCTTTACCTAAGACATATGTACCTACAAGCAAGAAGCCGATATTAGAAGCTAAAATGCAGTTGTAGAATGGTGTAATATATTACTCCATCAGTTCCACAATGTGTTGCCTATAAACATTTTGAGAAGTCAACATTTACTTACTTTGACCAAGTTTGTAGAGAAAAACATTTACATCTAGAATTGCAATTCCATTTCTTTACATACATCACAAAATTCCATATTGTATACATTTTAGATGGTATATGTAGATACATCACAAAAATCTATATGCACTACATGATGGAACGGATGGAGTATAAGCGGAGAGATGAAAAGAACCTCGATGGAAAACGTTGGCCACTCCCATTGTTGTCCTGTGCAAGTACATGTAAAGTCATGATAAGTACAACATGCTTAACATCAACCAAGTATACGAGGTATCTGCTTGAAATAAACAAGGCATATATGCTCACTATAACAACCAAATATAGCCATTTGATACTGGAAAAATGCTCAATGGAACCAACCTAACAACCAGATAACGAAAAGCAAGGCGTCTGCTTGAAAACTAGACAAATGCTCACTGCAATCAACCTAACAACTAGATACAGAAAAGTAAGGCATCTGCTTGAAAACTAGACAAATGTTCACCGCAACCAACCTGGCAACCAAATTCAGAGAAACAAGGCATAAATGTTTAAAGAGGGAGTTAAGGGCACATGTTAACAACACCAGGCATAACATGTGGTATCGATGAAATTGAACTGCACAGTTCATACTAGCACATAATGAACATCACATTGTGAATAACTGAAAGAAACAAGGCATTCATGCTCACTATAACAACCAACTATAGCCATTGAAAACTGGACAAATACTCAATGCAACCAACCTAACCACCAGATACAGAAAAGCAAGGCATCTGCTAGACAACTGGACAAATGCTCAATTAAACATTGCATGATTATCGCATGGCAAAAGCTACGACAACAATGGTTACGAGACGGCTAGATAGAAAAGGTATGATTTGCTCACAGGATGTTGCCTCACCTATCATTGATGGGCTCCTTCCACTTGGGATATGAGGTGCGCTCCCTGATGTCGCAGATGGGACGTTTCCCCTTGTAATAGTCGTAGTGTGTGCCATTATCTTGGTGGATGAGATATGACTTTGGAACTAAGGATCCCAAGCCACCGCCATAGAATGTTTCCTTCAGAAATGACAAAAGGGGATCGATGACATAGAAGGATCGCAAATCCATGACCGCGAGGCGGAGGAGATCAGCGGCGGGGCCTTTGAAGAGATCGACGGTGGTTGAACCAGAGGCATTGCCGGTGGACCACTTAACTTGTGACATGGCCCGAGTGAAGCCAGTGATGTTGACGAGCTTGATGCCGTAGCCGGCTCTCCTGAGATACAGGAATACGCGAGCCCACAGACTTGAAGCCTTCGACATGGCAACGTAAGCATCGTCCTCACTGGCTCCCGCGGCGAGGTGTTCATCCGGGATCGAAGGGTCGGCGCGGACGGCACCCACCTCGCCAGCATACGGCGGAGAGGCCATGATAGACCTCTTTTTGCTCGTACACTCCTCGAGCTCCACGGGAGATGTAGTCGGGCTGATTAGGCTGCGACTCTCTGGAGTACGGGATGGGGATCTGGGGGAAAGGGACATCGCCGACCTCATCTAAAAACTCAGGGCGGCGATGGTGTATGTGGATCGGTGGGGACCCTGAACTTGTTTAGCTATGAGGCACGGGCAGACCGACTTAGGTTGGTGGTGGAAGGCGGCGGCACGGGCGAACTAGGGTTCAAGCGAGGGAGGAAGGGGGAGGGGGGTGTTGTGTGGACGGGGGGGGGGGTGTTTGCGGATGTGCCGCCGCTGCTGAAAATTTTAGTACTAATGGTGTGGGTGAAGATGGTGGTGGACGAGGGATGGCGACGGTTGAAATGCCTCGGTAGCTGAAATTTTACAATAGGGTCGGTGCGATGGACGAGGAAGGGCGACATGCAGTTGAAATACCGCTTCCACTTAAATTTTGGTAAAGGAACTGGGCGGGAGCAACCAAGATCACACACGGTCCTAACATAATAAAGTGTGTACGCTGTAACGAAATGCTGTGCCGCGAAACCACGAATTTTTGCATCGCTCAAGGCTGGCAGCTCTTTCTGAGATTTCTCAAGGCAGGTTCATCTCACACGGTTCATCCTCAATTTCAGTCGCAGACGTGAAATTCATCCCAAATTTCCAGATGCCCACAAACAGATGACACAAACATTTGGCAAATTTTCACCACAAAATGCCTTATTTTTGCAGCGGATTAGTTGACATTAGTTCATACGCTCAGTAATTTACAAATAGTTCGTTAATTTACATGAAGATGAACTGGACAAAATATTCACTATGCCATGGATGCATACAAACGCCGCACCTCCACCGTCGTCATGACCTTCCTCGGCTCAAAACGAGTATTCAGAGGAGCTCGTCAAGTCGATGAGCTCCACTGGTTCCACGGCGGAGACCGGCGGGGCTACCTTGGCCGGAGCAACCGCAATGCCTCTCGCCAGGTCTTCCGCTCTCGACGAAGATGTCGTGGCATCCACGTGGGCCACCGGGATACTGACGGGCGCCGCTCTCGCTAGAGCCGCGTACCTGGTCGCCGTGGCCGCTGTTGCCAGGGCTGCCGCCGCAGCTGCAAGGCCTGCACTGGCCTCCAACGCGTCTGAGAGGCATGCGGCGGCCTGCTCCGCCGCCTTCTGGTCCTGCTCCGGCCTCTTTTTGCACTCTGCATCTGAGTTCCGCTTCCTCTTCACACTCTCCCGCCATTTCTGCCGCTTCAGATCCCTAGCCGCGTTGCGGATGGCATCCACAGATGCGATAGATTGTTCCACACTAACACTGAGACGACGCTCGTCCGCATCGCACAGGAACGCATCGAGGCCCGATTCCTGGATGGACAGAGCGATGGCCATCTGCATCCGACGCTGAAACTCGGGGTCGTCGTCGTCGGCCGCGGCAGATGACGGTTGACCGTTGACCGACATGAAGGACAGCGCGTCGGAATCCTCTATCCCATAGACGCCGGCCGCGACAGCTGGCTATTTGTCGTTGCCCGCCATGGCGGCCAACGCGTCGGAATCCTCTATCACATCGTCGTCCAACACTATCAGGACGGCACCATGCACATCCCCATGGTTGAGCACCGGTTCTATTTGCTGTGTGTGGTGGTGGTGGCGAGCTATTGGCGGAAAAGTTATCTGATAGCCACTGTTGGCGAGATCTTTTATAGGTCGCTGTCGGGTTTGGGTTTTTACTGTGCACATTACCCCTTTGCATTGGCTGACACTTGCGGTTGCCACCACTAGGCAAGGCCAATTTTGCTGTGTACGGGCATCGCACACGGTTAGAGTAGCACACTCGTGCCTGTTGAGGATACAATCGCATACGGTTGTTTCGTCAGTTTCGTTTGCTATTTTACATAATACTAGCATCTTTGGGATAAACGACAAAAAAAAACGCAAGAGAGGGCGAAAACACAACCACGCCCGCTAGTGGCCCAAATATACACTCCCTCCATTCCTAAATATAAGTATTTTTAGAGCTTTAAAAAAATCTTTTTTGAGATTCCAGTACTAACTACGCGTGCCGCTCCAAGGCCGAGGTTTTAGCGGCGATGCCTAGAGAAGCCGACCTCCCTCCCTTGCGCCGTCCTTCCTGTATCCGGAGCCACAGGAGGCCCCTCAGGGGCACACAGTAAACCGTAGCGCCTGCACTTTCACATTAGCGTTCCCGTCTCATACCCCAATATTTGGGTTGTCATTAAATCAAAAAAATTCCTGCTCGTCACGGTTGGGGTACTTAGCTTGGCGGGCCGTGGCGAGCTCGTGCATTGTGAGGTGCAGCTAAAGCGCCTGGGGAGCTCGGGGATCTTGCCAGGGGGGTCTTCTTCCTTGCGAGCGAGGCGGTTTGGGAGCCCTCTTGGTGCTCTGCATCGGCAGGGCCCAGTCCTGCGCATACCTCGACCGCCGTTGGGGCGTCCGGATCACCACTACGAGACCAAGGGGCGAGGGGCTACGTGACCAGTGACGCTCCTGAGTCGCGTTGCTCAGGAGTCCCCCTTAATGCTCAAGCGGCTCCCTTACCTTTCCTTGCCAGCTCCTGCCTCGAGAGGTGCCCGAGCCTCCTGAGGGTCTATGATGGCGCGCCAAGCCATGGATGTAGCCCCCGAGCGAGGGTCGATCGTCGCTGGTATGCTGAGTCGTGATGCTCAGCAAGGCCAGGATAAGGGTGCCTCTAAGGCAGCATGCGCCTGTCGGCTCGCTCGAGAGCGCCGTGCGAGGACCAGGATGCCAAGGCCTTGGCAAGGTGTGCACACCATGCCCATGTAACCCCCGCTCATGGGCGCGTGAGGGGGAGACTGACAGGTGTCGATTCAGAAAACGAGACTTCAAGACCAAAAAGATTGCAAGGGTAAACAATTCCCACCCCTTTTTCAAATAAGGTTGCGAAACTTCGAGTTTCATTCGAAAAAGTGGCAATTCGAATACAAAAAGGAGCAAGGAACAGCCGCGTCCGGCACCTAGGCTAATCTTCGTCTTCGTCTTCCCCCCAGCGCGGAGCGTAGGGATTCCACTAGGCGTGGGCATAGTCATTGGAGGACAGTGTCGTCCGCCAGCGCAGAGCATGGGGCTTCCACTTCGGCGTGGGTGGGAACCCCTACGCGTCCTCGGGGGGCTCCGGGCGTATACAGCCCACTCATTATTATGTGAGAGTGTCACGGTCAGAGATAGCTGGGCGAACCCCTGGGCGCAAGGCCTAGGTGCTCCCAACTCGGTCACGAGCCATCCCGCGCATTTATGCGCGGTTGCGCGCCCCTACGGCCCAAACATGAGTGCATTGCTCCCCGCGTAGCCACGGGATTGCGCTCCCGCGGCCCAAACATGAGCGCAATACAGCCCGCGTAACCATAGGGGTGTTGTGTCGGTGAAGCCGCCTCGTGAGGCGTTGGGGCGCCGGCCAGGCCGCGACCCGGAGGCCTCGCGAGGCCCTGCCTCCTGAGGGTTGCGCCGGCGCCCCCGGAGCCGCGCGTGGCCCACGCTGCTCGTGTCCTGCCGATCCCCTAGGAGGTGGCTCCTGCGGCCCGGGGGGGCCGGCTACGCGTTGCTTCCTCGCGAGGGCGGTGCCCGCACCGTGCCCCCGCGCATTTCGGGACGCCCCCTTTCTAGCACCAATCGGGCTCGGTGCTCCCTCAGTGGGAGCCCCCAGGCCCGGCTTGAAGAGGGCGTCCGGGACACCCCCCTACTCTGGGAGGATGCTGGCACCTGCGACGGGCGTGTGACCCGCGGTGTCGTCCGCACCTACGATGCTACTCGGAACATAGGCCTCCGTGTAAAGTACTCGGCCTCCTCCTGAGCCGTCTCCACGCGCCCCGCGGCCAGCCTCCCCGGGTGGCAAGGCGACGCCGTCCGGGCCGTGCGGTCCATAGACCCTCCTGCGCCGAGCCTCCGCCCGAAGTTGCTTGCCTCTGCCATCGCCACAAGGTTGGGCGCGCGCGTCTTGACGAGGGTTGCCTCCGTGGTCATCCACCGCGCCTCCGTTACGGTTACCTGCTTGCTCGGAGGCTTGAGCCGCCTCGTCCCTGCGCCCGTTGGCGTGCTCGCGCCGGGACTACCTAGGCTGCTGATGGTCCACCGGGTCATGAGCGCGTGCGTTGAGGCGCGCGGGGAGTTTCCCGTCACCTTCTTCATATGTACCATCGGCGGGGCCGGGCGGTGCCCCGAAGCCGGTCACCGGGACCCGGAGGAGAAGGAGCACTGCGTGGGGCGGGCCTTGCTCGGGCTCGCCCGGGCATGGGTCGGGCATGCTGTCAGTCGGTGAAGGGAGCTATGCGGCAGATGAGCCCCCGACGCCCAGCGTCGGGGGTCGAAAGGGGAGGCGCGGAGCCCAGGCCCTCCTCGCGACGGCGACCAGCTCGGCGATGTGGTCGGCCCAGGCGTCGAAGCCCCCGTCCGTCGGGCGATGACGAAGCAGCTCACTTGCCATCAGCAGCGCGTCATGCGCGTTCAGATCACCCACGTGGGCACAGGGTCATGGCGGTCCCGTGGGCGGTGTCACGAGGCGAGCGCTCTGCCGCGGCGGCGGGCGTGCGAAGCCCGAAGGCGCCTGGTTGGCACGAGCAGCGACGGCGGTGGCGACGACGCTGGTGGCCTGGTAACGACCGCCCAACACCGAGCTGCCAGGGCACGCGTCATGTGAGGTGGCAGCAAGGTTGGTGAAGGTGGAACCGCCGGGGCCGAAGAAAACTTGACGGGCGTCGGCCAACGAAGCGGCCGAGTGGAGAGGAAGCCAAGCTTGTGAGAGGATTCCGACAGGCCCCTACCTGGCGCGCCAAATGTCGGATTTCGGGCTCCGCAAAACCCAAAGAGGTTCGAACTCAGGGGCGTGTGCGAAGACCCAACCAGCTTCGGCTTCAAGCTCACGGCTCTACAGCTCGGCCGAATCGAACTCACTCAGTCGCGGGGAAGAAGGCTAACACGCGGACTTACCCAGGTTCGGGCCGCTGCGAAGCGTAAAACCCTACTCCTGCTTTTGGTGGATTGCCTCACGAGGAGGTTTGTGGATGAACTGGTACAGTGGCGAGCAACCTCGCGAGGGCGCTCCGGTGGTTTCGGATCCGTCCCCCTCTACGGCGCAGCCTAGTCTCTATTTATAATGTCCCGGGTCCTCTTCCCTTATCGCACTGGCGGGAAGGGATCCCACAACGGCCAAATTCGAAAGGGGACAGGAGGTACATCTTATCCTGACGAAAGGTGGTCTTTGCCTGCAAAGTCCCTGGTCGTGATGCAGAGGTGGGCTCGACGATGACGTCCCTCATGCGGGGCTCACGGTCTTGGTCTTGTTGTGCCGGAATGGAAACCTTTGGGGGTATGCCTTGGGGACCCGCTCACGTCCTTGCCTCCTTTGCACCAAAGAGGAAACTGCTTCTTTTGTGCCCGCTGATGCCCGCCTGGCCCGGCTGGCGTCACCTCAGCCTCTCGAGGCCGAGCCCTGCATAGAAATCTCCACCCCCCGGGAGGCAGCCTGGGGAGGCCTCCTCCTTCTGGGGGTCTTGGTGTCGACCTCCTCACGAGGCCTGGGCTCTCGCGAGGGCCTTGCCCCGAGCGGTCCTGCGTCGGGCCGCACCGGGTTGTCGAAGTGGGCCACGCCCTGGGCCGTAGGCAGGCAGGTCTGGGTACCCCCGTTCCCAGAACGCCGACACCAGTACCCTGCCGGAGAGGGGAATCCATCTCCGGTGTCCACCTTCATCACCCCGGCGGAGGCCATGACGAGGAGGGAGTAGTCCACCCTCTAGGCTAAGGGTATGTACCAGTAGCTATGCGTTCAATCTCTCTCTCTCTCTCTCTCTCTCATGTTCTTGAGATGTCACGATCTTGATGTATCACGGGCTTTGTTAATATAGTCAGATCATATGATGTTATGCCCTTGCTATCATGTTGTGATGAATTGAATCTTTCCCTTTGAGATATCGTTATGTTGGATTGAATATTGGATTTGAGAACACTTGATATATGTCTTGCATGCGGATACTCGTGGTGACAATGGGGTGTTCTATTGATTCACTTGATATATATTTTGGTAGTCAACTTGCGTATTCCCGCGGTGACATTGGGGTAATCTATGCATAGGGGTTGATACACGTTCTTGTCCTACTTTCTCCGATAGAAATCTTGGCGTACTCTTTGAGGTTCTTTGTGTTGGATTGAGTATTATGAATCTGAAATTGTTTGATGTGTATCGTATAATTAACTCATGGATACTTGTGGTGACATTGGAGTATCTAGGTGACATTAGAGTTGGTTGATGCGTATCATATGGTGTTATTCTAGTACGAACTCTTAGATAGATTGATCGGAAAGGATAACTTTGTGTTATCTTAGTACAAACTCTTTGATAGATTGATCAGAAAGAATAACTTTAAGGTGGTTTCGTACCCTACAAACAATTTCTTCTTATGTTCTCCGCTAGATAAGAACTTTGGAGTGATTCTTCGTTGCACGTTGAGGGATGGTTATGTGATCCTATTATGTTAGCATTATTGAGAGATTGCACTAGTGAAAGTACGGACCCTAGGCCTTGAAATAATTTATATATGAAAAATGATCAGAAAAATCCAAAGAATCTGTTTATGCCATTATCATGCATGTTTGAACAAGTTAAAATCACCAACTAGGACACTTCATTATTAGGTCAATCTGTCAAATAACATTTGAATTCGGAATTTGAACTAGGTTTGAAGTCCACTTCAATTAATATTACTAGCTATTACATTAGATCAATCCAGTACCTTAACATGTCATGCCATTCACTTGACCGTGCATTGCATTGATTGTGGTCCTTCTTCTTGTTTGTCGGTGTTGGTCCTTCTTAGTACACGATGGTTCCGACGTCATGATCGTTGACACTGATGAAGAGAAGTACTATCTTCATAACTGTCGGGCAAGCAACTCCCCTTGAGCATACTGATATAAACCCACTCTCTCGCTCCCCTTCTCTTTTACTACATTAAGACAATAACAATTCAACTGTTACATGTTCTCGGTAGTTGAATCCATTCCTTTGCATAACCTTTCTTTGTTACAGTAAATAGTTGAAACCACTCAGCATGAGTAGCAACTGCTTGAGCTTTGTTGTGCTTACTCATCCATGCTTGCTTACTGTGCCTGCTATGCTTAGAGTCGTGTCAGGTCCGATCCATTTGGGTGATGAATCGGAATGGATGTGTTCATCTCATATTGTATGAGAGCTAAGTGTGTGAATCCGATTTGGTAAAGGTAGCGATGAGAGGCCACGTAGGAGTACATGGCAGGTTGTCTCATTGGGACCATCCTTAAGAACTAAGTTATATGTATGTTATCCAAGACAAGATACTACCACACATTGGGCTCTGGGTACTCCAAGCTCTCTCGGCTTATTAATCGCCATGATCTCTGTCCAGGAGTTGCAACTAGTTTCTGGTGTTTATAGAAAAAGTGTTGGCGGCCACGCTTAGCACTGCCCGACGGGGTGGGCTTCGATGCGGTAGATGCACAGTGGCACGGTGTACCAAGTGGCGCCCGAAAGGTGGGCTTGTGGAACCCTACGCACATCGTTTGAGGCTGTAGAGGAAACTTCGGCCGGACTTCCTTGCGGGTTCAGTCTCAAATAGGCGATAAACCTAGACTAGGGTCTTGCATGGTTAACGGTCGTGGCCGACGCCCACGCCAGGGCTTCCGCTTGAAGGTTGCCGAGATGCATGTCGTGCATATGGTGATAAGTGGTGAGAGCATGTGTGAAGAAGTATACCCCTGCAGGGTTAACTAATCTGTTCGAATAGCCGCGTCCTTGGATATGTACTACTTGGTGACTTGCATTGTTCATATATAACTTGAAATGGATACTCTAAAATGTGCAAGATAAGAGTGAGTGCTATGGATGGCCCTCTCATAGGAAGACGGGGGAGAATTGATAGTGGTGTATTGATGTGGTGAATATGTGGACTCGTGTGCGCTCTCTTACCCCACAGTTACTACTTGTAGTCGTAGTACAGGTTAGCCAAGAGTCAGAGCTGGCTCGCTGCAATAAACTCCACAACCCCCTTGTTGACAATGATGCATATGTAGTTAGTTTTGATGTAAGTCTTGCTGTGTACCTTTGTACTCACGGTTGCTTATTTTATGTTTTGCAGAGGAGACCATTGTTTCACTAATGATTTCTACGCAAAGTTCGATGTTGACCGGATTAGCTTGGGAATCCCAGACATAGATATTGTGTGTATGTTTGAAATGCATTGGTATGTGTGGGGTTCGACACCTAGTTAGCCTTCTTTACAGGGAAATGCCTCTTTGTGCGTCCACTGAGCCTTGGTAGCTTGCTACTGCTCCGGACACATTGATTGACCGGCGTGTATCCTTCTTTGCTGTTGTGTCTGTCCCTACCGGGATATGTCACGCAGTGTAATGGAGTCCATGCAGCCTGCTATGACTCGTCTACACACGATGATGACAGAAATGTCACACGGTGTAATGGAGTCCATGTAGCTTGCTATGACTCATCTACACACGTTGATGACCGACACTTGCACTGCTGGGTTATGTATGCTTGTTCCTGTATGGATGTGCCACTTGGCTCTATAACTAGTCATGTTGACTCGGGTTCTCTGACGTATGATTGCTAGCGACATATTCATATACGTGTGCCAAAAGACGCAAACGGTCCCGGCCAAGGTAAGGTGGCAGCCGTGAGTATTACCGTGTGTGAGGCTGCAAAGTGATGTGATATGTTACAAGCTGGATTCATATGACATAGGGTTGGGGTCCTGGCATTTTCAGATTCATGTAGCTTACTGTTTTGATGGTTGCAAAGTGCTACGTTACTGTTTGTGGCAGATTGCGTTGCAATATTGATTTGATCATTGCGTGAGTTCTATGCATTGGTTTTTCATGATCTTCATATCCATTTCATCTAAAAAATCCATATACTGTCCAGTGGAATGCTTGGGATGCCAAGATTTTGCATCAATCCTTCCTCATGTCCAGGTCTATCAGTGTTTCCTTTTGTATCATGTCGTGAGTGTTCCAAGAGAATCGTAACTCCGATTGCGATGATCTTTATATGCATTTGCTTCATTTTTCATGTGTAGAATAATTTTTTGTCATGATCATGCATGTAAAAATAATTAATATTGTTGTTTTGTCCAGAATGTTAAAAACACTAATTTTGCATATGAAGTGTTGCTTGATCCATGTTTTACATGAATCAAGACTTCATTTAATGTGACTAGTGTAGGATTGCCAAGCTAAATATATTAAATGGTCATGCATCGTTCTTGTTTGTGAATTTTTCCATGGTTGTGTGTTTATTGGATGTTTGTTCTTTCTTGTGGGTAGTACCGGGTGACGAGTTCGAGTTCGAGGAACCTACCGAGAATGCTTACAAGGAGCAAGCTTGTTATCCCACTGAAGAATCACAAGGCAAGATATCCATTACCCTGGATACAATTACTATCTTTACTATGATAGTTGTCTTGTTGCTATTGCTATGTCTCGCTATCTACCACTTGTTTATCAAGCCTCCCAACATGCCATGATAAGCCTCTAACCCTTCACATCCTAGCAAATCGTTGTTTGGATAAGTTACAACTTACTCAGCCCCTCTTGCGTTGCTAGTTGCAGGTGCGGGTGGATCGATGAGATAACATGGATATCTTGGGATATCACATTATTCTTGCTATTTATTTTAAAGCATATATACACTAGGTAAAGGGTGGAAGGCTTGGCCTTTTTCTTTTTCATACGAGCGCAAGCACTTGTATGGAACACCGTCTCGCGTTCAACTCGGCCAATCTAGGGTTTACTTACCTCAAACAGATGCTCAAACGGGTGCATGCGCTTATTTAAAACGCCATCATTAAACCTGCTTATCTGAAGCCTCTCGGGTATAGGACGAAATGGGCGCTTGGGCGGGCGCTGGCGGTCATCCGATAGGTCGTCTTTCTCTCTGTTTTCATGGACGATTCTGGTCGAGAAGTCAAACGACCGCGTAAACAGGCGCTGGCCCTTGTTTAAAAGCTCGTCTTCTGCTTTGTAACTTCTACCTATTTTGGTGAGAGAGTCATACGACCGTGCAAATGGGCGCGAGCGGTCGTATGATACACCGTCGAACTCTCTATCCCTTCTCTGCGTTTTGTCTAGAAGTTCCTGCGACCGCACATATGGGCGGCAGTGCCCGTATGGAATGTCGTCGTTCTCCCCTGCTTCTTTACTCATTTGTTTCTTTTCCTAACTCCTCTTTCCAACACTTCTCCTTCAACAAAAGGGGTTAAAACAACTTTTTCGAGGGGTTTTCATCAGTTCATTTATGAGAGCAAAATATTGATTAAAAAAGATAAAAAATTCTTGAAAAATAAAGAGGTAATGGGTTGCCTCCCATGAAGCGTTAATTAAGGTTGCTTAGCTCAACCTATTACCTCGGTATTTTATGAAATATCAGGTGGACATGGATTCTCTCTCCTCGTCGTACATATTATTTTGGGCAGTGGCACATACTTCCCTTCCCTTCCCTTCCGAGAAATCTTACTAGGCACCTGCAGTATTCAAAAATGGTCTACCAAGGATAATTGATAATTTTTCATCTTCAGGGATGTCAAGAATAATAAAGTTAGTAGGTATAACATGCCCGTCCAATCTCAACAGAACGTTTTCAGCCATTCCCACTTGCTTCTTTGTGGACTTGTCTGCCATCTGCAAAGTAATGCCTGTGGGTATACATTCTGATAAATTCAGCTTGTGATAAAGATTTAGAGGCATCACACTTACCCCTGCTCCTACATCACAAAGAGTGTTCTTTATATCAAGATTACCAATAGAACAAGATATAGTGGTTATACCTGGGTCTCCTAGTTTCTCTTGTATTTTATTTTCAAACGGATACTTTGTTATCATGACAACGTGTTCCTTCAGAGTCATACTCCTTTTGTTATTGACAACGTCAGGCATGAACTTAGCATTTAACATATCAATAACATGCATTGACATTTTAAGGTCAGCTAGGGCTTGAAGAAAAGAAGAGTATAATGCATCATTTGAATGTCGTCTGACAGCCTTGGGATAAGGAAGAGTTTTCTTAGATTTACCTTTATCTTTCTCCTTATCCTTACGTTTCTCTTCATTTTTTGGTGCTTGGCCACTAACCTTCTTGGTTGGATCAAGTGGTTGTTTATTTCTTTCCACCCTAGGTTCTTCCTCTTCTTCTGCTTCCGGAGTTTCTTCATCATTGTTGTTGCCATTAATTGTTTCTACATCAGAGTCAACTTCTCTTCTCAGCTTTTGCTTCGTCTCCCTGAGTATCTTGATGGACCTATTCTCAGGTTCTTCTTCACCAAAGAGCAATTCTCTATTCTCTTGAGTTTGGCTTTGTCTCTCCATTCTTCTTCTTTCTTGCTCTCTTTCATACCATTGGGCCCCTGGGATCATGCGTTCTCTTACCACTACGAGTAGATATTTCATTAGTAGAAACATGATTATTTAATTGAGCAAGATCAAAGCTTGAGTTGCAGAGATTTGAATACATTGAGTCTCTATCATACGGGAGTGTTTATCAAGATTCTTTACCAGTTGGCTTAACCCATCTACCTCTCGTGAGAGATATGTTATTACCTTTTCATTATGATAGATACATCTTCGACAGACTTTGTTGTAGTTATCTTGATGGAATTTAAACTTGTTCATTGGATCTTGAAGATCATCTTCCTGACGATAAATACTGAATATATCCCCTTTTTCATTGATAACTTGTTCAACAGGCTTACCTTTCTCTTGAGTTACCTTCTTGAATTCTTCAATATCTTCAATATGGTATACCTTCCCAATTGGTTTGATAGGTTCTTCAATATTCCATTGCTCGTGTGTAGATACAATCTTCTCAATATATTCTCTCCCTTCTTCTAGGGTCAATGACATAAATTATCCTCCTGCACTTATATCAAGAATGGATTTTGATTCATCATTAATCCCATAATAAAACATATGTATTATAACATATTTAGCATAACCATGGTTAAGACATAAGGTTTAAAGTTTTGAGTATCTCTCCCAAGCTTTATATAATGTTTCACTGTCTTCTTGGACAAATGAAGTAAGGTTTCTTCTCAATTTGGTAATCTTCAAGCTTGGAAGAAATTTAGCCATAAACTTTTGAGCACACATAATCCAGCTAGTTATACTCTCTTGAGGCAATCGATTATCCACTTCTCAGCATCATCCTTTAGAGAAAACCTGAAGAATCTCAATAGCACAAATTCTCATGAAACATCTTTCAACTTAAATGTCCCACATAAAGTATCAAACATCATCAAATGTGCTTGAGGATCTTCCTCTTCAGTTCCTGCAAAAGCATGGATTCTTACCTCTGTAATAAAATCACAGTCAATCAAATACACTTGAACAAAATTAGTAGGATAAACTATAGGAGATCTAGAAACAAGTAATGGAGCACAATGATCCCTAATAGTCATCTTGGGCTTTTGAGTAATCCTCATTTCTGCGAACAAAGTGTTAAGCTCAACTGTCTCACTATTTTTGTATTTTCTATTAATGAAGCTTGTTGCTACTGAGGAAACCGAGTAATGTAACCTGGTAAATGCGTTCTCCCTGAACAAGTAGATCCCTTGTGAATTACAGGAAGAATCTACAATAACAACACCTGCAAAAAACAGTTACGAAACAAATACTCTGTGCTTAGCTCCCCGGCAACGGTGCCAGAAAATTGCTTGGTACCTGCAGACCAAACAGGGTAGTGTAGAACTTCCACAGAAGTATCCCAATGAGTAAACGTCCCAACAAAGAGCGGATGAGAGTATTTATGGAGGTGTTTTTGTCACACACACACACAAGTTGTCACAATTCTTGTGTGAGCTTGAGCTTTTGCAAATACTGTTACTGTCCTGGGTAAACGATACACTAAATATGCTAGCAAAAAGAGAGTTTAAATGTGTCTACTAAACAACTAATGAAAGTAATTACAAGAGCTTAAAATGTAAATGGTGTTTCCTCCAATGAAGAGATTAGGTGCGGAGAGATTTCAGTTCATGGTAAGAATATATTAATTGTGTCAGTCCGACGGTAATACCAGTTACCTTGTATTGTACTCATAGTATTTATTATAAACTTTCTGTAGGCGGTTATCCCTAGAGTCATGAAACTCCTCCACTTGGGGTTACATTCCATTCTATGGTCCTTCTTCTCCGTTGCCACAGAGTGGTCATTTCCACAATTATGGTCATAAGACAAGAACCAAGCATTAAGTTCAATGGACCACTGTTATCTCATATTGTCTTCGGTTCTCATAGATATCTCCACCTGTCACATCAGAGGTCACAGAGTTCCTAAACAATACGTGCTACCTATGTAGGTATTGAGATCATGTTGCCTGGGCCCTTAAATTGGACAACACGCATAGGGTTCACCACAGGATAGAAACATACTAAATAGATCATACTACTATGAATTCAAATGACGACATATAGAATAGGCACATATCAATCTTACCACTTACCTACATCTCCCACACCTATGGGAATTACTCACACATCATAATAGGGGAATCAATAATAGCAGAGATAAAACCCACAAAAACCATATCAAGAATATTGAGGGGATCCACTATGAGATGAAATGGTGCTCAAATAGCCTTGATCTCAGATGAGATGGAGTAGAGATTACAAGTTCCAATCCCTCTTACAATGGTGAATGAGATGATGATGATGATGATGATGATGATGATGGTGATGATGATGGAGATGAAAGGACTAAAGACTATGATGATCTTCGTCAGTTCTTCAGATCCTCCCTTCCCCTGTTCTCGATGGTGTGGCGGCGGCTAGGGTTCTCTTCTCCCCTGGGTCCCTTCACGAAAGTTGCTTGTATAGACGAGGAGGGGTTGTGGGCACTCCAAACGACCGCTGAAGCGAGCGCGCGCGGTCGTATGGAAGGTCATCTTTCACTCTGGTGTGCCTGTTGACAATGCTCTCTTTAGGAAAGTTGCTCCAATTGGCTTGATTTGCAGCAATCTCATTTGGTTTCCTTCCAAATATGATATTTCCTGCCATCCAAAGGACAAAGTAGATTTTCCTCTCTTTTGTTGGATTACCGTTAGAAACATTCAAAGAATGACAAAAATCCAATGAAACCAAATTGAAATCACTATGAAAAACATCACAAATTCTCGAGCCATCAACACTATGAATACATGTTATCGTCAAATCACAACCATTCCTATTGATATCTGGTTTGCCACTCTTGGAGTCTCTAGATCAGAACTATGATAGGTGCATCTGGCTTATGATGCTGAGCATCCTACGGACATCACCATGACAAGAGTCTGTTTGGCAAGTGACACGTGTGACATCTACTTCACATACATAAAGGTGAATCATCTCCTTTACACGTGCCCACTTGAACCCTTCAAGGATGGTATACTACTTAACACTCCTCTCGTGTGCATGCATAGGTATTGTCGAAGCCTCATGGAGGACGAGGAGGAGTGCGAGCGCAAGTGTACACCTACACCATCCGCGAGGGAAGCTTGAAAGCGGAGATGGAAGAAGACGGAGCTGCGGAGTCTACAACGGCTGGATGACCGAAAGCCATCAGACGTCCGACACTTTGCAGCGCCCGGACGACGACGTCCATCGAACGTCCGACACACGCCAGCACCCAGACGTCTGACCTTCAACCGAAATCTGGCGCCTCCTGTCCCGAGCCGAATCGTCGGACGTCCGACAAGCTCCGGACGTCCGGGCCCTCCTGAGCCTCCGGACGACAGACGTCCTCCGGACGTCCGGCACCTGTGTGTATGCGGCTGCGGCCTATGGCCTTGTATCTCTCTCCAACTTACCCCTTCGTGGCTAAGACTATATATACTCCTCCCCCACCTCATTTCTAGGGTTAGCAATGGTATAGCTCATAGATTAGTTGAGCATTGCTCCGTCCATATACTTTTCCTAGGAGATTGTGACCTCTTTGTAAGAAGATCCTATGGATGTCAAGGCCCCTTCTTAGGGAAGATCCGTCTATGGATTTCAAGGCCCATCTCTCCTAGAGATTTGGATGAACTACCCATGTATCTTTATTTCCTTTGTTGTTCTTGGATCTTGATGCACCTCATGTATTGCTTGTGATTTGAGGAGTACTTGGTGTGGATCTTGTCCATTAGAGTGTTTTCCCCTTTAATTTCTCCACGTTTTCCCCTCATGTTCTTCGTGTTCTTCCTCGAATCCACCTTCAATTCCTAAAGATCGGCCCTCGCGGGTTTGCCACGTATCATCTTGGTATCATGAGATATGTTGCCACAAATTTGGAGCCCTACCCCCATGTTCTAGCCATTAGTTCGAATTTTTCTTCCCAATTTCGAAAATTCCCCATAAAAACAGCCCCAAAAATTTCCTTGTGATTTGTTGTTCTTGTGAGTTTTTGTTGATTTTGATCCATGGATCTAGTGTTTGGCAAGTGGATCCACCTCCCTTGGCGTTCCCTAGCCACAATTTTCCTTTTCCCCCATCAATTTTGACCCCAAAAATCGAAATTTCCGTCCAAAATCGCGTCCCGGATCTGAGATCTCGAGTTGACCCAAACACACCGGACGTCCGACGTTTTTCGGACGTCTGGACCCGTCCGAAGCACCGGACGTCCGAACTTTTCCGGACGTCCGGAACACCTAAACAAAGCCGATTTCTCGGTTTTCCGGACCCTCCGAACGTCCGTCCTCCGGACGTCCGACACCTATAGAAACTGACTTTGGCTGATTCTTGTTTCGGCCATAACTAATTCATCCGGACTCCGATTTTGACGTTTTTAGCTTGTTTTGTAGCTATTGACATCCACCATCCACCAAAATTAGTTCCATAATCTTTTGACACCATAAAATATTTTGAATTTTGGAAACACCATATCATCCGCATTACCACCAAAGACTTTCGCAACCTAACCCATTTTGGTTCCCATTAGATTTGTGGTTGCTTGAGTTGTGATTTGAGTCTCCTAAGGTGTTTCGGCTACTTAGGGACAGTTACTTCTTCATCAACCACTGGCGACTTGTATCGGTCCATCATCTACATCAACCATTGACGTTCGACATCGACGACGGCCATCCATCCTTTGAGGCCAACTTCAATCGGAAGCAAGGCCGGTTACTCCCGACTTTGTGAAAGGTTAAGTGCGACGAAGGTATCCATTCCATCATAAACTTTTCCTTCCTTGCCATTACATCTTGATATCCCCACCATCTTTGCGATTACCTTCATACCAATTGAGACTAGCTATCCGAGTATTGTCGGGCTTCGCGAAAACTTGAGCACCATAGTGATACGATATCATATTGTTGCATCATTTGAAATATCATATAATGCAATTGCTTGCTCACATGCATATCTTGTGATACTTGTCCCATATATTTGGTTGAGGCTCAAAAAGAATAGTGGAAAGGAAGAGAAGAGTAAAAAAAAAGCTTCTAAGCAAGAAAGAAAGATCAAAAGCTTATAAGCATAGAGTTGAGCATGAAAAGAGATACTTGTGCATGAGGATACATGGAATAAGAAACATTTTGCTTGCATGAATAGGATTGGTGCCAAGTGGTGAATCATGTCCATACATGCAATCAAGCTAGCGTCTCTCCTTGTGTTTGTGCAGCACGAGCTTTAGTCTTCATTAGGAAATTTTGTATTGCTCATCCCTATAGTTGCACAAGCCCCATTATCCCACCGCATGTGTTTCTTTATTGCCCTCCTTTATATTTGTGATCACTAGCTTTGCATTTTGAGTCCATTGGATTTATTTCAACATTTAAAATATCGTGGACTTCATTTTGCTTGATATTTTGTGCCACTAACCCCACCGAGCTCCACTATAAGCCACTTGTGTAGGTTGTGAGAATTGGACAAGGTTTTTCACCAAGTGCACTCTTTTCCTTGCATACATTGTGGTCTTTTGAGATCCATCTACAACTTCGGAAAGAGGTAACTTTGGTATGTTCATTCCATCTCGTTCGCACATATTCTCAACTGCTTCTATGGATAGGGATGGCACATCTACTTCGGTCTACCACCGCGACGACAAGTTCGATGCCATGAAGAACTTCATCGACGCCAAGATAGATGCTCAAATGGAGGAGCTCAAGGTCCTCATCAAGAACCGCAAGAGGTCTTCTTCATCTTCGAGAAGACGCGCAAGTGCACATGCTCCCGAGCTACCATCTCCGGCAAGATCTCATCGACATCGACACCATCAAAGACATGAAGAAATAACGATGCCAACATCAAGGCATCCAACGAAGAACAAGTGTGAAGGTCATGAGCTCGACACCAACCACCGGTCGACGACTTCACCACCTACCTTGGCATCTTCGCCAAGCGACTTCAAGGCATCTTCGCCTTTGGATATGCAGCATCTTCGCCGACAAGCACTTCAAGAGAAGCTCCCCAAGCTCAAATCCGCGACTTCCACGAGCTACTATGACCTCGACATCGACCATGAGATTCCTTTATTTGGGAGTCAAGACCCCGAGGAGTATCTCGAGTGGGAGCGCAAGATGGACCACTACCTCAAGCTACTTCAAGTCCCTTTCGAAGATCAAGTGAAGTGCACCACAAGAAACTTCCACGGCGATGCGTTGACATGGTGGCTTCACACATCTTCGAAGAGCTTTGACATGAGTTGGTCCAAGACGAAGAAAGCGATGCGGTGAGAGTTTTTGCCTTCCACCTGCATGGAACATCTTCAACGCCACTTGGAGAACACCATACAAGGGTCCAAGTCCATCGACGAGTACTTCATGAAGATGAAGAAAGCCTTGCGACGAGCCGGCGTGGACAACCCCATTTGGATGAAGTTCTACTTCATGTTGGGATTGAACAACGACATTGCCAAGACTATCTTCAACAACAACTACGAGTCTTTCGAAGAACTCTACATTGGTGCTCTCAAGGCGGAACAAGAACTCAAGGCCATGGCTACTCGACCCCGAGCACACTTCACGACGACCAAGCTCCACGACGACGGGCATGAGGATGGTACCACCAAGATGTCCAAGCCCGACGAGCTCCAAGACGACTCTCCCAAGTTCGACTTCACCGCCACCACTCTTTGTGGCATTAAAGATGCCGAGTCTACCATGAATCTTTTTGAAGATGGCGCGGCGACAACTACGACTATGGAGCCACTCAAGGAACATGCTTTGGAGGCGAGCGACAAGGTGGCGAGCGTGGATGATGTTTCCATCTTTGGAGGCGAGAGTGATGATGTGCCATCTTTGGCCTTCATCCACGGCGACGGTGACGAGATGGTTGAGCATGGGATTTTCCGTTCGACCATGGCGGCGTTTGGAGATGAGTTGAGAGACTTATCCCACCATATTGAGAGTGATAGTGACTTCACCACTAGCCCCATATATGATGAGTTGCCCCAATTCCCATTTGAGGAGAGCCACAACCTCCACCGCTTGAGTGAGATGAGTGACTCCGCCATATGTGACATTGAGTGCACCTACTTTGAGGGAGTGAGTGAGCCATCACCACATAGAGCGAGTGAGGTAGTTGATAGGGCATGTGAGGCCATTTTTTTCTAACAACTTAACCACTACTATATTGTGTCTTCTCATTTGGTGCAAGGTCCCATATTTGATGACGCGTCGATCCTTGACGAATTCGCCCTTCCTTTGGACAAGTCAATTGCCATGGTGGAATATGATGCACCCCCCCCCCCCCACATGGTTCGATGAAGATGACCACAAGTTGGTTTATGCCACCTCACCTACACCACATGCATGGAATCAAAAAGGTAACATAGGTGAAGGTGATGCTCTTGTCCCACTAGTGGACATTGATTGCTTGCATGATGATGATCCACCTATTGCCATGCTTCATGATTATGCGACTTTCTCATGTGATGACTTACCCATTTATGATGAATTTGACGATTCTCGTGTGGAGTCTAATGGTTGTGATGCCATGTTGCATAGGATACATTGTGAGAATTCTATAGGTCACATCATGTTTGACAATCTGCTTGACTTGTCGTATGCTATGAATGAGATCACCCATGTCGCATCTTAGCAATCTCTTCGTAGTAACTATGCATATGCTATTAAAATAAACCAATTTGCACATATGGCATAGTTGACAAGCCCTTGGTTATTGGCATTTGTTTTTTTTTGTGATGATATTGCCATGATTCCTTTGCATCATTTGCGCAATTGCTCACATATGACATGCCATGACAACCATGCTTTGGAAATGCATTGTTTTGGATGTTGTCCATATTCTCCATATTATGCTTCCGCTATTGCACATGAGGAGACCCACATAGTTTCCTCATACAAGTTGAGAGATTTTCACCCATCCCATACATTGCATGATTCCAATAATTGTGTGCACAATATGCTTGCCTTTGATATGAATAGTATGCTTGTGCCGCACACTTTCTATAATTTGCGTCCCAATCATGTTGAGCATAATAACTATCATTGCATGATGGATGACGTATTCATATACCATGCCTCATATTTCTTTGAGCATTGCTTATCTTGTGCTAATTTTGATGTGCACATACACATCATGATGGATGATGTGTACATTTACCACGCACGTACTTTGTTTCCTGTGTCTCCTTGTTTTGTAGGTACACATGATTCTTCATCAACCTCGCAAGCACACGAGTTGACAAAACGAGCTCTAGAGGGCAATGAAGACGTGCGCCACCATGGAGTGCTTACCCTCCACCCACCCTCTTTGCGCAAATACTTCGCGCATTTCTTCTACGTGGCTCTCACATGGCGATGGCTTCTTACTCATTACACTTATTATGCCCATATTGCCATGTTCACTTTGCATGATATTCTCATTTCTATGCCCTTGCCATGCATTTGTGACCCATGCTTTGCATCTCACATGACACTTGATTATATGACTTGTATGTGTATTTGCAAGCTTGGTGGAGATATTACTTGCAATTGCCATGTTTGCTTTGTGTTCCATGCCTATGATGACACATTGATCTTGCTTTGTGTTCGTGCTCGCGATATGTCATGTGCATTATTTATGTCCACTATTTGCTCATATGACATGATGGCCATGATTTCCTCTAGTATGTTGCATCTTCGCACTACTAGCTTGCACGACATGGTTACTATGCTTGCTTCATGTGTTGCATCACTGATGATTACTACTTGCTCATTTCATGCGGTTGACGACAACCATTTCCGTGCTTCGCACATGATTGCTATTGCTTGTTGTCATATGTCTCCATGTGTTGCCTCTCTCATGCTAGATGATTTACCACGTATTGAGTGCAACAATGCTATTAATTTTGATAATGAGATTGCCACCATAGCTGATACGGGGCAAACCCGAGGGTGGCCCGATCTTCACGAATTGGAGGTGGATTCGAGGAAGAACCCGAAGAACACAAGGGAAAAACATGGAGAAATCAAAGGGGGAAACACTCTATTGGACAAGATCCACACTAAGTACTCCTTGAATCACAAGCAATACAAGAGGTGCATCAAGATCTAAGAACAACAAAGGAAATAAAGATACATGGGTAGTTCATCCAAATCTCTAGGAGAGATGGGCCTTGAATCCGTAGACGGATCTTCCCTTGAAAGGGGCCTTCACATCCTCTAGGGAGCTTCTCCGGTGGAGGCCTCGGTCTCCATGTGAGAAGTAGAGGGAGGAGCAAAGCTCATCTATGAATGAGCTATCACTTTGCTAACCCTAGGAAGGAGGTAGGGGAAGAGTATATATAGTCTTAGCCACGAAGGGGTAAGTGAGAGAGAGATACAAGGCCAAAGGCCCACGGCGGCGCACAGGCGGTGCCGGACGTCCGGAGGTTGTCGGACGTCCGACGGCTCGCGAAGGACCGGACGTCCGGAGGGCGTCGGTCGTCCGAGGCTCGGTCGTCCGGAGGCTTCGGAAATCCAAGATTTCGGCGTGGGTATCTTGGCTCCGGATTTCCGGAGGGGCTCGAACGTCCGGAGGCTGGGATGTGTCGGACGTCCGGGTGACGTCGGTCGTCCAGCCACTGTAGAGCTCTATCCGTCCTCTGGCTGGGCTGGACTCCAGGCGTCGGTCGTCCGGAAGACGTCGATCGTCCGGAAGACATCGGACGTCCGGAAGCTGTCGGACGTTTGGCTGCTATAGACTCCGCAGCTCCGCCTTCTTTCGTCTTCGCTTCCACCCTTCCCTCGCGGATGGTGTAGCCGTACGTAGGTGCTAGCACTCCTCATCATCATCCGTGAAGCTCCGACAATACCTATGCATGCACATGAGAGGAGTGTCAAGTAGTATACCATCCTCGAAGGGGTTAAGTGAACACGTGTAAAGGAGATGATTCACCTTTATGTATGTGAAGTAGTTGTGGCACGTGTCACTTGCCAAACGGACTCTTGCCATGGTGATGTCCGTAGGATGCTCCGCATCATCCCCTCCCCCTTTGGAAAGATCCGTCCTCGGATCAAAATCCAAATCACCATGGGAAAGGGATGGCGTCGCCATGTAGAAGTGGATGATCACCAATCACTCATCATCATCAAGCTCGAAATGGGCACTCTCCAATGTCGCACCAACTAGTAATTCCTTCAAAAGAAGCAAACACGACAAACACTTGGAAAAACAAATGTGGTTAGCGTTAGTGCAAAACCAAGCATTCAAGTGGTGAATCACCGAACAAGTGTTGTCATCATGCATATTATATGGTGTGACAAGGGATTGTGTCATGACATGTATGCATATAATTTGCACACAAGCGAAGTCATCATGGGAAAAAGTATGCAAAGTTGAGGTAGGGATGCTAAAATGTATGACAATAGGACAAGCATCTACCTCAAGGCCATAGCAAGCAATCGAGCATGGCATATGTGAAGAAATGGCATTGTTGCAACCAAACATATGATAGGAGAAATCAATCCACAAGTTGGATGCAACACACAAGGCATATATGTCATGAGGCATGGAACGATGGAAATCATGAGTGAAAGCAATATTTCTAACATGTGTGCAAGTAATTGGTCCAAGATGACCAATATGTGTCATGATACAAGCAACACAAGTATGATGATCCACAATATCCATGCTCAAGAAGGATGTCACCTTGAAATCTTGTCCTTGTGCGTCCTTCACAATGTCGATGCGCAAGGAATTGCGATGTAGAATTGCATTGGTGTAGCATGGTTCGCTCTCAAGAGCTCGAATCGTCAACTCACGTGAAGTGGAAGTTGACATGTAGTCGAAGTATCCTACACATACACACAACAAAGAAAACAATGTATGTGCATGGTAGACAAACACATCATCCATCATGATGGTTCTCTCCTCGTGCACATAACCATTAGAATCACAAGTACATGAATAAAAGGATGCAACAATGGCAATATTCATGGCAGTAGGCATATGGTGCAAAGAAGGAAAGAAAGCATGCTTCACATGAAATATGTCAAAAGCTCCACTAATATGAGAGAAAGCTATGGGGGCAATCTCATTAGCACGATCAAAAGCATTGTTGCACTCAATACATGGCAAAGCATCGAGCATGAGAGAGGCAACATATGGAGACATAAGACAATAAGCAATATCACTCATATGCAAAGCATGGCAATGGTTGTCATCAACCGCATAAAAGGAGCACATCGGTGATGCAACACAAGCAAGCATAGTGATCATGTCGTGCAAACTAGTAGTGCGAGGGTGCAACATACTAAAGGAAATCGTGGCAATCATGTCATGTGAGCAAATAGTGGACATCAATAATGCACATGACATATCGCGAGCATGAAGCAAGAGCAAACTATCATCATAGACATGGGTCAACAAGCAAACATGGCAATAGCAAGTGAATCCTCCACCAAGCTTGCAAATACACATACGAATATGAGAATCAAATGACATGTGAGATGCAACTCATGGGTCACAAATGCATGGCAAAGGCATAGAAATGAACACATCATGCAGAGTGAGCATGGCAATATGAGCATAATAAGTGGAATGGGAAATAAGCCATACCATGTGAGAGCCATGTAGAAGCAATGCGCGAAGTATTTGCGCAAAGAGGGTGGGTGGAGGGTAAGCACTCCATAGTGGCGTGCTTCTTCATTGCTCTCTAGAGATCTTTTCGTCAACTCGTGCGCTTGCGAGGTTTACGAAGAATCATGAGTACCTACACACAACAAAGGCAAAGGGAAAATTGTGTGCATGTGGTATATGTACACATCATCTATCATGATGTGTATGTGCACATGTGAGTTAGCACAAGAAAACAATGCTCAAAGTAATTTGAGGCATGGTATATGAATACGTCATCCATCATGCAATGATAGTTATTATGCTCAACATGATTGGGATGCAAATTGTAGCAAGTATGTGCCACAAGCATATCATTCATATCAATGGCAAGCATAGTTGGCGCACAATTGTGGGGATAATGCAAAGTGTAGGATGGATCAAAATCTCCTAATGTGAATGAGGAACCTATGGGGGTCTCCTCATGTGCAATAGCGGAAGCATAATACGGAGAATATGGATAACATCCAAAACAATGCATATCCAAAGCATGGTGTTCATGGCATGTCATATGTGAGCAATTGCGCAAATGATGCAAAGGGAGCATGGCAATATCATCACAAGAAAAGCAAATGCCAATAACCATGGGTTTGTCATCTATGCCATATGTGCAAACTGGGTTTATTTTAATGGCATATGCATAGTTACTACGATTAGATTGCGAAGATGCAATATGGGTGATCTCATGCATAGCATATGACAAGTCAAGCGGATTGTCAAACATGATGTGACCTATAGAGTTCGCACAACTTATCCTATGCAACATGGCATCATAACTAATAGACTCGACATGAGAATCGTCAAACTCATCATACATGGGCAATTCATCACATGAGGAAGTCGCATAATCATGAAGCATGGAAATAGGGTGATCATCAACATGCAAGCAATCAAAGTCCACTAGTGGGACAAGAACATCACCTTCACCTAAGTTACCTTTTTCATTCCACTCATGTGGTGTAGGTGAGGTTGCACAGACCAACTTGTGGTCATCTTCATCGTGATGGAACCATGTGGGGGGTGCTTCATGTACCACCATGGCCATTGTCTTGTCCAAGGTGAGGACGAAGTCATCAAGGGTCGGGGCGTCATCGATATGGGACCTAGCACCAAAGGAGAAGACATAATAGAGGAAGAGGTTAAGTTGTTAGAAATCAAAATTGTCTCACATGCCTCATCAACTACCTCGCTCTCTCTATGTGGTGGCTCACACACTCCCTCAAGGTAGGTGCACTCAAACTCACATATGGTGGAGTCACTCATCTCACTCAAGTGGTGGGGTTTGTGGCTCTCCTCACATGGGACTTGGGGCAACTCATCATATATGGGGCTAGTGGTGAAGTCACTCTCACTCTCAATATGGTGGCAAAAGTATCTCAACTCATCTCCAAACGCCGCCGTGGTCGAAGGGAAAATCACATGCTCAACCAACTCGTCACCGTCGCCGTGGATGAAGGCCGAAGATGGCTCATCATCACTCTCGCCTCCAAAGATGAAGCATCATCCTTGCTCGCCACCTTGTCGCTCGCCTCCAAAGCATGTTCCTTGAGTGGCTCCGTAGTCGTGGTCGTCGCCGCGCCGTCTTCAAAAAGAGTCGTGGTATACTCGGCATCGTCAATGCCACAAAGAGGGATGGCGGTGAAGTCGGACGTTGGAGCGTCGTCTTGGAGCTCGTCGGGCTTGGATATCTTGGTGGTACCATCCTCATGCTCGATGTCGTGGAGCTTGGTCGTCGCGAAGTGTGCCCGGGGTCGAGTAGGCTTGGCCTTGAGTTCATGTTCCGCCATGAGAGCACTAATGTAGAGGTCTTCGAGAGACTCGTAGTTGTTGTGGAAGATAGTCTTGGCGATGTCGTTGTTCAATCCCATCATGAAGTGGAACTTCATCCAAATGGGGTCGTCCACACCGGCTCGTCGCAAGGCTTTCGTCATCTTCATGAAGTACTCATCGAGGGACTTGGATCCTTGTATGGTGTTCTCCAATTGACGTTGAAGATGTTCCGTGTATGTAGAAGTCACAAACTCTCGCCGCAAAGCTTTATTCAACTTGGACCAACTCATGTCGAAGCTCGTCGAAGATGTGTGAAGCCACCATGTCGACACATAGTCATGGAAGTTTCTTGTCGCGCACTTCACTTGATCTTCGGAAGGGACTTGAAGTAGCTTGAGGTATGTGTCCATCTTGCGCTCCCACGCGAGATACTCCTCGGGGTCTTGACTCCCATAGAAAGGAATCTCGTGGTCGATGTCGAGGTCCTAGTAGCTCATGGAAGTCGCGGACTTGAGCTTGGGAAGCTTCTCCTAAAGTACTTGTCGGCGAAGATGCCGCATATCCAAAGGCGAAGATGCCTTGAAGTCGCTTGGCGAAGATGCCAAGGTAGTTGGTGAAGTCATCGAGCGGTGGTTGATGTCGAGCTCATGACCTTCACACTTGTTCTTTATTGGACGCCTTGATGTTGGCGTCGTTATTTCTTCATGTCATTGATGGTGTCGATGCCGGTTTGATCTTGCCGGAGATGGTAGCTCGTAAGCATTTGCACTTGAGCGTCTTCTCTATGATGAAGATCTCGTGCGGTTCTTGATGATGGCCTTGAGCTCCTCAAAATGAGCATCCATCTTGGCGTCGATGGTTTTCTTCATGGCATCGAACTCGTCATTGTTGTTGTAGACCGAAGGAGATGTGCCGTCCCTATCCATGGAAGCACTCGAGAAGGCGTGAGAACGAGATGGAATGAACATACCAAAGTTACCTCTTTCCTAAGTTGTAGATGGATCTTAAAAGACCACAATGTATGCAAGGAAAAGAGTGCACTTGGTGAAAAACCTTGTCCAATTCTCACAACCTACATAAATGGCTTATAGTGGAGCTCGGTGGGGTTAGTGGCACAAAATATCAAGCAAAATGAAGTCCAAGATATTGCAAATGTTGAAATCAATCCAATGGACTCAAAATGCAAAGCAAGCGATCACAATATAGAGGAGGGAAATAAAGAAACACACGCGGTGGGATAATGGGGCTTGTGCAACTATAGGGATGAGCAATACAAAATTGCCTAACGAAGACTAAGCTCTTGTTGCACAAATACAAGGAGAGACGCTAGCTTGATTGCACGTTTGGGCACGATTCACCACTTGGCACCAATCCTATTCATGCAAGCAAAACGTTTCCTATTCCATGTATCCTCATGCACAAGTATATCTTTTCATGCTCAACTCTATGCTTATAAGCTTTTGATCTTTCTTTCTTGCTTAAAAGCTTTTTTATCTTTTTTTTTTGACTCTTCTCCTCCTTTCCACTATTCTTATTGAGCCTCAACCAAATATATGAGACAAGTATCACAAGATATGCACGGGAGCAAACAACTGCACTATATGATATTTCCAATGATGCAACAATATGATATGGTATCACTATGGTGCACAAGTTTTCGCGAAGCCCGGCAATACTCGGATAGCTAGTCTCAATAAGTATGAAGGTATTCGCAAAGATGGTGGGGCTATCAAGATGTAATGGAAAGGAAGGAAAAGTGTATGACGGAATGTATACCTTCGTCACACTTAACCTTTCACGAAGTCGGGAGTAACCGGCCTTGCTTCCGGTTGAAGATGGTCTCAAAGGATGGATGGTCGTCATCGATGTCGAACGTCGGTGGTCGGTGTAGATGATGGACCGATACAAGTCACCGGTGGTTGAAGAAGAAGTAACCTTCCCTACGTAGCCGAAACACCTTAGGAGACTCAAATCACAACTCAAGCAGCCACAAATGCAATGGTAACCAAAATGGGTTAGGTTGCGGAAGTCTATGGTGGTATTGCGGATGATATGGTGGAGGGCCTAGGCAAACTTGCCAAAATTTGGAAAATATGATGGTGTCAAATGATGGTGGAACTAATTTTGTGGGATGGTGGATGTCAATAGCTACAAAACGAGCTAAAGAACACCCAAATCGGAGTTCGGATGAATTAGTTATGGCCGAAACAAAATTCCAGTTGAGTCAGTTTCTACAGGTTATGGACGTCCGAGAAGTGACGGACATCCGGGGGTCGGACGTTCGGACGGGCCGGAAATCCGAGATTTCGGGTATGTTTAGGGGTTCCGGACGTCCGAGTCTTCGGAGGGGTCCGGACGTCCGGAAATGGTCGGACGTCCGAGGGGTCTGGGTCAGCTCGGGATCTGAGATCCAGGACGCGATTTTGGGCGGAAATTGATGATTTTGGGCTCGAAATTGAAGGGAAAAAAGAAAAATTGGGGCTAGGGAACTCCAAGGGAAGTAGATCCACTTGCCAAACACTAGATCCATGGATCAAAATCAACAAAAACTCACTAGAACAACAAATCACAAGAATTTTTTTGGGGGGGCTCCTTTTGTGGAGATTTTCGAAATTGGGAAGAAAAACACGAACTAATGCAAGAAAAGTGGGGGTAGGGCTCCAAATTCATGGCAACGTGGCTCTTTGATACCAATATGATACGGGGCAAACCCGAGGGTGGCCCGATCTTCACGAATTGGAGGTGGATTCGAGGAAGAACACGAAGTACACAAAGAACACGAGGGAAAAACGTGGAGAAATCAAAGGGGGAAACACTCTATTGGACAAGATCCACACCAAGTACTCCTCAAATCACAAGCAATACCAGAGGTGCATCAAGATCCAAGAACAACATCGGAAATAAAGATACATGGGTAGTTCATCCAAATTTCTAGGAGAGATGGGCCTTGAATCCGTAGATGGATCTTCCCTTGAAAGGGGCCTTGACATCCTCTAGGGATCTTCTCCGGTGGAGGCCTCGGTCTCCATGTGAGAAGTAGAGGAAGGAGCAAAGCTCATCTATGAATGAGCTATCACTTTGCTAACCCTAGGAAGGAGGTAGGGGAAGAGTATATATAGTCTTCGCCATGAAGGGGTAAGTGAGAGCGAGATACAAGGCCAAAGGCCCACGGCGGCGCACAGAAGGTGCCGGACGTCCGACGGCTCGCGAAGGACCGGACGTCCGGAGGGCGTCAGTCGTCCGAGGCTCGGTCGTCCGGAGGCTTCGGAAATCCGAGATTTCGGTGCGGGTATCTTGGCTCTGGATTTCCGAAGGGGCTCGGACGTCCGGAGGCTGGGATGTGTCGGACGTTCGGCTGGCGTCGATCGTCCGGCCGCTGTAGAGCTCTATCCGTCCTCTGGCTGGGCTGGACTCCAGGCGTCGGTCGTCCGGAATACGTCGGACGTCCGGCTGCTGTAGACTCCGCAGCTCCGCCTTCTTCCGTCTTCGCTTCCACCCTTCCCTCGCGGATGGTGTAGCCGTACGTAGGTGCTGGCACTCCTCCTCATCATCCGTGAAGCTCCGACAATACCTATGCATGCACACGAGAGGAGTGTCAAGTAGTATACCATCCTCGAAGGGGTCAAGTGAACACGTGTAAAGGAGATGATTCACCTTTATGTATGTGAAGTAGTTGTGGCACGTGTCACTTGCCAAATGGACTCTTGCCTTGGTGATGTCCATAGGATGCTGCGCATCAATAGCTTTCTCTCATATTATTGGAGCTTTTGACATCTTCCATGTCAAGCATGATTTCCTTCCTTCTTTGCACCATATGCCTAGTTCCATGAATGTTGTCATTGTTGCATCATATTATTCATGCACTTTTGCTTCTAATTGTTATGTGCAAGAGAAGAGAACCATCATGATGGATGATGTGTTTGTCTACCATGCACATACATTGTTTCCTGTGTTGTGTTTATGTGTAGGATACTTCTACTACATGTCAACTTCCACTTCACGTGAGTTGACCATTCGAGCTCTTGAGAGTGAGCCATGCTACACCGACGCGTTTCTACATCACACTGGCTTGTGTTTCGGCATTGTGAAGGACGCACAAGGCCACGCTTTTGAGGTGACATTCTTCTTGAGCATGGATGTCGGGTCATGATGCACACGATCACCTATGGGGCCACGGGCCTCTTTGTGGTTCGGCAGGGGTGAGGTCACGTTGCACAAAGAGCAGAGGTGGTGAGGCAGCACGACAACGAGACGCTGGTGTTTTAACCAGGTTCGGGATGCTGGGAAGCGTAAAACCCTACTCCTGCTTTGGTGAATTGATCGGGGAACACGAAGCACCCGCAGTGCTCAAACCCGGCAAGGTTGCCTTCGGGGGAGCTGCTACGCGAGTACAAGTGTCCAAAGGTCTGAATCCTTAGCTAGGTTGCCTTGGGCCTCCTTTTATAGCTCAAGGGGCAACCACGGTGACAAAACAAACATTATCTAGTGATTAGATAGCTAACAGTGCTATCATACCAAACTCTGGCACTTAGGACAAAATGCCATAAATGCTAACCTAGGTGGCATGAGGGGATGCATCCCCGGCAGGCACCGCTTTAGCTAACTATTGCTCAGTATCTTGACACGCCGTTGGGCGGGTGTCAAACGGGCATAATCTGTCTCCCAGCGAGTCGCCACGTACTTAGCGAGAGCCACTTAGCCACCTGAGGGCTCGACACCGCATCGACAAATGACTGGCGTTGCGATGCGGTGGAGCGGTGGCCGATCGGCTCGCTCCTGCCGGGGGATGGCTTGCCGGGTCTTCCTGAAGATGTGTGTGCCTCGGTCCCCGGTAGGCACCGGGGACGTGACTGCCACGGTTCGGGCCCGTTCTGGGCCGTTGCATCGACCTTGCCGGCATTGCTTGTCCAGCGTAGGCTGCTTCTGCCGGAGTCTTGGTCTTGAATGCTAGTTTTGTCTTCTTGATGCGCTCCTTGATCTCACGTAGAGCGGCTTCTCTGGTTTGGACTGGTTTTGACCGTACTGATGGGTTCTGCTACTACTGCATGTGCATAAGTTAGGGGCACTGGGTACCCCAGTCCTAGTGCACCGACAGGAGCCCCCGGGTCTGGCCCAAACGCGCTCGCCCAGCGCCGTTGGGTCAGGCCCAAAATTTATGCATGGGCGCGCAATATGAGGGAGTAACTGCCGACTTTCAAGCCAGCACTTACCTACTACCTCAGGCTGTTTCCGCCACGCGCCCCGCATGCATTGCGGGGAGTTTGCGGTGGATGCGCATGGCTCAAAGGCGTGGGAGTGGCAGAAACTGCAGCGCCAGGGATTGGAGCAATGGGGCGGTTACCTATTCACCCGTGATCGTAGGTAGTGGGATTGGTGGAGCTGGGCGGCCGCCTTGGAGCGGAGGAGAGCCGGCCCCCGTGCCCCTCCCTATAAATTGGAGGGTCACAACAGGCGATGCACATCCATTCCCTTCTCCTCCTCGATCTCAAGTTCACATAGCTTGCCCTTCTTCTCCATCTTTGGATGCACCAGTCACCACCATGATGAGGGGGCGAGGACGACTCCCAGCTTCCGCCACGACGACGAGAGTTCCCCCTCGGGATCATGCCGCTGCTTCAGCGGTGATGGCGGGAGGCGGTTCCAGCACGCGGGGTGGGAACACTGGAAGAGGCCGAGGCCGGTGCGGGGCTCGCGGCTGGGGAATGCGGAGCACCGCACCCGGTGCTCCTCCGTCGGTGGCTCCTCCCCCAGTGATGGGACATACTGAAGGCACGGCGCTAGAGTTCATCGTCAGGCTGCGTGGCCCTCCCCGTAGCCGTTTGTGACTCCCTGGCCATTTCGCCAGGGTGATGGAGACCGGCAAGCCGCACGTGATGTGGTTGCGCGTGCACGGCTGCCGTAATGGCGCCGTGCAGGCTGATGTCGAGTTTCCGACGCCCCGCGTCATGTTCCTCAGACGCGGGTGGAAAACCCTCGCACGTGCCCATAAATTCCTGTGTGGATACGTCCTCCGCTTCAAGCTGGTGGAGGCCGACATGCTCTCTATCAAGATCTATGGGCGTTTGGGCACTCGTCTTGGCTGCTGTGAAGAGAGCTCGAGCGATGATGAAAGCTCCTCCTCGAGCGACAGTGACGAGGAGGACAGTGTCGGTGAAGACGGCGACAGTGAGCCCCCGGTCGTCAGGTCGAAATACGACGACTCGGGCTCCAGCTGACCGCCGATCGCACCGTCACCGTCAGCTAGCCCCCGGCAGAGCAATTTGCCGGGGGTTCTTGACTTGGGCGCCGCCTCTTCCCCCAGCTGGACCCTGGTAGGCTCGTGGACTCCGGCTTCGTCTTCCCTGCCGGTGGTCCTGTCGAGCCGCGCACTGCCGGTCCTGACGGGGTCAGACTGGACTTCTGCTTAGGCCCTCCTTTCGTCCTTTCTCCTTTTTGTAGCTTGTCCCTATGGGAGAAAGTCAAATAAAGAGTTATTTAAGGGGCGTCCTCTAATGTATCTCTATCCATTTTGCACCGAAAATGAATGAAAGAATGCTATTTCTCTTCCTTAAGTACTATCCCTTTCTCCCCTTGTTTATACTGTGTCGGCATGTTTGTCCTTGCCGCATGGAACTATTTGCCGGGTCAGTACTAACCGCGAGCGCCAAAGGGGGGCGAGCCCCTGGCAGCAGGCTGGTATCATTCCCCGGCAAGGCTCCTTGTCGGTATTGGCGCGCCCCCCTAGAGCTGATAAGCGACAGGAGCTGAGGGACTGCTCGTCCCGATAAGGGTTTCCACTGCGCGAAGGACTCCATTGTACACAGTCAAAAAGGATAGCAAGGGTTTCCCTAAGGGAGCAAATGGCACCGAGCTTGGGATATGTGATTAGACTTATCTTTTCAGGCAGTATCCCTTTCTGGAGTACGACGGGCCGCCGTCCTTGTTTCTTTGCCCTTCTTCCTTGTTTTCCTGACGGTCAAACGTGTAGGGCAAGAGGCCTCTGTCCTCTGGAGAGAGAGAATGTGGCAACAAGGATCACATTGCAACATAAAAACGCATAGTAAATTTCTAAAACTTAAAAGCGATAACATTGCAACATAAAAACGCATAGTAAACATGCAGTTCGATGGTATGATGCAATGCCTAGCTTTATTATTGCATGCACATGGTCTGCGCCTGGCTTTGTACAAAGGGTTACATGCACTGCGGCAAGGCTTGTACAAAAGGTGGTTGCCGGGGACTGAGCCCGGCAACCGCGCCTTACGGGTAGAACTTACGAAGATGCTCAATATTCTATGAGTTAAGCATTTTGATGCCATCTTCGGTCTCCAGACGGAGTGCGCCAGGTCTGGTGACTCGTGCTACCTGGTAAGGGCCTTCCCACTTCGGCGTCAACTTGTTGGTACCCTTGGCGGACTAAACGCGCCTAAGGACAAGGTCGCCTTCCTCAAGGCTCCGGGCATGGACCCTGCGGCTATGATAGCGGTGCAGGGCTTGCTGGTAGCGTGCAGCATGCACAGCGGCCCGGAGATGATCTTCCTTGAGGAGCATGGCATCGTCATACCGTAGCTGCTCTTGTTCTACTTCATCGTAGGCAAGTACTCGAGGTGACCCGTATATGAGTTCCATGGGGAGAACTGCTTCCGCCCCGTACACTAGGGAGAAGGGCGTCTGGCTAGTAGCTCAATTCGGTGTCGTTATGAGGGACCAAAGAACCACCAGCAGCTCATCTATCCAGCGCTTGCCGCTTCTTCGCAGTCTATCGAAAGTTCTTGTCTTGAGCCCATGCAACACTTCAGCATTCATCCTCTCGACTTGCCCGTTGCTTCTCGGGTGGGCAACAGAGGCGAAGAAGACCTTGTTCCAAGGCTTTGGATGTATTGCATAAAGGTGCGGCTCATGAACTGGGTGCCATTATCGGTGATCACCTTGTTAGGCACTCCAAAATGGCACACCAGTCCTTTCAGGAACTTGACAGCTGACTGTGCGGTCACCTTCCTCACTGGTTCCACCTCAGGCCACTTTGTAAACTTGTCAATTGCTATGAACCAAAATTCAAAGCCCCCGACGGTGCGGGGAAAGGGGCCCAAAATATCGAGCCCCCAGACCGAGAATGGCCAGGATAAAGGGATCGTATGGAGAGCTTGCGCTGGTTGATGAATGTTCTTGGAATGGAACTGGCTGGCTTCACACTTGGTGACTAGCTCAGTTGCATCCTGGAGGCAAGTGGGCCAGTAGAAACCCTGCCGGAAGGCTTTTCGAGCAAGGGCCCTTGATCCAATGTGAGACCCACACATGCCTCCGTGAATCTCTGCCAACAGCTTCAGTCCATCTTCCTAGCAAATGCACCTTAGTTTCACATCGTTTGGTCTTTTTCTATATAGAGTGTCATCGACAAACTGGTACATACTTGACTGACGGGCTACTTTTTCGGCTTCTTCCTGTTCTTCGGGAAGTTCTCCTGTTTGAAGGAAGTGGACTATATGTTGTGCCCAAGCTGGAGCCTGTGGCTCGACAACAAGGACTAAAGGCATCTCCTCGTTCTTGGGAGCGCTTACCTCGACCGCAAAACTTGGGGTTCCGCAGGAGGGAGCTGCTCACCAACCGAAACGAGACTATCCCCGGTAGCCTTTCTACCAGCGGCTTCAGGAAGCTCTGCCGGGAAATGCTTGCCGGAGTTCAGCTTTCTCCTTTTCATGGTCATGGTTGACGGGGATACTGATGGCTGAGTCAGGTGGAGGACAAAAGTTCCTGGTTCCATAGGAAGCTTTTGCGTGGCGCACTTTGATAGATGATCAGCGATGTTGTTTTCTGCACGTGGTACATGCTCTGCTTGCAACCCATCAAAGTGCTCCTCCAGCTTCCTCACCTCTTCCATGTATGCTTCCATCAACGTACTCTGATAATCTTTGTTTACTTGTTTTACCACGAGTTGAGAATCTCCTCGGATGATCAATTTCTTGATTCCCAACTCCACCGCGATTCTGAGTCCGACAAGGAGCCCCTCATACTCAGCGGTGTTGTTGGTGGCATCCTCCTAGGGAAAGTGCATTTGAACCAAATATTTGAGATGCTCTTCGGTGGGGGCGATGAGGAGCACGCCTGCTCCGGCGCCCTGAAGCGAGAAAGCACCGTCAAAATACATGATCCATTCCTTAGGCACTTCTTTGTCGGGGAGAATTGTCTCTGGAATATTGCAGTGTACTCGACTGAATCTCTGGATGTACTTCCGCAAAGTTTCTCCCTCCTTCTGCGGAAGGACTTGCAGGTCGCTGGGCTGTCCTGGCTCCTGGTGGCCACCTGTGAAGGCGCCGACAAACTCGTTGCACAAGTCAGCCCATGATGAAATAGAGTTCTCCGGCAGGTGCATCAGCCACGATCTCACATTTGGCTTGAGCACCAAAGGGAAATAGTTGGAGAGCACCTTCTCATCTCTTCCCCTGGCGGCTTGAATGGCTAACGTATAGATGCCCAGGATTTCCGCCGGGTTTAGCTTCCCGTCGTATTTCTCCGTCAGTTCAGGCTTGAAAGCTCAGGCCGATGGCCAGCGGACCTGTTGCAGCTCGCGAGTGAAGGCAGGGCACCCAACCTCATAAGGCAGGTACCCGCCAGCACTGGGCGCGGGGTCGCCAGCATCTGGGCCGTTGCGCCTGTCGGATTGGCGGTGTGCTTCCCGGCGTCGCTCTATGGTGACACGCGCATCTTCCCTCCGCCGGTCTTCCAAGACATGTCGCTGGTCCCGGCGATCGTGCAGGTCTGACGAGGCCATAGATGCTTCGTCGGGCTCGTCGGCATGTGGATTTCATTGTGGCTGCCTCTGGGTCTGTTGTCGCGGAGGGGATTGCACCGTTGGCGCGGCCCCCTCGACATGACCGTCAGCCTGGGCCGCCGTCGCCATCCGCGGGTATCGTGATGTCTCTGCATGCTGTGACTTGTTGGCTTCGACGAAGACGATCAAACTCTGGATGGTGGCTCTCCACTCGTCCATCTTGTCAGCCACCGGCAGGAAATTTAACAACAGCTGGGCCCGCGCCATCGCTTCCGCTGCCGTTGCCGTCATGGCGAGAGAAGCGGATCGCGACGTCACTCGACTCCTGGTGGAACCAAGAGGGGCGTCGCCGCATTCTTGTCGCCGTGCACCGATTGCCGGGGCGGTCTGACGTGGTGGATGTCGAACTTGTGGGTCTGCGGTCATGTTCGGCGCTCCGTCTTGTTCTGGGCGAGGCGCGCGTCCCACAGCCGCGCCTGTGACAGGCGCAGCTGGAAGATCATGGCTTGCCCCAGATTGGGCGCCGTTGTTGCGGCTGCGGCCACCAGTGCGGCGGGGAGGCGGAGACTGAACGTTTCCTCCTCCCGCGGCACTAGGGCCGAGCTCGCCAAAATGTTGCTGCTGTTGCTCCTCTTCGGCGTTCCTCGCTCCAGCTTCGGCCGCGGGGGACACGACGGTGGCACCGCCTGCACCAGTCGCGTCGCCCACGACGCCCACCTCACTCGTCGCCGCCGCGGTGCCAACGGCGTCTGCAGCTGCATGCAAGGGGTCCTTCGAAGTGGAGGGATGCGCGGTCGCGCCGGTCTTCTTCTTGGGAGCCATAGATGAAGAAGACGGTGATGAAGATCGACACGCCGCTCACAATCTCAGGTTCGCGCAAATGACACTCCCCCTACCTGGTGTGCCAAAGATGTCGGGTCACGATGCACACGATCACCTATGGGGCCACGGGCTCCTTTGTGGTTCGGCAGGGGTGAGGTCACATTGCACAAAGAGCAGAGGTGGTGAGGCAGCACGACGACGAGACGCTGGTGTTTTGCCCAGGTTTGGGCCGCTGGGAAGCGTAAAACCCTACTCCTGCTTTGGTGGATTGATCGGGGGAACACGAAGCACGCGCAGTGCTCAAACCCGGCAAGGTTGCCTTCGGGGGAGCTGCTACGCGAGTACAAGTGTCCAAAGGTCCGAATCCTTAGCTAGGTTGCCTTGGGCCTCCTTTTATAGCTCAAGGGGCAACCACAGTGGCAAAACAGACATTATCTAGTGATTAGATAGCTAACAGTGCTATCATACCTAACTCTGGCACTTAGGACAAAATGCCATAAATGCTAGCCTAGGTGGCCCAAGGCAATTTGACAGGCTTAGATACCTAACTCTGGCACTTAGGACAAAATGCCATAAATGCTAGCCTAGGTGGCCCAAGGCAATTTGACAGACAATTATCTAGTGATTAGATAGCTAACAGTGCTATCATATCTAGTGATTATCTAGGATGCATCCCCGGCAGGCTTTTACCACCGCTTTAGCTAACTATTGCTCAGTAGCTTGACACACCTCTGGATGGGTGTCAAACGGGCATAATCTGTCTCCCAGCGAGTCGCCACATACTTAGCGAGAGCCACTTAGCCACCTGAGGGCTCGAGACCCTATCGACAAATGATTGGCGTTGCGATGCGGTGGAGCGGTGGCCGATCGTCTCGCTCTTGCCGGGGGATGGCTGATGTCTACTACGCAACCTTCTTCTTGTAGACTCGTGTTGGGCCTCCAAGCGCAGAGTTTTGTAGGACAGTAGCAAATTTCCCTCAAGTGGATGACCTAAGGTTTATCAATCTGTGGGAGGCGTAGGATGAAGATGGTCTCTCTCAAACAACCCTGCAACCAAATAACAAAGAGTCTCTTGTGTCCCCAACACACCCAATACAACGGTAAATTGTATAGGTGCACTAGTTCGGCGAAGAGATGGTGATACAAGTGTAATATGGATAGTAGATATAGATTTTTGTAATCTGAAAATATAAAAACAGCAAGGTCGCAAGTAACAAAAGTGAGCAAAAACGGTATTGTAATGCTTGAAAACAAGGTCTAGGGTTCATACTTTCACTAGTGCAAGTTCTCTCAACAATACTGACATAGTTAAATCATATGTAAATCCCTCACATGCGACAAAGAGTTCACTCCAAAGTCACAAATAGCGGAGAACAAACGAAGAAATTATTGTAGGGTACGAAACCACCTCAAAGTTATCTTTTCCGATCAATCGTATGAGCTATCCCTATAAGTGTCACGAACAGCCCTAGAGTTCGTACTAAAATAACACCTTAAGATACACATCAACCAAAACCCTAATGTCACCTAGATACTCCAATGTCACCACGAGTACCCATGGGCTTGATTATACGATATGCATCACACAATTTCAGATTCATCATGTTCAATCCAACACAAAGAACTTCAAAGAGTGCCCCAAAGTGTCTACCGGAGAGTCAAGATGAAAACGTGTGCCAACCCCTATGCATAGATTCCCAAGGTCACGGAACCCGTAAGTTGATCACCAAAACATACATCAAGTGGATCAATAGAACATCCCATTGTCACCACGGATATCCCATCGCAAGACATACATCAAGTGTTCTCAAATCCTTTAAAGACTCAATCCGATAAGAAAACTTCAAAGGGAAAACTCAATTCATCACAAGAAGATAGAGAGGGGAAAACTCCATATGATTCATCTATATTAATAAAGCTCGCGGTACATCAAGATCGTGTCATCTCAAGAACACGAGAGAGAGAGAGAGAGATCAAACACATAGCTACTGGTACATACCCTCAGCCCCGAGGGTGAACTACTCCCTCCTCGTCATGGAGACCGCCGGGATGATGAAGATGGCCTCCGGTGATGGTTTCCCCCTCCGGCAGGGTGCCAGAACGGGCTCCCGATTGGTTTTTGTGGCTATAGAGGCTTGCGGCGGCGGAACTCCCGATCTAGGTTTCTTTCTGGAGGTTTCTGGATATATAGGGGTACTTGGCGTTGGAATCAAGTCAAGGGGGGCCACGAGGCGACGACAAGCCAGGGGAGCGCGCCCCCTAGGCTTGTGGCTGCCTCGTGACTCTTGTGGCCCACCTCCAATGCTCTGTGGGTTTCTTCTGGTCCATAAATGATCATCGTAAATTTTTATTCCGTTTGGACTCCATTTGATATTCCTTTTCTGTAAAACTCAAAAACAGGGGAAAAAACAGAAACTAGCACTGGGCTCTAGATTAACAGGTTAGTCCCAAAAATAATACAAAATAGCATATTAATGCATATAAAACATCCAAAATAGATAATATAATAGCATGGAACAATCAAAAATTATAGATACGTTGGAGACGTATCAAGCATCCCCAAGCTTAATTCCTGCTCGTCCTCGAGTAGGTAAATGATAAAAACAGAATTTTTGATGTGGAATGCTACCTAACATTTTTATCAATGTAATCTTTTTTTATTGTGGAAAGAATATTCAGATCCATAAGATTCAAAACAAGAGTTTAATATTGACATAAAAACAATAATACTTCAAGCATACTAATAAAGCAATCATGTCTTCTCAAAATAACATGGCCAAAGAAAGTTATCCCTACAAAATCATATAGTCTGGCTATGCTTCATCTTCATCACACAAAGTATTAAATCATGCACAACCCCGGTTTTAGCCAAGCAATTGTTTCATACTTTAGTATTCTCAAACTTTTTCAACTCTCACGCAATACATGAGTGTGAGCCATGGATATAGCACTATAGGTGGAATAGAATATGGTGGTTGTGGAGAAGACAAAAAGAAGGAGATAGTCTCACATCAACTAGGCGTATCAACGAGCTATGGAGATGCCCATCAATAGATATCAATGTGAGTGAGTAGGGATTGCCATGCAACGGATGCACTAGAGCTATAAGTGTATGAAAGCTCAAAAAGAAACTAAGTGGGTGTGCATCCAACTCGCTTGCTCACGAAGACCTAGGGCAATTTGAGGAAGCCCATCATTGGAATATACAAGCCAAGTTCTATAATGAAAAATTCCCATTAGTATATGAAAGTGACAAAATAGGAGACTCTCTATCATGAAGATCCTGGTGCTACTTTGAAGCACAAGTGTGGAAAAAGGAATAGTAGCATTGCCCCTTCTCTCTTTTCTCTCATTTTTTTTGGTGGGTCTCTTTGGCCTCTTATTTTTTATTTGGGCTTCTTTGGCCTGTTTTATTTTTTGTAAAGTCCGGAGACTCATCCCAACTTGTGAGGGAATCATAGCTTCCATCATCCTTTCCTCACATGGGACAATGCTCTAATAATGATGATCATCACACTTTTATTTACTTACAACTCGATACTTAGAGCAAAATATGACTCTATATGAATGCCTCCGGCGGTGTACCGGGATGTGCAATGACTCAAGAGTGACATGTATAAAAAATATGAACGGTGGCTTTGCCACAAATACGATGTCAACTACATGATCATGCAAAGCAATATGACAATGATGATGCGTGTCATAAACGGAACGGTGGAAGTTGCATGGGAATATATCTCGGAATGGCTATGGAAATGCCATAATAGGTAGGTATGGTGGCTGTTTTGAGGAAGGTATATGGTGGGTTTAATGCACCGGCGAAAGTTGCGCGGTACTAGAGAGGCTAGCAAGGGTGGAAGGGTGAGAGTGCGTATAATCCATGGACTCAACATTAGTCATAAAGAACTCACATACTTATTGCAAAAGTCTATTAGTTATCAAAACAAAGTACTACACGCATGCTCCTAGGGGAAGGGTTGGTAGGAGTTAACCATCGCGCGATCCCGACCTCCACACAAAGGAGGGCAATCAATAAATAAATCATGCTCCGACTTCGTCACATAACGGTTCACCATACGTGCATGCTACGGGAATCACAACCTTTAACACAAGTATTTCTACCAATCCACAATTACTTACTAGCATGTCTCTAATATTACCATCTTTATATCTCAAAACAATCATAAGGAATCAAACTTCTCATAGTATTCAATGCACTTTATATGAAAGTTTTAATTATATCCCTCTTGGATGCCCATTATATTAGGACTAAATTCATAACCTAAGCAAATTACCATGCTGTTTAGAGACTCTCAAAATAATATAAGTGAAGCATGAGAGTTCATCAATTTCTATAAAATGAAACCACCGCCCTGCTCTACAAAGATATAAGTGAAGCACTAGAGCAAAAGACAAACTACTCCAAAAAGATATAAGTGAAGATCAATGAGTAGCCAACAATTAAATAACTATGTGAAGACTCTCTCATCTAAGAATTTCAGATCTTAAGTATTTTATTCAAACAGCAAAACAAAATAAAATGACATTCCAGGGATAGCACATATCATGTGAAGAAGCAAAAACTTAGGTTCAAACGATACTAACCGATAATTGTTGAAGAAGAAAGGTGGGATGCCAACCGGGGCATCCCCAAGCTTGAGCTCTTGTATCTCCTTAATCCTCTCATATCATGGTTTCCCTAGATCTTAAAAACTTCATCCACACAAAACTCAACAAGAACTCGTGAGGTAAGTTAGTATAAATCAATGCAAAACTTTATCATTCTTTACTGTAGAAAATCACTCAAATTATAATTTGACATTGCATACTAAATGCCTCTGCATATTTAATACTCCTATCCTCAAATAGAATCATTAAACAAACAAACATATGCAAACAATGCAATCATAACAGCAATCTGCCTAAACAGAACAGTCTGTAAAGAATGCAGCAAGATCCAAACTTAATTAACTCCAAAAATTCTGAAAATTTACCACACTGTAGAGAATTTATAAGATCATGCTGTGTCAAAATTTCAAGATTTTATGACATACTGACTATTCTAGGGAATTTTTGCACTAACAGCAAACTTTCTGTTTTGAAACAGCAACTCATATAATTGCAAATTGAGCATGGTGAAGGCTACCCTTGACACTTTTATTGAAATAAAAGATGCAAAACATTAATATAAATAACAGCAAGCAAATACTAACAAAATAAAATGACACTCCAAGCAAAACACATATCATGTGGTGAATAAAAATATAGCCTCAAGTAAATTTACCGATGGATTGAAGACAAAAGAGGGGATGCCTGCCGGGGCATCCCAAGCTTAGGCTCTTGGTTGTCCTTGAATATTACCTTGGGGTGCCTTGCTCATCCCCAAGATTAGGCTCTTACCACTCCTTATTCCATAGTCCATCAAATCTTGACCCAAAACTTGAAAACTTCACAACACAAAACTTAACGGAACTCCGTGAGATGGGTTAGTATGATAAAGAGCAAATCATTCACTTGGGTACTGTAAAAGATAAGATTCATAATTGTTCTCACACAATGACTACTGTAACTTATCATTTCCACAATTTATATCACTTAATATAATCTATGGAAACTCTAAAACAAGCAAACTATGCAAACAAGGCAGATTCTGTCAAAAACAGAATAGTCTGTAATGATCTGAACAATCACCATACTTCTGCAACTCCAAAAATTCTGAAAAATTAGGAAAACGTAGGCAATTTGTATATCAATCATGTGTAAAAATTTCAGAAGCTTTTGACGCTCCAGTGATTTATGGTAATTCCAGAACTGGGCGCAAAAGTTGCTGTTTTGCACATAACCAAGTCAACCATCATCTACACTATCCCAAAGGCTTTACTTGGCACTTTATTAAAACAAAAGCTATAAAACATGATTACTACAGTAGCTTAATAATTTGAAAACACAAAAACAGTAGGTATAAATATTGGGTTGTCTCCCAACAAGCGCTTTTCTTTAATGTCTTTTAGCTAGGCAAGATGATTTCAATGATGCTCACATAAAAGATAAGAATTGAAACACAAAAAGAGCATCATGAAGCATATGACTAGCACATTTAAGCCTAACCCACTTCCTATGCATAGGGATTTTGTGAACAAACAATTTATGGGAGCAAGAATCAACTAGCATAGGAAGGCAAAAGAAGCATAACTTCAAAACTTTCAACACATAGAGAGGAAACTTGATATTATTGCAATTCCAACAAGCATATATTCCTCCCTCATAATAATCTTCAGTAGCATCATGAATGAATTCAACAATATAACCATCACATAAAGCATTATTTTCATGATCCACAAGCATAGAAGTTTTACTACTCCCCATATAAGCAAATTTCTTCTCATTCAGAATAATGGGAGTATCATATGAAACTCGAATACTATAAATGGTTTCCACATTAAAAGAGTAATGTTCAGTAAAAGGATATTCAAAAGTATGACAATAATTATCACTACTTTTTATAACATAAGTATCATCACAATAATCATCATAAGTAGCAACTTTGTTCTCATCATAGTCAATTGAAACCTCTTCCGAAATAGTGGAATCATTACTAAATAAAGTCATGACCTCTCCAAATCCACTTTTATCATTATTGCAATCATCATAAATAGGAGGCATGCTATCATCATAATAGATTTGCACATCAAAACTTGGGGGACTAAAAATATCACCTTCATTAAACATAGCATCCCCAAGCTTGTGGATTTGCATAACATAAACATAATCACTCTCATCATTAATAGTATGAATAGCACCAATAGTATAACAATTATTATCATCACAATTTTCTAAGTTGGTGCCAAAAAAAATTTCAAGATTATAAGAGGTATCATTATTTGGGAGAGATACTTTTTTACCTCTACTTTTTCTTCTTTTCTTCTTCTTCATCACATCATGTTTGGGTTTAATCAATTTTTCCGAGCTTCTTATTGATGAGATTGGTAGAATAGGAAGCTCCCCCTCGTCACCTGATTCATCATAAGAAAAAATAGGAGAATATTGGGAAGTCTCTTCCCCTTCATTAATATTCTCTTCCTCTTCTATTTGTTTTCTTATCTTTAAATAATTGGCAATATAAGGATTCTCAATGCAATTTACCGCGCAATACATATAGATTTCATTTAGATCAAAATCAATCATTTTTATGAGAACCCAATCCGGAACCTCGTTAGTTTTATGTTTCGTTTCTTCATATCCCAAAAATAGACTAAGTTCATTATAATGATCAAGGGTAATGAGGTTATCACAATTTTTGGACACAATTCGATCATGAAATAATTCACATTGGATATTAAAATGACCACTTTCATTGCAAAGTTCACAAGTAATGCGAAGAAGAAGAGGATATAACTTTTTAACACAAATATCTAACATCTTAAGTAACCGCTTGGTTTCTAAATATTTCTGCCTCTTACAAAATCTATTTTCCCTTTTCTTCGGTGAGTATTCGCACTCCCAATTCACTCCACAAAAATTGACATCCTTATAGGAGACATCATTATCATGACTAGTGCAATTATCATTAGTATTATGGATATTCAAAGAATTTATACTAACAACATTGCAATCATGCTCATCATTCAAAGATTTAGTGCCAAACATTTTATTGACTTCTTCTTCTAACACTTTGGCACAATTTTCCTTTCCATCATTTTCACGAAAGACATTATAAAGATGAAGTATATGAGGCAACCTCAATTCCATTTTTTTGTAGTTTTCTTTTAAAGACTAAACTAGTGATAAAACAAGAAACTAAAAGATTCAATTGCAAGATCTAAAGATATACCTTCAAGCACTCACCTACCCGGCAACGGCGCCAGAAAAGAGCTTGATGTCTACTACGCAACCTTCTTCTTGTAGACTCGTGTTGGGCCTCCAAGCGCAGAGTTTTGTAGGACAGTAGCAAATTTCCCTCAAGTGGATGACCTAAGGTTTATCAATCCGTGGGAGGCATAGGATGAAGATGGTCTCTCTCAAACAACCCTGCAACCAAATAACCAAGAGTCTCTTGTGTCCCCAACACACCCAATACAATGGTAAATTGTATATGTGCACTAGTTCGGCGAAGAGATGGTGATACAAGTGTAATATGGATAGTAGATATAGATTTTTGTAATCTGAAAATATAAAAACAGCAAGGTAGCAAGTAACAAAAGTGAGCAAAAATGGTATTGCAATGCTTGAAAACAAGGCCTAGGGTTCATACTTTCACTAGTGCAAGTTCTCTCAACAATACTGACATAGTCGAATCATATGTAAATCCCTCACGTGCGACAAAGAGTTCACTCCAAAGTCACAAATAGTGGAGAACAAACGAAGAAATTATTGTAGGGTACGAAACCACCTCAAAGTTATCTTTTCCGATCAATCGTATGAGCTATCCCTATAAGTGTCACGAACAGCCCTAGAGTTCATACTAAAATAACACCTTAAGATACACATCAACCAAAACCCTAATGTCACCTAGATACTCCAATGTCACCACGAGTACCCATGGGCTTGATTATACGATATGCATCACACAATTTCAGATTCATCATGTTCAATCCAACACAAAGAACTTCAAAGAGTGCCCCAAAGTGTCTACCGGAGAGTCAAGATGAAAACGTGTGCCAACCCCTATGCATAGATTCCCAAGGTCACGGAACCCGCAAGTTGATCACCAAAACATACATCAAGTGGATCAATAGAACATCCCATTGTCACCACGGATATCCCATCGCAAGACATACATCAAGTGTTCTCAAATCCTTTAAAGACTCAATCCGATAAGAAAACTTCAAAGGGAAAACTCAATTCATCACAAGAAGATAGAGAGGGGAAAACTCCATATGATTCATCTATATTAATAAAGCTCGCGGTACATCAAGATCGTGTCATCACAAGAACTTGAGAGAGAGAGAGAGATCAAACACATAGCTACTGGTACATACCCTCAGCCCCGAGGGTGAACTACTCCCTCCTCATCATGGAGACCGTCGGGATGATGAAGATGGCCTCCGATGATGGTTTCCCCCTCCGGCGGGGTGCCAGAACGGGCTCCCCATTGGTTTTCATGGCTATAGAGGCTTGCGGCGGCGGAACTCCCGATCTAGGTTTCTTTCTGGAGGTTTCTGGATATATAGGGGTACTTGGCGTTGGAATCGAGTCAGGGGGGGCCACGAGGCGACGACAAGCCAGGGGGCGCGCCCTGGGGGGGCGCCCGCTAGGCTTGTGGCTGCCTCGTGACTCTTCTGGCTCACCTCCAATGCTTTGTGGGCTTCTTCTGGTCCATAAATGATCACCGTAAATTTTTATTCCGTTTGGACTCCGTTTGATATTCCTTTTCTGTAAAACTCAAAAACAGGGAAAAAATAGAAACTGGCACTGGGCTCTAGATTAACAGGTTAGTCCCAAAAATAATATAAAATAGCGTATTAATGCATATAAAACATCCAAAACAGATAATATAATAGCATGGAACAATCAAAAATTATAGATACGTTGGAGACGTATCAATGGCTTGCCGGGTCTTCCTGAAGATGTGTGCGCCTCGGTCCCCGACAGGCACCGGGGACGTGACTGGCGCGGTTTGGGCCCGTTCTGGGCTGTTGCATCGACCTTGTCGGCGTTGCTTGGCTAGCGTAGGATGCTTCTGCCGGAGTCTTGGTCTTGAATGCTGGTTTCGTCTTCTTGATGCGCTCCTAGATCTCACGTAGAGCGGCTTCTCTAGTTTGGACTGGTTTTGACCGTACTTACGTTGATAGGTTCTGCTACTACTGCCTGTGCATAAGTCAGGGGCACTGGGTACCCCAGTCCTACTGCACCGACAATGGATATTGTGGATCATCCTACTTGTGTTGCTTGTACCATGACACATATTGGTCCTCTTGGAGCACATATTTGCACACATGATCACTACTACAGAATGGTCCAAAGACGACATATCAATCAGAGACCCTTCGACGAAACTGTGTGCGATCCACCAATTGCAAACGGTATTGTTCAAGCTCCGTCACCAATGGCACGAACTGTGTGCGATGGTGGATCCATCAAATACGATTCAGAAAATAGTTACATGTGTGATCCACGGCAGACAGTTTATTCTTATGAACTGTTTGGGATTATCTAAGATAACTGAAACAGTTAACAAAACTTCATACGTGTGTGAAGTACGGCACACAGTTCACTTGGATAAACTGTTTGCGATGATCCAGCAGAACACAAACGGGTTAGTGTAAGAAGGTGTGTGTGATACGCAGCAATCGGTTCATTCATCAGAATTGTGTGGGAAGACCAATAATAACCCAAACGATTCATCCGGACAAGTTGTGTGTGTTGTGGGCAGACGGTTGTTGCCAAAAAATTGTCAGCAATTGATGAAAACATTACCAACGGTACGTACGGAAGTGCCGTTTGCCCGTATTAATATCGCAGTTGTTTTATTATTATTACCAGTCTGACTGTGCATCACCTCTTCTTCCTCTCTCACGTCTTGTCACTGCGTTTTCGCCCGAGGATTCCAGTGCACGCTTCGACACCGCAGCGGCGTTTCTTTTGGCCACGTTCCCGCGTGGAACCACACATGTTCCCGCGCAAGCCTCCCCATCGGTTTCCCGCCAGAAGCAAATGAGCATAAGAGCCTGCGCGCGTCACATGCGGATGCACACCTAGTGCAGCCTAGCCCATGTACGAAGCATGCCAACCCGACCAAGCGCCACCTCTGCCATCTACCTCCTCGACGACGAAAACGATCTGGTGCAGGCGCAACGGCCTGTCGAGGCTGATGGCGTGTCCCGCGACGCGCCGGACAATGCTGTGATGCGCGTCATCGCAAGGGTTGAGAAGACCCTTGGCGCAGGGCGCGGCAGTGCTGCCGAGTAACATAGCCGCCTCACCGCCGAGAGGCTGCAGCACGCTGCACAAGAAGATCATCGGTGGTGCTCCGTAGAGCAAAACATGCGCGTCCGCGCCGAGAGGGCAAGGCGCGCCGCACAGCAAGACCGATGGAGGGCCGCAGAGCGAGAGGCGCGGCACGCGACAGAGCAAGAGCGGTTCATCCCCGCTTGCCTACTATCCCAGCTGACATGACATTGCAGCAGTGTCCAAGGCACGTGAGTAGCCCTCTTTCTCGCCAGGAATGGGCAGCGGCCATCTACGACGTACTTGCACCAGAGCCCGGTCGCACCGTCCTTGCACCGGACGTCGGCCGCGCCATTCGCATGGGTCACGCCGTTCGCCTTGTCCGCGGCCCCCTCGATGCTAATGGGCTTGTCGGTAGGCTCGAGCGCCTCCTTGGCCCAGGTGTCCAACGGGGAGCAGTAGAAGAAAATGGCCGTCGCATCCTCGAGATGGTAATCTCCGACGAAATAGCCAGCTTGGAGCTCGAGATCGCGCTACAGCTGTACCGCAAGCGTGTAAACCGCATGGACGAATGCCTGACCGAGTTCAGGCACAACCAAGAGATTCCATAGGTTAGGGTGTAGTCATGGACGCGTTTTATGTTTTTGAATCCTTTAGATGTCGATCCCAATGTCTGGACAACAATCACAATATTGATATGTTTTGATGTATGGATGATTTATGTTCTATTGTTATGTTTCAATATGTGTAAAAGGCTAACATTTAGAGTAAGAAAATCAGTATGAAAATAGATAGAAATGTGAAACTAATAATATATATTAATTGTTGAATAGCTCATTGAAGACATGATACATATATAGCATATATCATCACATATACGTGATAATAGTACATAACGGATACGTACAATGAATAAAAACTAAACTAATAATAACCCCTCCTGGAGCTGGGAGCAGTAAAATGGCAGCCTCTCGCCAGCAGCTCCCTGGTGCGCGGTGGCTTCCCAACGTGGAGGAGTTCGCCGCCTCCTCCGCCTCGCAGCGCTCGACGTGCCGATTAGCCTCTTGCTGGCGTAGGCGTGCGACCATGCAGGACAGTTCAGTGGGCGCCCACTGGAGCTCTTTGGCGGTGGCACGCTCGAGCTTATCGGCCCACGCCCACGCAGCGGTGAGGCGCCTAGCGCCTCTGGCTTTCCTTGCGTGGTACCGGCCATCTTCATACACCTCCACCGCTCGTCGACTCATCCGCTGCCAAAGCTCCAGCTCCTCCTTTTCCCTTGCGGCACTAAGGGCATTCCAGGCCACGAGGTTCCTGGTGTCAGTGTCAAAACCGGCGGATCTCGGGTAGGGGGTCCCGAACTGTGAGACTAGGAACGATGGTAACAGGAGGCGAAGGGGACAAGGTTTTACCCAGGTTCGGGCCCTCCTATGGAGGTAATACCCTACGTCCTGCTTGATTATATTGATAGTATGGGGATTACAGAGTTGATCTACCTCGAGATCAAGTAGCTAAAACCCTAGATGAGTTTTGTTGTTCTACAACCTAAAACCCTCCGGCTTATATAGACGCCAGGGGTCCCTAGGGTTTACACATGGTCGGTTACACGTCGAAGGGATAAACATGCCTATTCACTACTTCAAACGTGGAGGATACGCCACAATTCTAGAAGCTTCCTTTCTGGAGTCTGGGTCTTCCATCAGTCCAATGTCCGGCGAACGGCCCATACAGTCCGGCCTATAATAGATAGGTCGGCCTCCTGAGGACCCCTTAATCCAGGACTCCCTCAGTAGCCCCCGAACTAGCCTCCAACGCCAAGAGTCCTAGCTTTAGCTGCTTTATGTGATCAAAAGTCTTCGGCTTGCGAGGCGAGTTCCTTCCTCCAAATAGTGATCGGCCGAGATAGTTCGGCCCCCGATGACGTGTAATTTCTCCGATCATAGATCGTCCGAACACCATAAGTAACCGGCCCTGAAGGCCAAACGTCAGGGAGTGAATAGTGATTTCTGACAACCTTTCAGACGAAAGGTCATGGCCCACCATGACCACTAAACCAGTCGTAAAGACTCGATTCGTGGTTCGAGGCCGTTTCCATCAGCTTGATCCATCAATGCATAGATCGTGCCCCGTTTTACACGGGATGTGTTTATAACGGCACACGCGCCTTGGGAAGCGGAGAGATTCACGGCGCTATGAAGGGAGGCTAACCGGCAGCAAGCTCAATAAAAAGGGGGAGAAAACCCCAAGGCTTTATCCGCACTTCCCATTCGCACCCCTGCTTCCCCAATCTTCCGAGCTTCCAGAGCCCAGATCTAGGTCTCCCACTCTTCCCCCTCCGAGCTTAGCCATGGCCACCTTCGGCTCCAACGGCAAGTGGGAGGCATCTTCAGTCACAGACCAGGACATCCGGGACCTCAAGGACACCGGCTACCTCCCCGCCAACGTCTTCCACCGCGCTGCAGAGGAGGGTCAGGTGATCCCCACCCCCAAACCAGGTGAGAGGGTGGTCTTCATCCCTCACTTCATCCGAGGATTAAGCTTCCCGCTCCACCCCTTCGTGAGGGGCCTCATGTTCTTCTACGGACTTGACTTCCACGACCTCCCGCCGAACTCTTTCATGCATATATCGGCCTTCATCATCGTCTGCGAGGCTTTCTTGCGGGTCAAACCACACTTCGGACTGTGGCTCAAGATCTTCAACATCAAGCCGAAGTGTGTCGCAGGTGCACATGCGGACTGCGGTGGGGCGGTCATCGGCAAGCTTCCGCACGCAGTATGGCCATCCGGCACCTTCGTTGACACCATCAAAACTTGGCAAAAAGAGTGGTTTTACATCACCGAGCCAAGGGAAGAGGGCGGAACTGTTCCTGCCGAATTCAGATCCGGCCCCCCGACCAGATTGACCTCATGGGTCCGAAAGGGCCTTGATTGGGGGTCGGATACCGAGGTGGATGACCTGCAGAGGGGCATCGCCTCCATGATCAAGGAGGGAGTCGGGCTGACCAACGTGGTCCAGGTTATGCTCCGGCGGCGCATCCTCCCCTGCCAGCGCCGAAGCTCCCCCATGTGGAATTACCGGACTGACGACGAGCCTACGATACGTCAACTCTTCCGCACCACACGCGAGAAGCTGTGGAAGGCGCTGTTCAAGGCACAGGAGAACTGGCCAGCCAAGAGGGAGGACTAGGGCTTACGCGCCGATAAGCTCCCTTCTGAGGTATGACACAGTCTTAGTAGATCGGCTTTAATCTTCCCGAAGAAAATCTAAGTTCTTTCCGATCACTTCCGCAGGAATGGCTGAGCAAAGCCACGGGCATTAAGTGTCTGGCTCCACAGCCCGAAGACACCAGGTCTCCGCTGCTGTTGGAGATGCTCGTCGTGGCGCCTTACAAGGCGCCGGAGAAGAAGGAGAAGAAGAAACCAGGCCGAACTGGCCTGCGCATCAGGGACCAGCCAGAGGCTGCGTCCGAAGAAACCCACGCCTCCTCGAATCAAGAGGAGGAGCATGAGGGTGAGGAGGGAGGCGATTCCCCCCTCGCATGAAAGAGGGCGGCGTCATCAGACGCCCCGGAGGACTTAGATCCTCCCGCCCTGAAGAAAGCGCGTCAGACACAGGTGGTCCTGTCCGACGACAGTTCGGACTCGGATACTGAGTCCGAGGACTTCGAGAAGGTTCCGCGAAGGAGCCTCAGGGTCAAGCCCCCACCTTGAAGGTACAGATCCGAAGATCTTTCCGATCTATTAGTGCTAAGTTTTGAATATGATTAATCATGTGAGCGCCTTTGTGACTTGCAGCCCACCACAAGTTCTCCCCATCGATCAGTCTTTCGATGGGGAGACCCCACCCGCCGAACTAGCGAAGAGCGGGACCGCGTCGCACCCCTCTCCTCCGGGCGCCGCGAAGGACGCCGCGGAGGTGTCCTCCCAACAGGCTCCTTTGGAGCCGGACACTGGAGGCGGGGGCGACGACGTTATGGCCGAGGCTAACACCTCGGCCGCCGAAGACCCGGGGGAGAAGCCCCTCCCGGATACTGAGGAGACCGGACAAGGTGATGTCCAGTCACCTCCAAGGTCGTCTCCGGAGCGCACCATGCCTCCGGAGGCACAGGTTCAATCCTCGGTTGGAGATCAGGTCAATCGATCACCGCCGGCGCCGCCGGCCACTGGGTGGTCGGCTATGGGGGAGGCTCTATCAAGCGCCTCCATCTCCGGAGAGCACCGCACCCTTATGGGTGCGGTATTACAGAGCATTCAGTCCGTAGACCATGGACTCAAGGAGGCCTTTAATGGTCTCCTGACGGGCTTCCAGGTAAGCCATGTAATGCTCTATTTTGTGAAGTATTATTTTCTGTGAGTTATGATTATATACATGGCAGCCCCCGAGCCCTAGGTGAGTTTGAAAAACTTACTTGGGGGTCAAACATAGATCCTTATCCGAACTATGCACAGGACAATATGTGTTCGGATCGTTCTATCAGCCCTTAAGAGGACCGGACACATGATCATTTTAGTGACAGTTCGGAGGTTGTAAACCCCTGTAACGTTATATGATTTTTTTTGTTACAGGCTTCGTCGACGGCAGCAGCAACGAACGCTGCCGATCTAGATGAGCTAAATCGGAAGCTCAAGAGCTCCGAAGACGAGCTTGACGCTCTAAACAAGAGGTTCGACGAGGCGCAAGGTAAGCCAGATTAGAGTATCAAAACTCTTCTTTACCGTACTATCAACACGGTTTCTTGATATAAGTCGATGCTTACGCAGCCTCGGCGAAGGAGATTGAGAAGCTCAAGGTCGAACTTGAGAAGGCAAAGCAGGAGGCTGCGGTGGAGAAGGCGGCGGCCAAAGAAGCGGCTACCGCGCTCTCTGCCCTAAGAGCCACTAGTGACAAGCACGAGGCTCGGGTGGAGGAAATCCAACAGGAGCTCAAGGACGCCGGGCAAAAGTGCGAGGACCTGGAGCGCAAGGGCAAGGAGCAGGCCGCCGAACTATCCACCCTTAAAACTAATCTCCAAAAGGAGCGGGTGGATAGGCGGTCTTTTGAAGAGGAGGTCAGCCAGGCCAAAGCTATCATGGATGGTAAGCCGTATTCATTGCAGTGTATCTTCGGGGATAGCAAGTTCGAGTTGCTTACCCAAGTATGGCATTCCCCAGGCGCCTGCTCGGACCTCCAGAGGAGCATGGCGGACGCGAAGTAGTTCTATGCTTCGCGGGGAGACGGAGATGAAGCTCGGCTATTCTGGGCACAGTTCGAAGCCCCCGAGCGCTCTCCTCTCCTTATCGAGCAGCTGAAACAGCTGATGGAGCTACACCGGATGACGGAGCTGGCCATGAAGGATCTCTTCATCTGGCTATGGCCCAACGAGCCACTGCCGGGTAGCTACTTCGGCCTGGTGCAGAAGCTGAGCGACGCCTCGCCCCGGGTCGATGCGCTAAGGCGATCTTCCTGTATCGAGGGAGCTCGGATGACCTTTGCGAAGGCCAAGGTGCACTGGCCGGGGCTGGATCCAATGAAGATATCCACCGCTCCTCCGCCTACCGGGAAAGAGCATAGGCACCCCGAGCTGTACTTCTCCGACGTAATGGAGGGTGCTCGGGCAATAGAGGCGCAGTGTTCGCGAGAGAATGTGTATGAGTAAACACTTATGTAATATGTCTGAAGACATTTGAACGCGTTTGTATTTGAAGCTGCATGGTTTATCATGTCTTTTATGTTTTGCATCCTTTATAACTCCTGTGTGGCCGTTGAAACTGAAAGCTGCGAGTCGTCGGCTTCAGCCCCCACGTAGATACTACGCGGAGTGTCTCTGCCCATCGCACTATGACCCTTAGCCGAGCTATCGGTACCCGAAGGCGGTAGTGTGAGGCGGACAAGGCAATCAAACCATAATGCTTTATTGCTTTCACTTAGCCGTAGGGGCGCGAGAAAGGAGTGCGGGAGCTAATGACTAGCCCCCAGGTGTTTGTGATGTTCGGATGAACCACGGCCAAAGCCTATATCACCTGGTTTGTACTAACACCAAACCCATCGTATGACACGGAATAACCTCTGACGAGGTTTAGTTAAGTTCGGATTCGCAGACCGGTTCTCGCATACCATGACAGTCAGTTTTCGGCTTTCTCCGCTGAGGCGCTTAACCAGGCTAGCCGGAAGCACAATCGCAGCGGTGCTCCCTTTGCCCTTTTAGCCGAACGAGCGGAACATAAAGGGGCAAGCATAGGAGCCGGGCAACCCAACTATTGACCCAAGACATAGTTCGGAACCAATGCATATAAAGCGGAATTCCAAGACGCCGAACACTGAATCAGTTGTGATTAGGGCGATTTTTAAGGCCGAGCCCCCGGTCTATTAGCCGGTTGCATCGTAAAGTATACCAAATAGGTTCGCGAGAAGAGAAGGAGGAATAGAGAGTGTGCCAAGAACAGCGAAGTGATCATGCATGATACGTCTGTATTTTACTCAACAACTCTTATTATTCAAATTGCCGATACAACTGTTTCCAGGTATTAAAAATGAAATATAAATCTTACAGGAGGGGGTTGTGCCAAGGGTCTTCGATAGGTGACCTGACGTCCTTGGTATGCCCTATTGCTTGCCCACGCCTGTGTCTAACAAAGAGTTGTATACATCGATGGGTGTACTATTCGGCGAGCGGGCTTTGTCAAAAAGTCTTGAGAAGTCGCCGAAGTGTGAGTGAGCTTTACGCCGTAGTGGATACTTTATGGTACCTGTTGTGTGTCCGAAGACATGTTGACGGTGACAGTTCGGTCCAGCCGAACACTTACCCTTTATTACTTTTCCCCACCGCTGCCCATGGAATTTTGAGCGCGAAGTTGTGCCTCCTCTGCATGTACTTTGCCGGTACTAGGGCCGTGCGATGGGGGGGCGAATCCCTATTTATGGGGAGAGGAAGGTTCTGGTACTTCAGATTGAGACCGAGCTCGCTTCCCAGCCTTGGATGCCTTTACGGCAGATGTCGGCGTCTGCCAATCATCGGTGTAATGGAATTCGGCCGCCAGGGCTAACGCATGTTCCTCAGTTCGGAGGGAGCGCTCTGTGTTGCCATTAACAGTAATGACCCCCCTAGGGCCGGGCATTTTGAGCTTGAGGTATGCGTAGTGTGGGACGGCATTAAAGCAAGCGAATGTTGTACGGCCGAGCAGGGCGTGATAGCCGCTGCGGAAGGGTACGATGTCGAAGATCAAGTCCTCGCTTCGAAAGTTATCGGGCGAGCCGAACACAACCTCCAAGCTGACAGAGCCTGTGCACCGGGCTTCAACGCCTGGGATCACTCCTTGGAAGGTAGTGTTACTGGGCTCGATCCTTGACGGATCTATGCCCATCTTTTTCACCGTATCTGAGTAAATCAGATTGAGGCTACTTCCACCGTCCATGAGGACCTTAGTGAGGTGGTACCCATCTATGATCGGGTCTAGGATGACTGCGGCCGAACCCCCGTGACGGATACTGGTCGGGTGGTCGCGTCGATCGAAGGTTATCGGGTATGCCGACCATGGGTTGTACTTCGGGGCTACAGGCTCTATGGCGTAGACATCTCGAAGGGCGTGCTTCCTCTCCTTTTTGGGTATATGAGTGGCGTAGATCATGTTTACTGTTTTTACCTCTGGAGGGAATTTCTTTTGTCCGCCACCGATCGGACCACGAGGTTCATCCTCATCCTCGCTGCGTGGGCTCTTGCCTTGGTCCTCAGATGCGAGCTTGCCGGCCTGTTTAAACACCCAACAGTTACGGTTGGTATGGTTGGCGGGCTTCTCTTGAGTCCCATGGATCTGGCAGGGCCTCTCCATAATCTTATCCAGCGGGGTAGGTCCGTCGCGATTGCCTTCAGGAGGCTTCTTCCGCTGCCCAGGACGGGAGTTGCGGAAACCGGCGTTAACGGCCGTGTCATCGGCATCAATATTGTTGTGCCGGCGCTTGTTCTTGTTGCGCTTCGGTTTTCCGTTTCCATCCCGAACTTCGGAGGTTCCGGGGTCTTCAGGGTTGTGGCTACGTCTAGCTAGCCAGTTATCCTCGCCCGCGCAAAAGTGGGTCATGAGTGATGTGAGGGCGGACATTGTCCTTGGTTTATCCTGGCCGAGCTGGCGAGCCGGCCACTCGTCCCGAATATTATGCCTGAAGGAGGCTATTGCTTCGGCGTTAGGGCAGTCAACTATCTGGTTTTTCTTGGTCAAGAACCGATTCCAGAATAGTCACGTAGATTCTCCTGGCTTCTGGACGACGTTGCTCAGGTCGGAGGAATCCGGCGGCCGAACATATGTGCCCTGGAAATTAGATCGGAATGCGTCTTCCAGGTCCTCCCAGCACCCAATTGAGTTTTCGGGGAGGCTATTCAACCAATGCCGGGCTTGCCCCTTCAGCTTCAGGGGCAGGTACTTGATGGCCTGGAGGTCGTCTCCTCGCGCCATGTGGATGTGGAGGAGGAAATCCTTGATCCATACGGTTGGGTCAGTTGTCCCATCGTATTGTTCTATGTTTACGGGTTTAAACCCTTCCGGGAACTGGTGCCGCATCACCTCATCCGTAAAACACAGTGGGTGTGCAGCACCTCGGACCCGAGCTATGTCGCGCCGGTGATCGGCATCTGCTCTGGTCCGGTTCTGTTCCCGACCTTCATTATTGCGGTCGAGCCAGGGCCGGTACCCTTCCCGTTTATCGGGTGAGTATCCTCTGGATCCGTAGATGGAACGCGTACGACCTGCTCTATCGTCCAGGTCGTGTCGCAGGTCGAACCTGTCATCGGCCTCTAGTGGCTCTTTTCCCCATCTTCGGGGTATCGTCGGCCTATAGCCGGTGTTGTCAGCCGTCCTATCTCGTCCTCGAGGAGGGCGGTCTGGCTTGTCGTATTGGGTATGCTTGGCAGATGGCGTATCAGTGAGCTCGTCATCGAATTGTGGCAGCAGCCTTCTGCGTGGGTAGCTCCTGGGTTGGTCCGATAGACCGGTGCCGTATCCTTCCTCGGCTGAGAGGACTCTCGTCCATCGGTCGTTGAGGTCGTCTTGTTCGGCTTTGAGCTGCCGCTCTTTTGCTTTCAGGCTGCGGGCCGTGGATATGAGCTGTTGCCTGAACAGTTCCTGGTCAGCAGGATTGTCGGGGATGGCGAAGTCATCGGCTTCCGCATTGTCCTCCCACTCGATAGAGCGGAGGTAGTCGTCGTCCTCGGGATCATCTGGATCATCGGGGTTACGACGGTCTTCGGGCCTCTCCTGACCCTCTAGCGGGTGTTCGGGGTTTTCGGGATCACCGAGGTCTTCCGGGGTATCTCCGTCTCCGGTGCCATCGGTAGCCTTTCTTCTCTTTTTTCCTTTTGACCGTTTATGCGGCTTTCGGCGCCTTGATGGCGCATCATCCGATTTGTCGCCATCGTTTCTTGGAGTGTGCACCATGTAGACGTCGTATGTGGAGGTGGCGGTCCATCGCCCGGTGTTAACAGGGGCGAGGGCGTGATCCTCCTCATCCATGTAATCTGCCTCCTCGGAGGCAAAGTCCAGCATGTCGGTTAAATCCTCGACAGTGGCTACTAAGTGGGTGGTGGGTGGGACAAAAAATTCACCCTGACCCGTCTGGAGCCCGATCTGCGAACAGATCGGGGTGGTGTCGTTGGCAATCTTCATCGACGAGATCCGATCTAGAGCCTCGTTGAGTATCGAGAGCTCGATCGGGTCGGCCTGCCCAGAGCTTCCGGAGTGAACCTCCGATGCGTCCGCGCGGGGAGAGTGTTCGGCAAGAACAGATGTCCGGACGTCCGGCACTATGACCGGATCCGGGCTAAGAGGCGGGTCCTCGCCCAGGTAGATCCCGTGGGCGGGGCCGGAAGATATATCTAAGGTTAAAGCCTCGAAGTCTTCGGGCATAGCAGGCGAGACTGCAAGCCCGGTTAGTGACAGATCGCCCCGAGAATCTACGAAGAACTCTAAGTTCCCGAATCTGACCTCTTGATCAGGGGCGAAGCTTCCGACACGGCCTAGATGGTCGGTCGGGTCGGCGTGCAACACAACGCTGCCGAAAGCAAAGATCTGTCCGGGGACGAAAGCGCCCGGGTTACGGACCTCTTCTTTGATGTCAAGGCGAGCCATCGATTCCTTCTGGTGATCACAGCGGAACTCTCAATGAAAGCACCAATGTCGGTGTCAAAACCAGCGGATCTCGGGTAGGGGGTCCCGAACTGTGAGACTAGGAACGATGGTAACAGGAGGCGAAGGGGACAAGGTTTTACCCAGGTTCGGGCCCTCCTATGGAGGTAATACCCTACGTCCTGCTTGATTATATTGATAGTATGGGGATTACAGAGTTGATCTACCTCGAGATCAAGTAGCTAAAACCCTAGATGAGTTCTGTTGTTCTACAACCTAAAACCCTCCGGCTTATATAGACGCCAGGGGTCCCTAGGGTTTACACATGGTCGGTTACACGTCGAAGGGATAAACATGCCTATTCACTACTTCAAACGTGGAGGATACGCCACAATTCTAGAAGCTTCCTTTCTGGAGTCTGGGTCTTCCATCAGTCCAATGTCCGGCGAACGGCCCATATAGTCCGGCCTATAATAGATAGGTCGGCCTCCCGAGGACCCCTTAATCCAGGACTCCCTCACCTGGCGCGCTCCTCAGCCCGCTCCTTCTTGAACGCCACCTGCCTGGCTCTCTCAGCCGGCGGCAGCGCCTTCCAAAAATCCAGATCGTATTGGCCCCAAAACCAATCTTCAGTTGGGGGGTCTGGCGCGACCTCGTGTGGGGGTGTGAAGGGGTCCTCCTCGTCGCTGCATTTCGCCATGTCCTCGCGGGGTGGCGCCTCCTCCTTTGCTTGTGCACAGACCGGCCGCGCCATGGCAGAGTTTTGTGCGAGGGGTGGGATAGAGAGACGAGAGAATGCAGGCGGGATGACGTCTCGAGGGGCAGCAATTATAGGCGACTGGAATCTTGATTGACGCCAACAGTGATTGCACACGATTTCCTACTCAACAACCGTGTGTGAATAAACATCACCGATGGTTCCCAATGCATGACCGCGTGTGATTAATAAACCGCAAAAATTGGTTTCCAAAACTCGAAACGCGAAACAGGGCGCCAATCATGTGGGACCTGTTTGTTTTGCCAAATATTTACATTTTCTATCCAAATGTAATGCATGCCTGCCATTTGTGTTACGGAAGCAAGTCCGAGAGCAGTAAGCACGACATCTTGGCCCCATGGCGGGAAATCATGCAAATTTTCATGTACTTCAGAATTCAAAGAATTTTTTATCATTATTTTTGAATTTAGAACCTAGATTCTTAATGCTTTTGTGTCCAAACCGTCACTCAAGATGTTTGGAACTCCTTCAAATTTATTGCACGTGGCATATATATGTAAGCAAGTAGTACATAAATATGATTTTCGAGCGGTTTTTGCTTCATCTAGCTTGTTCATGTGTTTCAGTTTTGAAATATGGCTGTTAAATTTCTATAAACTAACTTAATGTATAAAATTGCCAATAGAACACCATTTTTAAAAAAAATAGGATGCCGGTCGTATTCGTGCATTGTATCGATGAAAAAAAACTAGGTCGAATGAGACAGTGACTGGCGGTTTGTCATCACACATGCCCCCACGTTCCCCCTCGGAACCACGCGCCTTCGTGTGATGCTCCGTTTTGTGAGAGGCTTGTGTCTAAAGCTGGGGATTTCTTAGGCGAGTATTGGAGTCCCATCTCCGTCCCAATCACCACCCTCCCATCCCCGTTCCCGTCTAAGTACTCGTGCGCGGGGATAAAAAGTTTCCCATCCATGTCCCCACCGAGTTCTTTATCACCGTGGGGAAACTCACACATTCATTTAAGAACAACCTTCGCGTATTTTAGTACAAAAAATAGTATTTCAACGCAATAAACAATATGTTGTGGCTAGGTTTGGGATTTCTTAGGGAATTTTGGGCAAAGGGGTGGGATGTGTGTAAATTTGGGTGACCGAGGCCCCAAATTACGTGGGGTCTACTAATTTCAGAGCCCACATGTAAGTACTTCAATTCATGTGTAAGGCGGATAATGATATCCCATCCTCATCCCCTTCATGCACGCTCGATACATAAGGTATTTGACCCACCAACTTCCAGATGGGCATTCAAGCTCGCACCCGTGCCCTAATAGAGTAATTACCCATGGGGACGCGGGTAACAGCTAACCATGCATGCATTGCTAGCTTTGACATGTGTCAAAGCTTATCTCGAACAGGTCGTTACTTTGATCACGACATCTAGGCCCCATGTCGGGAAATCATACATATTTTCATGTACTTCGGCGCATTTTTCAACTTTTGATTTTAAAAACCTAGATTCCCAATGTTTTTCTGTCAAAACCGTCACTCAAGATGTTTGGAACTCCTTCAAATTTATTGCATGTGGTATATATACGGAAGCAAGTAGTACATAAATATGATTTTCCAGCCATTCTTGCTTTATCTTGCTTGTTCATCTGTTTCAGTTTTGAACTATGGCCATTAAATTTCTGGAAACTAACTTCATGTATAAAAATGCCAATTGAATGTCGTATTTATTTCAGATTTTAGGATGACGGTCGTATTCGTACATTGCATCGATGAAAAAAAACTAGGCCGAATGAGGCAGCGATCTGTTTCGTCATCACACGACACCCCACGTCCCCTCTCGGAACTATATATACGACCCTGCGCATTTGATGTCTACTACGCAACCTTCTTCTTGTAGACTCGTGTTGGGCCTCCAAGCGCAGAGTTTTGTAGGACAGTAGCAAATTTCCCTCAAGTGGATGACCTAAGGTTTATCAATCCGTGGGAGGCGTAGGATGAAGATGGTCTCTCTCAAACAACCCTGCAACCAAATAACAAAGAGTCTCTTGTGTCCCCAACACACCCAATACATTGGTAAATTGTATAGGTGCACTAGTTCGGCGAAGAGATGGTGATACAAGTGTAATATGGATAGTAGATATAGATTTTTGTAATCTGAAAATATAAAAACAGCAAGGTAGCAAGTAACAAAAGTGAGAAAAAACGGTATTGCAATGCTTGAAAACAAGGCCTAGGGTTCATACTTTCACTAGTGCAAGTTCTCTCAACAATACTGACATAGTTGAATCATATGTAAATCCCTCACGTGCGACAAAGAGTTCACTCCAAAGTCACAAATAGCGGAGAACAAACGAAGAAATTATTGTAGGGTACGAAACCACCTCAAAGTTATCTTTTTCGATCAATCGTATGAGCTATCCCTATAAGTGTCACGAACAGCCCTAGAGTTCGTACTAAAATAACACCTTAAGATACACATCAACCAAAACCCTAATGTCACCTAGATACTCAATTGTCACCACGAGTACCCATGGGCTTGATTATACGATATGCATCACACAATTTCAGATTCATCATGTTCAATCCAACATAAAGAACTTCAAAGAGTGCCCCAAAGTTTCTACCGGAGAGTCAAGACAAAAACGTGTGCCAACCCCTATGCATAGATTCCCAAGGTCACGGAACCCGCAAGTTGATCACCAAAACATACATCAAGTGGATCAATAGAACATCCCATTGTCACCACGGATATCCCATCGCAAGTCATACATCAAGTGTTCTCAAATCCTTTAAAGACTCAATCCGACAAGAAAACTTCAAAGGGAAAACTCAATTCATCACAAGAAGATAGAGAGGGGAAAACTCCATATGATTCATCTATATTAATAAAGCTCGCAGTACATCAAGATCATGTCATCTCAAGAACAAGAGAGAGAGAGAGATCAAACACATAGCTACTGGTACATACCCTCAGCCCCGAGGGTGAACTACTCCCTCCTCGTCATGGAGACCGCCGGGATGATGAAGATGGGCTCCGGTGATGGTTTCCCCCTCCGGTAGGGTGCCGGAACGGGCTCCCGGTTGGTTTTTCGTGGCTACAGAGGCTTGCGGCGGCGGAACTCCCGATCTAGGTTTCTTTCTGTAGGTTTCTAGATATATAGGGGTACTTGGTGTTGGAATCAAGTCAAGGGGGTCCACGAGGCGACGACAAGCCAGGGGGGCGCGCCCTAGGGGGGGCGCCCCCTAGGCTTGTGGCTGCCTTGTGACTCTTCTGGCCCACCTCCAATGCTCTGTAGGCTTCTTCTGGTCCATAAATGATCATCGTAAATTTTTATTCCGTTTGGACTCCGTTTGATATTCCTTTTCTGTAAAACTCAAAAACAGGGAAAAAAACAGAAACTGGCACTGGGCTCTAGATTAACAGGTTAGTCCCAAAAATAATACAAAATAGCATATTAATGCATATAAAACATGCAAAACAGATAATATAATAGCATGGAACAATCAACAATTATAGATACGTTGGAGACGTATCAAGCATCCCCAAGCTTAATTCCTCCTCGTCCTCGAGTAGGTAAATGATAAAAACAGAATTTTTGATGTGGAATGCTACCTAACATTTTTATCAATGTAATCTTTTTTATTGTGGCAAGAATATTCAGATCCATAAGATTCAAAACAAGAGTTTAATATTGACATAAAAACAATAATACTTCAAGCATACTAATAAAGCAATCATGTCTTCTCAAAATAACATGGCCAAAGAAAGTTATCCCTACAAAATCATATAGTCTGGCTATGCTCCATCTTCATCACACAAAGTATTAAAACATGCACAACCCCGGTTTTAGCCAAGCAATTGTTTCATACTTTAGTATTCTCAAACTTTTTCAACTCTCACGCAATACATGAGTGTGAGCCATGGATATAGCACTATAGGTGGAATAGAATATGGTGGTTGTGGAGAAGACAAAAAGAAGGAGATAGTCTCACATCAACTAGGCGTATCAACGGGCTATGGAGATGCCCATCAATAGATATCAATGTGAGTGAGTAGGGATTGCCATGCAACGGATGCACTAGGGCTATAAGTGTATGAAAGCTCAAAAAGAAACTAAGTGGGTGTGCATCCAACTCGCTTGCTCACGAAGACCTAGGGCAATTTGAGGAAGCCCATCATTGGAATATACAAGCCAAGTTCTATAATGAAAAACTCCAACTAGTATATGAAAGTGACAAAATAGGAGACTCTCTATCATGAAGATCCTGGTGCTACTTTGAAGCACAAGTGTGGCAAAAGGAATAGTAGCATTGCCCCTTCTCTCTTTTCTCTCATTTTTTTGGTGGGCTTCTTTGGCCTCTTATTTTTTATTTGGGCTTCTTTGGCCTCTTTTATTTTTTGTAAAGTCTGGAGACTCATCCCAACTTGTGAGGGAATCATAGCTTCCATCATCCTTTCCTCACATGGGACAATGCTCTAATAATGATGATCATCACACTTTTATTTACTTACAACTCAAGAATTACAACTCGATACTTAGAACAAAATATGACTCTATATGAATGCCTCCGGCGGTGTACCGGGATGTGCAATGACTCAAGAGTGACATGTATAAAAAATATGAACGGTGGCTTTGCCACAAATACGATGTAAACTACATGATCATGCAAAGCAATATGACAATGATGATGCGTGTCATAAACGGAACGGTGGAAGTTGCATGGGAATATATCTCGGAATGGCTATGGAAATGCCATAATAGGTAGGTATGGTGGCTGTTTTGACGAAGGTATATGGTGGGTTTAATGCACCGGCGAAAGTTGCGCGGTACTAGAGAGGCTAGCAAGGGTGGAAGGGTGAGAGTGCGTATAATCCATGGACTCAACATTAGTCATAAAGAACTCACATACTTATTGCAAAAGTCTATTAGTTATCAAAACAAAGTACTACACGCATGCTCCTAGGGGAAGGGTTGGTAGGAGTTAACCATCGCGCGATCCCGACCTCCACACAAAGGAGGGCAATCAATAAATAAATCATGCTCCGACTTCGTCACATAACGGTTCACCATACGTGCATGCTACGGGAATCACAACCTTTAACACAAATATTTCTACCAATCCACAATTACTCACTAGCATGTCTCTAATATTACCATCTTTATATCTCAAAACAATCATAAGGAATCAAACTTCTCATAGTATTCAATGCACTTTATATGAAAGTTTTTATTATATCCCTCTTGGATGCCCATTATATTAGGACTAAATTCATAACCTAAGCAAATTACCATGCTGTTTAGAGACTCTCAAAATAATATAAGTGAAGCATGAGAGTTCATCAATTTCTATAAAATGAAACCACCGCCGTGCTCTACAAAGATATAAGTGAAGCACTAGAGCAAAAGACAAACTACTCCAAAAAGATATAAGTGAAGATCAATGAGTAGACAACAATTAAATAACTATGTGAAGACTCTCTCATCTAAGAATTTCAGATCTTAAGTATTTTATTCAAACAGCAAAACAAAATAAAATGACATTCCAGGGATAGCACATATCATGTGAAGAAGCAAAAACTTAGGTTCAACCGATACTAACCGATAATTGTTGAAGAAGAAAGGTGGGATGCCAACCGGGGCACCCCCAATTTTAGATGCTTGAGACTTCTTGAAATATTAATTAGGGATGCCTTGGGCATCCCCAAGCTTGAGCTCTTGTATCTCCTTAATTCCTCTCATATCACGGTTTCCCTAGATCTTAAAAACTTCATCCACACAAAACTCAACAAGAACTCGTGAGATAAGTTAGTATAAATCAATGCAAAACTTTATAATTCTTTACTGTAGAAAATCACTAAAATTATAATTTGACATTGCATACTAAATGCCTCTGCATATTTAATACTCCTATCCTCAAATAGAATCATTAAACAAACACACATATGCAAACAATGCAATCATAACAGCAATCTACCTAAACAGAACAGTCTGGAAAGAATGCAGCAAGATGCATACTTAATTAACTCCAAAAATTCTGAAAATTTACCACACTGTAGAGAATTTATAAGAGCATGCTGTGTCAAAATTTCAATATTTTATGACATACTGACTATTTTAGGGAATTTTTGCACTAACAGCAAACTTTCTGTTTTGAAACAGCAACTCATATAATTGCAAATTGAGCATGGTGAAGGCTACCCTTGACACTTTTATTGAAATAAAAGATGCAAAACATTAATATAAATAACAGCAAGCAAATCCTAACAAAATAAAATGACACTCCAAGCAAAACACATATCATGTGGTGAATAAAAATATAGCCTCAAGTAAATTTACCGATGGATTGAAGACAAAAGAGGGGATGCCTTCTGGGGCATCCCCAAGCTTAGGCTCTTGGTTGTCCTTGAATATTACCTTGGGGGTGCCTTGGGCATCGCCAAGCTTACTTTATTGTCACTCCTTATTCTCCTCATATCGGTGTCTCACCCAAAACTTGAAAACTTGAATCACACAAAACTTAACGGAACTTCGTGAGATGGGTTAGTATAATAAAGATAGATCATTCACTTAGGTACTGTCAAGACAAGACTCAGAATTGTTCCCACATGATACCTACTGTATTCTACCATTCCCATAATTTATACCACTAAATATAAGCTATGGAAACACTAAAACAAGCAAACTATGCATGCAAAACAGAATCTGTCAAAAACAGAACGGTCTGTTAAGATCTGTAGTGTAACCATACTTCACTGTCTCTAAAAATTCTGAAACATTAGGACACCCTGAAGAATTTGTATATCAAGACTTTGTAAAAATTTCATATCATTATCACGCTCCAGTAAAAAATGAAAATTCCTGTACTGGAGTCAAAAGTTTCTATTTTGGTTCAGCATCAATTCTACTCATCTTGTGAGTTATCCCAAAGGCTTTACTTGGCACTTTATTGAAATAAAAGGCACAAAACATGATTAATACAGTAGCTTAATCATGTGAACACACAAAAACAGAAAGTAAAAGTGTTGGGTTGTCTCCCAACAAGCGCTTTTCTTGAATGCCTTTTAGCTAGGCATGATGATTTCAATGATGCTCATATAGGAATAATAATTGAAACATGCAAAAGAGCATCATGAATCTCATGACAAGTACATTTAAGTCTAACCCACTTCCTATGCATAGGGATTTTGTGAGCAAACAATTTATGGGAGCAAGAATCAACTAGCATAGGAAGGCAAAACAAGCATAACTTCAAAACTTTGAACACATAGAGAGGAAACTTGATATTATTGCAATTCCTACAAGCATATGTTCCTCCCTCATAATAATTTTCAGTAGCATCATGAAGGAATTTCACAACATAACTAATACATAAAGCATTATCTTCATGATCCACAAGCATAGAAAATTTGTCACTCTCCACATAAGCAATTTTCTTCTCATTCATAATAGTGGGAGCAAACTCAACAAAATAACTATCATGAGATACTTGATTGACATAACCGCATTCAATATTAAAATCATGATGACAAATTTCATGGTTACTATCACTCTTTATATCATACATGTCATCATCATAATCATCATGGATAGGAGGCATGCCATCATCATAATATATTTGCTCATCAAAACTTGGGGGACTAAAAATATCATCTTCATCAAACATAGCATCCCCAAGCTTGTGGCTTTGCATATCATTAGCATCATGGATATTCAGAGAATTCATACTAGCAACATTACAATCATGCTCATCACTCAAGGAATTCTCATTAAGTATTTTCATAATTTCTTCCTCTACCAATTGAGCACAATTTTCTGAATCCTTATTTTCACGAAAGACATTATAAAGACGAAACAAATGATGCAACCTAAACTCCATTTTTTTGTAGTTTTCTTTTATAAAAACAAACTAGTGAAAAACAAGAAACTAAAAGATTTAATTACAAGATCTAAAGATATACCTTCAAGCACTCACCTCCCCGGCAACGGCGCCAGAAAAGAGCTTGATGTCTACTACGCAACCTTCTTCTTGTAGACTCGTGTTGGGCCTCCAAGCGCACAGTTTTGTAGGACAGTAGAAAATTTCCCTCAAGTGGATGACCTAAGGTTTATCAATCCGTGGGAGGTGTAGGATGAAGATGGTCTCTCTCAAACAACCCTGCAACCAAATAACAAAGAGTCTCTTGTGTCCCCAACACACCCAATACAATGGTAAATTGTATAGGTGCACTAGTTCGGCGAAGAGATGGTGATACAAGTGTAATATGGATAGTAGATATAGATTTTTGTAATCTGAAAATATAAAAACAGCAAGGTAGCAAGTAACAAAAGTGAGCAAAAACGGTATTGCAATGCTTGAAAACAAGGCCTAGGGTTCATACTTTCACTAGTGCAAGTTCTCTCAACAATACTGACATAGTTGAATCATATGTAAATCCCTCACGTGCGACAAAGAGTTCACTCCAAAGTCACAAATAGAGGAGAACAAACGAAGAAATTATTGTAGGGTACGAAACCACCTCAAAGTTATCTTTTCCGATCAATCGTATGAGCTATCCCTATAAGTGTCACGAACAGCCCTAGAGTTCGTACTAAAATAACACCTTAAGATACACATCAACCAAAACCCTAATGTCACCTAGATACTTCAATGTCACCACGAGTACCCATGGGCTTGATTATACGATATGCATCACACAATTTCAGATTCATCATGTTCAATCCAACACAAAGAACTTCAAAGAGTGCCCCAAAGTTTCTACCGGAGAGTCAAGACGAAAACGTGTGCCAACCCCTATGCATAGATTCCCAAGGTCACGGAACCCGCAAGTTGATCACCAAAACATACCTCAAGTGGATCAATAGAACATCCCATTGTCACCACGGATATCCCATCGCAAGTCATACATCAAGTGTTCTCAAATCCTTTAAAGACTCAATCCGATAAGAAAACCTCAAAGGGAAAACTCAATTCATCACAAGAAGATAGAGAGGGGAAAACTCCATATGATTCATCTATATTAATAAAGCTCGCGGTACATCAAGATCGTGTCATCTCAAGAGCACGAGAGAGAGAGATATCAAACACATAGCTACTGGTACATACCCTCAGCCCCGAGGGTGAACTACTCCCTCCTCGTCATGGAGACCGCCGGGATGATGAAGATGGCCTCCGGTGATGGTTTCCCCCTCCGACAGGGTGCCGGAACGGGCTCCCGATTAGTTTTTTGAGGCTACAGAGGCTTGCGGCGGCGGAACTCCCGATCTAGGTTTCTTTCTGGAGGTTTCTGGATATATAGGGGTACTTGGCCTTGGAATCAAGTCAAGGGGGGGCACGAGGCGACGACAAGCCAGGGGGGCGCGCCCTTGGGGGGCGCCCCCCTAGGCTTGTGGCTGCCTCGTGACTCTTCTGGCCCACCTCCAATGCTCTGTGGGCTTCTTCTGGTCCATAAATGATCACCATAAATTTTTATTCCGTTTGATATTCCTTTTCTGTAAAACTCAAAAACAGGGGAAAAAACAGAAACTGGCACTGGGCTCTAGATTAACAGGTTAGTCCCAAAAATAATATAAAATAGCATATTAATGCATATAAAACATCCAAAACAGATAATATAATAGCATGGAACAATCAAAAATTATAGATACGTTGGAGATGTATCAGCGTGGTGCTCCGGTTTGTGAGAGGCGTGTGTCAAAGCTTATCTCGAACAAGCCGTCACTTTGACCACGACATCTTGGCCCCATGTCGGGAAATCATGCTGATTTTCATGTACTTCATAGCATTTTTATTTATTTTTTGAATTTAAAAACCTAGATTATTCCCAATGCTTGTGTCCAAACCGTTACTCAAGATGTCTGGAACTCCTTCAAATTTATTGCACGTGGCATATAGACGGAAGCACTAGTACATATATAAAAATGTTTTTTTCTTGCAGTTTTTGCTTCATCTTGAACATGTCCATGTGTTTTAGTTTTGAATTATGGCCACTAGATATGTAGAAACTAACTTCATGTACAAAAATGCTCATTGAACCCCGAAAATGTCCAAATTTCAGGTTGTTGGACATATTCGTGCATTGTAACGAATTCAAAAAAGGCAGGCCCAATGAGACAACGACTAGTGGCTGGTCATCAAACAAGGCTCATGTCCCCTCTCAGAACCGCGACCCTTCGTGTGATGCTACGTTTTGTGAGAGGCATGTCTCAAAGCTTATCTTGAACAAGCCGTTACTTTGACCACAACATCTTGGCCCCATGTCGGGAAATCATGCAGATTATTATCATGTACTTCAGAGCATTTTTTCATTTTTTGAATTTTAAAACCTAGATTCCCAATGCGTACACGTGTGTCCAAACCGTTACCCAAGATGTTTGGAACTCCTTAAAATTTATTGCAAGCGGCATATATTGGGAAGCAAGTAGTACATAAATATGATTTTCCCAGCAGTTTTTGCTTCATCTTGCATGTTCGTGTGTTACAATTTTGAATTATGGCCGTAATATTTGTACAAACTAACTTAATGTATAAAAATGCCAATTGTACCCCGAATATTTCCTAATTTTAGGATGTCGTTAGTGGATTTTGACGGTAGGGATCTTTTTCTTACAAATAAAACAATATCCGTTACCGTTGTACCCAAAAAATAGTTTTACAATTCGATACAAAAAGTGAACCGCGTACACACGGTTCCATACGGAAACTGTTTGCGATGAAAATTCACAGATTTATTTATGTCTTACGAGGGAAGCTTCGTCGGCTTCGTCTAGCTCGGATTCCGTTCACCCTCGACCCCCATTCCCCAACAAACCCTCTGTGCAAAGAATGACGCCATGGGAACGCTTCGTAAGGGTGCGTACGACCGCCCCCTCGGCCCCGAGCGCTCCCGCCTCGGCCGAGAACGCGGCCGCCTCGGCCGAGAGCGCAGCCGCATCCGCCTTAAGCGCGGCCGCATCCGCCGAAAGGGCCTCTGCGGCGGCCGACAGGGCTTCTGCGGCGGCCGAAAGTGCGTCTGTAGCCGCAGAGACAGCAGCTGCAGCTGCTACGACGGCGGCTGCAAATGCCAAGAGCGCTCGAGCAGCGTGCCGTGCCGCGGAGGCCGCCCTGGCCCGGGTCGAGGTCATCCAGTCTATATCATCGAGAACGCCCACGCCAAGATACTCGAAGCTTCGCCGGAATCCAGCATGCACCACACGTCCGAAGAGGCGGCTGCTGCAGATGCCGAGATGAATGCCGACGATGCGGCGGCGGAGGCCATGGAGCCCCTTCCGCATGAGATCTCCGAGCGAGAGCTAGAGATGCGGGAGCCGTCCAAGAGCGCCGACTGCTGGGAGGAGTTGCGCGTGGCTCAGGAGGAGGTCGAGAAGCGCTTGTCCATCGAGGAATCGGCGATGGAGTACCAACGCGAGCTATGGCGGCGCCACTACTACGAGTACTACAAAGATGAGGGCGACGCCGATGACGAGGACAACGCCGAGGATGAGCACTTCGCCGCGGTCGAAGTCAGCCTGGGGGACGCGGAGTCCAGCACCTGCGGAATGTCGCCCAGACAAGTCGTCGACATCTCATCTGAAGACCTGCCTGTTCATGGTCAACATCAATTTCAATATGTAAAGTTGCGATCTTTTGAATCTGGGTACAGTGGGAGGAAGTTTCTGCAACGTGCAACGAAGGTAAGCCTAACTCTCGTTGTTAGAAATCATTTGTTATATTAGGTGTGATTCAGACTTCCCGTGTGCTATGTGATTCTGGATGTGATTAAGACACTGTCATAGTTTTAACCTGAAGGCATATTGACAGCAAGAAAACTATATGCGACGTGAGTTATCATTGCATGAAAATTTACAACAAGATAGTACACATGAAGCACTTCATTTCATTCAGCACGAGCAAGGTCCAATTATGCATAGAAACATGGCTAGCATCAACACCACATGGAAATCTGAAATAAGCAGATTCTCAGACTTAGTGAAAAAAAACATGGTGCAAGACAGTAGTTTTTAACAGATTGGAATGTTTGACAGCAGAATGTACATAGCTTCACTATTAATTTGTTTTCATTCAAACACTGCCGATGTGCGTCCTGTACTACAAAGACTGTTGCATTTATGTTTAGCTTCCTGGTAAAATTGGCGATTTGTTATTACACATGACAGAAACAGAGGAGGGTCGAGTACCAGAGCATCCTATTACGAAGACTCTTCGAGCAGAAAAGACTCTTCGAGCAGAACCATGGCATGGCTGATGAAGACCCATGTAATCCCGGTTCTGATGAAGACCCATTTGAAGCACGCAAGTACAAGCATGGCCAGCCATTTCTTGTTGGCGAATACTTTGATGAGTGCAGCTCCAGTTGTCGCAAGTTACATAAATATTGCATGGACATAATGTCAAAAGGAGAAGATCATAACATTGTGGAATTGCAGTATGACAACTGGCATTTCTCTCACATTCCAGGTACATCAGTGTGGAACTCGAGGACTTTCATCTCTTCTTCAACTTCGATGAGCTTGCTGCCACTCTTGTCAAATGCTTGATGTTGTAAGTACTTCACAAACTCTGATCAACTTCTCCATACAAGGCTGTAAATGACAAAAAAGCTAACTGTACTGTATTCCTCTCAGGGGATTGACGACGCAGAGAACAACAAGGGTGCATGCGTATTTCATAGATCCTGATTTAGCAAACGACGTTTTGTTACAAGATAATGACTCACGCATGGCTTCCATTGATTTTGTCGCCAAGATCTTGTTCGACTTACAGATAGGAGAATTCTTCATGTGGCCATATCATGAAGAGTAAGTATAAATATACAACCACACATACATTGATCGTCTTTCAGTTTTAGACATAGTTCGTACGTTCATGGTTTTCTTAAACTGTAGAGGTCACTGGATCTTGGTGGTCATTGTTCCAAAACGCAACACAATTAACTACATGGATTCTCTCAGAGAGTCAAATGCGCCTCAGGATCTGAGTCATCTTCAGGATTTCATGGATAGGTATTGAATTCTTTGATGTTAATGCGTTGTGTTCATATCTTGTTCCGGAATTGAGTGTGTGAAAATTCATCTTCATTTCCAGTGTATTGTCAAATAACATAACTTTAGGAGGGAATCGGTTCGACCGCCAACTACCTCTGTAGCACGTGATCGTTTCTCCGGTAAGACAACGAAATCCGTTATTTTCAGAAAATGCTAGTCAGATGTTCAAGTTTCTAAGTAAACCTCTTACTATTTATCTCCATATAAAAAAAAGAAGAAACAACTTACACTGGTTAGGTTGTTCCTAACAGGGCAAATACATGACTAATACTGTACAAAAAATTTCAGTGTCCTCAGCAACAACAAGGTACCAGCCTATGTGGATACTACGTTTGTGCAGACATGCTGAATGTGGTGTCGATGCTGACAGGATAAAACCAGTAAGTATGCTTCTTAATTACTATCTTCTAATCCACACGTATGTCACATTGTGATCTAAAAGTCATGCAGCTGATCTTGGCACCGATGACTTCTGAACCGCTCGCCGCCGATGAATTGTTGTCTGTTAGGAAATTTATCAGCACCTTCTTTGTGAAACACTATATCAAGCCCTCTAAAGACGTTGAAGATTTCCGGATTCAAATCTCCTAAAAATAAGTATGCATTCATATAGTGTTATCAGCTAAACATATACACATGGATGCATTATTTTCCATGTGATCATGTCTTCGTATTTCGTACACTATGATTATGTACTGGATATGTCGGTTTAACAGCTGTGGAATTTAGCTAGCATTTTCTCAATTGCATATTGTCGTGAATTATGATGAATCCTCTGCTTGTGGATACTATTCGTTCAATTGCATATTGTGGCGAATTATGATGAATGTTCTTCATGTGGACACTATTTGTCGATTGCATATTGTGGCGAATTTGCTATTTGCAGGGTGAATTAAATGCGATATTTTACAATAACCTGGCAATTTCAGCTCACACGGTTCAAGCAACTAAGCGTGTGCGGTCCAGAACGGAAAGCACACGCAACTCATAGCGCAACCGCCTGTGATCCACAGGAAAAGCACACGAGATATAATCTAAAATGTCGGTGATACATAAGAAATCGCAAACGGTTTGCAACACTTGTACGTGTGCGTAGGAGCTGCTCAATCGTTTGCGATAGCACCGTATCTCGCATGTGAGCCAACAGGAAACCGTGCCCGATGCAAAGACGATCCCACGTATACATTTTTCGGGAAACGTGTCTGATGATGTTATACATGGTACACGGTTCCCAGAGAAATCTCGTGTGCGATGATGAAGATATCACACAGAGTGTCTACAATGGCCCGTGTGGATTAGGTAACGTTTCGCAAACGGTCAAAGGCCAAACTCCGTTTGTTTTCCATGAGCAATTATACGTGTTTCACTCGTCTTGGACGTGTGTGATTGATCGCAAATCCCACACGTAGGCCGAGAAGATTATGTGTGCGATCAGTTCCTGCACCGCACACGGTTATATTTGCAGATCGTTTGCGTTCGTTGGACACCATAGCCGACGGGTTTGCGGTGTCGTGTAGGATGGACCCCCCCTATCGCCCACACATGCAAGGCGACGGTTTGGAACTACGTCGCGGAAAGGGGTTAAAAACCGTTTGTATAGCACGTCGCTGCACCAGTGGATAGAGATATTGATTCCACTCATGATTGCCACATTGCCATGCCTCATGACATATATAGCTTGTGTGTTGCATCCAACTTGTGGATTACTTGCTCTTATCATATGATTGGTTGCAACAATGTCCATTCTTCACATTTGCCATGCCCGATTGCTTGCTACATGCTTGACTTGATTGCCTCACACATGATGACCAATTGCTCTTTATATTGTGTTGAGTGCCACACTATCTTCACTACACCATATGCACATTATGCTTGGATTGCCTTGCACTTTGGATTGCCCCATGTGTTTAGACACTTCATTTTACTTGGTATTGTGAATGATTCCAATGCCTACCATAGACCTTTCGTTGATTGCTTTGTGCATGATTGCTATGACCATGAGGTGGATGCTTGTTATATTGTCACACATACTTGCATCCCTACCTCACCTTTGCATATTTGTTTCCATGATGCCTAAGATTGTGCTCAATTTATATGCTTACATGCCATGCCACGATCCTTTGTCACACCATATGATATGCATGATGACAACACTTGTGCGGTGATTCACCACTTGAATGCTTGGTTTTGCACTAACGCTAACCACATTTGTTTTTCCAAGTGTTTGTCGTATTTGCTCCTTTTGAAGGAATTACTAGATGGTGCGACATTGGAGAGTGCCCATTTCGAGCTTGATGATGATGAGCGTTTGGTGACCATCCACTTCTACACGGCGACGCCATCCCTTTCCCATGGTGATTTGGATTTTGATCCGAGGACGGATCTTTCCCAAGCGGGACGGGATGATGCGGAGCATCCTACGGACATCACCATGACAAGAGTTCGTTTGGCAAGTGACACGTGTGACATCTAATTCACATACATAAAGGTGAATCATCTCCTTTACACGTGCCCACTTGAACCCTTCGAGGATGGTATACTACTTGACACTCCTCTCGTGTGCATGCATAGGTATTGTCGGAGCCTCATGGAGCACGAGGAGGAGTGCGAGCGCAACTGTACACCTATACCATCCGCGAGGGAAGCTTGGAAGCGAAGACGAAAGAAGACGGATCTGCGGAGTCTACAGCGGCCGGACGACCGGAAGCCATCGGACGTCCGACAATCTACAGCGCCTGGACGACCGACGTCTATCGGACGTTCGACACACGCCAGCGCCCGGACGTCCGACCTTCAACGGAAATCCGGTGCCTCCTGTCCCGAGCCGAATCGTCGGACGTCTGACACGCTCCGGACGTCCGGACCCTCCCGAGCCTCCGGACGAGCAACGTCCTCTGGACGTCCGGCACCTGTGTGTATGCAGCCGCGACCTATGGCCTTGTATCTCTCTCCCACTTACCCCTTTGTGGCTAAGACTATATCTACTCCTCCCCCACCTCATTTCTAGGGTTAGCAATGGTTTAGCCCATAGATTAGTTGAGCATTGCTCCTTCCATATACTTCTCCTAGGAGATTGCGACCTCTTTGTGAGAAGATCCTATGGATGTCAAGGCCCCTTCTTAGGGAAGATCCGTCTACGGATTTCAAGGCCCATCTCTCCTAGAGATTTGGATGAACTACCCATGTATCTTTATTTCCTTTGTTGTTCTTGGATCTTGATTCGTGTATTGCTTGTAATTTGAGGAGTACTTGGTGTGGATCTTGTCCACTAGAGTGTTTTCCCCTTTAATTTCTCCACGTTTTCCCCACGTGTTCTTCGTGTTCTTCCTCGAATCCACCTCCAATTCATGAAGATCGACCCTCGCGGGTTTGCCCCGTATCAGCTTACAACTACAATTATGAACAAATAGACATAAATGACACATATGTTCATATCTAAAATCATATTACTCGGGCCCTGGTAATAAACATCAGGCACAACAAAAGTCAAAACAATATAAATTCCCGAACAATCATTACAATAGTGACCATTCCCCCGTCAATATGAAGTCTAATACATGATAAATATCATCCAGTTCCCATCCATCCCATGTGTCTACAACGGATTACTCACACATTTTTGGAGAGAGCATGATGATGACGATGACGATGAAGGGGTTGACGTGGTGTTGGTGAAGAACCCCCCTCTTCGGAGGCAAAACACTTGGGTGCCTAGTGGGGCACGCCAAGGCACTATGGGCCACCCCTACCAAGTCTAGCTCCCAAGGGTCCCTCTTTATTTGCATCTTCGCAATCCAATTTAACTTATTTCCACATGTACTTTCAACATAAATATAATATCATATACACTTTTTGAAAATAAAGTCCGTTCAGGTTACTTCTTTATTCACTCGAGCAAGTTGTCATGCAAAGTTAACCAAAAGTGTTTGAAAAATAGATATGTTTGAGATTTATGGAGGAGAAGATGAAGTAGACATCTCTATAAGGAGGCACAAGGGGAACTAATTCTCTCCTCCTATGCCATAATAATACCATGATCTGCATTGGGTTTTCCGTGAAGAGGAACGGGTAATCGCAGCACAAAGTGGGTAAGTATTTCCCTCAGTTATGAAACCAAGGTTTATCGAACCAATAGGAATACCAATCCTCAACCGTCTTCAGCGGCTGCGCACAAAAGAACAAACAACTTGCACCCAACACCGGCAACAGGGTTGTCAATCCCCTTGATCTCGTTATTTGCAAGCACGTGAGTTGTGTAGATAATTGTAGATAATAGTAAAGTGCAAAATAAAATAAAATGTAATAAATAACAACAAGGTAATGATAGCGTTTGTGAATTTATAAGTGAATAGACCTGGGGGGCGTAGAGTTCTCTAGTGGCATCTCTCATAAGCAAATCATACGGTGGGTAAACAAATTACTGTTGGGCAATTGATAGAAAAGCAAATAATTATGTGATGTTCACGGCAATGATCATGTGTATATAGACATCATGTCCATAAGCAAATAGGTCGACTCTTTCCTGCACCTACTACTATTACTCCACTTCAAGATCGCGCTTCTATGCTTGCCTCTCTACGTATTAAGTTCATGACAAACGGAGTAATGCCTGGAGAACGATGACATGATGTAGACAAAGTAAACTCAACTAATATGGATAAACCCCATCGTTTTATCCTTAGTAGCAACAACCCAAAGACGCAACTTGTCCCCTTCTGTCACTGGGATATAGAAACTCGTCAGGTTGAACATACTACAACGCACCACTCCCATTGAAGAAATATCAATCTAGTTGGCCAAACTATCTCAATAAATCCGAGAGCATTACGAAGCTATGATGATCATGCAAATAAGAATCATAGTAATCAGGTTTGACTCAAATACTTTTCATGAATAATCTGAACATAAACTCACAATTCATCGGATCCCAACAAACACACCATACAAAGGGATTATATAGGATAGATCAAGGCAAATATGCGATGAACATTGTATTGGAGATCGAGAGAGAGAGAGAGAGAGATTGACATCTAGGTACTACCTATGGACCCATAGGTCTATGCTGAACTACTCACACATCATGGTGAGGGCAGTAAGGTTGATGAAGAGGCCCTCCGTGATCGATCTCCCCTCCGGCAGGGTGCCGGAACGGAGGTGTAGATGGCCTCCCGTCGGAACGGAGGCTTACGGCTGCGAAAAAAGTGTTTCGGGAGCGCTTCTGATGTTTTTAGGGTAGATGTGAATTTATAGGCGAGAGAACGATGTCGGGGGACGCTCCAGGGGGCCACCACATATCTGGCCACCCCCCTAGGGGGCAAGGTTGGATATGTGGTGGGCCCCTGGTGCATCGCCTGGCCCTCCTCCGAAGCTTCTAGGTCTTATATTGGTCCAAAAAAATCACCAAAAAGTTTCGTGGCAATTGGACTCCGTTTGGTATTGTAACTCTGAAAAGGCAAAAACACGCAGAAAACAGGAACTGGCACTGGGCACTGGGTCAATAGGTTAGTGCTCAAAAATATTATAAATTTGTAAATAAATACCCAAAAAGTATCCTAGAATGATAATATATCAGCATGGAACAATCAAAAATTATAGATACGTTGGAGACGTATCAGCATCCCCAAGCTTAATTCCTGCTCGTCCTCAAGTAGGTAAATTATAAAAACAGAATTTTTGATTTGACATGCTACCCATTATGTAATCTTTGGTATGTATGCTCATTGAGAAATGATGAACTAACAAATAGCAACATAATAATATTTAGAAGTATAAGAAAAAAATCATTAATTTTTTAAAGTATACGATCCTAAAAGAATGTTTTACCCCTATTCATCTTATTATATTAGCAAGGCATGACTCCGTCTTCACCACATAGATACAAATGTTAAGCACCATGGTGTCCAAGTCAGGCTATTGGATCGTACTTTTTCAATATGCATCAACTTTTTATTCTTCACGCAATACATGAACGTGAAACATTGGACATAGCATATAGGTGGAATATAATATGGTGGTAGTATCAATGGGGTAAAAAGTGGAGAAGATAGTTTCGCATCAACTAGGCGTACCAACGAGCTATGGAGATGCTCATCGATAGATATCAATGCGAGGAGTAGGGATTGCCATGCAAATGATGCACTAGAGCTATAAGTGTATGAAAGCTCAACTGAAGCTAAGTGGGGTGTGCATCAAACTTGCTTGCTCATGAAGACCTCGGGCATTTTGAGGAAGCCTGTCATAGGAATATACAAGCCAAGTTTATTATATGAAAAGGTAATTCCCCCTATAATATGGAATTGTGAACATAGGAGACTCTCTATATGAAGAACATGGTGCCACTCTGAGGCACAAGTGTGGTAAAAGACAGTAGCAAGGTCCCTTCTCTCTTTTCTCTCATTTTTTATGGTGGGCTTTTCTCTTTTCTTTTTTTTCCGCCTCCCCCATTTTCTCTTTTTTTTATATGCTGGGCTCATTTGGCCTCCCCCATTTTTATTTCATTTTTCGTCCGGAGTCTCATCCCGACTTGTGGGGGAATCATTGTCTCCATTATCCTTTCCTCACTGGGATAATGCTCTAATAATGATGATCATCACACTTGTATTTACTTACAACTCAACATGAAGAACTGATAGGAAGATATGACTCTGTATGAATGCATCTGGCAGTGTACCAGGATGTGCAATGATCTAGCGTGACATGTATCAAAAATATGAAGAACGGTGGCTTTGCCACAAATACTATGTCAGCTCTATACGATCATGCAAAGCATTATGATGATGAACGAACTAGTCATGTGAAGTGATGATGGAATTTGCATGGCAATATATCTCGGAATGGCTATGGAAATGCCATAATAGGTAGGTATGGTGGCTGTTTTGAGGAAGATATAATGAGGCTTATGTGCAACAGAGTGTATCATGTCACAGGGTTTGGATGCACCAGCGAATATTTGCACCGATCCTCGAGGCGAGAATGGGCTATGCACGGTACCGAAGAGGCTAGCAAATATGAGAAGGTGAAGATGAGTATGTCCATGGTGTCAAATGAGTCATAAAGAACTCACATACTTATTGCAAAGTTTTATTAGTTTTCTCACAAATCAAAGTACTCCTCGCATGCCCCGAGGGAGGAGGTTGGTAGGAGTTAACCATCGCGCGCCCCCGACTCAAAACAACACTAGGATTTCAACGAGGAATATAAATGCTAACACCTCATCACCATGCATCTTTAATTTTTATATGAATAACAAGTTAACACCTCTTAATCTCGACACTTCTACGAATCAACAATTTTGGACTCACACCTTTTTCATATTACCACATCAATGTCATTAACCCACAACTTCTCTATATGTGCTACACGATGGTTTTGATTATCATTCATTGAATACCTAATATTCTTGGACTAGTCTTATGACCCATCCAAATTACCGTCACTATTACTCAGCTCTCAAACAAATATAAGTGAAGAATGAGAGCATATTATTTCTATAAAATCTACACGCCACTGTGCTCAAAAAGATATAAGTGAAGTACTAGAGCAACTGCCTAGCTCAAAAGATATAAGTGAAGCACATAGAGTATTCTAGAAAATTATCATGAAGGTGTGTCTCTCTCAAATAGGTGTGTCCAGCAAATGATGATTGTGACAAACTGAAAGTAAAAGCAAACAAAAGCAAACGACGCTCCAAGCAAAACACATATCATGTGATGAATAAAAATATAGCTCCAAGTGACATACCGATGGATTGAGATGAAAGAGGGGATGCCTTCCGGGGCATCCCCAAGCTTAGATGCTTGAGTCTCCTTCGAATTATACTTGGGGTGCCTTGGGCATCCCCAAGCTTGGGCTCTTGCTACTCCTTATTCCGTAGTCCATCGTGATCACACCCAAAACTTGAAAACTTCAATCACACAAAACTGTGTTAAAATTTCAAATCATTATCACGCTCCGGTAAAAAATGCAAATTCCTGCACTGGAGTCAAAGTTTATGTTTCAGATTCAGCATCGTTTATACTCATCTTGTGAGTCATCCCAAAGGTTTTACTTGGCACAAACACTAATTAAAACATAAAAACAATCTTTATAGAGGCAACAATCATGTTATCACACAAAAACAGAAAGTAAAAAGAAAAATAAAGATATATATTGGGTTGCCTCCCTACAAGCGCTATTGTTTTATGCCCCTAGCTAGGCAATGCATAGTGTCTTGTGTTGGACCCCTTCATGTCCTTCAAAATTAGCTATTCCAAAATCTTATTAAATGAGTCACCCTTCTCAAAGCTAGTGGAAAATCCCAAGTGTTCAAAGGAATTTATAAAATCATCACTAACATAATTTTCATCATAAGGATCCTCATAAAGAGCATGGACTTCATCACTAATAGGTTCTCTAATAATATTTTCATGCCAATCATTACTAAATACTTCATTAATTCCCTTAGCAATCCATTCAAATTTATCACATGTGTGGAGAAATAGGGATTGTGCCAATTCTTCGGGAAGTACATTTCTTCTCATATTCTCATCAAATCTTTGATAATCATTAGATTCCATCCTACGCAATGCATCTCTATTATGAAGGATTACTTCTATAGGATGATGTTCAGATTTTATTCCATAGAAAGCAAAAAATATCCTTAGCTTCACGCACAATATAATAAAATTCATGCAAAAGGATGTTGGTGGAAATTTTCTTAATCTTAGGATTGTCTATGCTAGGAAGTCCCAAAAATATCTTTTGTAGCATAGGATGGAGGTGCACAAACTTTCTTTCCAATTTCAATATAAGCATAGTAATAGCATCTTCATAACAATTTGTTTCATCAAGTATAGATCCTTTAATAAGAGGGGAAACTATTGAATGCTCAAAAAAATCTTGAATAGCATATTTCCCAATGATGTTCCCACTACCCACATGATAAATTTTAGAATTTAGTACAGTGTGAGTGTTGGTAATGGGGACTTGACTTTTAGGAGGATCATGAGTAGAATCAATAAACTTTTGTCTTTCTTCATCCAAGTCACTAGCACTACCTTCACTAGCACTTTCAATGGTAACTTTCTCGAATTCAGACATGATAGCAAGACAAGCAAACTAGTAACTAGCAAAGGTAAAAAATGTATTTTTGATTTTTATGAGACAAACTAAATATAACAGCAAATAAAAAGAAGAACGAGTGAATGAAATTTTGTGCGAAGTTACTTGATAGTTGGTGATGGTATTCCCCGGCAAGGCGCCAGAAATCCTTCCTGATACTCGTGATCTGTGTTGGGTTTTCCGTGAAGAGGAACGGGTAATCGTAGCACAAAGTGGGTAAGTATTTCCCTCAGTTATGAAACCAAGGTTTATCGAACTAATAGGAATACCAATCCTCAACCATCTTCAACGGCTGCACACAAAAGAACAAACAACTTGCACCCAACACCGGCAAGAGGGTTGTCAATCCCCTTGATCTCGTTATTTGCAAGCAAGTGAGTTGTGTAGATAATTGTAGATAATAGTAAAGTGCAAAATAAAATAAAAGGTAATAAATAACATCAAGGTAATGATAGCGTTTGTGAATTTATAACTGAATAGACCCGGGGGCCGTAGAGTTCTCTAGTGGCATCTCTTATAAGCAAAGCATATGGTGGGTAAACAAATTACTGTTGGGCAATTGATAGAAAAGCGAATAATTATGCGATGTTCACGGCAATGATCATGTGTATATAGGCATCACGTCCATAAGCAAATCGGCCGACTCTTGCCTGCACCTACTACTATTACTCCACCTCAAGAGCACTTCTATGCTTGCCTCTCTATGTATTTAGTTCATGACAAACGGAATAATGCTTGGAGAACAATGACATGATGTAGACAAAGTAAAATCAACTAATATGAATAAACCCCATCATTTTATCCTTAGTAGCAACAACACAAAGACGCAACTTGTCCCCTTCTATCACTGGGATATAGAAACTCGTCAGGTCGAACCTACTACAATGCACCACTCCCACCGAAGAAATATCAATCTAGTTGGCCAAACTATCTCAATAGATCGGAGAGCATTATGAAGCTATGATGATCATGCAAATAAGAATCATAGTAATCAGGTTTGACTCAAATACTTTTCATGAATAATCTGAACATAAACTCACAATTCATCGGATCCCAACAAACACACCATACAAAGGGATTACATCGGATAGATCAAGGCAAAGATGCGATGAACATTGTATTGAAGATCGAGAGAGAGAGAGAGAGAGAGAGAGATTGCCATCTAGGTACTACCTACGGACCCATAGGTCTGTGGTGAACTACTCACACATCATGGTGAGGGAAGCAAGGTTGATGAAGAGGCCCTCTGTGATCGATCTCCCCTCCGGAAGGGTGCCAGAACGGAGGTGTAGATGGCCTCCCGTCGGAAAAAGTGTTTCGGGAGCGCTTCTGATGTTTTTAGGGTAGATGTGAATTTATAGGCCAGAGAACGACATCGGGGGATGCTCCAGGGGGCCACCACATATCTGCCCCACCCCTAGGGCGCACGGCTGGATATGTGGTGGGCCCCTGGTGCATCGCCTAGCCCTCCTCCAAAGCTTCTAGGTCTTGTATTGGTCCAAAAAAATCACCAAAAAGTTTCGTGGCAATTGGACTCCGTTTGGTATTGTAACTCTGAAAAGGCAAAAACACGCAGAAAATAGGAACTGGCACTGGGCACAGGGTCTATAGGTCAGTGGTCAAAAATATTATAAATTGGTAAATAAATACCCAAAAAGTATCCTAGAATGATAATATATCAGCATGGAACAATCAAAAATTATAGATACATTGGAGACGTATCACATACCTACAATACAGTCATTGGCAGGTATAACGAGGAAACAACGACCAAGGCCTGCTCGAGACTAGAAACAGATCGGACGATCAACATTGCAATTGCTCTGAGTGACCCCTTATCCACCACCTATCCAGAATAGAGATGAATGTCTCTAAAAGAATAAGAGAAATTATCAACAAGTTGTGAAAGAACAAATGCTCCGTTGGTGGTTTTGATTATTAATGACAACATACATTGTCCATTGGTAATGGTTTTGTCAAGTATATTTCAGGAAATGTTCAATGAATGGAACGTCTAGGATATGTGAGGAGGAACCCCTAAGATGCAAAGGAATCATATTGTCAAAAGATTCAAGACTCTACATTTTGTTTTAAGTGGTCTGATCAGATTGATTCCATAGAAAAGCTAATGCTATTAAGAGGGGATGAGGTACTAATGATGATCTGGTTGCTCAAGTGCTTAGAGATATGCCACAAAAACCCTCAAATACATCCTCACAAACCCTTATGTCAAAAACCATAAAAGCTACTTCGGTCCCATCGAGTTTCTCATTTCGATGCCACCGAGTCTACCCTAGATAGAACCCTAAGCCAAACCCTAACTTCTCGGTGCAACCGAGACTGCATTTGGTGGAATCGAAAAGCAATGACCAACCTTCTATGGTAGAGATATTTCTTGTCGGAACTTCCGAGATGAAATATTCAAAGCCTCCGAAGTGGTGGATCTGCCTAGGTTAAACAGAATCGGTCTCACTGAGTCGTTTCTTTCGGTCTCACCGAAAAGCCAAAAGTTGGGACGTTTTGCACTAGTCGGTACCACCAAGATTTATCTTTGGTGTCACCGAGTTGGGCAATAATGTTGTAACGGTTAGATTTTTGGTGAAGGCTATATATACCCCTCCACCACCTCTTTCTCTGAGAGAGAGCTATCAGAACGAAACTAGACTTCCACCATTCATTTTCTTAGAGAGAACCACCTACCCATGTGTTGAGATCAAGGGATTCCACTCCAACCAATATATCCTTGATTTCTAGTCTCCCCAAGTTGCTTTCCACCCAATCATCCTCTTCTACCAAGCAAATTTCTGTGAGAGAGTGATTGAGTGTTGAGGAGACTATCTTTTGAACCACAAGAGCAAGTAGTTCATAATCAACACAACATCTATTACATCTTGGAGAGTGGTGTCTCCTATATTGGTTAGGTGTCGCTTGGCAGCCTCTAAATCGTGTGGAGTTGAACCAAGAAGTTTTTAAGGGCAAGGAGATCGCCTACTTCATGAAGATCTACCCCGAGTGAGGCTAGTCCATCATGGACGTAAGCCATGGTGGAATAGACAAGGTTGCTTCTTCATGGACCCTTCCTGGGTGGAGCCCTTCATGGACTCGCGCAGCCATTACCCTCCGTGGGTTGAAGTCTCCATCAACGTGGACATACGATAGCACCACATATCAGAACCACACAAAAAATATGTGTGTCTTCATCTCGTTTGATTTTCCAACTCTACACTAGTGCAGAAAAGCCTAGCTATGGCGTGGCAAAAATGGCCTTGCTGGCGTGGACACCCGACACCACCAATATGGCGCCAGTGTTAGAAAATAGTGGTGGCGTTGGATCCGACGCCAGCAGTATTTTGGATACCTATGGTGTGAGTTATAGCTCCATGACGGCAATATCATACATATCTATGGCGTGCGATCAGAAACTAGAGATCATTACGGGCGTCGTACCTTTTTCCGCACGCCATTACTAATTGACAAAACGCAGCAAAAAAATGTTGCCACGACAGGGCAATTTTGTATAAATATATACATAAAGACGTTTGTGTCCCACATTGATTCCGATAAGATATTACGACACCTACAACATAATTAATATTATGGCACACATCATTTATATATATGCATACATTAACCACTAGCTAGCTTCTTGTCAATGGTACGTACTATATATATATCAACCATCGTAACTACTAGTACGGTAGTCCTGTCCTTTAGGAACAATCTTGAAGAATAGGAAAACCCCTGCATCTCCATGGTGGGGCATAGAGATCCACCGATCTCCAATCTCCAAGTTGCAGTCACTCAGTAGTTGACTCCATTCATTTATTTTGAGTTGTCCATCTGGTGCAATCAAGTATGTACCTCTCAAATAGATCTTGTCGACGGAAATAATTGTCATATCACCCTAGTGGTCATCCATCACCGGAGGCACAATACATCTTGGGAGCTTCTGTCCTTGAATGAAATAGTAACATAGTAAGCAATATAGTAACCCGCACTTGACTTGTGTAACAAGAATGTATATATGTGAAAGACATGCTATAGTCGAAACTCTTACCATGCATTTTCTACAAATGTTTCCTTTGTTCAAGGTATAGATCGTACATTTGAAATGGAAACCATCTTTCGTCTTGAGGTAAGCAGTCATCTGAGTCACCTCTTCCATGTGGCAGAAAAAAACTTGTCTACGAGAAAAGGTCTTGCGTAGCAAGGGACACACTAGTTGAAAAATAAGAAGCATAAATTACACTTTGAAGGAGAAATAGAAAATTATATTTGCCATCAATGTTAAGATTGATTACCGTATAATATTTGTAGTCACATTGCAGCGTGATGGAGAAGCATTTATTATTGTCAACGTGAGGACCGTCGCACATTCCCCTTGTGTTAGAACAGTATGGGCATTCTTCCATTTTGTGTTGCATTCATAGAATAAAAAATCAACGAAAAAAATCGACATGGCCGTTGGTAAAAAATGGACATATTGAGTGCCAGAAATTTGATGAAATGGAAATGAATCTACGTTTCACCAAAACATTGGTAACTCTCTCGACATTCCCTGTGAAAAGAAACGTAGCGCGAGACAATTCACAAGAACACACGCGCGATGCAACACATCTATAATGCATTTCATCCATTCACAAATAAACATATAATGCATTTCATCAAATGATTAGAGGAAATTTCGTACCGTTCGGATCGAGAGGGGCTCGGCTATCAGGAGGGCACGAGAGGGGGTGTCCGTGAAGATTGCGCGATGGGGTGCGGGGCGGACGGGGCGGCCGGACAGGACGGTGGAGGGAGAGAGTGACCGGACGTGACGAGGGTGAGCTGGCCGGACGGAGAGGCTCTTCTATGAGCGGGTGGGCCGGGGGGACGGCTGTGCAGTGTGGGGGCATGGCTGGCGTTGGGTGAGGGCACGGCTGGGCGCGGAACGGCAGGGAACAGTGAATTCAGGAGAACAATGTCCGGCAGCGGGGCGGAGGGGGGCCCGAGGAGGAGGCTACAAATGAGTGGTTCTCACAGCTAGCTAAAGTGCTGGTTGGTTGTTAGTGCTGGCGCCAATGACGTGGCCAACGCCAGCAGTATTTGGTGTTGTGTTAGGGCTGCTCTGATTGACAGATGGCGTGTGAAAAATGCATATTACATAAAAAGTGTGGATCAAAGTATATAATCATACAATTTAGGAGTTACACACAAATGAAGTACACAAATGTGTGAAGTATTACACAATGAAAAGTACACAAAAAGAACATGAATGAAGCACACAAATCAAGTATGACGTCGTTTAACAATCCTCTCAACGACGGTTTGACCCCTTCATCCTTCCATAATATGTCTAACTAGTCCCTCAATAGCTCAAGATATGTGTTGATATCGTTGCCTGTTTGGACCGGCCCTTGAATTAGCATTACCATGTGTATGTACTTTTGTTTCATGCAGAGCCAAGGTGGGAGGTTGTACATCCAACCAAACACGGACATGTACTATGTGTGCTACTCTGGTTGCCAAATGGATTTAGTCCATCACTACTGACACCCAACCTGGGATTTCTTGCTTCTGCTGCGAATTCTGGTTCTATGCAGTCTAGTGCTTTCCACTGAAAACCATCTGCAATATGTCTCAGAACGCCATTATTTTTGGATGTCCTGGTCTTGTGCCAAGTCATGTTCTTTGCTTCCTTCGCGCCAACGAAATAACGTTGCAGGCGTGGAATCAACGGAAGGTACCATATAACCTTTCAAGGTTCCTTCTTTCCAGGCTTGTATCGTGGTTCCTTGCAAGTTGGACACTCTGTTTTCTACTCATGCTCGTGATGATATAAGATGCAACCATTTACGCATGCGCGATATCTCGCATGCGGCAAATCAAGAGGGCACACGATCTTTTTCACCTCATCGACACTCTTAGGCAACAAATTCCCCTTGGGCAAAACTTTATGTAAATATTCCAATGTAGTGTCCAGACTTGCGTCCGTGCTCTTGAATCTTGCCTTGATGTCTAGAAGTTTGAGCATGATGTGCAAGCGGGTGTGCTTAGGATCGCAACCTTCATACAGTGGAGCTTTCGTGGCTAACTCCAATTGCGCCAACTTGAGAGCCTCTTTAATAGTACCTCTCTCATTTGTCTTCTTCTTCCGAAGCAGTTCTTTAACATGGGGATCCTGCAGCATTTCAACCAACGACATATCCTGGCTGACATGATCATCTTCATGTTCGGGTGGCGTTCCACCATTTCCTCCTCCATGCGCATGTTCATTATTGTTTCCTCCTTCTGGCGGCACTGCTAATTCATCGAAAGGGTTTTCCGCTTCCATATCTGCCGCTCCATCGTCATCGTCACAAACATCCTCATTCTCCTCACCATGCTTTGTCCATCGTGTATAACCTTCAACGAAACCACGACGAAGCAACTGCACGAGGACGCTACCATTGTACGGGTTATGGAAAATCCCATTTTCGCATATCTTACATGGACATAATATCTGCGTTTCACACTTTTGTATCATATTCGTCACCGCGAAATTGAGAAAGGCCTCCACACTTTGATCCATATTGAATCTTTCTATAGATCAAAGTAGCATGTAAAGGGAAATACAAAAGTAATTACATATATTAACAACGAGGGCATACAAAATTTCGGCATGACCTTGGCTAAAAAATGGACGTATCGAGTACCAGAAATTTGACAAAAAAGAAATGAATCAACATTTCGCCAAATTTCGGCATGATCTTGGCTAAAAAATCAACTCTCTCTACACATTTCCATCCATATATATATATATATATATATATATATATATATATATATATATATATATATATATATATATATAGGAATCACACACACATAATTAAATAACGAGAAAGTGTTTGTGTTAATTACCTCAAAGAGAAGAGACACAAGTCAAGCTAGTCCTTGATCGATCGTGCGAGAAGCCAGTTGACCGTACATAGGTTGGAGGGCGCTGTTAATGGAGGGTGAAGGAAAATTTAATGCAAGTGGATGGAGGAGAGAGCTAGCTAGCTAGCTTAGAGAGTGGGTGTGTGTAGGCTAACAAACTTAATTAATGCATCACCTAGCTAGATCTAACTAACTAATTAAGAATCATGATAAAATAATTGGGTTTCTCAAGATGAAGAGGAGAGAGAGAGGAGGAAGAGGAAGAATAAGGGAATATACTAGGTGGATACACAAGGGTTTTCATGTGGGAATAGTGTTGCGACTTTATTACTGTCGTTGCTAAACAAGGCAACGCTAGCACTAATATATATATTCCTGGTGAGCCATAGTACACTACGCCGGTGTTATGTGGGCCCCAAAGTGGACAGACAAATATGGACCCACAAAATATATTGTTGGCGTCCGGACGAAAGCAACGCCATAGCTATAGGAAATAATGTCGGCGTGGTATAAATCTGCTACACCAATAGTAACTTACGCCAGCACACAACATTGGAGGCCACATACAAGTGGTATTCCATGTACGTTCAACGCCAGCGCTAAGTAACTAGCTATGTCGTACAAAAATGGCCGACGCCAGCGCTATTTGAAAAATATAGTGTTGGCGTCGGTTGGAAACGGTGCACCACCAACAAGAGTTGTGGCTAGCCATTTCTCCACTAGTGCTACCATCCTTTACCTTTCTTGCAAGTGCATGATATGTACTTTCCGCTGATCAATCTCTAGATATGCATGTGTAGGAAGTTTTGGATGTATCCTAACTTGTGCTAAAATCTATCTAAAACTCGAGCAAACTAAAAATTGCACATTTGACTTGTTAAGTGTCTATTCACCCTCCTCTAGCGCCACTTCTTGATCCTACAATTGGTATCAGAGCTTTGGTCTCCATTGCTTTGGTTTTATCAGCATTGGAGGAAGATGGATATGTCTATGTTTGGGAGTGTTAGATGTAGAGTGCATATTCTCAATGGGGAGTACTATAATCATTGGAGAGATGAAATGTTTGATATATTTGATGAATTTAACTTGAGAAAGTCTGTTCATAGCCCCTATGTGTCTCCTATTGATCCCTTACACCCAACTCTTGAGGAAGAAATTGACATGCTTCGTAATCTAAGGACTATCAATCTCATCATTAGAGGATTACCTAGAATTGTACTTAACTCCATGCAAAACTTTGTGTGTGCTTACACTTTGTGGAAAGATTTGTAAAAGAGATATCTAAAGTTCTCTCTAAAAAACCATGATGTTATTCTCCATATAACAATTGCATTCCACAAAATGAAGCATATATAGTGATCCCAAGTTTGATGAATGTCCATTTGAGTTTCGTGATCTTATGCGTGCTAAAGGAGATGTTAGAATTATGAACAATATCATTTTAGAAGCCATTCACATTCGTAATCTTGAACATTGTCATGATCACAAATCTAACGGCTCACTTGATCATTGTGACAAGGACATCCCATTTGATGATGAGGATGTGGAACATGGCTACTATGGTGAAGATGAGGAGTTCGGCATTGAATTTGAGAAGACTATGACGAATCGTAGTCTCATGGCCAACTTCAAAGACTACATGTCCGGAGGAAAGGAGTGGATTCTCGATAGTGGATGCACCGATCACATGACCGGAGATAGAGACATGTTTTGTGAGATCACACCAAATGATGGACCACACAAGTACGTGACATTTGGGAACAACTCCAAGAGTAAGGTACTTGGCCTTGGTAAGGTGTCCATATCTCATGATAGCACCATTTAAAATGTCATGCTTCTTGAATCCCATGGTAACAATCTTATTTCGTATCTAGACTTGCCGACTTTGGTTTCAATGTCCTATTTAATAAGGTAGATTGCCAAGTGTTTCGTCAAGACATTCATAACATGGTATTTACCGGTTTCAGTAGAGGTGTTCTATACATTGTTGATTTCACTAAGAGAGCCCAACCTCACACTTATCTTATTGCAAAGTCTTTTAAAGGTTGGT